>OV884060.1:144801090-146051090 GCA_930367215.1 Pollenia angustigena | reverse complement strand
TTATTGTTTTAAGTGCGATTAAGTGTTATTCATTCTGTGTATTAATCTTGCAAAAGACAAAAATGTTATTGTTAATTTAAAACCATTTAATTGTGAATGTCCAATAAAATATTATATACCATAAAATGTTTGGAGGTAAACATTATATGTTTAGATATTTCTCTTAAAAATTGTTTTGTTGTGGGAAACCACATAGCAAAATGTGTTTTCTCTTTTTAATTGTGTTATGTTTAGGTCCCTATGATAGCCTTTCACGAGTGCAGTAGCTCATGATACACAACATTACCACGTCATCTTGAAAGCATTCCTTTTGGTTTTATTGGCTTGCGGAGTTTCACAAATGAATACTTATTCTTAAGGACATTGCAATGGATCCTTTCTTCGCGGCTCATTTGAACTATTTTATGGACATTTTTTTATAGTGTTCCAGCAATTTTGAGCATGCATCTTCCTGTTTAAACACGTGCAGCACTCAAGTTCCTCGCTAAGCGATAAATTCTGGTAACTGCAATCGTTTATAGCACAAACACTAAATATCGTTTCTTAGTGTTCGGTTCGGCAGATTTATGGAAAACACAACTGCTAGCATGTTTGTGTAGTAAATCAATAAAAAAATAACGTTTCTCTGTTTGTGATCTTCGAACACAAAAATAATACTGTTGGTATCCAACTCAACAAAAAGATGAGCACATTCAATTCCGGTCGGTTTTTTTTTAACCACAAACTTCATTGTGTTCGGTTCAGGTCATTTGTGTTTTACTGGCTCACGATGCCGGCCGTTTTCATTCCTTTGAATTTGCAACGACAAGAAACTGATTTGCAATCGTTCTCTTCTATTGACTCTTTCAAAAAAAGCATGTTTTCAACCAACTCACAGACAGACAGACAGACAAAGATAATTCCACTTAAAATGTATATTTTATGGGGTATTATATAAATAAAAGGTAGTCCAATCAAAACGCACGATGTTTTCAAAAAAGTATCTAATATTTTTTATTATGATCGAAAGATTTATGGCAATTATGTGTGAAACATACCTCTATCCGATAGTCTATATCTTCAATGACTCTGAGGTTCAATGTCGTTAATGTGCCGAATTATCTCATCCTTTAGCTTTTTAATCATTGTTTGCTTATTGAAGTGCACCTTTTCTTTTAAATATACCTAAAGAAAGAAGTCCAAATGTGTGAAATCACTAGATCGAGGCGGCCAATTAACATCACCACGACGTGAGATAATGCGGCTTTTGAATTTCTCGCGCAAAAGAGCGTTGGCTGTATGGCAAGTGGCACCATCCTACTGTCCAGGTTAATAGCCACAAGAAGTTTGTTATCATCACGCGATAGCGAACACCATTCCCGAGCCGAGGTTGACAGCTCTTCTTCCACACTGTCGGGAACAACAGCAATGTTTTCCGCAGAACGAACTGGGCGATTGTAGACTTATTCGGTCGATTATGCTGAATAAAAAAATCACGAAGTGCACGAAATGCATTATGATTTGAAAGCCTATTTTCATAAAAGGCTTCAACAATCTTAACGAACCGCTCAATTGTGTACCACTGCATGGTTGAATTTGTCAAACACTGAAAGAAATATCAAATTAAGTTGGGCAAAAATCTTGACGTTAACCCTTGTGGTAATACCCGGGTACCATGGTTCACATCTACGTATATTAACATGAAAAAAATGTACTAAGAATTAAAATTTTTAAACAAGCTTCTGGATCGTCGTTATTTAACATAAAGAAAAGCGAATTCAGATTATATCGGGTGAATTTTTAGCTATTATCTTTCTGGCAACACTGGTTTAAACAGCTGACGCACGTTTCGTGTTTTGTTTCACTGTGAAACATCTTCAATTTGGTCTATAATTTAACCATAAATCGTCTTGCAAACGAACAACGCTTGCAAATTATTAAATTTTATTGTCAAAATGCCTGCTCTGTAAAGAAAGTTCATCGCGCGCTTCTTGTGTTCAGCGACGAAGCTCATTTTTGGCTCAATGGGTACGCTAGTAAGCAGATTTTGGAGTGAAGATCAGCCAGAAGGATTGCAAGAGCTACCAATGCATCCAGAAAAAGTCACAGTTTGGTGCGTTTTATGGACCGTATATCTTCAAAGATGATGCGAATCGTAACGTAACTGTGAATGGTGAGCGCTACCGTGAGATAATATCCAACTTTTTTTGCCCAAAATGCAAGAGCTTGACTTGCATGACATGTGGTTTCAACACAACGGTGCCACATGCCACACAGCACGCTTAAAAATGAACCTATTGAGAGGCGAGTTCGGTGAACATTTTATTTCACGTCCGGGACCGGTCAATTGGCCGCCTAGATCGTGCGATTTAACGCCTTTAGACTATATATTGTGGGGCTATGTTAAAGCTCATGTCTATACACACATGCCCGCTTCAAGTGACACATTGGAAGACAACATTGAAGCATTTATTCATGAGATACCGGCCGAAATGTTGGAAAGAGTATGCCAAAATTGGACTAAGCGGATGGACCAGTCACGGCCAACATTTGCATGAAATAATCTTCAAACATTGAATAATATGGACCGTACTATCGATTCAAATAAAGATTTCATGCATTTTTCTGAATTTTATGTTTTTTTTAACTTTCCTATAGCTCTTAAAAAATCACCCATTAGATTTATTTTTTTTTCTCCTTTAATACTCAAAGAATTTCCTTAAACTTTAACCTACGCAATAAGCGCACCCGGGTACCCCGGTACTTTATACAATACAATACACTTAATGGGACAATAAAAACATGTTTGAACTCCTCAAAAAATTCAATAAACTAAATTCTGTATCATACAATTAGATAAGTGTAGTTTCCAAGCATTAGAATTATAATACGGGGAAGACTCACTTACAAAAATGTTCAACTGTTATACTAAAAAATACTGTCCTGTATAAAAAATTTTAAATTTTAATATAAATAGCTTAAGCAACAAAAAACAAATTTTACAGGAGAGAGCTTTTTTATTTTATTTTATATAAATTTTGAATGAAATTTGTCGCCTACGATAAAATTGTTCTTGCTATAAAATCGTAACGATATCTTATGTGACCATGAAATTTTAAGAGATGATGCAATTGTTGCCAATAATGTAATTTTTTATAAAAAAGAAAACTGAAAATGATGTCGCTTACGGTATTTTCGCGGTTAGGGCTCGATATGGAATAACAAATAAAATATAACACACGTATTTATTAAAATATACATTTGTAATGCAAAAATTAATTTGTTCCGGTAAAAATATTACCAGACGATTATTGGATTATTTGGCTTTTGTACGGATTAACCTGAGTAAGATCATCGGGGACATGTTGTGCTTATTGTAGTTCTTGTTCCATAAACTGCTTTTAAATATTTAACAGTCTTTACGCATAATTTTTGGTAAAATAAATTTGAATTTTATTTATTACATATTTTACAATTTGTTCCACAGTTTATCATCATGTGAAATTAAATTGTGTGTGAAGAAGAAATAAAATAATTTTGTTGGCATTTTGCCATTTGGCATTTATTACATTTTACATACCATTTACTATAACAACGTTTATAAGTATGTATATGTATGATGATGTTTTGTATAAAAATCTGTTTGAATTTCGATTCAATTAAGTGCCCTACATCAAGCAATTGAAGTAATAGTTTTAACTTGAAAAAACTATGTATCTTCTAGGTAATGAAAATGAGAATAAACGGTCCATTACTGCACTTATCACTCTGACAAATGATCTATTGAATTAAGGGCTTTAACATGAAAATGGACAGATGGAAGAGGAGAAGAAATCAAAATTGTACAGAAACACTTCCTGTTTAAAAAGTGTGTTGGAGCCGATTTACATTAAGGGTGATGTCGCATAGTGCTCTGTTTCTTACGCAAAGCTAAAGATTTAATAAAGTGCCGATTATGTTAAATACATTTTTGTAAAGCTTATTAAGCACCTTAAATATATTTGTAAGTAGATTTCATCAGTTTTACTTTTTGTTTATAGTCAAAAAAAAAAACAATTATCATCTTTCTACGATATGTACTATATATAGTCAGTGCTTTTTGTGTCGCTGTGACTAGGCTGTTCAATTGGTCGGGTTTTATTTTTGTTCGATTGAACGATTAATCGATTTGTTTAACGAATAAAATTTTAAAAATATCGATAAATCGAATAATTCTAGATCTAGAAATTTTATATATAACGATATTTTATCGATAATTTTTGGTACTTTAGTAAATAAACACTCTATTTTAAATAAAACTTGTCAATGTAGCTTCAAATTGTTGCTTCACTTTCGGTCACGTATGTAGATTTTAAAAAATTCAATATAACTTTGGATTTTTTGAAACTTATCACAGACATTCTATCCTCTGCTATGCTTCTGCAAATATTTTCCTCTAGAGAATCGATCGAAGTATCTTCTTTAAAATATTTATTCATTGGACCACTTGTAGCCCTTTTAGATTTATTTTAGGAGCATCTTCTTTAAGTACTATGTTATATGCACTGTGTAAGTGGTAAATTTGTGAAGTTGTTTATTAGATTTATCCTTTGTACAATATTTATACCCTTCACCTCAGGTGGAAAAGGGTATATATAAGTTTGTCATTCCGTTTGTAATTTATACAATATTGATCTAAGACCCTATAAAGTATATATTTTCTGGGTCCTTATGAGGAAAGAAGTTGATTTAACTATGTCCGTCTGTCCGTCCGTCTGTCTTACGTTTGATATGTGTTTTCCGGAGACTCGAGACATGATAGCGGCTAGGTTGCTTTACATTTATGTCACATATAGTCCACCATTACTTGCTATTGAAATTTAGCCAGATCGGTCCAAAAATGGCTGACATATGAGCAAAAAACCACGACTACCTCTAATTTTGTCCAAAAATCCCTCGTTGTTGTACTTTTATTACTTTTTTATGTATATCTGGAGAACGGCAAAAGCCAAAGTTTCCAAACTAGGTACACACATTTAGGTTATCAATACACAGCATCCCTCAAAATATGGGCGGGAGTGGAGAAGTGAGCGAGGTACAAAAAATATCAAAAATTTTATAAAAACCTGATTTTTTGGACTGTTATATTAACTATGGTTATCCTTTATATATCAAAAGATCGGTAATCTTTAGTAAAAAATATTTTCTGAAAAAATCGGTTCAGATACGAAAAAGTTATGACTAAAATAATAATTTTTTTTTTTTAAATACCCACTTTCGGGAGCCATAGATCTTTCCGAGTCCAAGATTTATGACCAAAATAATATTCTTTTTTAAATACCCACTTTCGGCAACCATAGATCTTCCCGAGTCCAAGATTATAACCCAACTTACTGGCAAATTTCTTCTTAACAGAAATACTATATATTATTATTATTCGATTAATCGGTATTAATTCTTCGATTAATCCTTTAATTGAAATTAGCAATTTTAAATTATTCGAACAATTAATCGTCTAAAAGTTTTCGATTGATCGAACAAGACTTAATCGGCTAAACACCCTGGCTCTGAAGATGCTTACGTTCTCTTTAAGAGTCCCCTCTTAAATCCACGAGCAACAGTAAACATTTTTTAAAAGCAAAATGTCCCATTTAACCAAGGAATATATTATTGAAACAATTGTGGAGTTTTCCCATTTTAGATTGTTTTAAGTGCTTTTGTTCTTACAGTTTTAAGTACGACTCGTAATGAATGTAAGTAGAAAAAAAATTTAAGTTAGTACCAGGTTTTGTTTCTACAAAAAAGCTTTTTGACAGCAATTCCCCAGTAAAAATGTGCAAGTCTGCAAAAATTGATCGTCATTTTCTTCACTGTTGTTTATTAAGGGTTTAACACGGGCAAATACAGACGACTCAAATATGACAAAATGTGTCTCAAAATAGGATTTATGTATGCTTGGGCATAAAAATAAACAACAAAACATACATAAAAGCATTTTTAAGCCGTGCACTTGCATATTAAATATCAAAAAAAATTTTGGGAATACAAAATTTTTAATTAATAAGATTTTATCCCAATTTTTATTTTTTATAAAAACACTGAAATTTATTGTTAGGGGATAAGCTAGTTTCTATGCGCATTTCACTGGTTTCTTAAGCCATATCATCAGAAAACATTCTCCCAAAAAATTTTAGAAAAGCCAAAGATATTAGCAAACAAAACTGCAGAGCGAATGAGAATTGCAAACACTCAAAAGGTCTTATTTGCAACGATATCAAAGCTTAAAGCATAGAAACTAGCTTATCCCATAACAATAAATTTCAGTGTTTTTTACCAAGAATAAACATTAGGATTTAAGCACGACAAACAAAATCTTATTAATCGTATATAACAGCATAAAAAATAAAGGTGTTATAAAATTGGGCACGCATGAAATTTTATATGAAAAAATTCCCCAAAAAAGCTCATCAATTATTCGTTAAGATAACTTGAAACTTCTCATCTGTCATTTACACGTTCTGATTCACTCAGTCGGCATTTGCTATTAAAGAATGGCATTTTTTTCTGCCAAAGCACAAAAATGTCTACAAATGTGCAAAAAGAAAAAAAATAAAAATGTACTGATGCCAAAAAATACATTCAAGACACATACAAAAATGCCATACCAGACAGCTTGACGTTCTTGTTTAGAGAAGAATAAAAAAAAACCGATAAAAGCATGACACAAAAAAATTTGGAAAATTAAAAATAATATTTATTTTTAATTAAAGAATACTTGTATATAAGTAAATAATGTCTAAGCACCATTAAAAACGTATATTGTTTTATTTATTATTCACAATGGAACCAAAAATTAAGTGCCAAGAATTTTTAGAAATACCACTAAAATAGGAAATAATAAGTTGTGAATTGAATTTTCGCTTTCCTTTTTTTTTTTTTTTTGTATGGGATGCCAGAAGTAGCTTTTTTTATATATATAGTTTTATCATAGTGAAAATCACATATAGATTCTTCAAATTCTTTAAATTGAGGATATTTTTTAAGATAATACAAAAATGGGAAAAATAGACGGTTTTGTTCATTCCCGAGAATAGAACCTTTTAATTTGTTGTCTGTGGACAGAAAAAAATAACTTAAGAAAATTTTCAACAACACAATTTTTTAAAAATAAAATTTTAGGTCAACAAACTTTTTATTTAATTCAATGAAAAAATTTATCCAAATGTTTTTGTTATTTGACTTTAAAAAGCAGTGTTCGATTTTTCGAACACTGGGCACTATTTAGCACTTTTGTTTTTTCTCTGAAAGGCTAACTGAATCATCGCATATTACCATTTTTCACTCATTTGAATAAATGGAAATAAATTTATGCTGTTTTTGCTGAACAATAAAAAGCTTATGAACAATCAGCGTTCTGTGAGAAATGTTTTTCGTGCAATTCGAGGAACTTATGGTGCGCATAATCGGCCTTCTACAGCTGTAGCTGAGAGTGCAATCATTGGTCCAAATTTTTTTAAATTTGAGGAAAATCAGAATGTTACCGTCAATGGTAACCTCCACCATGTATTTTTTTTTTTTTTTTTTTTTTTTTTTTTTTGTTAGCCCCTACTAATGCATTGCATAGGGTTGGAACTAGGAAAATAAGTTATGGAAAGGAGAGAAGAGGTTGTAGTACCTGTGAACATTCGACTTGAATTTATTCATGCTGACAGTGAGAAGGAAGACTTCGGCAGGAAGGTTATTCCACATACGTACAGTCCGGCCAAAAAACGAATTTTCCCTGTAATGCATTGTACCGGCCAATTGATCACAAAAGGATGGGCTCTTGAGAAAAAACAAACGTACGGGTTTCGGTCTCGGCCAAGCGTATCATTCATGTTCTGAAGCATAGCACCAACATCGGATACTTTTGGTATATAATCAAATGATTACGAATGGCAAAGGTTGCTGTCATTTACAAAAGAGTAGATAGGGTTGGAAGTTTGACATAGGAGGTCATTTGGGAATATATAAAAATATAAATAGTAGGAGAAAGAACGGAGCCTTGCGGCACCCCTTAATAAATTTTGAACTCGTTTGACGAAAGCGTATCTAAAACAACTCGCGACCTCTGATTAAACTCAATATAAATCGAGAGAAGTTATCACCGACAGCAAATGCAATAAGTTTTGACGAGAGTGCACCATACCAGACTCTGTCAAACGCCTTGAAAATATCTTAAGCAATTACCTAATTTTCGCCAAAATGGTAAATGGAACAGCACTAGTATAGCAACTTGCAAATCAAGCGCATCGTCTCGGTGAGATCTGGTTTCCACAAGACAGCGCTACGAGCCATACATTTTGGTGAGCACTTAATTTCATGTTTTTCTATGGTAAATTTTCCACCTAGATATTGCGATATTACACCTTAGACCAGTTTCTCTGGGGATATGTAATGACTGTCTTCAGAAATAAGTCAGCTACGATTGACGCTTTGGAAGCTAACATTACTCGTGTTAATCGCGACATACCAGTCGCTTTGCTCGAATGAGTCGCCCAAAATTGGACCTTCGAATGGACCACCTCAGACGATGGTCAACATTTCCATAATATCATTTTCGTTCAGTTAATGCCATAAATTATTATTTCAACCGATAATAAAAATTTCAAGTTCACTTTCAAATTTATGTGTTTTATTTTACATTGTAATTTAAACTTCACGATGAATCACCCGATTTATCTATTAACCATTTTTTGATTATCAGTGCTCTTCCCGGTTCTGTGCGAGTCGGATAATCGAGGTTCAACTGTATATTTTTAATTTTAATAAATGCCTTGTTCTATTTTTCTATAATAAAATAAAATTAATTAGTTTCAGTTTATACAAAATTTAGGTTTTCCATATTTACAATCTATAGGAGCAATAATATAAAAATGCTTAGTAATCGAACACCATTTTTCTCAAAAACCAAAAATTAAAAACAATGTGGACTTCAGATTCGTGTTTTCTAGTCCCAAATTATCTATTAACCACCAAGTTTTATAAAGTTACTTGATAAAAAAGTCGCTGGGACAAAATGCGTTAATAGCTTTGGGCAACAATTTTTTTTATTGACTCAACAAACTCAGCTGTTGACTAAAGGCCTTATTCATAAACAATATTCCATGCTTATAACAGGTATATAAGACGAATTTTATATGAAAATTTGTTTAATTAACCTTTAAAAAAACTGAAATATTTTTTGTGAATGTGGCGGTAAAAATTCAGTAACTTTAACTACAAATATTTTTATCAATGCCGCAAAAATCGTCATTGCAGAAAATTCAAACATTTTTTTTTTTTTGTTTTATCAAATATGCGATTTTCGTATTCAAATATTAAAATTATTTTTTTCTGTCTGTCTAAAGCTAAGTCTACACGATATGTTGAATCAGCAAATTTATGTTGAAAAATTTACTTTCAGTGCCAACATTTCGTATAGACACCAAATTTTTTCAACAAACGTATGCTTACCAACATATGACAGGCATTTGTTAACGATGTCAGCAAACTTTTGTTCACAATTATAGCATATCGTCTAGACACAATATTTTTTGCTTTTCAACAAATTTTTTACGTATGTTGACAAATATGTTATTTGTTGAAAGTCGTATGCAAGCTTTTCAGCATACAGCAAATTTGTTAGCATATGAATAATATAAAAATTGGTATTCTTTTAATAACTTGATTAATTTTTTACATAACCCCGGAACTTATCCAGATTTCTAGCTCATCGGCAAACAAGGAACAAAAAATTGCATTTATAAGTGCTTTGAAATTAGAAATGTTTGCCAAAGAACTTTGTTTTAGAGTTATAGCCCATAAATCAATTGATCAATTCTTAACCAATATTTCTTGAAGTATTAATTGGATCACAGCAATATGGGTATCGCTGAAGGGTGTTTCCAAATACCTTTCACATGGTATATAAAACATGCCGAATTATTAACCCATTAAGAGCCAATTTAAAAAAATATTTTAATTTACTAATGCATTTTATCAAAATGGCTCTAATCTCAAAATGTTATCGATATAAAGTTATTTTTTACACATAATATTTTATAGGGAACGCTTCAAGCTTTCAGTTATTTAAGTTAAAAAATTATATTATAATAACTCTTTTGTTTAATATAGAGTTATGAGTATACATGTGGTAATAGTATATATACTCACATAATATACAGATAAATATTTGAGGGTGTACCTAATTTGGGACTCATGGACCCGATAAAACAAATAAGGTTATAGTCGCCAAATTTTGTATTAATACTAAAATTTTTAAGGATTTTATGGTATTGGTAATATTTTTGTGAGTATAATTGTATAGGAACTATAGATTTAGAATATAAAGTTTAATCTTAACACCAAGATAAAAAAAATGGTTTATTGCCACAAAGATTCTAATTTGAAAAGTAGTTAGTATCTTTTAGAAATTATGGACCGTTCCTCACCGTTTTCTATAACAATAAATATTTAGTACCAATGTACCAAATTTTATCAAATAATTGCGACCTGTACTTTGCACACTACAAAGTAAGCAGCCAGCCAGTCGGCCGGACAGACATCATTATATCGACTCAAAATAGTGATTGAGTCTATCGGGATACTATAAAATGGTTATAGGACCAATATTTTTAAGTGTTACAGACACTATGGTGGTGTGGGTATCAAAATGAAAAACATACTGCTGGCCGGCCGGATTTGACCCAGCCCAATAAAACTATTAATTTTTGCATTAAAGGCAATAATTTATAACAAATTTTAAATAAAAAAAAATTAAAATAATAAAAAAAGAGAATTGTCAAATTTATTTGAAATTTTTAAACAAATGTTCTCTTTACTCAACATACATACATAACAACATACGAAATTCAACATATCGTGTAGACACAAAAATTGTATATTAACTTATTTGTTGAAATATCATTTGCTAGCATATGATGAATTTGAAAAATTTAGTATTTTCAGCATATCGTCTAGACACCTAGCATACTGCATATGCTGATAGAGACATTTGTTATTATTTTTAAGCATATGTGTATAAACATACATTTGCTGATTCAACATATCGTCAAGACTAAGCTTAAAATTTTTTGTTAGTAGCACTGTGTGAAAAATAGTACGGCAAACTGCAAACTTGGATTTTCATTTCCTCATCTTTTTAAAGGACTTAACAGTAAGCCAGAATGCTTATTTTAAATAATCTATTATTTTTAAGTATCCTGTGAGTGGTGGCCATTATACGGTTCACACAAACGTGCTCTTTTTAACATATTTCTTTACCTATTTGCAAAATTTCCGGTGGAATAGCCATTATTTAATTTCGGTTGCTGCTTTTTGGGTAGTAATATCGCAATATAACAAAATAACTCCCAGGAGCTGCTAATCTGGAAAATATTAAGGCCAGTTAAATTCGTTGGGCGCGAAATAATGTGTTCCCCAAATATGTCCTTTACAAAAACCATTGAGGTAGTATGTGCTACGAACCCAGCTTGTGAAACCACAATGTTGAAAAGTTTTTCCATCATCATGCAGTATACACCACCGTTGATAAATATGGAAACAACAAATTTATTTTCAAAAAACTTTGAACAAATTATCTTTTTAGACGCTAAAGCGCACTAAATAATACACTTTAGTGTGTATAATTGTCACTGATGAGCTGCTCTTGAATTCTTCATAGCTCATATTCTGCACTTATGCTTCTTGATGTGCTCATTTAATAGAAAATAAGGGTCGTCGCTCAATCAGGCATTTTCTGGAAATTCAAATCAAGTGAAATTTAAATCAGATAATTTTTTTTAACTGTTTTAAAGAGTACCCAGAAAAAACTTAGCTTACTTTTTCAAAATGAAGAGCTTCTTTCACTCATTATTTTGTAGCTTTCTTCTATAACTATTTCTGGAACTACATTTTTCTGGATGTATTAAGGTAAAAAATAATGACTTACTTTTGAATGCGTTCATTTTGGGACATCTCTTGTAAAATTCCCTCGTTCTTTCAGTAGAATTGTAAGTAGTGCTTTTATGTTTTTCTGATTACTGAAAACATTATTTTGTGGGCGAAGTTTTTATTTGGTAGTTCTCTGCCCATGTTCTGTAATTCTCGCGTAGAAAACTTTTCCATTGAAAAATGTGTAATGAGACAAAAATGCCGTAAATTGTAACAAATAGCAGTTTTTCTCACTAAACTGTGTGTGTAACTTTTTTTGACGAGTACTAGCTCTCACGTAAGGAAATTACTCGCCAATTTACAGAGAAATCGTGTCTGTAACATTTTTGTGAGGAAAGTTTCCGCTTTGAGCTGTCAAATAAACTCGCGAATAAAAACGGGGCGCGAAAAAATTTTAACACAAAAAATCAATTTAAAATGCATAATACAAAGAATAATAATAATAATATTTTGTTCTTGTAACATTTTTTTATTGTTTAATTATTGTGCTTTGAACATTTTTATAAAATATACAAATGTTTTCAAAGATCGTTTCCCTGTAAAAACTTCGCCTACTTTTTTAAAATGAATAGTTTCTTTCACTCATTATTTAGTAGCTTTTCTATATTACATCTATAACTACTTTTATTACTACTTATTTTTCAGATGTATGTAGGTAAACAATAATGACTTACCTTAAAAGTAGTAGGATTTTTACTTTTTCCTGATTACTTTACACATTAATTTGTAGGCAGTGTTGCCAAAACTTGGTGACCAAAAATGGCTAAATTTACGGAAAATAATGGCTAAAAAATGGCTAAAAATGGGCTAAAAAATGGCTAAAAGCTTTTTTAAATAAAAACACATTAAAATTCAATAACAGAACAGAAATAATTAATTTAAAGTTGTTTACGATAAAATTGTGAGTTAAGATCAATTTGTTAAATAAGAATAAACGTAAATTAATATTAAAAAATTAAATCATCGAAAAATTCGATGTCGTTATTGTTCATCTCATAGGAATCATTCACTCATTAGTTTCAAATAATCATAAGTTTTAAATAATTTGAAGGTAAATCATAATCACGACAACATTTACCCAACCTTTTGAGTCCAGATCTACAATAAAAAACAAGTAAGAAAGAAAAGTCGGTTAAACCCGACTTTATGATACCTTACACCACATTAGAACCTTTGTACCAAATTTTATCAAATAATCTCTAAATTGCGACCTGTACTTTGCGCACAAGGTTTACATGGACAGCCAGCCAGCCGGACAAACATCGTTAATTCGACTCAGAAAGTGATTCTGAGTCAATCGGTATACGTAAAGGTGCGCTAAGGACCAATATTTTAAGGTGTTACAGACATCAGCACAAACACACCCTCTTCACTATTGTGGTGGTGGTATAAATATTGTATTGTTATGGTAAAAATATTTACCTATTTGATAAAATCGAATTAACGGTTGCTTAATTTAACCTATTTCTCAAATTACTTTTAACGATGTTTACTTGGCTAAATACCCTAAACACTTCAGCAGTAGACCATGGAAGTGAGAGCAACTTTATAGTCAATTCTGAAATTTCTAATACAATTTTGTTACCGCCTGCATCCCTTTATTGAAATACTTGCAACCAGAAAAAACAGCGATGTTTGTTTAGATCGATTTTATAAATTTAATAGTGGAATACTGTTCCTTAATTTTGAAAGACGTTTCAACGTCATAGTTTATAGCGATGTTCAACATTTGTAGAAGTTGTGATTTAAATTAAAGGCGTTTTAATTGTTCAAAATGATTATTTTACTTTAATAACATAAAAATTATTCTTTTAAAAGAAAAACGGCAAAAAAATGTTATGGCTAAACAAGTTGAAAAATGGCTAAAAAAAAATGGCTAATGGCTAAACTCATTTTTTAATGGCTAAACAGGGTGAAAAATGGCTAAATCTAGCCACTAAATGGCTAAATTGGCAACACTGTTTGTAGGTGAAGTTGGGTTGCAAACAACAAACATTAAAGACGCACTTTACATTATTTGGTATAGCCCACGGTTCTATTTTCGTTCTCAACGTCTGCAATGTCACATCGGCTTCGAGTGCAATGTTATGACATTTATAACGTAATGACGTTATCTCTTTTGATAGCTTTCGACATGAGTTACAGATACACTTTTTTTCTCACTTTTCGAGAAACGATGGAAAATTTTGTGTCACATCTTTACGTTTCGAGAATTTCTCACTATAGTTACAGAACAGGAAACTGTAATTAAATTGGTTCACTGAGATTGACTTGAGTCAAAGTAAGAAAATATTATTACTTAAGCCTACAGTACACGGAATGTAAAAAGCCACATACACAGAAAAAATTCTCCAAAATTGTTCACCAATTAAAGCATTAATTAAAAATAAAATCAGTTTTAATTAAAAATTTAATCAAGTGAATTAAACGTTTAATCAAGTAAATTAAACGTTTAATTAATACTATTAACTGGTTTAATTGATACTTTTAATTGGTTTACTGGTGCAAATTTAATTAATTTTTTAATTAATATCACAAATTTTTTAATTGAAATCAATTTTAATTTTTTTCTGTGTACGCATGTGGTACAAAGCCACAATACCAAGTTCGAGATGTGTGATGACGACGAAATTACGTTAAAACCACATACGAATGTGGCTTTTTACATTCCGTGTACTACAGGCTTTACTTACCCCTTAAACATATTTTGTTTCACCTTTGTTGTTTTACAACCATTGTTCACAGAAGAACTATCAAATATAAGACACCAGCAGCATGCCCGATATGGTTTTCGGAATCATTCTGCTTTGAAAATTTTATGCATTTAACTAGATAATTTGAATAAATAGAATTTGGGAATCTTTGCTCCTTATTTTACTTTTGTAACATGAAAATAGTGTTTATAATACACAAAATGTAACATCGAATTGATGGCATTGTAGTCGTAGCATAGATGACGCATAAAATATGAGAAAATTTTATGATAACGTTCGTCATTGGATTGATGTCACTTTTTACCTCATTGATGGATACCATTTGTAACAACATTGATGTTACAATTCTGATGTTAGGGCATCATCAATATGAAAATGCATTTTTCAATTAGTATAAGGGCTGAATTTACTTAAATGACGGAAAATCGGCAGCGCTGATTAGATGTTTGAGATTTTACGATCTAACGATGTCCGTCTGTCTGTCCGAACGACTGTTTGTCTTGACATTTAAACTTTGTGCGCATCGTACTGGTAAGTATTTTAGAGATAATTTGAGGAAATTCGGTACATAGGTTCTAATTGCCACAAAGACGGAGCCAATTGGTGCGAAAAGTCTTCTAATTTAAACGGCATACTTAAAGTCGAATCTAATATAACTATGTGAAATACATTTTAGCACCAGCGCATAATTCCCATACACTTATTGTGGTTTGGATGTGATTATTCATTTTGAAAATAAGGACATAACAACCTGCACAGAGAAATATTAAATTCTAACCTCTTGGTGTCTTAAACTAAGAGAAAGCTCAATTTATAATGCACAAAGATTTTGTCTCATTTTGTAATTTTTGCTTCACCAGACTTAATTTGCTTTCATGTAGGAAACTAAGAAAGATATTTGTATATATAATTTCGAATAATGTACATAACAATATTAATGCAATAATTATAATGTTTTGCTTTATTCTTTATCCTTTCAGATATTTGACTAAAAGCAAATGAACTTAACGCCAAAGAAATCTAACCCACAACTAAAGGAAACAGGAATTCAAGAGAAAAAAGCAGAAAAACTTCCATCTTACGACAAGTATGATTTGAAAAAAATTTAAAATTTAAAAAAAAAAATTTATTCAAAGAAAATTTAAAACTAAAAATGTAATTAAAAACATATCTTTAAACTAAACCGAAACTTAAAACATATCAAAACAATGTGCCATAAATATTATAGCAAATTAAGTTACGTACTAAGAACTTAAACTATTTTAACATTTAAAAATTAAAAAAACCAAACAAAAAACGCAACAACAATAAATTTTAATGGAAAAAATTTAATTAACATTAAAACAACAAATTGTATACACAACTTTCAAACGCTTTTAGAACTAAAAATAATTGGAAAAATATCAAGAACAGCAACAGCAGGAGCTGGATAAATTCAATAGCAACAACATAAAATTAGCAGCTACATACATAAAATTAAATAAACATAGTAACAGGAAATTGTAATTAGAATTGGAAAAATAAAGTAGAAATTTAACAACACAAAACAATGAAGATGATAATGATGTTTCCATTAAAACCATTTAAGCGGCGACAGGCCAATAGTGCAAACAAGTATGCAGCTTAAAAACAATTTTATATATTGGCTGCAACTGAAAAATATCAATCCGTTTTTTCCCCTCCCGAAACTTTAAAACAATCAACATTGTTCAATTTAGTTGCTGCCATTTCACTTTTTCGTCTTTTTTGCAGTTCCATTCTTTATTTTTTGTATTTGTACATGCCGGACATTCAATAATGCAATTTTCTTGCAACCGGAAATAGTTGACGGAAGTTTATAACGGCCATTGACAAGCCATAACAATATTGTGGCTCTTATATTTCGTTTTACCCTGCAATATAACAATATAACAACAACAACAACAACGACGAACCGAGTCAACTGCTACAATTACGACCACCACTACTACAACCTTGCAAGGATATCGACACAAACACTCCAGCAATTGTAAAAGGCCAGGATATGTGAGAGTTTGTGTTTTTGTGTGCCAGAAGTATAAAAGCAAAACAATTTAATCCTTTCAAGGTTATTTCCTGCAACAACAAAAAAAAAACTTTTAAAAACGATGTTTTTTAAATATCAGTGATGATTGTGATGATGAATTGTAACGGAAATGCAAGTTTTGAAGATCATGTTACAAATACAATTTAGCTAACAAGCGGATATGGAGTTAAAATACATACAAAAAAAAAACAAATGTCTTACTAAAAAAAAATTTGAATTAATAATACAAAAGCCATCAGAATTTAACATTTAAAGAAATCCTCGGGATAGTACTTTCAAACGGAAAAACTCTTTAACTTCAAAATTAAGCAACCTAAAAGTGTAAAAACAAAGTTTCCTTGACACTTGCAACACAATTCTTTTTTCCGTTTTTATTTCATTTTCTTTATAACAAGTTTTCAAAACCATTAAGTTTTTGCTTAAAACTAAACTTTAACATTTGAACTACGAAAAACGAAGCTAACTATAAATCAATTACATTGCAAAGAAAATATAAAAATTGTCCCTGCATTTTTTTTTTTTTTTTTTTTTTTTTTTGCAAAATTTGTCCCTTTTCAAAACCTAATGACTACTGCCAAAAGACGTACTGGCAATAGTGCGACATTTGTTGCCGACAGCAATCATCATTATACCTCATTGGAACAACATCAACAACAACAGCAGCAGCAACTATCACACCACCAACAACAACAGCAACAACATCTTCACCAGCAATATTTCAATCAAAACTATTATAATCAACAACAAAGTAATCATGAAAATCAACGTCTGCTACAACAAGAGCCACCTTCATCATCAAGTTCGAACACAGCAATACAACGTCATCCCAACTACAACTCAACAGCGTGCAGCAACGTCAACAACAATTCAGCAGCGACGTCGACGGCGAATCCAACAACAAATTCAGCCCCCTCAATTATGCGTGGCGAATGTTCGGTGAAATTACCACTGGATATTTTGTAAGTACAATAAATTTTTTTTTTTTAGTTTTAATCGAAAATAAAACTATTAAGTATTTCAAAATTTTAACTGGGAAATTGAACCCCAAACCGCTAAGCCAGAGCTCAGAAAAATTCCTATACGATCGTTCAAATTTACGGATTCAGGAATCAAGTTCAAAGAAATCAAAAATTCGTATGAGCACAGAAAAAAATTTTGCACCAGTAAAAGCATTAAATCAAAAATAAAATAAGTTTTAATTAAAACTTTAATCAAGTGAATTAAATGTTTAATCAAGTGAATTAAACTTGTAATCAAGTGTATGAAACGTTTAACTGACAATATTAATTTGCACCAGCAAACAGATTAATAGTATCAATTTAACATTAAATTCACTTGATTAAACGTTTAATTCGCTTGATGGGATCTTTAATTAAAACTGATTTAATTTTTAATTAATGCTTTTACTGGTGCAACATTTTTTTCTGTGAGCAAATGCATTGCAAAAACTTACGGTCTTTGAAACCAAAATAAAACTTGGACATTTTTCTTTTAAAGTATCTTAAAAGTGAAGAAAATCTTGGTTTTTTACAAAGTTATGGAAACATAAAAAAAGGCCGCCAAACCAGATTTTTGGCAAAAATTCGACTTGAGCGACCGCTAAACCTCTTCCGAAAAATCTCAAAAATACTTTACCCTATAAGCTCTTAAATTATGCTTGAGAACCCATGAAAATAAAAAAATAAAATATTAGAGCGACTGAAGTTGTAAGGAAGCGAAATTCGTGCTCGATGTACCCTCCTAAAAGTGAACCTTGGACTTTTTTAAGATGACATTTTAAATATTTCGCCTCCAGCTTTGACCCCTCGTGAGCTGGACCATTTTGAAAAAGGGTATATTTTTGCATGTTTTGTTAGTTTGCGAATCTGTTTCCTTACCAACATATACAAATTGGGTATTGGGGGTTTTTAAGGCGCGTATATACAATTTGTCCAAGGACGATCATTCATCATTTAAATAAATTAACATATTTTAATCTTTAGTCGATTTAATTAAATACGTGTCTTAGCTTTTTTTGAAATTCGTGCTAGTTCGCGTTTTGACAAAAATGCAATGGGGTGGTAACCCTTCGTTTTAAATAGGGCAATATGGGTATACAATTTTATCTTTTGGCAAGTATATCATCTTTGTAAATAATTTAGATTTTTGCAAATTATATGCATTTTCACGGTGCTCTGGAACATATATAAATGCAATTTTGTAGTAACTCTAATATGATAAGGGGCTTAGTTTCTAGATCATGTATGGATGCAAATAGGACTAAAGAAAGAAAAAAAGAAATGATTCACTTCATCACTTATACTTTTAAAATAGTTGAACCTTTTTTCTCAACGTCTTCTTCTAGGCTAGTACACTCAATATCTTCTTCTATTAAATAATCCATATTTTGATTTTGGTTGTACAAAATATCCTTGTGCCACAGTTATGCCTGGTTTTGAATCCAGTCGTCACCAAATTGTTATATTAAAAGATTTTCCACGTGTTTCTTTCAGCCCAGAAATTAAAAAAAGTGTTTTCCCTCGTTTCAGTTAATTTAAATTGGTGTTCCGTTCCTCTGCTGATTAAAATATAAAGGACTCGTAAGTTTTTAGTAAACACTCAATTTCTTTTATATTCAGAATACTCCAGTCATGTTGGAAAAATAAAACTTAATCATGATTTGAATAAATCTGAGAATAATATACTGCTGTCGTTATGATAGCATGTTTTTTTGGTCTTTTTTCAATTGGACCAAATACCCTATCAGCTGGTAAAAGGCTATGCCCTCTTAAGACATGTCATATTATTGAAACAATTACACGAAGAAACGGCAAAAACAATGAAAAAAGCACGTTTTGAAAAATAAAAATGAAAAAAGTACGTTTTGTTATGCACCAATTTTTTTAGAACCTGTTTTCTTGGTAAAAAAAAAAAATAAAAATAGGCAAACTAGATTTTTTCTTAAAGATTTCACCCCAAATATTATAAAAATATCAAAAAACCAATTTGTCAAAAAATACGAAAAAATACGTTTTGTTCTGCAGCTCCTCATTTATATCAAGACAAAAGTAGTTAATGAAGTAGATGTAGTTATAAAGGAAAGCTAAGCTTTTCATTTTTAAAAAGTAAGCGAAGTTTTTGCTGGGTATATAAATTTCTAAAGGAACATTTTTATTTCAGTTTGAACTCTTACAGAAATCTCTTTTCAACCAAACCAATATTTATTTTTAACTCAATCCCTGCAAAAAAAAAAATGAAAAATATCCCCTAAGGCAATAGTTTAGCAATATCCCCAAATAATCAAATCAATTTTTTTTTTATATGCAATGTAAACAGAAAAAATATTAAATTATAATAAATAATAGTTTATCAAATTATTAAATCTAAGAAATTAGTTATCAAAATATTCTACAAAACGTATCTAATTAATATTAAATAAATCTGTTAAATACAAATCTGTTTCCTTTTCAATTTATCATCATGTTCAAATCTCACGTTGAGCAACTTTCCGATTGAAATGTGTAAAATGAAACAAAAATGTCATATATTGAAACAAACAGCTAATTTTCTCACTTAACTATGTCTGTAACTTTTTTTGGCGAGTACTAGCTGTCACGTAAGGAAATTACTCGCCAATTTACAGAAAAAGTGTGTCTGTAACATTTTGATGAGAAAAGTTCCCACTTTGAACTGTCAAATAAACTCACGAATAAAAATGGGGCGAGAAAAATCTTAGCACTAAAAAACAACTAAAAATGCAAAATATTATAATAATAATATTTTGTTCTTGGCAAATTTTTTAATTATTTTGCTTTTAACATTTTTATAAAATAAACGAATGTTTTCAATGCTCGTTTGCAAACAACAAACGTTTAATGGCGTGTTCTTTTCTGAGTAAAATTCTGCATTTATTCTGCCTTTTACATATTTTTATGTTCTTTTCTGGAAAACGTGTGCTATTTTAAAAGTGTAAAGCGTTCTTTTTTGATGGTGTTCCCTTTAAAATTAAAAAACCATGCTACAGGTTCCACACTCATTTTAATTAAAGAGGCATGAGTACAGCACTTGATCAAGGCGAATTCAGTACAATGTGGTGGCAAGACAAAAACTGACAATGCAATACAAAAAACATCTGTTGTTTCTGTTGGCTTTGGATTGTTGTAGTCTTGCCACCACCTTGAATTTACCTTGCGATAATTGTACTTTATTGTTTATTATGCCGAAATTTGTGTTCTTTTTAAAGACGACAATTGTATTTTCGCCGCCGTCATTGAAAAATGTTCAATTTTACTAAATTTTGGTAGCCGTCACCGAAATGTTTTACTGGCGTTCTCGACGTCTGCTATGTCACATCGGCTTCGAGTGCAATGTAATTACATTTATAACGGAACGACGTAATCCCTTCGACGTAGTTTTCGACATGTGTTACAGTCACAGTTTTTTTTTTCACTTTTCGCGAAACGTTGAAATATTTTGTTTCACATATTTTCGATGCGAGCAGTTCTCACTGAAGTTACAGAACATGGGTACTGGATGAAATGTCAAAGTAGTGGGAGGTTGTTTTCAAAAAAATGGTGGAACTAAATATTTATATTATTTAATTTTATTTAAAAGTTATATTATAAGGTCAAATATTAACGATAATAAAAAAAAACCAGTTGTAGAACCAAAAAGCTGAAGAAAGATATTAAATTTTCCGTATTTCCAATTTTGGTACTATTTCCCCCCATTAAAGCCCCATTAAAGTATCAAAAATTGCAGTATAATAGTAACGATTTTCACCCCTTAAACGTTTCGAAAAAGTACCAAACTTGCATTCGTATTATTTTGATAAGTTTCGAATGTGGTATAAACTTTATTTCTAGGTTTAATGGAACAAAAGATAGATGGGCTGACCCTCCCACCACCCTAAAAGAACGGAATTTCAAAAAAAGTACCACACACCTGTCCACTTATTTTTTAAAAGAACAACGATATGTATTACAGGTTTCTGTATCTCTTTAAGTTTTGGAGATAAAAGGTTTCCGAATTGACCCCTTTTTACCCCCTAAACATTATAATTTTTAAGAATCCCGTCTTAGTGGTTCGATTTGGGGAGAGACCCACCACCGGTCCAAATTTCAAGTCTTTAGCTTCAGGCGTTTAGGCTGTACGATGATGAATGTGTCAGTCACTCACGCAGCTCTTTTTTATACATACCCAATAAAAAATGGAGCTTCCAACGAAGCAGGTTTGTAAGGGAGAAACATAAGGGTTTCGCTCACCATTGCGCTTACGGAAGACATGAATTTTATATGGCGAGTTCCCACTTTGAAGCAATACATTATTAACACATAAAGCGCATTATTCAGCGCACATAAATATTGTTGGATGTAACGATCATCTTTACACACTGAATGTTTTGATAAAGTTATTTTTTAGTATTCTCCCTTACAAACCTGCTTCGTAGTAAGGGAATGCCGTAGCACCTGAAATTTTATTTATTTTTTTTATAAAAGTTGTTGAGAGTTCTTTCACTTATTTTACTGCATTTCTGTATGTCTTATTGCGTAGCGCATAATTGTGCGCTTATTTTTTTAAATGTACCTTTAGTGCTTCACAAAATGGTAAAAATTTGTATTGGGTATATACTTATAAAGATAAGTAAATATATATGTTATTGTTGCCAATTAAATCTATATATATAAAATAGGATGTGTATGTATGTAACGTTTGAACTCCAAAACAGCTGGGCCGATTTTGATGAAATTTTCCGGGAATATTCAGAATATTCAGGCGGGTGACACTGTGAAGTCTGATTATTGATTTTGATATATAATTTTGATACATAATTTGGACGATTTTTTCTTTAAAATGATCGCCATGGTCCAACTTAGATTTATACGAAAAGAAAATTTTGGCCCGCCTACTTTAACGCCCACTTTTTTCGATTTACTTAAAATCAGAAAAAGGCTCCATCGATTTAACTAAATTTTCTTTCAAATGTTCGTATCTTTTTAACGGATTTTAAAAATCGAACGCAAACATTTTTCCTAATTTGGACAGGTCAACGTCTGTCGGGTCAGCTAGTTTCATACAAAAAGCTTACTGTACAAATATAAATGAAAATTTTTCAAAATGCCAAATCTTCTTTTTATCATCCTACTGATATTTTGGCGATATCTTCTATTTTCTTATGTGTGGTTATCTGGCGATAGTGCTTGTTTATTATCTAGAAGTATCGCTTTCATACTGCGTAGGAGTATAGCCATCACTACACGTATATTCCCGAAGGAAGTATCTTCCACAATACGAAGGCGATTATTGATGCAAAAATATATTTCATCAAGGCCATACGTTTGGCAATACATAAGGTATATTTCTGTGTTTGCTGGGATATATATACATTGATATTTTTACATGTGTATTTAAAGCATGTTGTGTGATAATTAAAATTACTTTGTTGAATGAATTAAATGTTAAAAAAAAAACAAAAAAAATTTATTTCACATTAAAATACTACAAATAAATAATTGCAGGTGTAAATTTGAATTAAAGACGAAAACTCACTTTGTGTTTGTTGACGTTGGCAAGAACAAACATGTCGGAATATATTTATTTTGTTCTTTGTCGAACAACTGAAAGGAAATTAAAAACACCAGCAATAAAGAATAAACCCGCCATAAAATTAACATAAAACCGTTAAATTTGCAAAAATACTCATATTTGGTGTTGTGGCGTAGAATATTTTATTCAAATATACGAGTTTTTAACAGTAAGCCCATGTTTAAATCATGTGTTTAATGTTACCCTTAATTCGTTGGCATTAAAGGTAAAGGCCCTTAGTGCCCCCCCCCCCCCCCCCCAGCACAGCGAAATACAAATGTATTTAAAAAAAAAAAAAAAGTTAAACGGCAAAATTTACTGCATTTTTTTCTTAAGACACCATAGAAACTTAAACGATTTAGTGAATTTAACACGCAATTTAATATAATTTTTTTTGTTTCATTTTGAATTTGTTATTTAGTTTATCAAAATTAAATAATAATCAGAAGGTGAAACGAATTATTAATTTCTGCCTGTTTCAAACATTTCACAAAACATAGTTTTGGAAATTTGCTAACACCACAAGCCCTTAGGGGTTTTGACACATGGTCTATTAATAGAACCCATGGTAATACGCAGGGTACTGAATCTAGTTCTGGCAACATGAGCGGAAATTTTGTTTAAAAACAATTTCCTTTTTTTTTTTTTTTTTTTTTTTTGTTCTTTTTATTTTGATTAATTTAAAAATGTCTAAATTTAAATATTCAAGACAGTCTTGTTGAAAACCCTTTCCGAAGAGCCAATTACAAATGGATTTTAAAAATTTAGTAATTAATAATAGTTTATTTTATTAAACTTGGTAATTTTAGCACTTGTAATAAAAAAAAGCTAGTCTACAGAGGCGATTATTTTTAAAAAGAATAGTTATAAATATCAAATTTTTTACCCATTTCAAATAACATTGTTCGGCAAAAAAAAAAAACAAAAAAGGTCGGGAGCAAGAACTTTTTAATGTGACTTTAATTGACTTTGGCGTGCTGAATCCAAACATTTTGGTCAAAATCAGACAAATCGTTCTCAAATTATGATGAAATGTTTTAGCAGAACCGTATTTGTTTGGGCAAAATATAAAAAAGTTGAAAACGGACTTAGCGCCTTAAAATTTTGATATTCCATTTATTTTTATTTAGAAAATTTTTTGACCGACCAGTGTGATTAACAGACTTTTAAACTTTATATACTTTGAAACACTCTGTTTAAGTAGAAAATTATTATAAGCTTAAAGGTAGTTTACACTATCTCACAAGTTTAATGTATTCCATATTACTTTATGAGACAGAAATCTAATGAGTTTTTTTGCGACTGTCAAAAAATCTCATTGTTTACGTCTGAACCGAAAATAGCGAATTTCCCATCCCTGGTTTCTATTTTGAATGATGATATGCCCTAAGACGAATTGACAACTCGAATCGTTGTTTTAAATGCCATATTGGACGGCTATAATTTTTAATTGTTTCTTAGATAACTTAATCGTTTTTGTGATTTAATTCTATAAATTAATTATTTAAATTGTTTGGAAATTTGATATTTACTATGGTAAATTTTCTTTTTTGCTTTAAATAAATGGAAACTTTATAACGTTTCGAAAAACAAGGAAAGTGGTTTTATATGGTTAAAAGTGCTTTTCTCTCGTTTTAAATATCTGTGCCTTTTTCTAGTTCTCTTTTTAGCCTTTATAATGTCACCAAGTTGCTTGGATACTTAATTGATACTTTAGCGCTAGATCCACGAAACGTATCAGCGTTTCGCACGGACCATGCAATCGGCGTTCTCTCGGGGAATATACCAAGGTGTTTGGATCCTTGGCTGGTATTCTGGAGCGGTACACCAAATCTACCACTATATACAGTCCACACTCTACGAAACGTATTGGCGTTTCGTCCGGACCATTACAAGACGTAATCGGCGTTTTTACTCATTAAGCATGACAGTTTGTGTTCACACCATCACACAAATTATAAACACTCACATATGAAATTAAATACAACCCTGATCCAATGAAAAGTATTATTGCTTAGAAATTTTTCAAAAAACGATGAAGTCGTATGGGATGTCAACTTTTTCATAATATTTTTTATTTCATATCATATCATATTACTTGAGTTTTTGGCATGCGTTAATACAAAGTATAATAGCGTAATGTAGCGTTTATAAAATAAGGAATAGAATGCGTTCGCTTAAAGGCCTTGTGTGAAAGCCTACCAGCAGATGACAGAGCTTAAATACATGAAAACATTAGTGTTTAAACCAGAGTTTAAAAATAAACAGAACATCATTTCGAGCCTTATTTGCGATTATATTGTAAGCGACAAACGGCAAATTTTACAGAAGAGGGCTTTAATTTTTTTAAGTAGTGAAGTGCTTTATTTGGTTTCATGTCATGCATTTATTACTTGTTAAACTTATAATGGCGCACTCGATAAATTTCAAGAATATGCTGAGATGTAATTGATCATTGTACCTCTCGCTTACGATAGTTTTATTGATGTCGCTAACGATATAATCGCAAAAAGGACACGATTTAGCGTTTGGCACATACCCAGGAACGACATCTCTTTTTTTAGTATTTGTGTAGACGAACACAACCCTTAATAACGTTCGTTATTATTTTCAAGAAAGAGGCGAACACTTTATAGTGTTCTGTTCGCGTTAAAAAAATGGGACGGTTGTAGTGATATTGTAGAAAAACATTATATTTTAATGTTCTATAATGTTTCTTTTTTTAAATTTATAAAGAAATGATCAAACAAAAAAATCTAGCAACGATCGCAGCACGAACAGCTTGTGTGTGTACTGTGTATATGTTTTGTTTGTGTAAAACCAGGGTTTAAAAAACTGCAGTCGAAACCAAAAACTGTAAAACAAAAAACGAAAAATTGTAGACAAATTTTGGTTTGACAGCGAAAAAAGTTTTTTTTGGCCAATGACAAATGAAGAAGTGGAAGGAATGGCAGTTTTTCTACTTTAGCTGCAGTTTTTATACCCTCCACCACAATTAGTTGTGAAGAGGGTATATTAAGTTTGTCATTCCGTGTGAAACTTTTTTATTATTCATCTCAGACCCCATAAAGTATATATATTCTGGGTCCTTGAGTAATTCCAAGTCGATTTAGCCATGTCCGTCTGTCTGTCCGTCTGTTGAAAACACGCTCACTTTCGAACAACTCAAAAGAAATGAGCAAACTTGGTGCCAAATTGCTTGTAGTTATCCTAAGCAGTTTGGGATTGAAATCCAGCAAAATCGGTTCAGTAGGACCTGAGCTATGAATCAAAATGTGGAACCACCACATAAAAAAATTGATAATTTTGTTACAAAAAACAACATAAATGGTGGAACAAGGCACGGAATGATAAGATTTCGCAAAAATTTGTTTTATTTGACTGGAAATCACGCTGTTAAATTTCGTGAAGATCCGTCCATAATTTACCCTAAGCCCCATATAAACACTACTCCTGGAAAACAGTTTAGTAAGCCTAACACCGTAAAAAATAACGCTAGCTATCGTAACAAAATTTGGTACGTCACAGTTTTTTAGGACTAGAAATAACACTGTGAAATTTCGTGACGATCGGTCCATAATTTACCCTAGGCCCCATATAAGCCCTACTACCGGAAAACAGTTTAGTCGCCTAAAACCATAATTAATAACAATTCGTCACAGTTTAAGATAATTATGATAAATATACATCATACAGATATTACTCCTTTAACATTCGAACTGTCGGTGGAGGGTATCAAAGATTCGGCACAGCCGAATATAGCACTTTAACTTGTTTTAATGCTGTTTAAAACTATTTTGATGGCTTTTTGTTTTTTTTTCGTATGTGTATTTTGTTTTTGCCAAAAATGTTTAATTTGTTTACCAGCCAATAGAGCGCTAAGCACAACAGAAACGAACGAACAATAATGAGCTGAACCGAACACAATAAAGTTTGTGGTTTAAAAAAAATTCATATGAGAATTTCAACCAATAAATCGCTCCTATATGGGCATTTCCTGGGGTCACGAACGTACGTTCGTACGCTTTTGATGTACAAATAATATAGAAAAAAAAACTTTTCCTGGGAATTTTTTTGCGATTCGATAGCATTTGGGTAGCTCTATGTTTAGTACAAAAGATGGATTTCGAGTATAAGTTTTCATAAGAAGAGTTATAAACGTGTGGTCACGAACGTACGCAAAATAGAAGTCAACTTCTGCTGAAAGCAGTGAAATGTAAAAATCTGCGTAATGAAACTGAATTTTCAAAAGTGATTAATTTATTTTAAAAGTGTATTAATGTAGGTCTCCATCCATTTAATTGGCCTACGTCCGGTCGCGAACGTACGATTTTTCCCTATGTTTTTTTATTATTATCACCATGCCTTTTACCATAAATATCTTCAAATTTCCTTAACAAAAAAACTTAATACTCTTTTTACAATTGATTGTAATGGAGAGATTGTGAAGAAAGAGTGTAAACATTATT
Organism: Pollenia angustigena; assembly: GCA_930367215.1. Classification (NCBI taxonomy): domain Eukaryota; kingdom Metazoa; phylum Arthropoda; class Insecta; order Diptera; family Polleniidae; genus Pollenia; species Pollenia angustigena. The sequence goes on along the minus strand of OV884060.1, from coordinate 146,023,347 downwards.
TTTTTTTTTTTCATGTATTTTTTTTATTTGCAATCTATTTTACACGAAATATTAAGCAAAATTATTAATAATTAAATATAACAATAAAAACAAAAGTAATACAATTTGTATTAGTGTTAATTTACTTATAACTACTACTTCCTAAAAGGCAAGTTAAGAACATGGTGCCTTTTTAGTCTTCGAATCTCATTACTGTCATTTAATAGTTTGATCGCTAATATATTAGAATGATAACTAAGCCTTTGCAAGTACCTTTCACTATAACAATTAATTTCTTTTTTTACTAATGGGATACCAAGATCGTTATGAATACACCTGTTTTTTAAAAACCATGGAGCATTTGATATTAATCGCAATGTTTTTGACTGATACCTTTGTAATATTTCAATGTTCGAATTACTAGTAGTTCCCCATAGTTGAACACCGTAAGTCCATACTGGTTTTAGAATTGTTTTGTATATTATGACTTTGTTCTCTAAGCTTAATTCTGACTTAGGACCTAGTAGCCAATACATTTTCTTGGTTTTTATATCTAAAAGTTTTCTTTTCGCTTTCACATGTTCATTCCATGTGAGTCTTCTATCTAAATGAAGGCCTAAGTACTTTACACTATTAGATTTCGGAATAACAGTTCCGTTTAACTTTACTTTTTTCTCAATGTTAACGTTACATGAACCGATTTTTCTGCATTAACTTTTATATTCCATTTCTGTAACCAATTTCCAATCATATCAAGCTGTCTTTGTACCGTAGCTGATGCTTCATTTGGGGATTTATTAGAAAACAGTATGGCAGTATCATCAGCATACGTTGCCATGGTCAAACCATCGATAGTGGACATATCTGAAGTAAAAATTGTATACAGAACTGGACCCAAAACACTTCCCTGTGGAACTCCAGATTTAATACTTCCAAAATTCGAATCTTCATCATAAACATTTACATAGAAGGACCTTTTTTGAAGATAAGATTTGATTAACAAGTAAAACGGTGTAGGAAGAAGTTGTTTGAGTTTGTAAAAAAGTCCATCATGCCACACTCTGTCAAATGCCTGCTGAATATCTAAAAATACGGCTGAAGAATATAATTTACTTTCCAAAGCTTTTGTAATTTCCTCAACAATACGATGACATTGTTCAGGCGTGCCATGTTGATGCCTAAATCCGAATTGGTGATCCGGTATTATGTTTTTGTGTTTTAATATAGGAAGTAATCTCGTAAGTAAAATCCTTTCAAATATTTTGGAAAAAACTGGCAACAAGCTTATTGGTCTTGTTAGTGTCAGGTCAGGTTAGTGTAAACATGACATATTTTTTGCATGAAAATAAGTATATAAAAATGTCTTTAGAAGTAGAAAATACAGGAAATTATAAAATTTTCCAGTTTCCAGCACAATTTCCTCAAGTAAAACAGCTCAGATATGCTAGGAAACCATTCTTTTATAAGAACATAGATTTTTTTCTAATAATAAACAATAAAAGACGATGTAAATCAACATTTTATTTTTTCATCCTGGTAGTCCATTCTGGGGAAATGCCCATATAAGCAACAGTTCAAAAAATGTTGACTTTTCCGTACGAAATTCGAATTTGTTTAATCATAATAACCCTTCTACATATCAAACTGAATGTATCCTTTGCGTTGTAGTATTTTTCGTCGTTTTATTTGAACTAGAGGTGATGTGTATCAAAGATCTGCTACGGGCGTTAATTAACCATATCACCTGTTCTTACTTATGTGTTTTCTTCCCTTTACTGAATGTTCCTTTTTTTGTCTTTTTTTTACAAAATAATGGACTTTTTGATAAACTTCCTTTCTCTTACAAAAAGTTAGCATAACTCAAAAATATTTATTTATTTATTTATATTTATTTCCTTTAACAACAAAAAAGTCTGTGTTACACAAATATTTCCGTTACACAAAGTCCACTTTTTCTGTGAGAAGACCTCCAATTTTACACAAAAAGTCCTGTATGTCACCAGTTTACTCCAATAGGCCTATTACACAAAAAGTCTTTTTTCTCTAATAATTCACTATTTCAATAATGTCCTATTTCTAAACATAAATTAAATTGTTTTTTTACAAAAAATCACTTCCTACAAAATTATGCAACTATGCCCTTTGATATCATTTTAATCTCCGCAAAATTATTTAAACCTCTCATACAACGCCCCCCTCCCCCCCCCCCCCCCACCAACCATCCCCTTTTTTTAGTTCAAGCACATTTTTAACACAACCGCTAACAAAATTTTCCATTAAGGCCATCGATTTTATTTCCCCATAACGTGTAAATTTATATCTAAACACATTATAATATATTTTAAAGGTCATCTATTGCAACGTCCATTTTACAACGATTTTTCATTGTCATATTTAAAAAACTAATGCTTCAATAAAACATTCTAACGACTTTGCAAAATAAAAACATTCACACCCATTTGAAAAAATATAAAAAACACACTTGAAAATTTGCAAACAACAAACACTTCAAGTGTGCGATTATTTGAATTAAATTTACACTCCAATTAAATTGTTCTTCACTTGAGTTGCTTTGCAAATAAGGACACGAGCTGGACGGGCAAGGGCCTAATGTAATATTTATATAGTATAAGAATTAAGGTAAATAGTCTGTGTAGTATGAAATAATCACAATAAAAGTTTCATAACGCAAAACATTTAAATCATACACGATACACTTTGTACATACGCTCATATTCGTATCTAGCCACGTAACTGCAATTATTTAACACTATTTTCACAAAGTTGTGATAGGAATTTGCTTTTGGATGTAATTGAAATGAAAATAAGCTAAGTTTAATTGAGGAAACTAACTAATCGAGGTCATAAAAGTTGAAATTGAAGTGGAAAATTAAGGAGAAGTTAAAAGGGATAAAATTAAAATTTTATTGTTATTTTAATTGGGTTTTTTGTTAACTATTTTTTTAACTACTCTCGTTAACTATTCTGGTTTTCTAGAAAACATTTCTATTTTATAAAAGTTGTTTGTATCAAAATTCCCTAATCTCCTTAAGCAATTCCCACTTTTTTCGCAAATTATTTAAAACATTTTAACTATTTGGTTATAAGGAACTTTTAGGCACCCAAATCACTTTTTCATAAAAACATCACTTTTTTGCAAAAGAAAAATCAATCTCTTTTTCAGCCAGAGCCATTTTTTTACAAAAAGTAAGTTTTACCACATAGACTCAAATATTTTATAAAAAAAGGCACTTTTTCTACTAAGAATATATTTTCTTTCTTAAGTCACTTTTTCCAATATATATATTGTAATTTTTCTCCTCAATAATAATAAAAAAATTGTTCTATAAGAAAGTTGAGTTATTGTCCATAAAGTTACTCCTTTTTACTTTTGTTGACACTCAGTCAACAAAAAGTCATTATTTACACAAAAAGTCACTTTTTACACAAAAAGTCATTATTTACACAAAAAGTCACTGTTTACACAAAAAGTCACATTTTACACAAAAAGTCACTTTTTACACAAAAAGTCGCTTGTTACACAAAAAGTCACTTGTTTCACAAAAAAGTAACTTTTTACTTAAAAAGTCGCTTTTTACTTAAAAAGTCACTTTTTACTCTTAAAGACGAAAAATTTTAATTAATTTAAGGATTTTATTAAACCGCCACATCTTTTGTGAATACATAAAATCAAAAGTTGTTTACAGATTTTAATCATTTATAGCTTGTTTTGTTTGCAATGTTGTTTTTCATATGTCTGCATAAAATTAGAAGCAAAGCTGCATTTTTCAATTTTTTATGAAATTTTAAAAACAAAAATTCCGAATTTTTAATAAAAAAATAATTTTTTTTTCCAGAAAAAAAATTATGTTTCTAAAACGACTGCGCATATAAGAAAAACGTTTTACCATTCTTAAAGTAAATTTTATTGCGTAATTTCGGTTTTTTTAGTTTTTCAATAAGCTAAAGCGTTTTTGAGTTGCGCGAACATATGTTAATCTATCTATACAATATATAATTTCTTAGTATGTCAGGATGTTTGCATGTATGTCCTATTCTTTCCGCAACTTTCTGAAGCCATCTGACGACATAGGAAGCTGAAATTTGGCACACTTGAAGTACTTTCTCTGCGGAAGATCGTAACGAAGCCATATTTTTGATTTTCGGCTTTTCAACTAGTATAACTATAAAGATCTGATAGAAAAGATGTTTTTTTTATAATGTACCCCATGTACTTTGGGCCCCACCCGGCACGGCTAGGCACCGTCGGATTGACCTGAAAAATTAGATCATGATTTCTTACACCAAACCTCATAGCGCAAACAATTAAATTAAAAAAAAAAAAATCCCATACAAGATGCGACCAATCTAGTAGACATACACAACCCTTAATACCGTTCGTTACAATTTTCAAGAAAGAACCGAACATTATATAATATTCGGTTCTTCGTTAAAAAACAGAACAATTGTAGTGATACTGTAGACAAACATTATATTTTAATGTTCTTTAAAGTTTTTTTCGTGTGTGTATTTTGTTTTTGTAAAAATGTTTTTTTCACCAGCCAAAAGGGACGAACATTAACGAGCCGAACCGAACACATTGAGTTTTGTGGATTTTTAAAAAAAACCGAACGGAATTAAATGTCCACATCTTTTGTTGAGTTTGAAAAAAACATTAAAATGTTTGTGTTCGAAAGATGACTAACAGGGAAACGTTATTTTTTTAATGATTTTCTACACAAACACTATTAGCGTTTGTGTTTTCCACAAATCTACCGAACCGAACATTAAAAAACGATATTTAGTGTTTATTTTCGAGCACTGCTTTATACACAAAAAGTCATCTTTTACACTGAAAGTAACTTTTTACACAAAAATTCACTTTTTATACCAAAAGTTACTTTTTACACTATTGCAACTTTTTTACACAAAACGCGTCTTTTTCAGACAAAAAGTCACTTTTTTACGCAAAAGATCAACTTCTTACACAAATTCAAGTTTTACCACAAAAAGCCATTTTGCTTAAAAGATATTTGTATGCCCTTGACGAAGGTAAAAAGGCTCAAAAAATGAACCTTTGGAGTTACTGATGCATATTTGATCGCTAAGTTTCATTATATTGTGTATACAAATCGTCTTTATATCTTCTACACTTGTGCATTAATTTTTTCTTAGTGGTAAAAGCAAATCAACATCTTTATACGCGTTTATTTCGAAATGGATTTTTTTGAGTTGTGCTACTATTAAAGTAAATGAGCGCTATTACATTGTTAATCCGTTTGCAGATTCCATAATAATGTTGCTACCCTATAAATTATATGTATTTTGGATCCATAGGATAAAGAAGTTCCAATAACGATGTCCGTTTGTCCGTCTGTCCGTTGAAATGGGGTTTTCACGGATCCCAGATATGATGGGGACCAGATGTTTATACCTTTATGTCGCATATAGTCCGGAATTGTTTGCTATTAAATTCAGCATGATCGGTCCACAAATGGCTGAGATATGAGCAAAAGCTACGACTGCCTCTAACTTTACCCACAAATCCCTTCCCTGCAGGAAATTTGTGTCAATTGTTCCAACAGACGGATCCTGGTATTTGTGAAAATAGAACAAGTACCAAAAAAAATAGAACTCTCATGACCAGTGAAAGAACAACCAATCATTTAATTTGTACATGTAGAGAAAAAAACATGTTTAAATATGATCACCTCCAATCAAACTATTTCTAAAGAAAATTTTAAACATATTATGGTTAATATAACCAAATAATTGTTAGCGACAACCATATTATGGTTAAATTAGTCCTCAATCAAGAACCCACAACCATATTATGGTTGCCTCCAAAAATATTGTGGTTAAATATGACAATAATTTGTTATTAACCCGGCGCCGGGGGGGTGGATTTTAGCTACAAGGACATGGGGGTTGGGTCATAATGACCCACTTATTAAACTCGAGGTTTTTTGCTATATTTACGAAAAAATATATACAATTTAGATTGAATCTAACCTTATTAAGGAAATAAAACATGACTTTGTTAAAAAATAACATATTTACTTTTATTTTTAAACAAAAAACATTTCATATTAAAAAAGTTAACAAAGGAGGCTTCTTCTAGCTTAAATATATTAAACACTTATTTTTTTATTAGTCTTTAAATTAAATTGACATTTTTATGCCTTTATGACTAATTAATGCTTATAAAAAAATAAGAAAAAATCATTTTGAAGGATCATCGTAGTATTTGATATGCAAGATACATAAAATACAAATGGCGCAAAATAGCTACGTTGACTGTGGGGATGGGTCATATTTACCCTTTTTAACTTTGAGCACGTGTTACTCGAAGTACAATCGTCATGCAACTGATTTGAAATTTATAACATTCAGAGAGATTCAATATCACCAGCTACTGAGAAGAGCGTAGAGAAGAGAAGTACATTTTTAAAACCACAATCCATTCGAAAAGTGACGGGTAATTTTGACCCATCCCCCCCGGCGCCGGGTTAAATTTACAATAGTATTTTCCTCTTTTCCAAGAGCAACATACCATGGTTGAAAGCCAACGATGCTATTGTAAGTGTTTAACAAATTTTTGTTATTATTGATCATAAAATGTTTGGAGGCAAAAATAATATGATTAGGACTTTTTGATGGAGGCCTAATTTTACCATAATATGGTTATCGCTGACAATAATATGGTTATAATAAACATAATATGTTTAAAATTGTTTTTTAAAATAGTTTGGTTAGAGATGACCATATATAACCATGTTTTTTCTCTGGGTGTATATGAAGAACAAAACTGAAGAAAAAGTAATGCATTACAGTACAGTCTTCATTGGTGGTGTGACACAGTTTTTACGGATTTTCTTAAATTTGGTTCTTTAATTTATTTCTAGGACCTGTTTTATTGAAATAATGCTATATTGTATCGAAATAATGCTACATTGTAGTAACTTACACTAAACATATTTACTGATAATAGATGTGTGACTGTCATGGTGTCAATTGAACCCCTTCAATGGCAGCCCCATGTAAAAGTGATAGGTCTAATTCATGTAAAGTGTTAGAACTAGAACCGGTCTCTGCCACCAAAGACATATCACGGGACTTCTTTGGTGTCAGTTCGCTTCCCTCTAGGGTTGTTGTTGCTTTTTAATTATTATATCTGGAGAATGACGCTATCCAAAGTTTACAAATTAAGAACAAGCATCTTCGTCATCAAAAAACAACATGCCACAAAGTGTGGGCGGAAGTGGAAAAGTGGGCGTAGCATACAATAGTTTAATTTATATCTAAAGAATGGTAGGCGTGGCGACTTCCATATAAAGAAACTATAGATTTTTGTGTATCTGGAGAATGGAAATAGCCAAAGTTTCTAAATTAGGTGCAAGCATTTTGGTTATCCATACCAAACACAAGAACCAACAAAATGTGGGAGGGATTGGAGATGTGATAGTGGCCCAAACAGATTTACATTTTTAACTTTGTGTTTTTATCGCACCCAGGAAAAGGGTATATAAGATTCTGCATAGCCTAAAATAGCGCACTTACTTGTTTTTACTAAAAAACACTTTTTAATACAACAAGTTAACTTTTTACACGTCACTTTTTTTACAAAAATAAATTTTTTCTAAAGGAAAAGTAATTTGCTTAAGAAAACTTATTTTAAAGTCCTGGTTACAAAAAGTTGTTGAAAAAAGAATTTATACCCAAAAGATCTCTATTTTCGCAAATCGTTTTATTACAAAAAAAAAAATTTTTTTCATAAAAAACGACCTTATTCAAAAAAAAACGTCTTAATTTTTCTTAGGACTATTTAAAAAAGTCAGTTTCTGCACAAAGTTCGGTATTAACAAAAAAAATTTTAAAGAAAATTACGAATTTTTTATAAAAATTGCTTTTTTACTAAAAAGTGCCGTAAATATTTTTTCCCTCAAATTTACTATTGTACAATTTTGTTAATTAAAAATTTTAAATTGCCTTTGTAGTGTTAAATTGTCACACATTTAGAAAAGAAACTTAATAAGAAAAATAATGTTTGTAGATTTAGAAAGTCACTTTCACAGTCACCAGTCAAAAGAGTGGCTCTAATAACCGTTTAAAATTATTTTAAAAAATATAAAGACTTAATAAATAAAAAAAACTACACTTTCTTTACTTGTAATTACCAAGAATAAACATGTCGAACACCTTAAGACCAACCACACCACAAGTCTGGCCAAACGTCAACAATATTGTTGCAAAAAAAAAAATAAAAAAAAAACTGAAAAAGTCCAAAAAGTATAAGTTATTAAAATGCCTTACTCAAACTGGAAACTCAAGAATTAAAAAAACACAATTAATAGTGGTTTGCTCTGCTTAGGCGAATCTTATATACCCTACAGGAAAAAAAACACTTGTAGTCCAATCTTAGAAAAAAATACGTCAGTAAGTTTTATAGGAACACCTTAAAGTCGATTTGCTTGAAAAAAAAAAACAATAGTATTGCAGAGACCATTTGTAAGGAGAAGAGGTAAAAAATTGTCGTATATTGAGAGAATATATGACCTTAAACCAAAGAATATAGCTTTTCAAAAGATTTTGCTATTCGTGCTTAATTCCCAGTTTTTATTCTTGACAAAAACACTTGAAATTTATTGTTGATGGGATAAGCTATTCCTATGCATTTCACTGGTTGCTTAGACCAGATCATCAGGAAACTTCATCCATAAAGATTTTAGACAAACTAAAGATATTAAACCAAATAAAACTGTTAAACGTATAAGAATTATAGCAACAGTTCTACTTGTAACAATATCAAAGCTTGAACAAACTACATCAACAATAAAAACTGGGAATTAAGCACGAATAGCAAAATCTTTTGAAATTAAAATTTTATATTCCCAAAAATTTAAATTACTTTTTGATAATATAGCTTTTCTATTATATCCCTATTTAACTTAAAACCCTTAATTTTTAAGGCTATTGTGCGGGCACTAGGTAAAATAATGGACCTACAAAACTTATTTTCCATACTGAATAAATTTGTCTTGCTATCTTGCCAAATCTCTTAATCTAGGAGCACATTTGTATATGCGCTAGCTAAAATTATAGATCGATTTTGTTGATTTTGAAAACAAAACAATTCCCATTAAAAGGTTTTTTTAAGAACGACAGAAATAACAAAAGGATAAGCTGTCAAACGAGCTTTTATACAGCGCCCACTTTTTACACTTGTGATTAGTAAACTCTGACGAATAAAATAAATAGATTCACGCTTGAACAAGGCTACAAAACTATTCAAATTAAGTCATTTCATTCAGCAAAATGCATTTGGCGTGCTTTGCACCCAAGTGGCATACGACCTTACGATCGCAATTGATCATACGGTCAATGGAGACTGTTACCGCACCCAAATTAATGATTATCCGTTTGAAAATATGGATAACACTGATCCGGGATAAGATGATTTCGAGAAATCGACCTATCAGCTGGCCCCCAAGGCCGCGTGATTACACACCACTCGGTTATTTCCTGTAAGACTTTGTAAAGTCACAAGTTTATGTGAATAAACTAGAAACATTTACACCTTGGAGACCAACATTGTTCCTATTATTCGTGACATATGGCCAGCAAAGCTCGAAAAAGTGCCCCAAAATTTGAAGTCCAGAATTTGCTTCGTTGAGAACAGCCGCGTTGCCCATATACCTAAACATATTGTTAATGCCACACGCAGAGAAAAAACATCAAGATGACACACCCATATTATGGTTGCCAATAAACAGGATATGGTTAAATAATTTGTTTTTAAATTAACAATAGTATTTTCCTTTAGTCTAAGAGCAACCATGCTGTTATAAGTGTTAAACAAATTTTAGTTATAATAATTCATAACATGTTCGGAGGCAACCATAATATGGATGTGGCTTCTTGATGGATGACTAATTTAACCATAATATGGTTGTCTGTGACAATAATACGGTTAAATTAAACAAAATATGTTTAACATTTTCTTTTTTTAAAAATAGTTTTTTTTTTGAGGTGACCATATTTAAACATGTTTTTTCCCTGGGTGCATGTATTGAAATTCTATTAGGCTTAAAAAAAAACACATTTTTTATATAGAGAATATTTGTGCTTAACTTCATAAGCCTAGTTTGTGCGGCCACATTCATGGGCAACAGTGAAAAAAAAGAACCCATTCAATATTAAATATTCCTTATGTATAAGAAAATCCGAGCTTAATTTGGTACTGCCATCCCACTTTTACCTCAGGAAGAAAAAGCGAGTTATCTAACTTGGTCATTTATGGACAAATTTCTCCAATTTCCATTATTATTATACCCTTCACCTCAGGTGGAAAAGGGTATATATAAGTTTGTCATCCCGTTTGTAATTTCTACAATATTGATCTTAGACCCTATAAAGTGTATATATTCTGGGTCCTTATGAGGATAGAACTTGATTTAACCATGTCCGTCTGTCCGTCTGTCCGTTGAAATGGATTTTCCGAAGACCCCATATATGAGGGGGGCCAGGTTATTATACATTTATGTCACATATGGTCCGGAATTGTTTGCTATTGAAATTCAGAAAGATCGGTCCACAAATGGCTGAGATATGAGCAAAAACCCACGACTACCTCTAATTTTTCCCAAAAATCCCTTGTTATTGTGGTATTTTTATTACTTTTTTCTGTTTTCAAATTAGGTAAACACATTTAGGTTATCAATATACAGCATCCCACAAAATGTGGGCGGGATCGGGCGTCGTGTCTCCCGTACAAAAAATATCAAAAATTTTATAGAAACCTGATTTTTTGGACCTACGGATATCCCTGGCATATCAAAAGATCGGAAATCTTTAGTAAAAAATATTTTCTGAAAAACTCGGAAAAATCGGTTCAGATACGAAAAAGTTATGGCCAAAATAATAATTGTTTTTTTTAAATACCCACTTTCGGGAACCATAGATCTTCCCGAGTCCAAGATTTATAACCCAATTACCTGGCAAATTTCTTCTTAAACACGTCGGTATATAAATCTGTCAAATCGGTTAAGCAATGGCTGAGTTATAATCAAAATACTGAAATCCCAAAAATTACTCTTTTTATACCCTTCACCACAGGTGAAGCATTATGCCCAATTTTCGTTAGCATTCTTCTTTATTATTTCATCTATTTAACGAAATAATTTTAACAAATAGAAACTAGGAATTTTTGTGTTTTTTGCTACTTAAAAACTCGCCAAAAAAGATAAAAGAAAACAAACACACATACATACAAACATCAAAAGTAATTACAACTCAAATGTGTTGAATTTTGTGAACAGTAAACGTGCCATATTTCATTATAATGATATTCACACAATGTTCCTTCATTGTTCAGTTGTCTAGGGGTGTGTTAAGTTAGAAACTGATGGTTCCCTGGTTCGAATCTTGGTTTTTTCAAAAGAAAATTTTTTTTTTAATATTTTTATTTTTTGTATGTCATAAAAACGATAAAAAAAATATTCACCAGTTTTCGCTTTTTAAATTTTATTTATAATCAAGTTTTAAGTATTGTAAATATTAGACGCCTGCACAAATGGATTTGTACTTAAAAAGTACATATGATCAAGCAAAGCATGAACACTTACTCGAACTATAATAAAAAACATGGTACATGTTTTTGAGAACAACAAAATTAGCGAGTAACTATTGGTTGTTACTCGACTTTGTTTGTGCTTGCTAACCACTTGTTCGTTTTTCTCTCTCACTTGACCATTCATAAAACGAACGGTTGAGTATCATGCGACAGCCAAACTTCACTAGGTACCATCAGTACCACGTGAAGTTGTGCAAACATTCAAAACAAAAAATATTGTTTTTTTTAACTGTTAAGTTTAATAAAAAAAAAAAATGGAAATAAATGAGGTATGTTTATACCTACATAAATTTATTTATTTAGATCATTTAGATTTTTATTTATTTATAAATATTTAAAAGTGAAATTTATTTGTAATAATATTTACTTGTATATGAAAAAATATTTAGGCAAAATTAAACAAAAAAAATTTCTAATTATCTAGTCTAAAGAAATTAATTTTTGCCTAATTTTTTGGTAATTACACAAATTTCAGCTTTACTACAAGTACCACATGAAGTGACCATAATTTTATAGGTACTTCTTTTTCGTTGTACCCATTTTTATATGTTCCTTTTTTTCGGAACATATTTCAACTTCGGCTGCTGCATGTTAGTATTTATAAAAACAACAATCACTTCTCATCACTTTTTGCGCGTAAAGCAAGAGAACAAATAAATACTATATTCGACAGCGAGTTTCACATGTGAAGAAAAAAGTTACTCGTTGCAGACCTCTAGTAAATATGTATGTATAGGTATGTAAAAATTATTTAGTTTTTGTCTAGTTGCTCTGTATTCTGCTCGCACAATGGTGAAGGGTATATAAGATTCGGCACAGCCGAATATAGCACTCTTACTTGTTTAGTATAATACTGAAATTCTCTACGGTGGAGAAAATCTCATAAATTATAAATAGTCATCAAAAAGTAAGGGTTTATAAACATAAGAGGCAGTCGTGATTTTGCTCATATCTCTTATATTCGTGGACTGATCTCAATCTTAAAAGCAAACTTTTACTAACTTTCGGTTATTTTTTTTAGCCGCATAAGAACTGAGCTGCTGAGAATATCAAACTAAGTTGTCATTAATGTTCGATAAGGTTCCACAAGTGATCATAAGTCGCTTAACGCTAGAAGAACGCTTTCAAATTGTGAAAAATTACTTTAATTACACCTGCTTGCGAAGATCATAGATCATAGAAATACACGCTCTCTCGAAATGAGAATATAGCTGCCGTTAGGTGAATGGAGAGCACTATCAAGCCATGCTGATTATTTTGTTTTTAAAACTTAATTAGCTAAACATCAACGAAATTTGTTTCCAACAAGACGGGAAACTTGCCATACAGCGCGCTTAACAACCGATTTATTGCAAAATAAACTTGCCGACAACTTTATTTCCTGAAGTGGTCCAGTTCCCTCATTCATTCGCGCGATTTAACACCTTTTGATTACTTTTTATATGGCTATGTTAAGACATAAGCTTATGCAGGCAAACCAGCAACTCTTGAAGCATTGAAGCAATTCCTCTAAGAAAGTGACTTAAACACCAAGAAGGCACATGGTATTGATAAGATCAGCAACAAAATGCTTTTGGAGCTACCTCGTATAGCAAAGAAAATTATTCCTTTTATTTTTAATGTTATTTTACGCATAGAAAACTACCCTCAAGAATGGAAGGTTCCCTTAGTAACTATGATACCAAAGCCAGGAAAGGATCATGCAAAAGCTGAGCCATTTAGACCTATTCGCTTATTACCTAATATTTTAAAGCTAATTAAAAAACTACTAGTGTCAAAATTAATATCGATTTTAAATGAAAATAGATGTTTTCCAAACTATCAATTAGGTTTATGAGGAAAATACAGCACAATTGAAAAAATGTCATAAGAAAAACATATTCACAGAAAAAATTATTGCCGAATTATTGTCAAACAAACGCTTGTTTGAAAATTTTTTTGATTTCTACAAATTTTTTTACTGATTCAAACAATATTTTTGTTTGATTTTTATTTAACCAACAAAAATGTGGACAACTATTCAAAAATTTAATAAACGCGCTATTGGTTTGAAGTTTTCATTATTTTTGTATGAAATATTTAACGCTCTTTAATGTTGTCGTCTTTTTGCATTTTTTTTTTTTGATTGTAAGCAACACTTCTTTATGATAAATATAAGAACTACAACAAAAAACACATGCATTCTATTTTTGGACGCTTTAAAAAAGTACAGCAATAAGAAAAATGATAAAATAGCGTGACGAGGTTTGTAGTAAAAAAAAACAACAAAAGCAATAGCAGGTAAAAAAACGTTTCATTTTTTTTTGAACAACAGAAAAAACACATTATAAGAAACAAAATAAATTTTTGGTTGGTTTCAAAGTTGGTAAAAAAAAAAACAAAATCCCGTATTCAATTTTTTCAAACAGTTTGTTTAAATACATCAAATACAAAAATAGAATGATGGCGGAAAACATATCGAGTCGGTCTGCCGCCGTTTTTGGTTACATTTCTTCTTCATTAGCAAAGGAAAGGATAAAGCAACAGTGAGTGATAAAGAAAAACACTGTGAGTATAAATATGACTTCGTTCAAAAATTATTCCAACAAAAAAATGTGTCTCAAAGCCAGCCGGGCCGCTCTGCCACCAGTGCTTGCTTGTGTGCGCGTCATTGCTTGTGCCAAAACTTTTTTGTTTGATTCAGCAAAAATATTTGTTTGAAATTTATATGAATTTCAGTAAACTTTTTGTTTGATTCTGTAAAATTATTTGTTTGAAAAAATCGGCGTTTTTTTCAATAAACAAAATGCAAATAAATTGTTTGAATATGCGAATTTGTTTGTAGGACCGATTTTAGACAAAAAATTGTTTGATTCCACAAATTTTTTGTTTGAATTGGAAAAATAATTTTTTCTGTGTTCCTCAGCACTTTTCATCGATGTTTTGGAAGCAAGTCTGGAAAGGTATAAGAATAGGTTAGGTTAGGTTAGTTTAAATGGGTAGCCGTCACGATGACGACTCACTTGGGTCCATATAGCGGCACCTTTGTGATACCCATAGCCAGTGACAAGAGTCAGCCAGTATCCAACAGACTATTCCCCAGAGGTCACTGCAGTCTCGAACCACCTCGATTCCCTGCAGAACAAGGAGATCGATTTTAGTCTCACATTGGACAAATCGTCCAGACATGCCAATTCTGGTCTCCCAAAATGTCTAAACCTAATGCCCCCAGACCAGGGCATTGGCAGAGAAAGTAAAACACCGTCTCCTCCTCCTCTTCATCATGACAACTCCTACAGTAATCATTATACGCAAGGTATTAGGATAAGATTTGATTAATTTTATTCCAACAATATTTCTGTCTTGTATTATCATTTTAAGTTTTTGCAGCTAAAAAAACACCCTATGGGACACGAATGTATTATAATGTAGTCCCCATCATATCGGGACTCTTTGGGATATCAATTTCAACCAACACACGGTCAGAAGGACAACGATAAATCAACTCCACTGCTTTAGGGTCTATGATCAATATTGAAGAAATAACAAACACATCCTTCCCACCTTTGTTGAAGGGTATAAAAAGAAAAAATTAAACCTAAAAACTTTATGTCCTTTTGCACGTTTAATGGGAGAAACCTTTATAACACATGCACTAATACATTTACCCATACACTATATCTTATGCTTTGTAGTCGTGTTAAAAATAAATATAGCCTACTGGTGCTACTGCAATTGCTGCTATAGCTCTCGCTCTCTTCTCTAAGTAAATGTGTTCAAATACTTGAAATAAACTGCATTAAGTGTTCAGTTTCTTGCTGTAATTTTGCTGCTTTTCTTATTTTTTCCGTTGTGGTTAATGTTGTTGTTTAAGGGTAAGTCCCCTTGTTTTGACACTTTATTTAACTATGCATTTACCACATACTTAGTTGTAGAAATGCATCTCCCTCTCTTTGTTTTTAAGTTAATAACATACTGTTTATACTTTGTTAGAAGTGTTTTTTATGTTGTTCCCTTTTTTAATTACATAAAGGCTTTTAAGGATAGTATATTTAGAGCAGACTCATTTTTAAGAAGTGTTAGGTTTTTGAAATAAAATGAGCCTTTTTTTTTGTTTTTATTAATTGTTTAAATTATTTCAATAGAAATGCATCTCCCTCTCTTTGTTTTTAAGTTAATAACATACTGTTTATACTTTGTTAGAAGTGTTTTTTATGTTGTTCCCTTTTTTAATTACATAAAGGCTTTTAAGGATAGTATATTTAGAGCAGACTCATTTTTAAGAAGTGTTAGGTTTTTGAAATAAAATGAGCCTTTTTTTTTGTTTTTATTAATTGTTTAAATTATTTCAATATTATTAAAATTTTTCTGAAAACATATTCACGCGAATCCATGTGGCCTATCTGCACAGTAATATTTTTTTAGCTTAACTTATGTTACACAAGTAAGAGTACTATATACGGCTGTGTCGAATCTTCAATACCCTTCCCCTAAGGTAAATGCAGCGTCTTAGACCACTTAACCACTAACACACATTTCAAACAGATGTTAAAAAACATCAAAGGAAATTCCAAAAACAACTAAGACCCCATTTACATCTATGCAGTTAACGCCGAGTTTTTTTTTCTATTTTCTTATAAAGTAGTTCCTACGAAACTCTTTTCACATTTACATTTACATTTTTTTCAAGCATTTTTTCAACTTGTTAAACCCCGTTTTCTTCCCTACACCTCTTGCTAACAAACAAAAAGTTGCATGCGAAAGTTACGGCAAGTTGCGGCGTTATTGCATAATGTAAATATGGTCTAAATAATTTAAAATTTGCGTATACGCAATATTTATTTATTATATACGTATACGTAGCAAGTTTTTTGCATAAAACTAAAAACTTCCCAGTAAAATTGGTCGACAAAACAAAGTACATGTCGAGTTGATACATATCGACACGATAAATCCCAATATGTTATCCGAATATTTCTAGGAGTCTAGTTTCGTTGCTAAAAGCTATTTGGAAAAAATTAGGTAATTCTTTATTAATATTTATGCTTTTTTGTTTTAGAATCTTGTTCAGCCATTCCTTGGCCAATATTTAGACGTTTTTTGACATTTTTTTCGTCCTTTTTGCTGGTGAAGCTTTGCAATACGCCGATAATGACATTAGACTAGTTTTTTTATTTCAAACTGTTCAAATCAATTTATTATTTCAAGTAGCTGCCAAAACAAATGATTCCTTGAACTAATAAAGGGGGTTTCCCATGGATGAAGCTAAGCTATCAAAATTTAATTATTTTTCGTTTAAATAAAAAATTGTTCAAATTGGTTCACTGTTGTACTTAGCGCTATTTCCCAAGTACAAAAAAATTACTTTTTACACAAAAAAAAAACATTTATTATTATAATTTGTTCTCTTTACTCCTGAGAGGAGCATAACGCCTCAATAAAGAGATTCCATTCCGATTTATTTTATGTTTAATACTTTATTTTACTTCAGCTCCAACTCATACATGCTTCCGCCTCCACTGAACTTCTCCAGTTGGTTGCAGCCCTGCACTTCTGCGACTCTATTCAGGTGCCTGTCTAGCACTATCGCCTCTTGGCTTTTTTAAGGCCATTTAGGCTTTTTGGCTTACTGATTCTTCACAGATAACTGCTAATAAACACCTGCAGTGTCTGTAGCTCAGCCAACAATTTATTGCATGCTTCACAGCCGTACAAAGTGGCAGACTGTACATTCGATCTACAAATCTAGAGTTTCGTCTTCTTCGAGATGAACTTAGAGCCCCACACATTATATACTGCTCCAAAAGCACCATGTCCTAGCGAGCTTAATTCGAGCACTCTCTGTACTCTGACAAAAAGTCTTTTTCGCAGGAAATATGCAAAATTTATCCGTTATATCAATTTGACCCAAACAAATCTTCTCCAGACTATTGAGTATATAAAATTATATGCTTAATTAACTTTTAATGGCCAAGAAAGTCTAAAAGACTTAATTAGCCCATTAAATAACAAATTTAGTAACTATGACATGCTTCTTTTAAATTTTATATAAAATGGTTATTTTATTCTGTCAGTTAAACTTAAGCCAAAATAAAAAAGAAAACATCACATAAGTCTCATCTGCATTCAAATATAAGTAGTCTATTTACACTTTTGCTGCAATATGTCTCCTATTTATGAAATTTTAATGTAAAAGAAACTGTCAACCAAAAAGAAAGAAACTGAAAAATAAAAGTTGAATTAAAAACCCGAGTTTGCTTGTAAACATTGTTAACACATTTATGTGTGTCATACATTTATGTATAGTATTTTTGTTGTTGTTCCATTTGTCTACATTTGGTTTAAAAATATGCACCTGATCGTGCTGAATTAGTGATGACCAGGGCAAGTTTTTAAGGCATTTTGAATGAAATGAAAAGCACTGGCATAAATTTGCATAATACGAAAATTGAAAAAAAAATAGCGTTTAAGTCAACCTGTTGCAATTACAAAATAATAGAATATCGGTCCTATTCTTTCAAATGCATTTTTTACATCGGGTTTAGTTTTATTAAAAACAAAAACGTTTACTGAACCATTTCTTATATTTTGTTTTTGATTATTGATTAATTTAAAAATGCCAAAAGAAACTAAAAAAACTTTAATTCCGTATGTTGAGAGCTTAGGCTATTGAAAAATATTAAAAATTTGGATTAAAAACCATAAATAGTTCAACAAAATAACCACAATACTAATTATTGTTAAAGCTAAGGCGCGAGCTCTATGTGTAAAAGGTCCACAGAAAGGGGAAAGACAAAATGAAAAAACAAAAAATGTACTTGGACTTCAAGAAAAATTCTTGACAAAAGTACGGAAAAACAGAAGTAAGGAAAATGGAAAATCATTCAGGAAAGCAAATTTCGATCTACCAAATGTTAGAATACAATTTGGTTTAAGGATTGATGTTTGACTATTGACGTCAGCAGTCGTCGATGGCTGCGAGTGTAAGACGGCAAATCCATCTGAGTAGATCGAGTGGTTGCGATCGAAACATGTCATGGTAACCTGCCGGCCCGGGTTGGAGCCCCAGCCACGTCAAGAATGAAAGATTATCAATAACAATTTTAATTAATTTTCATGTTGTAAAATTCCTTTCTTCATAAAAATAATTTAATGAAAAATTAAATTTCATGAACTTAAGCCTAATTAAAAATATTAAAAATTTGGATTAAAAACCATAAATAGTTCAACAAAATAACCACAATACTAATTATAGCCCAAACATTTTAAGAGTTGAGTGTTCCGTTGTATTTTGTGTGCTAAATGAAAGTTTATCCGTCATTGAAGACATAATGGAAAAAGTTCAAAATATAGAGAATAAAATAATTTTTAAAAAACTTAACAAAGTTGGTCTTTAAAAGTTGATCATGTTAAAAAAACACTATATATTTTAGTAAATATGAAACTAATAAATAATTACATCGCCCAAGCAATCTATTTAAGCCCCCTTACCTCTTCTTCCCTTTGGAAAAAAGATAACATCATAGCAAAGGTCAGAAACCTGCCACCCCTACGTAGGAATCAAAGATTAGCAAGGCTTCCCGCCACTACAAAAAAGATGGAGAGCGTGGTTTCTAGACAATGACAGATGGCAGTCCCATTATCCTGGGACCTGTTGCAGAAGACCAATCATTTATTTAGCTGAACAAATAACCGATTAACGAAACTGATAAAAGGCAAAATAACAATACTAAATGGATTGATACTCCAAGAAAAAAATTGAAATAATTTGTGTAAGATGGAGATACTTTCTGGAAGCCTAATGCTCCCAAAGGGGGTAATTAAGTAACGTCGACAGATGTTGAACGTATATTTTCAATATTATATTGTGTGACAATCGAGGATAGTTTCAAAATATCAAAAAACAGATAATTATATTCGGTTAAGGCCTTTATTTACTATCGCACAAAGTCTTATGTAATTTACGAAAATGCTTACCTGATCTAATTGAGTCGTTTATTTTGAAAGTGGTTTAAGTCCATTTTTTAAAAAAAAGGAATAAATGATTATCACAATTCTATATAACCTTTTTTTTTATAAAAAATTTAAGTCTAGTATCATTAAAATCGCTATGATTTTGGTCACTTGAAAATTAGTTTGCTAACGAAATCCAAAAAAAAATATTTTGAAACCGGTTTAAGTCCACTGAAATAAATAACTTATAAGTGGCATATTTTATGTAACAAATTTATATTAACTAAAATGAAAAGTGAAGATTTCTACAAAACCTCTGGAAGAAGCAATTCTTAAAAGAATAAAAAACACTTGTGGCGAACCTGTAAATTGGCTAAAAATACGTTGGATGTGATTTATAAAAAGTGAACCCTATTAAATGTTTTATAAAGAATCTATGGAAGTGGATAAAGAGTTCAAAATACTTGACTTATAACCTTGTCGGGGAAGACTAAGGAACTTTAACAAAATAAAATTAACACCATTATACAAAAATGTACGTCCTATTTGAACTCCTAAGTATAAGGATATGATGAAGTTACTAAGGTATATACCACCTCACACATAATCTAAATGAGGAGAAATACTATGGCAAAATCTTTAATATTATCCTTAATAAATTAATGTAAATTTAATTTTTTAATAAATGAATTAATATTTATTTTTAAAAGCATTTTTTTAATTACATAAATAAAAATCTGTATCTAAATTGAAAGCTTCCTTATTTATTTTAAAGCTATTACATTCTTCTACATCAAACATAAAAAATTTACAATTTCTATTATTTATTTTTTTTTTAAATAAGTGGACTTATTCCTTTTCACAAACTAAAAAGTCATTTTATTAGTTTTGAAAATGGTTTAAGTCCATTTTAGGTTCTGAAACACCGCTTATTTTTCTAGTAAAGGTTACAAAACGTATTACGTTATATATTCTTACATGTTTAAGGTCACACAGCCATAAAAAAATGAATTCCACTTTACAATATTTTTGAAACATATCAACCACAAACCCTTAAATATCTCAATATAAGAAAAAATGAACTTAAACCACACCCAGAGAAAAAACATGTTTAAATATGGTGACCTCCAACCAAACTATTTTTAAAAACATATTTTGTTTAATATAACCATATTATTGTCAGCGGTAACCATATTATGGTTAAATTAGGCCTCCATCAAGAAGCCCCAACCATATTATTGTTGTCTCCAAACATGTTATGATCAATAATAACTAAAATTTGTTAAAAACTAACAATAGCATGGTTGGTTTTCAACCATAGTATGTTGTTCTTAAAAAAGAGGAAAATACTATTGTAAATTTAAAAACAAATTATTGTCATATTTAACCAAAACATTTTTAGAGGCAACCATAATATGATTGTGGGTTCTTGATGGAGGACAAATTTAACTATAATATGTGTGTCGCTGACAACTTTATGGTTATATTAACCATAATATGGTTGTCGCTGACAACTATATGGTTATATTAACCATAATATGGTTGTCGCTGACAACTATATGGTTATATTAACCATAATATGTTTAAAATTTTCTTTAAAAATGGTTTGGTTGGAGGAAGTGCTGGGAAACTATCGATAGACTATCGATATTATCGATAGTCTTAAAATATTGAAACTATCGATAGGAAAAATATCAATATCGATATTATTATTATTTAAAATACAGCTATGAAGATATGTTACAGCAGCTATACACACACAGTTTTTTGCCGTAAATTTTTACTTGCCATTATTAATTCGCGCTGAATTACAGCAAGGAATACAAACAACAAGAATGGCAAGTGGTATGGATACCTTAGCAGTTCATTTTACTGCTAATTAAAGGACTTTAAGTCGAAATTTTTACATGTTTTATAGGGACTGAAATGGCAAATATTTTTGTAATGTTGTAAAAAAATGCAAATCCAAATGCAATTGCAAGCATAAGACAAAACAATAAACGACCATTAGAGGATAAGTCCGCTATATTGATAACCTTTTTGGGTTTAGAATTTAAAAAATTTTTTAAAGTTGCAATGGAATATCTTATAGTCCCTGTTACTTTGGTTCCTTCAGAAAGGTATTAATCAATTTTTAAAAAACTGCCATCTAAAATAATACATAAGTCTTATACATTCATTAAAGTGATAAAAACAACGAACTTTAGCGTTATAAAAAAATAATTAAAGTTTTCCTGCACAAGTACAAACATTAAGTCGATAGTAATATCGATATATCGATAGTGAAATCTGAACTATCGATAAATATTGAAAGTTGAAAATATCGATAGCATCCCAGCACTAGTTGGAGGTGACCATATTTAAACATGTTTTTTCTCTACGTGCACTTTCAAAATAAACGACTCAATTATTGTTTGAAATTTTTCAAAAACAAAAACAACTTATGATGACAGCAGCCGTATTCTGTAATTCGCTAAAGCTTAATCTCTATCGCTAAAAATCTAAAAAATGGATTTAGCGGTTTTTGGCTACGAATGCAATTCTGTAACGTGCATTGGTAAATTTGGCAATGTCATACAAATTTAATTCGTCGCAATTTTAGCTTTAAATGTCATCGCTAAAATTTTACAATTTTGTGTTCCCTAAGGCATTTTAGCGATCGAGATTTAGTTTTAGCTAAGCGAATTACAGAATACGGCTGCAGGTTTCTAATTTTTTTTTTTTTTTCAAAATACGTAGGACTTCTGTGATGGTGTAAATCAGCTGTAATAAACATTTGGTATAATAAAACTAATTAGGAATTATTAGTTTGTGTTTTTTCGCGTACACATTTTTGTGCCTTATTAAAAATATTAAAAATTTGGATTAAAAACCATAAATAGTTCAATAAAATAACCACAATACTAACAATTTTTGTGCATTTTATATATTTGCTTGTATATTTTAAACATTTTTGTACATATTAAAACTTGCCCTGGTGATGACACATATTTTCACCGCTTTTATGTTTTCAACATGTTGTTGTTTAACACTTTTCCTTTGTATTGGTATGACATATAATATTTTATAATACGATGGTTATTATAATCACCACTTATGCGAAAATACTAACTAAAGGATAATAAAGTGATAAAAGGAAAGTTTGTTTTTTATTCAGAGAGCATAATTTCAAAAAAGGAATATTAAAAAAAAAACAAATACACTCATATAGAAACAAAGCAATTAGCTGTTAAGAGTATTTTATGTATCTAATTATTAATCAGGTGCTCAGCAATACCGTCGAAAGAGAGGGGGAAATGTCGGAAATTTATTTAAAACAAAGCAACACAAATTTGCTTAAAACAGAAATAAGGCAAAAAAAAAAGTAAAAATCAGCAATAAAATTCTAATTATATTAAACGTACAGCTAGTTTAAGTAAATATTAAATTGGAGAGAACAATTTAATTCATATTATATTAAAAATAAAACAGGTAGTTTGAAATATAAAGACGTATAAAATATTGAAAATCAGCGAAGTCGGTCTTCAATTCACCTGACCTCCATACAAGTGTCCTGCCTTTTTAGGAGTTCTAGTGCGTTAGGGTCCATACAAAAGAAATTCGTTTTATAAAATTGAGCTCAAATATTCTCAGTGTATAGAATAGCGCCCCTACAAATAGGTCCCAGAATAAGGGCCAAATTTGAACGAAATTTCGCTCATATATTTCTTAAATTTAAGGAACCTTTATTACTAAAAATCGGCCAAATCGGTCATGTATTACCCCCGTTCCTCAAACAAGTGCTCTCCTGAATTCAATGTTTTGGTACGATAGGATCCATACAAAACAAGCAAGGTCGATAAAATTGAGCTCAAATATAATTTTCTGTTCTTTTCAAACCATCGTGCAGGGTATATAAGATTCAGTATTGCCGAACCGTGGTAAAATAAGATTTTGGGAAAAATAAACATAAACATGGATATTGTAAACGCTTAATCCGATTAAAATAAAATTCAATGTTGCCGATTAAGCACTTGTACTTGAGATTAAGTTTTGTATATGGGCTCTAAAGATACATCAGCAGGACCGCTATAGGTTGCCATAAAATTCTCGTATCGAATATTACAAAAAAATAAAAACAATCCAGAATTGTTAATTTCAGCCTGATTAAAAAAAAAACGTTTTATCAATAAAATAAAAACTTTATTAATATTATTTAAGGCTGTTTGTTATACACTGTCCCACAAAGTCTAAAGTATTTTACGAAATGCAACCCTATCATCAGAAGTTGTTATTGTTTTTTGAAAATTTCAAACGACAATTAGATTTGGGAAACATTTTCTTAAAATACTTAAGACTTTGCGGGATAGTTGATAACTTTAATGAGCTTGTATAAATGACTGGATTTACGCCAGTGATAACCAAGCCCCGAATGCACGCACACAAAGATATTATGTGCTTGTGTGCGGTCGCAGAGACTGATGATAGTCTGATGTTTTGAAACGAACAAAGTTTTTGTCTACATGTGAATTACCGACCGTGGCTGTGTGAAAAATACGATTATTGACTGCCTCGCGAGGCTACACAGAAAAAAATATCTCAAGAAAATTTTTAACAACACAGTTTGTTAAAAATATAATTTTTGTTCAACAAACTTTTTGTTTGATTCAATGAAAAAATTTATCAAATATACACTTGGCAAAATAGCACTCAATAAAACATATTTAATAATGAAATATTTAAATATTTCTTGATATTCAATAAAACAAATATTTGAATCAACGTTAAAACAGTATTTTTACAACTCTTTTTCATTTTATAATAGGTCATAATTCTCATTCGCTTAACACTTTTATTTGGTTAAATATCATTAGTTTTGCCAAAGTCTTTAGAAAAAGGTTTCCTGATGATCTGGCCTAAGCAACCAGCGAAATGCGCATAGGAACTAGCTTATCCCCCAATAATAAATTTTAGTGTTTTTGTCAAAAAATTAAATTGGGAATTTAGCACATCATTATTAATAAACAAATAAATAAAGATTCGATTAACATTTTCTTTGATTTATTCAACATTTCCAACAATTTATTTGAACAAATCACGTAAACATTTTGTTGAAAAAAATTATTTTGGGCAACAACTTTTTTTATTGATTCAATAAACTTGGTTGTTGACTAAAAATTCAATAACTATACCTACAAACTTTTTTATCAATAATGCAAAAATCGTCATCGCAGAAAATTCAAAATTTTTTTTTATCAAATATGCGAATTTCGTATTCAAATATGAAAATTATTTTTTTCTGTGTATGGAGTGGCTATCACTGCTTTACGCAAACTAATTAAAATTTCGTTTTAAGCTTCAGCGGGAGTCCCACTATTCCCTAAAAACTTTTGAAAATTCGCAAAAATTAGTTTTTTTAGCTGTTTGTGAAGATTTTGCGTAGAACTGGTGTCAAGGTTCCCATTACACAATTATTAAAAACATATGTATTGGGTCATGTTTACAGTGCTTAACATTTTTCATTCTGGCTTTGCGATTAGAAAAAATTTGCCATACAGGTGTGTTCTTGGTTTCGACACGACTTGAAAACGCAAAATTTTTTTAATCCACATAATTCATAAGTTCTGTGGCATTTTGACAAAAAATCTTTAGTCAAATGTTGTTAATCATACGAATTTTTGTTTACGTTTTTAAAATGTTGTATTATAAACTAAATTTTCTTTAATTTGGCTTATTTTATTATACCCACACCACAATAGTGGAGAGAATATTATGCATTTGTGCTGATGTGTGTAACACCTTAAAATATAACGATCGACTCAAAATCACTTTCTAAGTTGAACTAACGTTGTCCATCCGGCTGGTAGGCTGGCAGGCTGCCCATGTTACCTTGTGTGCAAAGTACAGGTCGCAATTTTGGAGATAATTTTATAAAATTTGGGACATTAGTTCCTAAAGGCACAGGGACCAAGCATATTGAAAATGGGCCGAAATTTCTTCCTCTCAGAAACTATCAAACCGATATTAATGAAATTTAAAACATAGATCGAACCATATCTAAAACGCAAAACGCCCTATCTAACATTTTGAAAATTTTACAGGAGAAGCAAATTACTATTAAAAATGGTAATCGATAAATTGCCTTAAACTGTTTATAATTTATTTTTCTACTATTTTTATTGTAAAACCTAACAGTTGTTTTGACAATTGATAATGTTGCATATTATGCAAACTGTTAATAAGGTCTTTCAGCGCGTATCGTATAATCTTTTGTAGATAGGGCCGTTTGTTTTTTGTTAATAAAATCGCCAATTTTGGTTGAAAGACTCAAAAATTTATTGTGGACATTAGTGTTGATGCAATTCATCAGATTTAGTGAAAAAGTCGATTTTTAATTTTTTGTTAGTTAGGGCCTTTTGCCTTTTAGGTAACGATATACTTTCTTACTTCTTTTTTATAAAAATTATTTTTTCACCAAGTGTTTTTTAATAACTTTTTTGCTTTCTTATCACGACTTAAGGTGTTAAAAACAAAAAAAAAAAACAAGTTAGAGTGCTATATTCGGCTGTGCCGAATCTTTGATACCCTCCACCGACAGTTCGAATGTTTAAGGAGTAATATCTGTATGATGTTATTATTATCTTAAACTGTGACGATTTGTTATTAATTATGGTTTTAGGCGACTAAACTGTTTTCCGGTAGTAGGGTTTATATGGGGCCAAGGGTAAATTATGGACCGATCATCACGAAATTTCACAGCGTCATTTCTAGTCCTTCAAAACTGTGATGTACCAATTTCCGTTATGATTGCATTATTTTTTACGGTTTTAGGCGTACTAAACTGTTTTCCGGGAGTAGGGTTTCTATGGGGCCTATCGATGGACCGATCGTCACGAAATTTCACAGTGTTATTTCTAGTCCTAAACTGTGACGTATCAAATTTTGTTACGCTAGCGTTATTTTTTACGGTTTTAGGCGTACTAAACTGTTTTCCGGGAGTAGTGTTTATATGGGGCTTAGGGTAAATTATGGACGGATCTTCACGAAATTTTACAGCGCGATTTCCAGTAAAATAAAACAAATTTTTGCAAAATCTTATCTCATTCCGTGACTTGTTCCAGCATTTATGTTATTTTTTGTAACAAAATTATCAATTTTTTTCGGTGGTGGTTCCACATTTTTATTTATAGCTCTGGTCCTACTGAACCGATTTTGCTGGATTTCAATCCCAAACTGCTTAATTAATTAAACGTTTAATCAAGTGAATTAAACGTTTTATCAAGTGAATAAAAAGTTTAATTGATATTATTAATTTGTATACTGGTGCAAATTAATGTTGTCAATTAAACGTTTAATACACTTGATTAAACGTTTAATTCTCTTAATTAATCACT
This sequence comes from Pollenia angustigena, assembly GCA_930367215.1. Lineage (NCBI taxonomy): Eukaryota > Metazoa > Arthropoda > Insecta > Diptera > Polleniidae > Pollenia > Pollenia angustigena. The sequence continues at coordinate 145,996,431 of OV884060.1, read as the reverse complement.
TGATTCAATTTTTAATTAAAACTGATTTTATTTTTGATTAATGCGTTTACTGGGGCAAATTTTTTTCTGTGTTGGCACCAAGTTTGTTCATTTCTTTTGAGTTGTTCGAAAGTGAGCGTGTTTTCAACAGACGAACAGACGGGCATGGCTAAATCGACTTAGAATTACTCAAGGACCCAGAATATATACACTTTATGGGGTCTGAATAATAAAAAAGTTTTACACGGAATGACAAACTTAATATACCCTCTTCACAACTAATTGTGGTGGAGGGTATAAAAAAACTGTTTTTAATCAGCTGCTTCTTAATATTATCAAAAATTATTCCTTAAAAATAAAACTTTATATAAAAATTGCCAGGAGCATTAGTTTGCTATGTTTTTTATTACGCAGGTGAGGCTAAGTTTTTCTTTGTAAAAAAAAGTGTCAACAAAGCGTCAACAAAATTATTGATTGCGCATCGATAACTAATATTATAAGTTTATTTATGCAAATGTTTCATGTTCAAATTATTTTTAAAAGCCTGAAATGGATGTTTTGCCATCCATATGGTTTATTTTGTATAAATTAATCAAGCATAATAAAAAAATTTGTATTTTTTTGAGTCCTAAAAGCACTAAAAATGTTGAACCCCTTCTAATAAAAACACCTAGTAATTTTCTTTAAAATTGTAAAGGAAAGAGTGTGGTGTTTATCTGGGGCCAAATTACGATATCCTTTATCAATCAATCAACTGGGAATTTCGGTAGATATCGAATTTTAACACTTTACATTACATGTATAGAACTTTTGAGAACTCACACTTCTGTATATGTACCCATACTTCCCAGCGGTAAATATTGAAAGGACCGCAAGTGGCAGGCCTTTTTGAAGGCCTCTATACTCCTTTCTAAAAGATTCGCTTCGCATGATATCCAGCCTTTAGAAGTATGCCTTCTAGAAGGTATAAATTTCTTTTTAAAAGACCTTCTTAAATATTCAGTACACATTCGCTACTCCCTTCTTTGAGAAGGGAGAAAGGAAGGTGTTCAGTTTTATTTACTTTTTATTTTTAGTAACCTTCCTTTCTCCCTTCTTTGGGAAGGGATCGAAGTTGTTTTTAAAGGAAATTTGGAAGGCCTTGCGCCCAATGACAACCTGTGTAAAAAATTAATAAGTATGGAATGCGGCGAGAAGGGCTTCTGACTGCTTGTGACTGCTAAATAAGGGCTTCTATTAGGCCTCTTTACTCATTCTAGTTACCGCTGGGTTAGTGGGAAAAAGAAGGAGTACGGATGCCTTCTAGAAGGCCTCTGTACTCCTTCTTTTGGATATACAAGGCCTGTTCGCTCCATTCCATACTCATATCTTTTTAACACACGTTGTCATTGCGGAGTAGGCCTTCCGCTTTCGCTTCTTAAGCAGGTACATAAGAAGGGTAACGGGATCAAAAAAAATAATGATTTAGCTTTGCTTGTGTAAAAAAACAATACAACAAATTTTACTCCTTCTCTACTCCCTTCTCATAGAAACGAGTGTGGAAGGTGTATCTTATCTTTCATATCAAAGAGCCGAGGCCTGCTAAGAGGCATTCTTTACCCAATAGCAAGAAAAGTAATTGAATCAAAAAAATTTTAAAGTAGGCCTTTAAAAAGGCCTGAAGTAAGAAGGTCTTCTGAGTTTTCCCGCTGGGCATATGCACGTTTTAATCTTTAAGTATATACATATGTGTTTTCTTTCTTTTTTTTGGTCTAATCGTACCGCGTTGTAATACTGACACAAATTTTGTTCTTCGTTCTCTTTTGTTGTGTCAACTCTGTTTTGCTTTTGATATGACAAGAATTAATGTAGAGTAATGTTAAAGGGCAAAAAGCAAAGAAAAAAGATAAAAAGGGTTTCATTCTTGTTTTCTTCCTTCTATAAAATATTAAAATATCAAATTTAAAAAGATTTAAAGGTATATTTTTAAATATCACAAACATGAATAAGAATTTCTTAAAGATATTATAAAATTTCAATGATAAGGAAGATATTTTTAAATTCCTAAAATATGTGGTAAATATCAATTCTTTCGTTTTAAATAACACAAATAAAAACCTTAATTTTCTTAACAAATATAACAGTTGGGGGTAGTATACTTAAATTTAATTAAAACTAGCAGTGCACTATCGCTCAATAAAACTGCAAAAAAATTTGTTTGCACTGTTTTAACCGGCTTTAGTGATGATTGTTATTTGTAGTTAAATACCACTAAAAAAATTTTATGATATTGCAAATTTTTTCACTATCACTAAACGCAGATTGAAATCAAAAATCTGCACTCAATTTAAATAATGCAATCAAAAAAGCTGCATACAGATCTCACAAAATTTAAAAAATGTAACTTTGGTTGTGCATGGTTTTTGATTTTTTTTTTTGAGTTCATGCCAAGAACATTTAACAGTATGATATTTTGTCAATAACAATAATAAGTATTGTGGTTATTTTTGTTGAACGGTTTATTGTTTTTTAATCCAAATTTTAATATTTTAATTTGGCTAAAGCTCATCAAATTGAATTTTCATTGAATTATTTTTATGAAGAAATGAATTTTACAAAATGAAGTGAATATAAATTTATTGATAATTTTTCCTTCTTGACTGCCGCGGGGCGAACCCAGGCTTTCACGGACAGGCCGCCCTGACATGATTCGAGTGCAACCACTCAATATCTTCAGAGGGTTTTTATCGTTTAACACTCACAGCCATTGACGACTGCTGGCAGTCAATAGTCAAACATCAATCTTTAAACCAAATTGTATTTAACCTTTAGCAGATCGAAATTTACTTTGAATGATTATCTATTTCAATTGATAAGCATGTCCTTCTTTACTTTTGTTTTCTCGTACTTTTTGTCAAGAATTCTTCTCAAAGTCCAAAGTACATTTTTCTGTTTTAAATTTTTTTCAGTAACCGTATAATAGTTGGCTTTAATCATGAAAAAACAAGTCCTTGATTTTAAATTTATGGTGTTTTCTTTTCTACAAAAAATGTGACATTTTATTTAAAAAAAAAATGCAATTTGGTGAATGTTTCTTAAAAATTTTGCCCCCGTAAAGGGTGGCTTGCTTTATTCTAGAAAACTCACCCTTTTCGGTAGTAAAATTTTTAAGAAACAGAAACCAAATTGCATTTTTTTAAATAAAATGGCACATTTTTTGTAGAAAGAAAACACCATTAGTTTACAGTGAACTTCAATTATGTCTGAGAACCATTAAAAATATGGACCATCAGATAGCGGTATGCCACCGAAGCCGTGGCGAGCATTTGGCCGATATTATTAAAAAAATAAGAAAGTTATACTCCTTTAACATTGCTAGGTCTTATTTGGACCACCCTATACAACCAACAATACAGTTAGGTGTGGCTAACGTATAAATATTTAGTATTTATAACCAGACCATGAGCCCAACGGTGAATTTATTAAACAAAAATAAATTTATTTTATCATTAATATATTTCCTAGGGCTACATTTCGCAGCGCAGCGATGCGCCTAAAGCTACCCAGGAAGTGGTCCTGACAACAGACCAGGGTACTTTTTGGACATTAAAGATGCGACTGCGAGTGCTACTTCAGGTATACTCGGACATGTGGTGTCATGCTAGCATTGTTTTTATCTTGTAAGCAGGTACATTTTCTCAATATCTTGCCATATCTTGATTTGTTCGTCTTTTGATGTAGTCCTCTCGCCGTTTGTATCCATTATTTTGTAGTGGAAAACGATGATTTTGTTAGCTGCTACACTTATCGAAAGACGTCCCGTCCCGATGGATGTTAGTTGCTGTTTAAGCTCCTTAACTGCTATCTGTATGCTTTATAGACTTTTATCCACATTTCGCATTCCTTGTTTTAATTTATAAGGCTCCAGGTATTTTCATTATCCATGGCTTCATTTGCAGCTTTCTAACAAAGTTCCTAGTGTGTTTTTTTCGTGACTGGAATATTTAATGTTATTAAAAAAATAAACTTGTTTTATCATTAATATGTACTCAATATTGTTGCCTTATCCATGACCATATTTTTTCTTTGCGTGTACTTAACATTAAATTTTAAATTTTTTTGTTTATAATTTTCAAAAAATTGTAGTTAGATTAAAAAATGTTAAAAACATAGCATTTCTGTTTTGTGCTCTTAATGGAGTTATAAACCACAAAGACTAAAATTCTAAAATTTGAAAACATTAACCACTAATGTTCTACTAATGTTTGAGGTTTTTTAAATTTTATAGACTCCATTTGAAGCAAGTGTTCGTAATGTTACTGCAAATACTTTTGGTGGCGTTGTGTAATAATATTTAATGTTTTCATTACTTCATTATTTAAGAACATTAGAAATGGCTTAAAAAAAGTGATGTTATTTAAGGAATAACTAAATTTATAACTCTGATGTTAAATTTGGAAACATAAAATTTATTATAAAACTAAATTTTTTTTGTAAAACTAAATTCTGTATCTGTCTTTTTCAATCAATTTATAAATGTTTTTAAATTTATTTATGCTAAAATGCTCTAAATTCGTCTATTTCGATTAATTTATATTATATATTTTTACATTTTGCATATTTATCATACATTTTCTAAAGTTGGATTAATCCATGCGTTCCGAACAATATTTTTGACCGGAGAATATTTATTTTACTTCGGAAAATTTGTCCAGAAAAACAAAGCTACCATATGGTTTACAGATGTAAACAATTATACAAAATGGCAGCACAACTAGCAAACCACTTATTTTGAATTGATTTGTCAAAGTGTGTTAAAGAAAATGGACGAAAAAAGGAAAGTGATTTTATTATTCTAAATTATATTATTTTTTTTTTTTACTTAATTATTCAACAAAAAAACAAAAGCGGCAGCTCAGTTCATTTTGTTCTGAACAAAAATTAAAATTAAACCAATTCAATTTCTCTCTTTCTCTCAAAAGTAAGACGTCAAAGTCAATATAAGTCTAAGTTCACGCGATGAAGGTTTTATTTCAGACAGTCAGAGTTTTTTTGCAGAGAGGGAAAGGGAACAAGCTATTATTCTCTCCCGTCTCACCAATAAACTAAGACTTTCGGAAAGAAAACTTTCATATCGTGATCCCAGGCTAAAATTAAATTGTCCGGGCAAAAATATTGCTAGAAACGCATGGGTTAGTCGAGCTTAAGTGATATTTTGCCCAAACTAACTTTATAATTGTAATTTTCGACTACTTAGCCGTTAATAACCTACACCATCTTGAATCAAAAAAGATTATCCATTTGTTTTGAAGTTTTATTTATTTTATCTATATATATAAAATTGTAACGTTACTAACTGATTCATCATAACACAGCCTAAACGCCTGAAGCGAAGAAGTGGATCGTCTAATCGATCCCCTAAGACCGAATTTTTGAAAATTGTAATGTTTAAGGGATGAAAACGGTAAACAGCGGGTAAATCCGGTAACCTTATATCTCAAGAACTAAAAGAGATACAATAAAACGTAATACATATCGTTGGTCCTTAGAAAAATCAGCGGACAGTTGTCTGTTACTTTTTTGAAATTCAGCACTTTGAGGGAGTTAAAGGTTGAAACATGTATTTTTTCAACTTTTTTGTCACCCCATCTACGTTTTAAACCAATAAACATTGAAATAAAGTTTATTTATATCACATTCGAAACAAATACGAATTCGGTACTTTTTCGTTATTGGAACGTTTAAGGGGCAAAAGTCTTAACAATTTTTGGTGTTTTTATACCCTCCACCACAATTAGCTGTGAAGAGGGTATATTAAGTTTGTCATTCCGTGTGAAACTTTTTTATTATTCATCTCAGACCCCATAAAGTATATATATTCTGGGTTCTTGAGTAATTCTAAGTCGATTTAGCAATGTCCATCTGTCTGTCCTTCTGTTGAAAACACGCTCACTTTCGAACCACTCAAAAGAAATTAACAAACTTGGTGCCAAATTGCTTGTAATTATCCTAAGCAGTTTCGGATTGAAATCCAGCAAAATCGGTTCAGTAGGACCAGAGCTATGAATCAAAATGTGGAACCACCACCTAAAAAAATTGATAATTTTGTTACAAAAAATAACATAAATGCTGGAACAAGGCACGGAATGAGATAAGATTTTGCAAAAATTTTTTTTATTTGACTGGAAATCACGCTGTTAAATTTCGTGAAGATCTGTCCATAATTTACCCTAAGCCCCATATAAACACTACTCCCGGAAAACAGTTTAGTACGCCTAAAACCGTATAAAATAACGCTGGCGCAACAAAATTTGGTACGTCACAGTTCTTTAGGACTAGAAATAACACTGTGAAATTTCGTGACGATCGGTCCATAATTTGCCTTAGGCCCTATATAAACCCTACTACCGGAAAACACTTTTGTACACCTAAAACCGTAAAAAATAATGCAATCCTAACAAATTTTGGCTCGTCACAGTTTTATAGGACTATAAATAATACTATGAAATTTCGTGAAGATCGGTACATAATTTACCCTAGGCCCCATAGAAACCCTACTCCCGGAAAACAGTTTAGTACACCTAAAACCATATTTAATAATGCTATCATAACAGAAATTGGTACGTCACAGTTTTAAAGGACTAGAAATGACGCTGTGAAATTTCGTGACGATCGGTCCATAATTTACCCTAGGCCCCATATAAACCCTACTACCGGAAAACAGTTTAGTCGCCTAAAACCATAATTAATAACAAATCGTCACAGTTTAAGATAATAATAAAATCATACAGATATTACTCCTTAGGCATTCGAACTGTCGGTGGAGGGTATCAAAGATTCGACACAGCCGAATATAGCACTCTAACTTGTTTTTTACAAAACATTTCATTCATTGACATTTACGTATTTATTTATGGGATCCTACTACAATAATGAAATTCTTGATACTTTAATGGGGAGCAAAAATGTACCAAAAAAGGGGGATATACGGGAAATAAAACTTATTTCTACAGCTTTTTGTTTTACAACAGGTACTTTCTTTAATTATAGTTAAAATTTAACCTACAAACATAAAATTCAACTTGCAATATCCTGAGTGGGAGAGAACCTGTGAATGAATTTTATGTACATTTTTGTTCTTTAACTGGTATTTTTTGAATTTCCGCTAGTATTGGACCTAGAAACATAAAATTAAACGTGCAAGGTCCTGAGTGAATGAAACGTGGAAGGTCCTTAGTGAATAAGAATCTGTAAGAGGGCTTTTGGTACTTTTTTGTTCTTTTACTGGTACCTTTTTGAATTTTCATTAGTATTGGACCAAGAAACATAAAATTAAACAAGCAAGGTCCTCAGCGAATGAGAATCTGTAACAGGGCTTTTGGTACTTTTTTGTTCTTTAACTGGTACTTTTTGAATTTCCGTAGGTACTGGACCTAGAAACATAAAATTAAACATGCAAGTGAATGATAATCATTTAAAGGGATCTTTTTGGGGCTTTTTTGTTCTTTATCTGGTACTTTTTTCAATTTTCCTTATTATTGCACCTATTAACATAAAATTAAACTTGCAATGTGCAGAGCGGATGATGTAAGCAAAAGTTTAGTGGTTTCGCACCATGTTGGGTACAATATTCGTTGGTACAATAAGCGTATTCGATACGTTTCACCTTCGGCTTTTTATAATTCGTTGGAAATGATTTTCCTTCGAATCCGCTTACATTTTTGACGATATTGAGATTGCGTACTACTTATAGTGTTGAAATCTATAAAATCTAATCAGAGGGATTTGTGTCATTTAACGAGCTGTTTAACTACTATGCCCAGCGTGTTGACATAGTCTAAAGGTATGTTCAGACCTAACAAATATTTGACGAAAACTTCCAAAAAAAAAAAAACCGTGACCAATAATTTAATCAAACTTGAGCTCTTTTTTTAAAAATGTCTTCTGATTTGCAAAACTTTATTTATAAGAAAATAATTGTATAATTCAACAAAGAACCTGTTTAATGATGTTTAATCTGGGCAAACCTTTTGCAAAAGTAAATATTTTTTAATAAAACTAGTGGTGACGTGTAGGACGTCAAATATTTAATGGGTGTGAACATAGCTTAAGTAACATTGCACAGTGTAATGTAATTTTTAGTGAAATGAAAAATGGCCCCCGTATCAAGGAATGAAAAATTACTATAAATTAAATTGCATTTTTTACTTTGGGGCTATTTTTTATATACTAATAAGAATCCTTTGACTTTATATGTCGCTTTTTTCAACCGACACTAACGTAACAACGAAGGAGTGGCACACAATGAACACTTTTATGACGGATATTGTATCAAGACCGAGACAATTTTATTAACAAGAAATTTAATTAAAACAATTAAAAAAAACAATCGGTTTCACTAACTCTGCTTACGCTTAAAGTTAAGAGGTGCCGATCTTTTGTACTTTGCGCTACCGGAAACGTACGATTTGGGACAAAGCTCATAAGAAAAACTGTTTATCAACTTAGTTGTCGGTTGAAAAAAACGACGTATAAAGTACACAGTATTCTATATTACTCGGCCTTAATTTTTAAGACACTTCAACAATTTTAAACTTCTGGGTTTAACATTTTTTTAATTTTAACTTTTTTGGGGTAAAAATTCATTAAAAAATTTGAGGTGACATTTCATTAAAATAATAACCCCCTAATTTAGGGTCATACTTAAATTTATTTTAAAGCCATTTTTTATTTTTGTATAACATTTTCATTAAAAAAAATTGGGCCATTTTTCAGTATGAAAAATAGCCCTAAATTTGGGCTCAATTTTCATTTTCTTTTTGGACCCATATTTCCTTGGGCCACTTTTCGCAGCACAGCGATGTGCCCTTAGCTACTCAAGAAGCTGGGGACATTTTGGGTATTAAAGATGCGACTGCAAGTGCTAACTCAGGAATAATCGAGCATGTGGTGTCATGTTAAGCATTTCTTTGATCTTGAAGGCAGGTGCATATATCTACTCAATATTTTGCCATATCTTGATTTGTTCATCCTCTCGCAGTACATTTCCATTATTTTTTAGTGGAAAACGATGAATTTGTTAGCTGCTGCAGTAATCGAAAGACGTCCCGTCCCGAATGATGTTAGTTGCTCTTTTTGCGCCTTAACTGTCGCTATTCTGTCCAGCCTCAAAGTACTTTATAGGCTAGGGTTCTCGCTTTCCTTGTTTGAAAAATATTGGTTTCGGTTTTGGCTTCTGCACTAAAATTTATAAGGCTCCAGGTATTTTCGTTATCCATGGCTTCACTTGCAGCTTTGAAACAAAGTTCCTAGTGTGTTTTTTTTTTCTTGACTGGAATATTTAATGTTTTTAGTGAAACTTAGTCTCATGGCAGGGTCGTACACATACACACATTTGCACAAACTTATGAATGTAAGGCTTAGATTTTTTCAGTATGAAATTATCTTTAAACTCCCAATTGGAGTGAAGAATTATATGCCATGCTTAACCGTATAAATCTTTTTATTTGTTAAAATGTTTAAAAATTGTTGGTTTTATTTAAGAATTTTGTTATATTTCGCACTTAATTAACAAGAGGGTATTAACTCAAAATTTTTACATTTCACTTTTTGCCAGAAATCAACTAACAATATCGATTTCTCTTTCATCTCGAGAACCCCATTTGAGGCCATTTTCGTGTAGTTACTACCTTTTATCTAAAGAAAAAGGTAGTAGTTTGAGTTAATACAAAAGTATAAATAAAAATACATCCTAAGTTTTCATAAAAAAGGTATTATTTTGATTTGAGACTTTATTTAATTAAAAAAATAAACAAATTGTTTTTTTTTTTTTTAATTTGGCTGTATTTTGAGTTGATACTGTTTTTTTGATAAAAAACATTTGGAAACATTATTGAAATTTCAACTAAAGTGCCACAACTCAAAAGAATATAAAACAAGATATCGATGTTATTAACTCAAAAAAAAATGTTTTGTGTAATAATTGCAAAAGAAAAACGATGTCAATATATTTTCAAATGGAATAAACATGTTATAAGATATTTGGATTCTTAAAATCTTACCACAAACAGCTTTTCATTTCTACTAAAACTTTTAAAATTTTGTGTAAATACCCTCTTATTGATGAAGTGCGATTTCATTTGTTTTTTATTTTAGAGGTAATTGTGATATATATTTTTTCTAAAAGTATTAATGCAAATAAAAGTTTTTAAGTATCAAGCAATTTTTCCTACAACTCAAATCCCAAATTTCCATCTTTTTAACAACACCCTTTACATGTGTGCCAAATAAGCACATTAACCTAATGATTTACATTTTTAATTTCTTTAGGAAAAAACAACCGGCAAAAGTACTCGTAATAACAATTAATAGAAACCATTAAACAAACACATTGAATTTATTTCTGCTCTGCAAAACAATGAAATTAAATTATTTCGAGAAAAATAAAAAATTATCCAATAAATTCTAATTGTCTTTTCTCTAAAACACATTTAACTTTTTCTTCTTTTGTTTTAATGCTTCTTTTACAGATGGTTACCAAAATCCGCCATGAGGCCTGTTGGCCCTGATGCGTCACACACCGATTGTATATTGGTTGTCGGTGTCTCCCGTCCCAAATTAGCTGTAGTCTTTCTAACTGTCATGTTGATATCGTTGTTTTTAACATTTCACGTCTTGTACGACAGTGCGGTCTATAACATACAGGCAGCTCAGGCTGTTCATGAACACCATCATCATCGTTTAGCCTTAATGAGTTCAAACAGCATTGCCAAAGGCGTTGGGGGCGGCGGCGGCGGCAGTGGGGTTGGCAGCAGTAGTGGTGGTGGCGGTGGTAGTTTGAAAAATCTTAATACAGACCGCACCAGCAATCATTTGCCAGAGGACTATGATGGTTTTGGTGGCGGTGATGGTGTGAGTGGCGGCAGTTTGAATAATAAGCACGCAGCTGATATCTCATTATCCAATCAACAGATCAGTCACCCCATGGTATTTCCATCAAATCGTGTACATTTTCCTAAAACCAGTCGACGTTTGCCGCAGGTGAGTTTCAATTGAAGTCTGTGTCGTCGTTTGTTTGGCATAAATGTGAAAGAACAGTTTTGGCATTTAAATAATGAATTTTATAAAGAGAATATATTGAATATGTTTGATATTCAACAAAAAGGAGTACAACAAAGAATCAATCTTTTTTTTAATTAAATAATTGTAGCGTTTTTAATTTTTTGTTTATTTAAAACTGTTTTTGTGTATTTCTTTGAGGGAGTTTACACGGTGTCTATTCAGACATGTCTAACAAACACGTTTGTTTTGTTTGTAGGCGATCGGGGAATTTTAGCAACGAGCACGAACAGCTTGTGTGTGTATTGTGTATATGTTTTGTTTATGTAAAATTATTTTGCTGGCTTTTTGTTTTTTTTCGAATGTGTATTTTGTTTTTATAATAAATATTTGGTTTTTCTTACCAGCCAAAAGCGACAAACAATAATGAGTCGAACCGAATAAAATGAAGTTTGTGGATTTAAAAAAGAAACCGAACGGAATTAAATGTTCGCATCTTTTGTTGAGTTGGATAAAAACAGTATTATTTTTGTGTTCGAAAGATGACAAACAGGGAAACGTTATTTTTTTAATGATTTTCTACACAAATACTTTTAGCGTTTGTGTTTTCCACAAATCTAACGAACCGTACACTATGTGTTTATTTTCGAACACTGGTTTTAAAGTTTTTTCATTTGATTTTTATTATTTTAGCGTTTTTTTTTGGAGATTTTCAAAAGTGTTTTAGTTTTTTTTTATCGATCAGCAATGACGTTTTTTAATAAGCGTTATCTTTATAATTTATTTAATCTTGTCGTTTTGATTTGGAATTTAAAGGGTTGTTCAACCAAAACGCATGATGTTGATTGTAAATAAAACAACAAGTTTTCAGAGAATTATCTTCATTTTTTTTTAATTTTAAGGTAGAAAAATCTATTACAATAACGTGTATAACAAACTATCGGCCAAATGCTCGCCACGGCTTCGGTGCCATACCTCTATTCGATGGTCCATATTTTCAACGACTCTGAGACAAAATTGAGGATCAATGTCGTTAATGCGCCGAATTACAGTGAAACTTCGATATTACGAACTTCGTTATAACGAAAAACTCAATATAACGAATTTCTAGCTGAGTCCCTTGTAAACCCCTTTTTATTGCTTAGTTTTTCATACAAAAATGCTCTTTAGCTATAACGAAGAATTCTGAGCTATAAAGCCTCACTATAGCGAAGTATTTTTTCAGAAGCCTCTATACAACGAAATTATAATTGAGAAATACATATAACATTTTAAGTGTGTAAGTCATTAAAATCCCGTTATCAAAAGCCTCTACATAACGAAGTCTTGAGCTAAAGCCTCCATACAACGAAGTTAGAATAAAGCAAAATTAAAATTTAAGCAAAAAGGGGAAGTCCCTTTTAAAAACAACGAAAGGTACATTAATGTCTTTGCATATGTAAAGCGCCACAAATGTAGTCAGTTCTGTTTTGGTTCTTTGCCAAAATGAGTGTATTAAAGCGTAAATCAATTTTTAGACGGTTAAAAAAATTTCTATAATTGATGCTGTTGTTCGTGGTGACAAATCTAAGCAAGAAATTGATAAACAATTTAATAACGCCGAGTACTATTTTCTACACCGCAAAATACCTTCGACAGCTTAGCATCTGTCGAAAAAAATATTGATTCTTAACTTGCGTAAACAAACAAAAATAACACAATATAAAATAAAACAAGTTAGAGTGCTATATTCGGCTGTGCCGAATCTTTGATACCCTCCACCGACAGTTCGAATGTTTAAGGAGTAATATCTGTATGATGTTATTATTATCTTAAACTGTGACGATTTGTTATTAATTATGGTTTTAGGTGTCCTAAACAGGTTTCCGGGAGTAGGGTTTCTATGGGGCCTGGTGTAAATTATGTACTGATCTTCACGAAATTTCACAGTATCATTTATAGTCCTATAAAACTGTGACGAGCCAAAATTTGTTATGATTGCATTATTTTTTACGGTCTTACGCGTACTAAACTGTTTTCCGTTAGTAGTGTTTATATGGGGCTTAGGGTAATTTATGGACGGATCTTCACGAAATTTAACAGCGTGATTTCCAGTCAAATAAAACAAATTTTTGCAAAATCTTATTTCATTCCGTGCCTTGTTCCAGCATTAATGTTAGTTTTTGTAACAAAATTATCAATTTTTTTAGGTGGTGGTTCCACATTTTGATTCATAGCTGTGGTCCTACTGAACCGATTTTGCTGGATTTCAATCTTAAACTGCTTAGGATAACTACAAGCAATTTGGCACCAAGTTGTTCATTTCTTTTGAGTTGTTTGAAAGTGAGCGTGTTTTCAACAGACGGACAGACGGACATGGCTAAATCGACATAGAATTACTCAAGCACCCAGAATATATATACTTTATGGGGTCTGAGATGAATAATAAAAAAGTTTCACACGGAATGACAAACTTAATATACCCTCTTCACAACTAATTGTGGTGGAGGGTATAAAAATAGTAAAAACATAATTTTTTATTTACCTCTTAAATAGTGAATTTTTATTATGTACATAGTATTTTCGTGTTAAATAGATTTTAGACAAAAAAAAAACTGTAGTTATAACGATTTTTTTTTCGTATTTCCTTAAATTTCCTTAAATTAAACGAATCAATAGCTATAACGAAGTATTTTTCGATCCCCTCTAGATTCGTTATATCGAAGTTTTACTGTATATCATCCTTTAGCTCTTCAATTGTTTTTGGCTTGTTGACGTACACTTTTTCTTTTAAAAATGTCCAAAGAAAGAAGTCCAACGGTATCAAATCACATGATCGTAGTTGCCAATTAAAAACGCCACGACATGAGATAACTTAGCCATAAAATTTTTCGCGCAAAAGAGCCATTGTTTCGTTGGCTGTGTGGCAAGTGGCACCATCCTGTTGAAGCCATATATCGTCCAGGTCCATTTCCTCAATTTCGGGCCACAAGAAGTTCGTAATCATTTTACGATAGGTGATAGCGAACTCCATTCTCATTTTCGAAAAAGTAAAGCTCGATGACGCCGTCAGCCCAAAACGAACTGGGCGATCATGCACAGGTGTTTTTTCATTTCCTTCAGACCCAGTTTGTTGAAAATTGCGCACAATTCTCCTGATTGTGGACACATTGGGTCGACTATGCTGACCAAAAAAAAAATTCACGAAGTGCACGAAATGCAGTCTTATTTGAACACCCATTTTCGTTAAAGGCTTCAACAATCTTAGCGCGCTGCTCAATTGTGTATCTCTCTTTAGGTGAATTTGTCAAACACTGAAACAAAGAAATGCCAAATTAAGTTGGGAAAAAAACTTGACGTTTTGGGTCCGACACACAATTAATATCGTGCATTATGGTTGTTCCAACCTTTATTATGAAATAAGTCACTTTTGCATTTTTGGACAATTTCACCAATTTAGTTATATAATAATTTATATTTAAAATTCGTTTTTAATGTCAAATAAAAATAAAATTATATGAAAAAATATATTTAAATTTGAATTGATCAAAGTATATTTATTACAAGTACATGAAAGTGATCAGCTGTTCAGTTGTTTTATTTTCGATGGTGTCAAAATTTGCTTACATTTTAGTGCGCCATGATTTTTTTTTTTTTCTTTATGTTTGGCTGTTTGACAGTATCAAATGTTTTTACACAAAAAAAATGAATGTTGTTTTTTTTATTGTTGATTTGTTAAAGACTTGCATGTACATGGTATAAATATACTTTGGAATTGATATTTAAATAGAATTGGTGAAATTTGCCATTCATGTTTTTATTTTATATTTTTTTTTTTTTACATATATTTTACGCACTTTTTAAGTTTTACAATTTTTGCGTTTTTTTGTTTTTTGTTTTCGAATTTATCGATTTTGTTTCTTAATATTTAAGTTTTCAAACCTCGACAATTTTTCTGTTTTATCCATAAAAGTCTATAAATTTTGGGTCCTTTTAAAATTTTCAGAAGATTAAGCGATGTCCATCTGTCTGTCTGTTAAAAGTATAATTGAGATAACGAAATTTTTAGTATTGAAAATGGGTTAAATCATGTCGTTATTTTATCATACCACACAAATATTCCGCGGAATAAATGGTCTACCTAAATATAAGCTTTAAGTGTCTTTAAATGTTTCATACAATTTCAACCGAACAAACATCCAAAATATGACTTGAGGAATCGCTCGCTTTTGGCTTGTTTTATTAGAACTATATGGACAGGATAATTTTTAAAGGTCATAGAAACACTTGGCCTGTTAGAAGGCGGCGACACGAAAAAAGTGAGAATTACTGAAATCAAATCAACTTTGTGTAAAAAAAATAAAATTCAAACTACCCTCCCATTTAAATTTTATTCAAAAGGCACTTCCTTAATTGCAAATGTTAAAAATAATTATGTTTTACTGCTGAAACAAACTTAATTAAATTAAAGTAAGACGTCAAACAAACATTTAAGCAAATAAGTGGAGAAATTGCGTTAATAAACAAAAACCATCGAAAAGACTTGTATTCAAACATTAATGTCAACTTAATGAAGAAAGAAATATTAATGTTCAGTATTTTGGCTGGTAAATTAGAGTAAGTTTTTGTGTTGAAAAGCAATAAAATTTCCCCAAAAAAAAAATACAGAAAAATAAACAAATAAAAGAAAAACAACGTCAACAAATCTGTAGCAAAACGACGATTGTCTCATTTTCTAAAACTAATTGCGGTAATTTGTTGATTTCATTTCCTAAAATCATTTGCAAGAAAATAAACGTTCCACAAAACGTGGAAAGTAGAAAAAAAAAGAAAATAGAAACCCTTCGTAAGGGTCAATTAGCTTTATAAAATGCCAAACAAAACACAATCTCCAAATCATAATTTCGCAGCACTAATGAAAATTATTTTATTTTCATTTCAAACGAAACCATTTTCATGTCATGTTCTCAAACAATTTAAACCAAACAACGACTTTTTTTGGCCGAGAAAATATTTTTTTAATATTTGTTTCTTTTTTTCATTTGTACGTTTTTGCTCTTTTGTTAACAAAACCAGGCTCTTATAATTGGCATACGAAAATGTGGTACACGTGCCCTCTTGGAAATGTTGTATTTGCATCCCCGCATTCAGAAGGCTGGCGGTGAAGTACATTTTTTTGATCGCGATGAAAACTACCTGAAAGGACTGGAGTGGTATCGCAAAAAAATGCCACATTCATTTCGTGGCCAAATAACGATAGAAAAGAGTCCCAGTTATTTTGTATCGCCAGAGGTAAGTTCTCGTAATTGCATTTAATGTTTATTGTGTTTTTCAAATTTATTATTTCTTTGTCTCGCCATGTCTCTTTTTCATTTAAATATGCAAATAGATATCAAAATTAACTTTATAAAGGATACTTTTTACTTTGAAAGGGCAGACAAAAAATATAAATAGTGCAAACATTTATTGGTGCATTTAACTTGGGTTTAAAACATACCATCTATATATATAAAAAGAAGTGTACGCTTTGATGTCACCACTAACTGCGAAAACGGGTAGACCGATTTCAACAAAAACGTTGAAGTACGTTGGGGATAGTCTGTAGATGGTTTATGTTAAGTTTGCATGAAATCCGGAGATACGGCATTTAGATTTTCCTATATATTCCCATACAAATATCAACAAAATGACCTCCATTTTGAACTCCTTCGAAACGGCTTGACTGATTTTTATGAAATTTTGTTTGTGTATTTGTTAGATATGAGAATATGGAGGTCGTAGAGTATATTTTTTTATCGCTAGAGGGCGAAAAATATGGCATAAGCTCCCCCTCCATATATCTTTTTAGCTAATCAACCTGTTTTCTTAAAATTTGATATGCAGTCACTGTTTTTGGCATGTAGACACTATTTACATCTGAAATGAAATAGGGATAGGGCAATAGCGGTAAAATCCCCTTCCCTATATCTATTAAGCTAATGAACGCGTTTTCTTAAAATTTGACATGCAGACACTGTAACATCTGAAAGTAAATAGGGAATAGGATATGAAATAGGGCAAGAAGGGCAAAAGCTACCCCTCCTAATATCTTCTTGAAATTTCGCAGGCAAACAGTGTTACAACTGGAAAGTACTATAGCCTATAGTTTTTATTATTTAGGGCGTGAAGCAGGAGGGGTAAGAGCTTCCATTCCTATATCTTCTTAACTAATCAACCGGTTTTCTTAAAATTTGGCATGCAGACACTGTAACATCTGAAAGAAAAAGAGCATGAAATAGGGCAAGAGGAGCTATCCTCCCTATATCTTCTCAACTTCTTAACTAATCAACTAATTTTCTTGAAACTTGGCGGGCAAATAGTGTAACATCTGGAAAGAACTAAAGCCTATAATTTTTATTATCTTCTGAACTAATCAACCGGATTTCTTAAAATTTGCCATGCAGACACTGTAACATCTTAAAGAAATAAGTTATATGGCAAAAGAACGTTTGCCGGGCCTGCTAGTTCTCTTATAAATTCTTCTTAAAATATATTTCTTCCTACACGCAGAAAAAACACATTTCTTATATGGTCCTCTCTAACAAAACTATTTTTAATAATATTTTCAGTGGCAACAATATTATGGCTAAATAAGTCCCCCGTTAAGAATCCACATCCATATTATGGTTGTCTAAAAACATTTTGTTTTTAAAAATAACATTATAATCTTAACCACTAAGTACACACAACAGAAAAATATTGTGAGGGCAAATAATTTAAGCATGTGACGATTATGTTGTTGGGGTAAACAAAAACTTGTTGGGGAAAATTTAAACCTTTTGTCGCCAGAAATTTTCCAACAACATTTTTTTTAGCGCAACAACATGAACGTATTTGAAGTTTTTTAACAGCTAAATTACACTGTGCAACAAAATTCGGCTCATCGCCGCCAGCCTCAACACTTGCAACGCGAAATGAAAGTAGACTACTATTAGAGCAAATCTGCTAAAGTGATTTGAAAAGTTAACTAGGGCTCCCGAAATATGGGCCACTAAAGTCTTTGAACTTTTTGAAAAGACGTTTGGTATAAGTCAAAAAAATATACTTCATCAGTAGTATCGTTTGGCGATTCTTTTCTTGGAATTTATTAACCCTCTAACTCTCATTGTAAGGGGTCATTTTTGTCCTTTTTTTAACTCTTACACAAAAGTATACTAAAATGGCACTTTTAAGGGTTAAAACGTTCCACGAATATTTTTTGTATTAAATAACACTAAGGGTCTTCTAAGACCAAAAGTTCGTGCAATGTATCTAAAACGAATTCTCGAAATTTCGGGCATTGACATTTTTGAATTTCTTGAAATGGCGTTTGATACAAGTCAAAAAAATAAACTAAATGTACTTCTGAGTAGTAGTCTACTTTCATTTCGCGTTGCAAATGTTGAGGCCGGTTTTTTTGTTGCACAGTGTTATTTGTTTCAAATTAAATAACTTTTGTTTCAAAGGTTTTCTACTGCAATAACGTCACATTGAAAATTGCTGTTGAAGTTAATGATTTGCATTTGCAGGAAATAAAAATTTTTGTTGCCATTATATATTTATTTTTTTTTGAATTAAATAATATTGCTGTTGTCGTAAAAAATGTGCATTTGGCAATGACATGACTGGTGTTTCATTAACATTGCGATCAGTATTGAGTCGTTTGTCGGCATGAAACTAGCGAAAAGTGAACTTTTTTGTTTTAAAATAAAAATTAAATTGCAGTATTTTGAAAATCTTGGTAAGTTGATACGATTCTTTTCTCTTATTTATTGCACGAAAAATGTTTTTACAGATTCGCGACATATTTATTTTTTGTATTAACTACATGCGATAGTAACTCCTCCACGCATCAACATGTCTGCAAAACCATATATAACAAATACAAACAATAATCTTAAAATTGCAAGAATTTAAAATAAATTTTCTAATAATAAAATGTTTTTATTTAGATTTCATATAGATCTTTACAAAGTGCCTATAAACAACAATGTTACAATTTGTTTATCATTCGTAAAACCCTCCTCGAATGAACCTTTTATATAAATCCTATTTTTAACAATTATACGATGAAGATTTAGTAAGATAATATCTACGTGATTGACATGAAAGAGGAATCTTCTACGATTAAAAAATGCGTTCATCGACGATCATAGACGATCTTCATGAGACTCCCAGCATTTCTTACACGATTTAAAATGCTAGCTAGGTATGAAGTAATAATGTTTTTGTTTGAATGTTTTTTTTTTATATAAAAATCGAACAAAAATTATTCAAAAAAAAACTAAATTTTAAAGTGTCCGATTTTTTTATTTTTTCTCATAAAATCGACGATTTTCACACAAATTTAGCTGGCAGCCCTGACTGAACTGTTGAGTATGACAACATCATACTGAACCGTTTGGTTCAACACTTTTAACTTTGCCTCAACAATGAATTTACACTTTGGGACAAAAGGAACAGACTTGTTACTACAAATGCAAAATGTTGTTGGGCACAATCCGAATGTAAATTCTATTTCAATCAAAATCAAATTTTCTTGGCATTACAGCCTTTTTTTTTTTGTGTGTGTAGCGATTTTCAACATTTGTAAAAGTTGTGAGTTAAATTAAATGCGGTTTAATTGTTAAAAATGTTTATTTTACTTTAAGCAGTTTTATAAATTTTTATAAGAAAATAAAAATTATTGTTTTAAAAGAAAAAACGGCCAAAAAATGTTATGGCTAAACAAGCTGAAAAATGGCTAATGGCTAAGCAAGTTGAAAGATGGCTTAACCTAGCCACTAAATGGCTAACTTGGCAACACTGGTTACATCCTAAGAAAGCATGAATTTATGTGCAACGAGGTTTGTTGCACTCTTTTTGTCTTACCATGTGAGGGTATGTTGTACCAACCCACATGTATTTTCGCAGTGAGTCAAAAAGGCAGTTCTGTGATTGTTTTGTTTAGTGTAGGTTGTCTCATAAGAACACAGAAAAAAATAAAAATTGATTTCAATTAAAAAATTTGTGATATTAATAAAAAAATTAATTAAATTTGCACCAGTAAACAAATTAATAGTATCAATTAAACCAGTTAATAGTATTAATTAAACGTTTAATTTACTTGATTAAACGTTTAATTCACTTGATTAAATTTTTAATTAAAACTGATTTTATTTTTGATTATTGCTTTAATTGATGAAAAATTTTGAAGAATTTTTTCTGTGAACTTAAATTATTTTGTCGTATAAGTCAAGGAAACTGTTTTGTTGGTGTGGGTGCAGTCTTACAATATTTCTAATTTTTGCCATGATATTTAAACCAATATGATCGTGCTATAGTTGTCATGTGCTATGTTTCTCGCAAGAAACGTAACACAATTTCAAAATATGTTTTCTTTATCTACAAATAAAATTGCTTTAATTTTTTTTTTTTTCTTAAAATAAAATAAATTTGCTTCATTTATTTTGAAAATTTTCTTAGTATAATATTATTTTCCTATTTCAATTTTCCTCCTAAATTCTATTTCAAGCATATTTCCCAGTAATTGATTACATTTAAGAGATAATACTTCGAATATATTGTCCTGAAAATAAAATGCTAAAGCTTTCAGCATTTCACATAAATGCTCTGTTGCACTTTTTTAGAAAGAGAATAAAAATTTTTTTGGAAATGTTCTTAAAAATAAAATGGAAGTGTGTGTGTGTTGGTGTGTGCGCGTGGGTATAAAATACAACAACTTGAATTAAGTCATAAATCTCTATTATTGACATTATTAATATTTATTGGTATATGACGTTACACTTATACCAAACCAAACACCTACCGACACTTGGCCACAAACACGTGTACAGACAAGCAAACACAAACAAAAAATTTTAAATCATCACACACACTCACTAACCAGCTAACAAATTTTACACTTGCATTGTCAGTAATACGGATATTGATAGCGATACAACAAAATGCCAGAAAAATACTTGTTGGGGGAGAGAACCTTAAAGGAGTGAATTAAAAAGGGTTAACTAGTTTAAACTGGATGTGAACCTCAAATAAGTTTGGTTAAGAAATAACAATGTTTCTATTAAATTTAACTCAAATATTTTAAATAGCTTCCCTTTAAATAAAAATTGCTGTTTTTCAGATGTGTATTTAAGTTGGCATTAATATGTCGAAACTATCGTTCGTTGTCCTTGTACCAAAACAAATAAATAAAGTCTTTGTGCTAAAAGACTTTTTGTCAAATAAAAAAACCTGTGCAAAAACATACATGAGGCTCTAAGCCTAATTAGAAGCTTATAACAGTGGCTAAATAACATACCAGAATCCGTGTGACAAAACAAAAATCGTGAAAAACAGAAGGCGGAAGTCCCAGTGCAGGAAAGAAACTAGAAATCCCTGTGACAAAAAAGGAAACAGCCCAAAAAATGGAGCTTCCAACGAAGCAGGTTTGTAAGGGAGAAACATAAGGGTTTCGCTTACCATTGCGCTTACGGAAGACATGAATTTTATATGGCGAGTTCCCACTTTGAAGCAATACATTTTTAACACATAACGCGCATTATTCAGCGCACATAAATATTGTTGGATGTTACGATCATCTTTACACACTGAATGTTTTGATACAGTTAGTTTTTAGTATTCTCCCTTGCAAACCTGCTTCGTAGTAAGGGAATGCCGTAGCACTTGAAATGTTATTTTTTTTTATAAAAGTTGTTGAGAGTTATTTCACTTACTTTACTGCATTTCTGTATGTCTTATTGCGTAGCGCATAATTGTGCGCTTATTTTTTTAAATGTACCTTTAGTGCTTCGCAAAATGGTAAAAATTTTTATTGGGAGGAGTCTAAAGTCGCTATTCCTTAGCACTTGACCAAAGTCTTAGTCCTTAAAAATTATCCTTAAATCCCTGTAGCAAACCAAAGAAAAACAAAGTCCCTGAGCAAAAGCAGAAGGCATAAGTCCCTGTGCCTAAGAAGACTAAAGACCTAATGCCTTAATAAGAAACCGACACACAGTGCTTTGGCCTATAGACATAAATCAAAAAAAAAAAAAACAACTCTTTTATTGTACTTAAAAATGTACAGATCAATAGATAACAAAATAATTAAAATTAATTTTGAAGAATTTTTAAGATTTAACTCTTTTTGTCGGCGCTAGAGGGCGCCAAAATTTGAGAATTTATAGTAAAAATGGCCAAACAACTACATACTTGAGTTTTACATGTTTTAGGAAAACTGTTGTTTTTTAAAGCACGAGATTGAAATTTTTTTCTGTAGTAGTTTACTATATTTAGAACTAGTAGTAAAAAAATTTTATTGAATTATTTTCTCATAAGTGTTTTTTTATTGGTTTGAAAAATGCTTATTATTTACTTAAGCTCTAAAAATTGTCTAACTTTGATGGAATATTAAAAAAAAAGAAAAATACAGTCTATGGGGTTTTTTTTTGATTTCGAATATTTAAACTGTTTTCTAGTAACTCCAAGAAAAACAATTGAAAAAATATTACCACAACTTAAAAAAAAAATTTTTTTTTAAATGGATTTTTGCTCAAATTTTGATAGTTTTCAGGAGTTTAAAAGACAATTAACTACAAATACTGTGAAATATTAATTCAAACAAACTACAAAAATCAAAATATGTATAAAAAATTTTTTGTGTTTGCCTGCATTTGACGGCATAAGAGGGCGCTGAAATCACAAATTCCCTTGGTTTTTTATTGTTTCAAGAAAATAATTGTAAAAAATTAATTTTCTGGATTACGAGATGAAAATTTTTTTTTGTAACAGCTAACTATATACTAAACCAACTATAAAAAAATTTTAGGGGAATTATGCTCCTATACTTATTTTTTAATGGTTTGAAAAATGCTTATTATTTACTTAAGCTCTAAAAATTTCCTAACTTTGATGGAATATTAAAAAAAAAAAAAATACCGTCTATGGGTTTTTTTCTGATTTCGAATATTTAGACTGTTTTCTAATAACTACAAGAAAAAAACTTGAAAAAATTTTACCACAACTTGAAAAAAATTTATTTAAAAAAAATGCTATTTTCGTGATTTTCGCTCAAATTTTTATAGATTGAATTAGCTTAAAAAAAATAAACTAGGAACATAATAAGAAATATTAAGGTATAAAAGTGGCTTTATGTAATTATAATGAAACGTAACTAATAACTAAATAAATTTCAGGGTGCTTGTCCGAAGAAGCATTGGAAGCCAACCACAAAATCGTGAGAAAAACCAGACTTTCCCATACGAGAAAAACGTCACGACGACACTCATAAAGATTTAATGACTCATTTAATACATTCCTCAGATCCGTTGTTATCTTCAAACAGGAATCCTAAAAAATATATATTTTTTAAAGCTAAGGCACGAGCTCTATGTGTACATTTGTCCTTCAAGTTGTGCTGAAAAAGGTCAACAGAAAAGAGAAAGACAAAATGAAAAAACAAAAAATGTACTTGGACTTCAAGAAAAATTCTTGACAAAAGTACGAAAAAACAGAAGTAAGGAAAAAACATGTAAAATCAATTAAAATTGATAATCATTCAGGAAAGCACAATGATCTACCAAATGTTAAAAATACAATTTGGTTTAAGGATTGATGTTTGACTATTGACGTCAGCAGTCGTCGATGGCTGCGAGTGTAAGACGGCAAATCCATCTGAGGAGATCGAGTGGTTGCGATCGAAACATGTCATGGTAACCTGCCGGCCAGGGTTCGAGCCCGAGCCACGTCAAGAATGAAAGATTATCAATAACAATTTTAATTAATTTTCATGTTGTAAAAATTCCTTTCTTCATAAAAATAATTAAATGAAAATTAAATTTCATGAACTTAAGCCTAATTAAAAATATTAAAAATTTGGATTAAAAACCATAAATAGTTCAACAAAATAACCACAATACTAATTATTTTTTTGAAGAAGTTGAGAAATATATACTGAGAGAAAATGTACCAGTTAAAGATGACGAAACAAATGTTTCGTTGAGCGGCAATATTTTTTTGGAAGAATTCAGTACTGAAGATGATTTATTGTAATTAAAAAATATGAACATACATATGTAAATAATAAATAAATTAGTTTAATGAAAATAAATTAGGAATATAATAAGAAATAATTCCAAATAATTCATTAGATCGGCTCAGAATCACTTTCTGAGTCGATCCAACGATGTCCGTCCGGCCGGCTGGCGGTCCATACAACCTTGTGCATACAGATCGCAAATTCGGAGACAATTTGATGAAATTTGTCCCAGAGGCTCTGACTGGTACAAGGACCAAGCCTATTAAAAATGGAACGAATCGGTCCATAATTTTACAAAAGCCATCTTATTACATCGGCAAGATTAAATTTGGTCGAAACCAAACTAATTTTATTGCAATCAAAATCAGCTTATCAAATTGTATTGGAATCTTTCTATTTTTGAACATAGCTCCCATGCAAATCATTCTCCCGAAAAAGCTTTTAATGCCAGCTTCCTTAAAAATATTAGTATTTACATACAAATTGGCGACAATGACTTTTACGATAGCTACCAAGTCATGACAAAATGTTGCCCAGATAGGTCCAAAATAAACTATAGGTTCCATATAAACCCTCATCCAAAAAACTCATATACGGAGCTTAAGATGTCTAAACAATATTCGGGAGAAAGAACTTTTAAACGAATCTTAACCTCTTAACATAATTTTGTTCTGGCGGGTCCATGATTGCCCATGGGTCCCAAATAGATTACACTCTAGGAAATTTGTTTTTAAATACTATACTATAGGGTATCGTCGGGCTTGGTCGGGCTTGACCGATTATACTTTCTTACTTGTTATTTTTGCAAGAGCATTTTAAGCGTTTTTAACTCATTTTTTATTAAATGATGTTTTTGTATTTTTCACATTAATAATCCGATCCTACCAAAATTCGGCGCACATATATATCTAACAAATATCAATTTCCATACCAAATTTTATTACGATTGGATAATTTTTGAATGTGTTATAACATTTTTAAGAAAAAGGATATATGGCAGGACCTTGAGTCCTTGTTCAGATTTAAATGAAAATTTGCACACACGTTGCTAGTTGTGTGTGTATTAGCCTGACCACTTTTTGTAGTTTTATGGGCATTATTGAAGCTAAAATTACATTTTTCCATTTCAGGACACATGGGAGGTATATTTTGCTTAACTAAGCTATTGTATGCTAGTGTACGAAATTTCAAAAATTTCTGACAACTCCTTCTATTTATGTCCCTTCGGACAAAGCACTGTGCGACATCCCTGTGCCAAACCAAAGAAAAGGAAGACCTTGTGCAAAACTGGAAAACAGAAGTCATTGCAATTAAACAGGCGGCCTAAGTCCTATTGCTAAGTCCAGAAACCGAAGTTTCCATGCCAAAAAAATACAAACAAAGACTTAAAGTCGCTGTGCCTAGGTAGGAGACTAAAGTCTTAGTGCCTTTAAGCCAGACCAAAATCTCTATACGTAACCAAAGAAAAATTAAATCCCTATAAAGGACGGAATTCCTCGGGAGAAAACTGTTAGTCAAAGCCCTAGGCGCCAAGTTCAGACAATAATTTCCTCATGCCAAAAAAAAGTACGAAGTGCCTGTCACAAAACAGTAGGCAAAAGTCTTTGTGGCTAAGTTCGAAGTTCCTGTGACAGTCCCTAAAAACCTGTGCATAAATATAACACAGAGGAAAGAAATCCTCGTGACAAAACAGGCGGCCGAAGTCCTAGGGCTAGAATACGAATTCTATATGCCAAAACAAAAAGTACGAAGTGCCTCTAACAAATCAATAGGCCAAAGTACATGTGGCTTAGCAAGTCTTAGTCCCTGAAAATCTGTGCACAAATAAACAAAAGAAGATAAAAGTCCTTATGACAAAGCAAGTTCTACTGTCAAATACGGAAGCCAAAGTCTCTATGGTAAAGCAAATGTATGAACTGCCTATCACAACACAAGAGCATAAAGTCCCTTAACCATAAGTGTACTCTGTAACTTTAATGAAATTTAAGTTAAATTTATTTGACAGAAAATAATAAATATGCAATTGCATGTTTTTCCTTGTTCGACCAATGAAGACAGAAACAATATATTTATCCGTTTTAGTGCCTTTTATGAATTTTGGCATCGATTTGTTAGAGCATTTTTTTTTCATAATTTAGCTTAATAGCAGTTTTGTAGCATTTTTTAAGTCTATAGCGCATATTTTTCCTTTTTAAGGCACATTTTGCATTTTTAAGGCATATTTTGCCTTTTTTAGGCATATTTTTTCTTTTTAAGGCATATTTTGATACATGTGCCATTTTTTAGATGCCTACAAAGTAGTGCTGGGATACTATCGATATTTTCTTCTATCGATATTTATCGATAGTTTAGATTTCACTATCGATATATCGATATTACTATCGACTGAATGTTTGTACTTGTGCACGAAAACTTTAATTATTTTTTTATAAGGCTACAGTCCGTTGTTTTTATCACTTTATTGAATGTATGAGAAGTTTGTATATACGCACGTTATTTTAGGTGGCAGTTTTTACAAAATAAATAAGTACCTTTCTGAAAGTACCGAAGTAACAGGGACTATAAGATATTCCATTGCAACTTTAAAAAATTTTCTAAACTCTAAACCCAAAAAGGTAATCAATCTAGCGGACTTATCCTATTATCCTTATCCGTTCATTGTTTTGTCCAATGCTTGCAATTGCATTTGGATTTGCATTTTTTTTACAACATTACATGCCACTTGCCATTCTTGTTGTTTGCATTCCTTGCTGTAATTCAGCGCGAATTAATAATGGCATGTAAAAATTTGCGGCAAAAAACTGTGTGTGTATAGCTGCTGTAAGATGTCTTCATAGCTGTATTTTAAATAATAAAAATATCGATATTTATATTTTTCCTATCGATATTATCGATATTTTAAGACTATCGATAATATCGATGGTCTATCGATAGTTTCCCAGCACTAGTATGTATGGGCTTTACTGATTATAATGTTAGGATGGTTTTTTTAATTGCAAATTTTATTAAATTGTTAATTATTGTGTTTTCAAATGAGCAATTTTTGATGTTTTTGAGGCATATTTTTAAAATTTTCAAGGCATATTTTCAAGTCTTTATTTCATATTTAATGCGCATAAAACCCGTTTTTAAGAGCATATTTCTGGTTTCCCTGTTGATTTATTATAATTTGCTAAGTTCACGATTTTTTTTCTTGATAAGAAACACTAAAATTTTATGTTGGGCGATTAGTTAGTCCTATGCGCAATTCACTTGTTGCTTAGTTAGGCCAGATCATCAGGAAACCTTTTTCCAAAGACTTTGGAAAAGCTGATGATATTATACGAATTAAACTGTAAAACAAATGAGAATTACAAACGGTCAGGTCTTATGTGCAACGATATCGACCCCTCACCGCGAAAATAACGTAAGCAACAAAAATCAAATTTTACAGGCGAAATTTTTTTTATTTTATTTCATATAAATTTTGTATGAAATTTGTCGCTTACAATAAAATTGTTCTTGCTATAAAATTGTAACGGTACATTATGTGACCATGACATTTTAGGAGATGATGCAAGTATTGCCAATTAAGTCATTTATTAAAAAAAAAACCAAAATTGAAAATGAAGTCGCTACTGTTATTTTCGCGGTCAGGGCTCGATATCAATCTTTTTTTTTTGGCGTTTGAGCACACGTTATTTAAATCAATATAAAAGTTCATACAAATTTTAAGTTAATTTAAAAAAAGTTTATAGAATTCGAGAAAAATTGTCAAGATTTACGTTTGATGATTTGTAACGTTTTCAGTGATCTTACAAATGAGATTAACTGCCTATTTTTAGAAAGTGAAAAGAAAATTTCGTGTGAGATATTATATTGTTACGAAAGTAACTTTAGTTAAGAATTAGTTGTAATTATTGGTTAAGAATTAGATTAATTTAGTGGTTATCTTGTATTGATAAGTTATTAAGTATTTGTTAGTTATTTTATTAGTTAAAATTGTTATTGTACACATAAGTAATGCACACTTCTAGTGTAAAAATCAATGTACAGATGTAATGCTTAAATTGTTGTGCATAATTGTACTTCAATCCCACTGTAAATACTCGAATTTTCGTTATTAAGTATGCCTTAGTTTATAATGTCTAATAACTTAATTAATTCAGCCATATAGATTGTAACTATAGATGAGTAAGTAGCCGTTATGCGGCGAACTTTCTATAGCCATCTGGACGTTACTAGTATCATCTACCCGTCTGGGCTAGATTATAAATAGGATCGCAAGAGATGGTATGATTTATTCAAAGTTCTGACTTTGTCAATAACGTATCACGCTGAGTAAAATATAGTTGGTTGTGAATAAAAGCTATAAATTACGGTTGTTAAACTGACTAAGTACTAAATAAAGTTGTGTAAATTATAAACAGTGTTTAAAGTGTTGTGATTATTTTGTTTTATTTAAAGTGCAATAAAGAACTCGAAACGGTTTATTATAAAGGAAATAAACCAAAACGTTATTGAAAAGCAGTAACGGAACAGTCCCAGTAAAAACTTCGCCTACTTTTTCAAAATGAATAGCTTCTTTTACTCATTATTTAGTAGCTTTCTTCTATAACTACATCTATAACAACTTCTATAACTTCTTTTTTCTGGATGTATTTAAGTAAAAAAATAATGACTTACTTTAAAATGCGTTCATTTTGGGACATCCCTTGTAAAATTCATTGGTTCTTTCAGTAGAATTGTAAGTAGTGCCTTCATGTTTTTCTGATTACTCAACACATTATTTTGTAGGCGAAGTTTTTACTGGGAATATTAAAAACAAAAACAAATTAATAAGATACGAATCATTGTTGTTTTTAATATAATTTCTCACATGAAATTTAGTTTTCATTTTCTAAAACCAGTCAGTGTAAACATAATAAACAAATTGTTTTTGTCTGAAATAGAATTCATTCCTTTACAAACACCCCAATTATTCCCAACACTATTGTTGCATATTACAAGCGACAAAATATAAAAGTAGCAACAACAATACTGCAAATTGCTTAAATGCCTTAGGGAATCCTTTAGAATGTGTCTGTGTATTTGTCTGTCCGTCTGTCGGTCTGTCTGTGTTTGTATTAAAGGAACAAAATGTTGCACCAAAAGCACTCTAAAATGCAAAGAAATATTTTCCAATGTGTCTGTGTTCGTGTGAGTGTCTACACGTTTGCGAATGTGTTGGGGTCATGCCTTTAGTTTTATTTATAAAAAAAAAAAACTGAAGAAATAAAATTTATATAGAAAGTTGAGTAGATATGAGTGTGTGTACATTTATTTTTATAGATTTTTTCACAAAATAAATTCCATGTAGTATGGATTGATATATAAAATACATACTGCCGCAAATGCCAGCTAAAAAAAATATAAAATGGAAAAATTGAAAATTATAACAGAAAAAAATGTAGAACGATGAGATTATTAAACGCAATTTTTTTTTAAATGAACCCAACAAAAAAAAAATTGTAGAATAAATTTTTTTTCAAACATGTTCCAAATTAAGAATATGGAACAATTTAACTGACAAATTACATTTGGAAATTGAAATTGTGAAAAAGAGAGAAAAATGAAAATAATTGGAAGATGGCAATTTACTTTATTGGGAAATAATAAATATGGAAATATATATAAATGAAATTTCTACAATAACAAAAATAAAACACACACGCGTAAGAAGATATTGTACAAATTTTTATAAATTTTCCAAGTAAACCCTGTGCTTAAATAGTAAAGGTAAATAAAAAAAAGTTATCCTTGTTAAAATTAAAATAAAAATGAATTATTCGTGTGATTTTTCAGAAGTTTATTAAATTTTGAATACAAAAAATATAAAACCTTATTTATAAAGATGTTTTGTCCAGGGTGCACAATGGCATAGAGACAAGTGAATTTAAAAACGCTTATTTCGCAAAAAGATTTGCATGGAGGATATTAATCATGCATATGAGGGACATTTTGATATTAATTGCATATCTTGTTCAACGAGATTCAGAACACTTCTCGTATCTTTTACACATAAATTGTGTGTAAGTAACTTATATGTCATATTGTGGTCGATAAATATCTACCATTTATTCCCACTTATTCATTACAGTGACAAGTGTCAACAAAAATGTAAATTCGACCCGAGTTACAGGGCTTGAACTTAGTCCAGTTAAATTATCACTGAATTTTAAAATTTTTTAATCAGTATAAAGTTCATCAAATATAATTTTAATTTAATTATTTTTATTAAGCAATGAATTTAACAACATAAAATTAATTTACCGATAATTTTGCAACTATAGCAACTCAACATTTTATCAACCGTATCAGCACCTTCTTTCGTGGAGTTATAAAACGATATTATTACAGCAACTTTAGGTTCATGATGCATTGTACGCATGACAATTGTACACTTGTCTTTGTGGCTTATATAACTAACCATAGCTGTATCAGGGGTAAAAGCGAATGTTGACTCACACCGTGGAATTTTTGTACATACCAAAAGCTTTGGAGGAATTGAATTCTTGTTTTTTCGCATAGTTCCTACCATTGTTATATTGCATTTTAAAAGCTTTTGACCAAGGCTATGCGAAGAAAAAAAACTATCCATGGTAACATTATGTCCTTTTAGACCATCCACTAAATCAAGAACCACCCGTTCTCCTTGCTTTCGCTCAGGAATACCTGATACATCCTTTCCCATATAACAAGTACGCGAGTCATAAAGCAGACACAATTTCAGATGATACCTCTCTGGTTTGGATGGAATATATTGGCGAAACTTACAACGGCCATGAAATCCTAGTAATTGTTCGTCTACAGTCACACAATCATTAGGATTATAAATACTGAAAGTTTTCCAGACCATTTTTCCCAAAGGTTCCTAATTGGCGCCAGCTTGTCATCACTTCTCTGGGCATGTATGGTTAGCACATCATCAAAGCGAATTATTTTGTGAATATATAAAAATGTTCTCTCAGACATAATTGACCGAAATATTGGTCGTCCATAATATTCATCCAATAAATCAGTCAATGTCTCCTTTTTGGTTGTGGGGAGCGTTAAAATATGTATATTTCCAAATTTGTATCTGAAGTGTTGCTTACTTGTATACTCCAGCCAACAATTATACTGACAAATAAGCATAAAATAGATCCTCATCAATTTCACTGTGACTGAAAGCATGTAAATGCTTTCCATATTTGTTGGTTTTATCGATTACAATATTTGTTAGTTTAAGTGGAAATGAGTCCCGAATACTATTTACGCAGCTGGATGCAAATCTTGCAACGCCTAAACAACAAAACATCCGATTCTGAGATATTTTAAAAACTATCACTACCAACCAGGATGGAAATTTATAAAATTTTCCCTTCCCAACCTTCCAACGGGGTAAGGTTCTCTGCTCCAATTAGTGCCATCTTTGGCAGTATACGACGGGTCACCATGTGTGTAACTGTCGATACTAACATCTGAATCTGTGCTGCTATTCTTTTCTACCTCCGGGGTATCAACAACATCTGGACCAGCAACATCAGGATTAAGAACATTAAGATCAGAAATATCTTCATCCTCTTCACTAGCATCCATTACTTCATTCACAAGTTCTTCCAAGGTCAAAAACCGCGGAAAAGACATTATTTACAATTGCTGGTAACTTTAAAAGATAAAAATATTTTCTTACAGAATAACTAGAAAAAACTAAAAAATCTGGAAATCACCTTACAAATGATATAAACAACAGCACAAAATCTTTTAAAATGCAGTATGTATCAAAAATGATACATAGCTAGAATTATGAATTTTTTGAATTTCTCATTCCCTGCTTGGAATTTTTTGTTTTAAATTGTTGTTTAAAATAACGGCAAGAACAATGTAAACAAAGTCTCAATAGATGTGGCTTCCCTAATTTTTTCGCATAAAGTTATGTTGACGCAAAAAACGAAATATATCATTTTTGATACAAAGCTCGATTAACGGTTAAAACCAAAGAAAAAATTATTATGATTAACTTACTTACCCGTATTACACCATACAGAATGATACCACACCAACATCATGCCCCATATGTACATATTTAACCAAAAATATAAACTAAATGAGAAGCAAGAATTCAAATTTAATTTTTAACCCTTCGTGGTACACTTGAGTCTGGAGTGTTAAGCACAATGAAAAGTTTAATCTTTTTTTTACTTGATTTAAGAATATTATACTGATTTCAAGAAATTCCCGGATTGATTTCCGAAAGTAATCCCATTTAGAAAGGTTTTGAGTACGTTTTAGTGTTATTTATACTCGAATTTTTGAGTACGGCTCGTACTTAAAGTAATCATAAAAAACATGATATATCCCGAGTTATTTTCTTTCCGTGCATGCTGTAAAATTCTTCTTCGTAAAAATTATTTGAAGAAAATTGAATTTGATGAACTTCAGGCTGATAAAAAATATTAAAATTTGGATCGAAACCCATAAACAGTACCTATGTTCTGTAACTTTAGTGAGAACTTCTTGCATCCAAAAGATATGAAACAAAATATTCCATTGTTTCTCGAAAAGTAAGAAAAAAGTGTGTCTGTAACTCATGTCGAATACTATCAAAAGAAATTTCGTCGTAAACTTTATAAATTTCATAACATTGTACTCGAAGCCGATGTGACATTGCAGGGGTTGAGAACAATTAATGTTGAGAGAATTTTAACTAATTGTAGTGGGGAAATGTAAGATGAGATGAACCCACTGTTGTTTATTGTTGATGTGTTTTGTTTAAGCTTTGATATTGTTACAAGTAGAACTGTTGCTATAATTCTTATACGTTTAACAGTTTTATTTGGTTTAATATCTTTAGTTTGTCTAAAACCTTTATGGATGAAGTTTCCGGATGATCTGGCCTAAGCAACCAGTGAAATGCATAGGAATAGCTTATCCCATCAACAATAAATTTCAAGTGTTTTTATCAATAATAAAAACTGGGAATTAAGCACGAATAACAAAATCTTTTGAAATTTATTTATTTTTTTTATATTTTTCCAATATTTCGGTCAAAATCTCTGACCATCATCACGGGAATCTGGTGTTGTTTTTTTTTTTAAATTCTGAAACAAAAATACCATTAAAAAAACAAAATATTTTACAAAAAAACAAATTTAATATTTACATTTAAATGAATAAACAATAAAAGTTTAAAAACTCGGACTAATTTAACACTTCACTGATAAAGCTTTCTTAGATTTGTGTTTGTCTATTGCATGTTTACAAATTTTTGCATACCTTTCTGTGTCTTTCTTAAAATTTAATGTCTTTTCTGTCTCTTGATCAATTATATGTAGCATCTCAAGTGTTAATCTTTTCTTGTAGTTGTACTCTCCCACCAATATGTCTACATTATTAAAATTTGGTTTATGTCCAGTTACAGTGCAGTGGGCTGCTAATGCAGTTTTCTGTTCTAATGGTTTGTTAGTAGCCTTTTTATCTGACTTATGTGCTGCAAGTAATGTCTTGACATAACTTACTAACAAATATATTAGCATTGTTGTGGCAACTTTAACTTTAGATATAAAAATAACCCGGGAATTACCGCACAAACTTCTCGGGACGATTTTCCCAAAAAATTTGCGATATCCCGTAGAATTTTGCTGAACAAAAATATCTCTCTAGTTTGTTTTCTTTTTGAATGGGTGTTTTTTGGACGCAGTAGAAATGGACGTAAGTAGCAAAAAAGATCTACTGAAGACAAAGTTCCATAACTGCCAAAGAGCATCCCTAAGGGCGATAAAATGTATCACCGACCTTCATTTTATCCTTAGCATTTTCTAAAAACATACTTGCTCCTTATCGTCATCTATTAGAGGGCTTCCATAGAAATATGGCAGTTAAACAAAATTCCATAATTGCCCAGAAGTCGTCCCTAGGGGGCTTAAATGTATGACCGACCTCCATTTGTTTTTCGCCCTTTACATTTGCTAAAAACATACTTGCCCTCTAAGGAGCAGAGCCTTAGGGTGGCTCCCATAAAAATGTGGCGTTTTATGAAATTCTTAAGTTAAATTAAAATTTTTAATTTTTGTGAATCAAAAAAAAGTTGTAGGCAGATTTTAATAATTTATAGCTTGTTTTGTTCGAAACTTGTTAAATAAATACTTGTAGAAAAAGTAAAGAGGCAAAGCTCCAATTTTTTATGACTTTTTCAACATTTTGCTAAAATATTTTTTTTTTTTTTTTTTGCCAAAAAATCTGTTTCTAAAACAACTGAAATTAGAAAACTTGAACCTCAATTTGTAATTTAATTTTAATTTTATTGCAGAATTTCGGTTTGCTTAGTTTAGTAAATAAACTAAACGGTTTTTGAGTTACGCGAGTTGTGCAACCTTCTCCAGTTTCGAAAAGCGGCATATCTCGAAAATAAGAGTTAACCCAAAAAACTTTTAGCACCACTGGGTTCAGCGGACCCATTATTATTTTAAAACGCCAGGTGCCCGGCCTGCCAGTTTTTTCAACTAGCACAGTGTGCAAACTTTTCGTGCTGAAAGTACCCAACTGTGAATAGCCTTAAAAAAGTACTTCAAAAACTTAACGCTTATTTATAATTTCTGTCTTTTAATTTACTGTTAATTAATTAAAACTTAAAAAAATATTTTAAAACAATCACATTTCTACTAAGAAATTTTAACATTTTCTTTTTCTCACTTTTTATATTTTTAGAAGAAATCTTTTTCACTTAATTAGTTGGAAATGTTTCTTGACAAAGTGTTGTTTCATATTAAAACCATTTCATACTTATTGCAAAAGAAGCATTTTAATAATTAATTAAATTTAAGCAAGAAGCACTCAAATCTAGTTTAAGGTGTTTTCTTGCAAAAATACGAGGGAGGGGGCATCTAAAGCAAAAGAAACAAGCTTTAATATTTTGGAAATATTTTCTTTTAGCTTTTATTTTTTGTTTTAACTTTTAATATTAAATTAAATTTTCCAAATACCCCTCGTCTAATAAAATAATCTGAAAAACTGATACATGTGTTCATGTGTGTTCAATTTCAAATAATCTCTTGACATTTGTGTTAATGTTGTGCGGTTAAACATAAATACAACCACAATTTATGTAATAAATCCTGATGCAATAAATTAAGAGGACTCGAAACCAATTTAATGTCCACATTAAAGACCAATTGAAACTCAATAAGGCCATAAATGAAAATTAAACTACAATTAAATTAATTAAGATGAAAAAAGTGTTAAAATTTTAATTAAATAATGAAATTTTTTGTGATTAACAAATTGAAAAATAACATGGTAATTATTACAAATATGTGTTTGTGCAAATACACTTAGCGGGAAAACTCAGAAGAACTTCTTACTTCAGGCCTTATTAAAGGCCGGCTCTTTCATATGAAAGATAAGAAACACATTCCACACTCCCTTCTATGGGAAGGGAGAAAATAAGGAGTAAAATGTTTTGTTGTTGCAAAAGCAAAAGGATTATACATATTTTTTTGATCCAGTTACCATTCTTTTGTTTCTCCGAAAACAGTGAGTACAGAGGCCTTCTAGAATTCATCCGTACTTCTTCTTTTCCCTGCTGGGCAGTTTTGCACATACACAAACAAATTATATACACTAACAGAAATTTCTTTGGTAATTCTTTGTAATTAGGAAATTTTTTATAGGGATTATTTTATCAATTAGGACCGCAATTGTGCAAAAAAATTTTAAACTGATAAAAAAAAGATAAACTCAGTGTTTATTGTTGTTGTTTTTGTTTAAGATTTGATATTGTTTAAGTAAAACTGGGGTTTTATTTGTATAATATCTTTAGTTTTTCTAAAATCTTTGGATGAAGTTTCCTGACGATCTGGCCTAAGCAACCAGTGAAACGTGCATAGGAATAGCTTATCCCATCAACAATAAATTTCAGTTTATCATTAGTATGAAATGGGAATTTAGCACATTTAAACGAAACCTTGTATAATAATTTTGAATTAGAAATTGAATAGAAAGTTTACTTAAAGGCCAAATAACCTACAAAAGCGGTTTCAAGAAAGATAAAACAAGTAAGAAAGTATAGTCGGTCAAGCCCAACCATATGATTCCCTACACAGCATTTCAAAACACACCATGTGTATGGGTCCATATTAATATGGATTTATCTATGTTTATAAACTTCATGAAAATCGGTTTGAAAGTTTGAGAGGCTAAAATTGCCCCCTACCTCCCCTTGTGGTGCTATTTTTGAAAAACTGTATAGGTTATGTGGTGATATAGATATGGATCTATCTATGTTTTATAGTTTATTAAAATCGGTTTGACAGGCAGAAATTGCCCCTTTCTCCCCTTGTGGACCTATTTTTTTAAAAATGCATACCTTTTGTGTCCATATAGATATGATTCTATCTATGTTTTAAATTTCATTAAATTCGGTTTGATAGTTTCTGAGAGGAAGAAATTTCCGCTATCTTCCCTCGTGGTCCTACGATTCGGCCAATTTTATCAAAATATCTCCAAAATTTCGACCTGTACTTTGCGCACAAGGTTACATAGACAGCCAGCCAGCCTGCCGGACGGACATCGTTAGTTCGACTCAGAAAGTGATTCTGAGTCGATCGGTATATTTTAAGGTGGGTCTAGGACCATATTTTAAGGCGTTACACACATCAGTACAAATGCATAATACCCTCTTCACTATTGTGGTGTGGGTATAAAAAGTATGCCTCATTATTGTTGCATATTGTTGTTGTTGCCAAACTGATTGTACAGTTTATTTCACAAATTAGTTCAAATATTAATTCATCCCGTGTTATTAATACGAAATAAGAAAATTAATTTAAATCTCTTCAAAAACAAACAAATTTATAATTTGGATTGATTTAACTTAATTTGTTGGACTTAACAAAGCGATCGAACTATTTTTTAATGAAAATTTTTTTAAACATACTTTGGTTATAATTACAATATTATTGTCACCTTAAACCAGTTTATCATCAAGAAGCCACAACCATATTTTAGTTATCACCGAACATGTTACGGTTAATAATAAAAATAACATGTTTACCACTCATAATTGTAAATTCATTTGTAAATTAACAATAACATTTTCCTCTTTTACATGAAAAACAAGTTATGGTTAAAAAAACCATACCATTGTTATTGCACAACATATAATCGTTACTGATAACCACAACATGTTCGAAGGCAACCACCATAATATTGTTGTGGCTTCTTAATATAAGACTAATTTAACCTTAATATGGTTGTACATGACAATAATATTGTTAAATATTAACCTTAATATGGTTGTACATGACAATAATATTGGTTAATTAATCATAATAAATATGTTAAAGAACTTCACTTAAAAAATATTTTTGTTAGTGTTTCCATATAGGAAAATGTGTATTTTTTTGCGTAGTTTCCAGCAAAACCAAATATCTGTATTAGCTGCACATTCTGCATATTGTTTTGTGTAGTACAGTGTAACAAGCCAACTTTTTCAATTAAACATCAATTTTTTACCACTTAACGACCCATTTTAGTTTAGTGTAAACGTGGTAAATAGGTGTGTATGTATGTGTGTAAATAATAAAAAACCTTCTAACCGGATATCCTTAATTCGCACTCTCCTCTTCATTTCTATGGAAAAATAATAAAAAAATATGTATAAAACAAAAGCAAAACAATGTTTTTGCACACTCAAGCCCTTTAACAGCCAATAAAATTATTAAACAAAAATATTTAATTAACAGTTTTTGTAAAGTTAACAACTTTGGTGGAACAAAATATGGATACACATATCTTATTTAAATCTTTTATGAAATAAATTTTTATGATTTTTACTTTTTTTTATTATTATTTTTCTACTATCGTAAGCAAATTGTATGGAAATTTTTATTCAGTAGGCATGTTTTTTTTCGTAAAATTTATGGTCATAAAAAATGGACAACTGTTACTAAAAAAATGGTAATAAAAAGTTAAAGTTAATAAAAACTTTGAAAAAAGTAAATATAAGTTTGCTAAAAACAAAAACAGGTTACATATTCGGCTGGGCCGAATCTTTTGTACACTTTGTCATAGTATTTTAAAACCAATTGTTTCCTAGCTCATATGGTATGGGCGCTATCGTGGCAAAGTCTTTACCCTCAAAGCATATTTTTAAAGTGAAATAATAACTTGATTTCTCTTCCATATAAATCTTATATACAGAGAATATAAAAGTAATAATGGCAGTCGGTATCCATCTGACACACTAAAGACCCAACTATAAATGCTTAAGTTGGCTTAAGCAAAAGTGCGAGTACACTTAAATTATACGAGGCAAACCACATTCAACTTAAGAAAACAGTTTGTTTAATTTTAAGAAACTATCATTTGCTTAAGCAAAATGCGAAACTGATCACACATTCCTTATGGAATCAAACTTTTTTCAGTTTGTTTTTGTTTTTTTAAATACATTTGAGAGACTTTTTGTTGATTTTTGACAGTTGGTGAAGCTACACTGACAGAAAAGGCGTCATAACGCTGATGTATTTTGACATCAGTACTATAACAAGTGTCTTCGATTTTGACCCCATGACACTTTTCATCATGGTAATGTCAACAACCTTAACATCACTTGGCCAAAGTTTCGTCAGGGTCAAAATGAAATTATGTCATCAATGGGATGACATATCAGCATCATGACCTCAGTGCGATGACGCAGTTATATTGAAAAAAGGACACATTTGAATCAATTTAATGACAGTTTGTCGTTAAGTCAAAGTCATTGGAATTGCCTTAAGTTAAAATGAGAGAATATTATTATTTACTTGCCCGTTACATATGTTTGTTTCACGTTTGTTGAATAACGACCTTTGTTTACAGCAGAACACTCAATAATAAGACACTAGCACCATGCCCCATATGGTTTTCGTAATCATTATACTTTAAAAATTTGATGTATTTAACTCAATAATTTTAAAAATAGAATAAATTAATTTTTGCTTCTTATAATACATTGTAATCATGAAAATAATGTTAATAATATACAAAATTTGGCATCGAATTGATGTCACTATAGTCATAAAATAGATGACACGTAAAAAATTACAAAATTGTACGAAGACGTTAGTCAATGGATTGATGTTACTTTTTGCATCGTTGATGCCATTTGTAGCAACATTGATGGCACAATTCTGATGTTAGGGTATCATCAATATAAAGATCCATTTTTCTATCAGTGTAGGCTATGCATATTATGGATGGGCCTTAAGACCCAATAATCTATTGTGATACCATGGAATTCCACTAAACGGAACTCCCACCGTCTAACCAAACCAATCTTTTAATGGAAGTTTAATATGCACAATCGAAGTTTAAATTGTAGAAAAACAAAATGTACAATCCGTCAAAGGAGGCGGACCCTATTTGGCCAGTCGTCTTCTCGCCAGTGCAGCATAGAGAAGTTGTTCTACGTCCTCCGTCACCGACGCAGCAGTAATCAAAGCATCCGGGTCTTACATATTGTCCCGCGACAACAGATGGCAAAAATTATACGTACCGCTTGATCACCGATAGTAGAGACATGGTGCGACCGTCATCCATGCGGGGCACTTCAACTTCCATTGTTCGCGGCCAATCTGTCATAAGCTATACCAATAGTTGATTACTGGAGTTTAAGTTTTTAGGATATCAGGGGTACCCCAGCGCCTTGGAAATTAAGTGGAACCAGTTAGGCAGTACGAAGTCTAGCAAGCCTATCTGCCCAAATGTTCTCCAGTATATGCCCGTGTCCCAGGTAATTGACTAGGTAGTTCATTTGGGACCATATGTACCCATTGGAACCAGAGAATTATTAGTTACGAATTCATAAGTCTTCTTTGTATTATTGCTTCAATCTTTGCAGGAATTATACTTCTCAGTTGTTGCTGAAAAAAATTTTTTTTTGTATTAAAGCCAAATATAAAAGTTAAATCTCTTCGCAAAAAAGTCATCAAAATAGTCGACAAAACCGGTGACTGGGAGACACTTGACCCAGGTTTCCTTCAGGGTATTTTTTTAATTTTTGATTATTAGTTCACAATGTCCTCCCTGCACTATTGAATCTATACTGGTTCAATATTGACACAGTCACCAGTACTAGTGACTTATTATACCCCAGATGATGTTATTCACTATACATGTGCGTATCATTGGAAAACTACTTCTGACGTTAGTGCCTTCTTTTGACTAGGTAGTTCATTTGGGACCATATGTAGACATTGGAACGAGAGAAATAAAAAAAAAATAACTGTTTTCAAAACAACTTAACCAAATGTCTGATTGAAAGTGTAATAACACAATTAAAACGAAAAATTAAAAACGGAACTAACTTAATTACGGAAGAACCACCAAAAATTTTTTGCAGTGTACCATATATTCCACCCCAAATAGATAATGCGAATATAAGAAACACAACAAAGAAAAAAAAATACTGGTTGAATAGTTAAGAATATATAAGGAGGGGGAGCTTGTACCCCTCTTGCCCTATTTTACGCCCTAAAATATAAAAGTTATGGGCTACAGTTCCTTCTATATGTCACACTATTTGCCTGCCAAATTTCAAGAAAATAGGTTGTTTAGCTAAGAAGATATAGGGAAGGGGAGCTTTAGCCCTTCTTGCCCTACTTCACGCCCTATTTTCTATTAGATGTTACTGTGTCTTCGTGCCAAAGTTAAAGGAAACCGGTTGATTAGTAAAGAAGATATAGGGGAAGCTTTTACCCCTCTTGCCCTATTTCACTCACTAAAGAATAAATATTATAGGTAATAGTTCCATTCAGATGTTACACTATTTACCTGCCAAATTTCAAGAAATTTTGTTGAATACTTATGAAGATGTAGCGAGGGGGAGCCTTTTCCCTTTTGCCCTATTTCACGCGCAGTTTCCTATTTCCTTTCAGATATTACAGTGTCTACATGCCAAATTTAAGATAATGGGTTGATTAGTTAAGAATATATAGGGAGGGGGAGCTTTCACCCCTCTTGCCCTATTTCTCGCCCTATTTCCTTTTAGATGTTAGAGTGTTTGTGTGATAAATTTTAATAAAACCGGTTGATTAGTTAAGAAAATAAAGAATAGGGAGCTTTTACCCCTCTTGCCCTATTTCACGCCCACTTGCGATATGAAATATACCTTATAAGCTTTTCTCATACCTAACAAATATTAATACAAAATTTCATAAAAATCGGTCAAGCCGTGACACGAGAATTTTACATATCGTCATCTTAAAGACCTAATAACCTTTCTGCAAAAATTTCAAAATTGAGTTTTTTATTGAGTTTTATTCCCTATATCACAACGCATATGTGTGCAAAATTTTGAACATGTAAAATTACAATTTTTTGGTTTCATTTTAATCAAAATGTGTAATCTTCGTTTCAATATTGCAAATAGTTTCAATTTTATAACGTTTTTCCCCTTTCCTGTAAACTTTTGAAAACTGCCGAT
Organism: Pollenia angustigena; assembly: GCA_930367215.1. Lineage (NCBI taxonomy): Eukaryota > Metazoa > Arthropoda > Insecta > Diptera > Polleniidae > Pollenia > Pollenia angustigena. The sequence continues at coordinate 145,954,939 of OV884060.1, read as the reverse complement.
AGGTTATTTCCCTGCAAGCATTTTATGAAAAAGCTAATCATATTCGAGTCCTTTATGGTACCCTACCCGGGACTCTTCTTGAGGAGTCCTTTTTGATCAGTTTCGACTCAATTATGACTCATATTTTTAATGGTTTGAGAGTTTTTTTCGAGTAATTTTTAAGTCATATTTCTGGTTATTTGCGAGTCTTTTTCGACTCATTTTTTAGTCGTATTTTTGGTCGTCGAAGAGTCTTTTTCGACTCATTATTTAGTCGTATTTATGCTCGTCTAGGAGTCTGTTTCGACTCATTATTCAGTCCTAATTCTAATCGTTTGCGAATGATTTATGAGTCGTTTTTTAGTCGAATTTCTGATCGTTTGCGAGTCTTTTTTGACTATTTTTTTCAGAAAAAACCAGTCCCTCTTTTATAAGAAAATTTAGTTCAGCAATAAATTCTTCTAAAAAATCATTTGCGCAGTTTTGTTTCGAAGTTCCTTCAAATACGCCAATAAGGAAAACATAACTTGTTTCTGCAACACTAGCAAGTATTGGCCAAACTTGTTTACAGCTACTTTTGAATAGTGGTAAGGGTAATAGGTAATTTATAGTCATTGCTTACCAAAACATCAGTTATACCGTTTTTTAATCCATAATGAATATATGCACCTTCACCCACTTTTCGTTCAATAACAGAACTAGGCGTTTTTAAAAGGGTACGAGCATCTTTTGGGACGTTAATGCTACATTTCAATAGCACCAATAAAAGTGCATTAATTGCAGCAAAGCTTATTTGAAATTGAATAGCCCATTTAGTCAGTAAATTAAATTCATCGTCTTCACTTTCCATATAAGTTTCTTCACTTTCCCTATCAGAATCATAAAAAGAACTCTCTTCACTTCCACTATCAGAATTATAAAAAATGCCATCACTAAAATAACTTCCATTGTTTGTTTGATTGTCCTGAGAATTACTTTGCTGGTATGTTGGTGATATTAATTTTTCGGCTTCCTTTTTTGCAATCTTTTTATTTTTTTGGCTGACATTACTTTTTTTTTTATTTAAAAATCACTTTTTACAAAATTTTATTTAATTTACATGTATACCTTTACAGATTTTAATATTTATAATTTGTTAAATTCTATTTAATCTTTTTAAAATTATAACTTAAAACTTAAAGTTACACCACGAGATCACTGACATTAATATTATTAATAAATTTACAATATTCTAATATTTTACGCTTGCTTCAAAGCTAGCTATTTTTACAAATAAAAATCAGTTTTTCATCATCTAGATGATCAAAATATTGTTCAAAAATAACTTCAAAACAGTCTTATTTTAAACACCTGTATGATCAATTTTCAATTGATGTATGTTTCGTTATTGCATTTTCAATAAATTACTTTTTAAGCATAAGAAAGAGCCATTTTCGAGTCTTTTTTCAAGCGCGCAAGTGATTAATCAGTTTTTAATCATCGAGGAAGACTTAGTTAGGTGATTTTTGATAAAACAATCTTAAAAATGCTAGTAGGGATATATAAAATACATTCTCAACTATTGCGGTGTGGGTATATTAAAGTATGTGTTAGGTGTGATCAACATTTTCTCTTCGTTTGCAAGGACTTTTAATGGAAATTTGTATGCAATTTTACATGGTGTAATATGCCCAATTTGCCACTACTCTTATGCATAAAACAGGCTGAATTTAAACGATGGAATGTGTTTTATTATCTTTAGGCACTGTATTACTTTGTGGCTTATTTGCATCAACCTGAGTAAAGAAAATCCCACAAGAAAATGTGAAAATATGAGAAGTGCAAAACAATAATTGATTTTCTCAGATAAAGTGGACATAAAGTTATTAATTAGGCTAAATTAAGCAGATATAATGGCATTATTTTAGAAAAATTAATGCTGCGGATCAGAGCGCCTTAGAAGTTATGTACGAATCAGTACCGCGTTGAGTTAACCAACAAAAAGCAGTTCAATACATCTGCAATAATTTGTATTACTGTTGTTGTTGCCATTGTTTTGTGAGTTTTTATTAGAGATGTGCAAATGTCGTGAAAAACGTAATTAATACTTTCTCCCTTCTATACTTCCAACATTTTCAGCAAAATAATAATTTCTTGTTATAGGGGGGTACCCGTCTCCACCTGCTACACTTCCAAGATATTGTTAAAACATGCAATAATAACACATATAAAATTTAGTTTGCCTCACTATTAGCTAAGCTGAAGAGATATGAATTGATCCGCGAAGGTCTTTTTGCTCCATTGTGCCCCGCCATCCTAAAATTCAACTAAACAGTGTCTTTTTGGGACTCATTGGGCGCGTTTGGATCTTAGTTAACTTATTCTTGAAGGGAGCATAAAAACATTAAAATTAATGTTGCATACACAAAAAAAATTAAGTGCAAAATATATTTTTTTAATATTTTATTAAAGTCTAATATTTCTTTTAACTGCATCAAATAAAACCCTTAATGGACATAATACATACAAGTACATACAAATGTTTGAAGACATCTATTATTTAAACTACGACATTTAATTAAAATCCTATTCAACTATTTCTTTTTTTTTTTTTGCCAAACCCATTTATTACAAAATGTTTAATTGCATTACTTTCGCTTCAATTTGTTGTAACAGCCCCCTTTGAAAAAAAGTGAAAGAAATGTACATGAAAAAAATAATTGGCTTTTATTACTGCAAATTACACTCGAACAAACAGAAATGTACCTAAAAGCTACAGTAGACTAGTGAATTAATACAAGTTTTACAAATACACTCGTCTGTGTAGCAATTCAGCCATATTTTTTGATAATATCAAAAGGATGTAAGTAGAATGGGCAGGAGGAGAAAAAAACTGTCCAACACCAACGAAACTACTGGATAAAAAGATGGCAGCATAATAAACTCTAGTCTCTTTTGTTTTAATAAAAAATATTAAAAAAAAAATTAAGCAAACCAAAACTTGACCGCTGATATGCATTTACTAACTACTACATTTACATTTTTCTTCTACACTAGTGCATATTAACAGGAATCCATTAAACCCCCTTCCAACTCTATCTCTCTCACAAAAACACTATTGCAATAACTTGTTCATTTTTAACAAATTTTCTTTGTTGGTTTTTGCTATTTTTGTTAAAAGCAACAGCATTATTTTTTGCTTTAAGGATTCTTTATCCTTTCTCTGTATTATTTTCTCTTTAATTTTACACTAAATTGGAAGCGAAAGGATGAGATTTTTCTCTCCATTTACTTAAGTCGTATAATAGAATTTGTTTGTCTTAAGGTCCTGGGGGTAATTTGGTTTGAAATATAAAGGAGTAGTAACCAAATTAGGATAAAGTGATATATTTAATGGAAATAAATTGTATTATGAAAAAGTTTTTGCTAATGCACTTGTGTTTAAATTTAAGAAATTAAATTATTATTGTCATTTAAATTACCGAAAAATGTGTTTGGTTGGTAAACATACATACACAAATACATACAGCTTTAGATTTAAAGATATTTAAACAAAACATTATTTAAAAGGTTAAACTTTTTCTAAAATAGATAAGGAATTTTTAATATTTTTAATTAGGCTTAAGTTCATGAAATTTAATTTTTATTAAATTATTTTTGTGAAGAAAGGAGTTTTACAACATGAAAATTAATTAAAATTGTTATTGATAATCTTTCATTCTTGACGTGGCTCGGGCTCGAACCCTAGCCGGCAGGTTACCATGACATGTTTCGATCGCAACCACTCGATCTCCTCAGATGGATTTGCCGTCTTACACTCGCAGCCATCGACGACTGCTGACGTCACTAGTCAAACATCAATCCTTAAACCAAATTGTATTTTAACTTTTGGTAGATCGAAATTTGCTTTCCTGAATGATTATCCATTTTAATCGATTTTACATGTTTTTTCCTTTTACTTCTGTTTTTTCGTACTATCGTCAAGAATTTTTCTTGAAGTCCAAGTACATTTTTTGTTTTTTTCACTTTGTCTTTCTCTTTTCTGTTGACCTTTTTCAGCACAACTTGAAGGACAAATGTACACATAGAGCTCGTGCCTTAGCTTTAACAATAATTAGTATTGTGGTTATTTTGTTGAACTATTTATGGTTTTTAATCCAAATTTTTAATATTTTTAATTAGGCTTAAGTTCATGAAATTTAATTTTTATTAAATTATTTTTGTGAAGAAAGGAGTTTTACAACATGAAAATTAATTAAAATTGTTATTGATAATCTTTCATTCTTGACGTGGCTCGGGCTCGAACCCTAGCCGGCAGGTTACCATGACATGTTTCGATCGCAACCACTCGATCTCCTCAGATGGATTTGCCGTCTTACACTTTTCATGTTGTAAAACTCCTTTCTTCACAAAAATAATTTAATAAAAATTAAATTTCATGAACTTAAGCCTAATTAAAAATATTAAAAATTTGGATTAAAAACCATAAATAGTTCAACAAAATAACCACAATACTAATTATTGTTAAAGCTAAGGCACGAGCTCTATGTGTACATTTGTCCTTCAAGTTGTGCTGAAAAAGGTCAACAGAAAAGAGAAAGACAAAGTGAAAAAAACAAAAAAATGTACTTGGACTTCAAGAAAAATTCTTGACGATAGTACGAAAAAACAGAAGTAAAAGGAAAAAACATGTAAAATCGATTAAAATGGATAATCATTCAGGAAAGCAAATTTCGATCTACCAAAAGTTAAAATACAATTTGGTTTAAGGATTGATGTTTGACTAGTGACGTCAGCAGTCGTAGATGGCTGCGAGTGTAAGACGGCAAATCCATCTGAGGAGATCGAGTGGTTGCGATCGAAACATGTCATGGTAACCTGCCGGCTAGGGTTCGAGCCCGAGCCACGTCAAGAATGAAAGATTATCAATAACAATTTTAATTAATTTTCATGTTGTAAAACTCCTTTCTTCACAAAAATAATTTAATAAAAATTAAATTTCATGAACTTAAGCCTAATTAAAAATATTAAAAATTTGGATTAAAAACCATAAATAGTTCAACAAAATAACCACAATACTAATTATAGATAAGAAATAATAAAAAACAACATAATTTTCTAATGGGTCGATGAACTGAAGTTGAGTTGCCAGCAGCGAAATCAGGCAACGCCGCTCATGTTAAAATATAAAATAAAATAAAAATTTTTGTATATTTTAACATGTTTCAAAACTATTTTATTAAGTAAACAAGATTTTTTTTTTAAATGTTTCCTAAAAAATAAACAAATTTTGGAAATAAAAAGAAAATTTTTTTTGCAAAGCACAAATTTTTAAAAAGTTTCCTAATTTTTCCACACGGTTTCTTTCGCTTCGGGTTGCCATAATGGATATATTTTTCATTCATAGTCATAATTCGATGCAATTACTTTTTATTTAACGTGCAGAAAGCATTTCGAGTTTGCAAGGTCGACGCTTGAGATCTCACGGCTTCATATCGTGCTTTCGTATTTATCTATTTTGTGTGATATCCTGGCAACATAATTATGTCTTTCACCACAGGTGGAAAGGCCATATATTATAGTATATATCCTTGGTGCTTTGGTCGGAATAACGAAGTTGACTTAACGATGTCCGTCAGTGCGTCTGTCCGTGTATATGCTGAAATAGGTTTTCCGAAACCCGCAGAGATGATGGGGGCAAGGTTGTTAAATATTTATATCGCATATACCACGGGTTGGTTTGCTATTGAAATTCAGCCAAATCGGCCTACAAATGGCTGAGTTGTTAGCAAAAAAAAACACAGCTGCCTCTAATTGTATCCATAAATCCCTTGTTGTGGTTTTTTTTCTGTAAATCTGGAGAGCGGCAAAACAAAAAATCGCCAAATTAGGTGCAAGCGTCTTGGCTATTAAAACACAACCACTCTAAAAATATAAATGGGATCGAAAAAGTGGGGGTATAAAGACATTATTGATATCTGTATATCTGGAGAACGGCAATAACCAAAGTTTCCAAATAAGGTACAAGCATCTTGGGTATCAACACATAACATGTGGGACTGGAAAAGTAGGAGTGGCACAAAATACATTTCTTTATAACTAAAGGACGATCAGAGAAAAACTGTCCAATTTTGGGTCACATAGCTGGGTTATCAATACACAATAGGGCGGGTCGATTTTTTTTTTAATCGTATAGCAAAAACGTAATCTACATAAAATTCTAAGAAAATTCTGCGAAGAAACCATGGGTCTGAAATAAAATCCTAATCCTCGCCACTCAATGCATGACAACTGGCAAAAAGTAGACGGAATTGGAGAAGTAGGCGTTGAACAAAAATACATATCTTTTTATCTAGAGAACGGTAGGAGAAAAATTGTCCAAACTGGGCTTGATTCAAGAACATAAAAGTTGGTTTTAATCCCAAATCTTTACTTGAAATGATCCGAAAGTAAGATTCGATTTTTACCTACACACTTACCTTAGAGAACCAGAGAGAGAGGGAGAGAAAATATTATAATGTGTAAATATATGATTGTTTAATATTTGTTGTATTCCTCCCCCCAGGTTTGCAGAAGAACTCACAATTAAAGGGTTAAAAAATGAAGCGAACCAAGAAAAAAATAAAATTTGTTCTCATTTCTAGAGCCATTGATTTAGGCCTATTGCCGTTACCTTAGGAATGTAACACTTTTGTATTTAGTCTGATAAAGAACTGGATAGAGATAATCTTTGCGGAGAATTTTGCGCCGATTTTGGAACACAAATTTGTATTTTATTTTATGACTTGGTTCGGTACAACTCTGCGTCCTCCAATTATAAGACACATGCAGCATGCCCCATATGGTTTTCTTAATTTTTCTACTTTAAAGGTTCAATGTATTTAACCAAATAGTTTAAAGAAATAGAATTCGGGACTTTTCGCTTCTTGTTTTACTTTTGAAACATGAAAGTAATGTATGTTGCTTTTCTTGTAATGTTGTTGTTGTTTCTGCATTAAACGATTTTACATACATTTTAAGGGTTGTTGTTGTTTCAACAACCAACTTTTATAAGCACACGCGTATGCGCGTACTTAAATTTTCAAGTAAGATTCGTACTTAAAGTAATTCGAAAAAAACTTAAATTTAGTTTTGGATTATTTCGTCGAATATTTGTTATGTCTGAACATACCTTCCAATTTCTAAAAACACTTTTAAGTTTATCTCTAATTTTCTGTGAAAGAACTTGATAAATCCATTTATTGTCTAGTAGTATATTTTGAAATTACAATCAGTAAAAACCAGGGACCGTAAATAACAGTAATCCAGATTATTCAAACTTAAATAATCTTCATGTTAGAGTCAACGGAGACCTGCCAATAGATTCGTCTTGACGGGCTCTTTTAGAATATTTGGTGATCTTAAAAAAAAACGATCTCACCTTCACAGTTAAGGGTTTTCAACGATTAAATAAAAGCTCGAATAAAACTAAACTTAAAAACCAAATAAAGGGCTTATTTAACTTACAAAATTGCAATTTTTATGATGTAAATAAAACTCCTCAAATGAGTTTTATTTTGTAGCAACGAAATTAAACTCCTATTTTTAGAGTTTGTTTCGACCTTTTAGTTTCACGTTGAAAAATAATTGTATGAGATGTATTTTTTTATTAAATTCACAAAATAACTGCTATAAAATATCTTTTTTTATGTCTCTTATAACCGTTACTGACCCTGGTATAAACGAAAGCAAACATGTCTTTCATGTTGTACCCATTTTTAATATTTTGGCCAGGACTTTGGTAATTAATTAATTCTGTAAAAGTCAGCCTGTAATTGCTAAACACTAGACCGTTGTTAAGTAGCCGTTGGCTTTTCGCAGAAAAAGGATGCTTCTGATTGTAAAATAACATTAACTCTGTAGATAAAGGATACTTTTGCATGAATGAAAATACATATACGCAGAAAAATACATACAAATATACTCCATATATGTATGTATGCAAGTCCTGAATGTATTTTCAAACAACTATATTTAACTTTTCATTAACTTCATTATTGTCGTCCCATTTTGTTGTTGATTTTGTTTGAATATATTTCGCTTCGTTCTTCATTTTTCACAATAGAGTTTTGTGTGTTTAATTTTTTATCTGTTTGTTTATTTGTTGATGCAGGTGCCAGAACGTGTACGAGCCATGAATGCCAGTATTAAATTGTTGCTGATAGTAAGGGAACCGGTAACAAGAGCCATTTCAGATTATACTCAATTACGAAGTCATGCAGCCACCGCCACATTACCTTTAGCCAACGAACAACAGCAACAACCCACAACAGCGCCCCCATCATCGGCATTCTCGTCGTCATCGTCGGCAGCAGCAAATGCGGGTAAAGTGTTCTCACATTCAATGCTGTACAACAAATTAAATGCTGGCTACTCCTCATCACAAGTTTATGACAATTCATTAGGTGGTGGAGGTGGTGTTGGACGTGCCAGTGGGAGTGGTAATTGGAATACTAATGGAAATATCTATGGTTCTGGTGCAGGTGGCATTAAAACAAATGTTAAAAATCCCTACAACCACCGTCGCCAGTATGAGACAACAACAGCTAGTCCACAAACAAATATGGCCAGCTCTACAGCACAAATTTTGTCCAAGTAAGTTTGTAATTTTTATCAACATGTTTTCCTTTTTTTCTATTTTCATTTTGTGTTTTACCATAACAAACTGTCATAAAAATGTATAAAGCAGAGACAGACAAACAAAAAAAAAATGGTCAAAGTGTTTTTCTTTTCAGGCATTCAACTTTTTAAAAAATGTTCATGTATAAATTTTTTTTTAATATTCTACAGGTCCTTTGAGGAATTGGCAATTTTTCCAAATGGTACTGTCAATGAATCCTATCGTCCATTAAGCATATCGATGTATCATTTACATCTACATCGTTGGTTGGAAGTCTTCCCTCGTGAACAGATTCTTATTGTTAATGGTGATCGTTTAATTGATGATCCAGTGTCCCAGCTGAAAAAGATTGAAAGCTTTTTAGGTACGTATCTATTTATTTATATAAAAACTTATTTTCCTCTTTCTTTCGAGATAAATAACGAATCACAAATCGTTTGGAAAAATATTGGATACCATAATAGAAAATACTAAAGTAAATTTTCGTTAGCTAATCCCAAGGGTAACAAGGGACGTCCGTGCCAAAATCACTATTTCGAAGAGTTATTTGACCTAATCAATGATACTTAGAAAATCTTGCGCATATGTTAATCAATACTGCGGGACGGCATTGGTTTAAGTGTTAGCTAAAATTTCGGACTGATTTGGGTAATTTTTAGTATTAAACAAATAATGCATGACAATTTGCTGAATGGTCCTTGCATAATTGCCAGTGACCGCTATCATGAGAAAGCTCTTACTCCGGAAGGATATTTTTAGTGATAGGGTTGATATAACAAACTGATTTGACACATTGGTAATGCTAAGAAACTTTCTATTTCAAAAGGAATCTAAGTCAAATTTCATAGATATTCCCATTTCATACGATCGATATACCCAATATCGGATCGATTAAGCCTACAATTGTTATTGAAAGCATTTAAGCCAAATTTTAAAGCACCAGTTTCAATTTTGTCAACGCTCTCGTGTTAAAACGTTTGTTCCCACGTTAGTATGTGGGCTTTCTCAGTCCATTCGTTTGGGCCTATTTTTTATGAAAAGTAATTTCACCAAATTTAGGGCCTCTGTTTCCTGTGATCACTATCAACGCATCTTTCGAATGCAAAATATCTGGATCGCCGTTTAACGTGGAAAAGCAATATAGAGGCACAATAAACTCAAGTGAAACTAAAAGCCATCCTTATTCATTGGCTTATTGCAAGAAACTATGTCCTTAGTCTAGATTGTAAACTTCTACTTTACAACTCCATCTTAAAGCCAATCTGGTGCTATGGTATTCAGCTAAGGGGCCTCGGCCTCTAATATCGAAAAAAGGCGCCAAAATAAGCTTATTCGAATAATCACAGCTGCCACTTGGTATGTTAAAAACACAAATATTCACAAGGATCTCAATGTGGCATAAGTTAAAACTATGATTACGAAATATGCAGTAAAATACTTAAAAAGGCTCGAATTGCATCCGAACTCACTAGCTCGAAATATTTTAAATAATAGCGGCCACACTCGCTTAAGGAGAAGAGACACTGCAGCACTTACTCATATAGATGAGCGACAAACACCTTTATATGTGAACAGAACCAGTGATGAAGAAAATTTTTTTGTGGCACTGGCACGACATAATATAAAGTAAATATAAGGATAAGATTTGATTAATTACACTGTGTCACAAATTTTCAACAAAGTCGTGACCAAATGAATCTGACACAGTGATGGAAAATTCAGTACTATGGTACTACTTTCAGTAATTTTTCCTTTCAAAAATACCACGGTACCCCCACAACAGTTTAAGTACTCTTTTTTTTTTGTTATGCTTCTTTTTTTGACAACCAGGGCTGTGGAGTCGTCAACAAAAAGTACTAACTCCGACTCCAACCGCTGAAATTCCAACTCAAACTTTTAATCTAAGCTTAATGCTAAATGTATATGAGACTGGTCCTAATTTGACTTTAAACTTTTTTTATTGCAGTACCTCTTAAATAGCAAGAAAAGGATTCAGTAAAAATTTCGAATCAATATTTTCAATATTGCAGCTCCATTTTCGAAGTATTTTTATTTTGAAAATTATTACAAGTTTTTGTGGGTACTTCGACTCCGACTCCGGTACAAAAACCTCAACGCCGAATCTACAACTACGACTCCACAGCCGTCTTGACAACGTTGCCTACACAAAATGTATTGTTATCAAAAGTATAACGATGGCTTAATTTAAAAAAGGTGTAACTCGATTTTATTTTGTTTACAGGGGCAGAAAAGCCCTTATGATATCAGAAAAATTTAAGATATCAAAAAGTTTAATTGCGATTTTACAAAAAAGCCCTCTTTAATTTAAAAGCATTTGGCATTTGTCTACCAGAATAAAAACAAAAGTTTTTTTTAAATTGAGTTGGTATATTTTAATGTCAGTTATCCTCATCAGAATTTTGCTGTTGAAATTAAGCCAGCTCGGGTCATTAATGTCTGAGATATGAACAAAAAAAAATCATGTATTTTGGTTTTTTTATTTTTTAAATTTATTTTCCAAAAAAAAGTACCATAATGTTGAAAAAAAGTACTCTTTTGCTTGGTGGTCAGTATCATCTAAATTTTTCAATTTTCCATCACTGATCTGACACCTAGTTTTAATGTAAAATTGTCAGCTGAATCCGAATGTGTGAAGTCAGAATGGTCAAAAGTAGAACAGTTTTCGAGATATTCGAAAATAACCGGTTTTGACGGTTTTTAAAAGGATGATGTCACTTTAATAAAAGTATCTTCGAAAATTTTAGACGGAATTTTTATTCTTTTATTTTTATTCAAAGATAAGGAAATTACTTAAACAACCACAGGTCGTTCGTGAAAATTGGTCAAGAAAGACTAAGTTCCATTGGACCAAAGTTCAAATTTCAAAAAAATTTTAATGATTTTTTGCAATTTTGCTCTTTTCAACGTGTTTTTTTTTTTATAACAAAACAATAAAAAAAATTAAGTTTTATTAGTTACGACGTTAGCTTATTTAAATACGCACATTTTTTTGTCCAGTAGGATCAAAAACGGTAAAAAAAAAAAATTACAAAGTTCTGAAAATTATTTGAAATATCTCACTTTTCAATTTTAAACAATTAACAAAACAAAAAACACCAAGAAAATGTTAAATTACTATATGGGTTAATTTACTAAATCTTCTGAAGGTTAACATTTTTGCACCATGCTAGGTCTTGAAGGGCGCAAAATGTTCGTATTGATTAAAAAAAATTGCTCCATGTAATAACACGTCACAATTTTGAATTGTTAAGGGTATTCATTTCAATTTTTTTTTTGGTTGGAAAAGTGGAAAAAAGAAAAATTACACTCTTATTGACGTGAACGGGGGTTTTTTTTTTACAAACTGTCAAAAAAAATCTGTCAAATAATTCGTGAAAGTAATTGATATTTTTCAAGATGCCGAACAAAAGTGTTTAAAGTGAATAAATTGATTATTAAATTTAAAACGAAGTGATTGGTGTTATTTTCATCATAATATTCGACTACAAAAAGCAACTCAAAATGGCGATTGTCTGCCAAAAAATCGAGTATTTTATTAACTTCAGCTTCTGTCAATTTTTTTTTTGACCCCATTTCTTTTTTTTTTATTCTTTTTTAATAACTTTTTTCATTGAACACATATTTAATATGAATTTTTTCTTTTTGAAAGATTAAATGAAAAAGAAATGTTGTAACTATAAAAAATAGTTTTTAAAATCAGAGTTGTACAATTCAAGAGTTTATAAAAAGAGATGCAATTTTTCGTACTTTGTATAAAAAATTAGCAATTTTTTATGAATGGTAACATCATTTCGTTTGACGTTTAAAGCGGAAAATTACATCTTTTTATCCTGACTTTTTTACACTTGGTTATAGTCTGATAAAAATGTAACTTTTGGTGGAATTTTTTTTCTTGTGGTTGTTGTAACAAAAATTACATTTTTCCACTTTTCCATTTTTCCAACAAATAAAAAAACTGAAATGAATACCCTTGTTATGTATAAAAAATTAACTTTAAAAGAGCAAAATTGCAAAAAATCATAAAATTTACAATGAAGTTTGAACTTTTGTCCCCGGTAACTCTGACATTTCTTGACCAGTCTTTACTATGAATCCATTGTTATTTTAGTGATTTTATTATCTTTCATTTAGAAAAAGAAATACATAATCCGTTTAATATTTTTAAAGATATTTGCATTAAAGTGACATTATCTTTTTTAAAAACACAAATAACGATTATTTTGGAATATCTATCTTTGGAAAACTATTATACTTTTGAGCATTCTGACTTCGTATTCGGATTCAGCGGGCAATTTTACATAAGGATTAGGTGTCTAAAACATTTGGTAAACAAACTGTCACATAGTGTTATTGTTAGTTCATCTTCTATACACACAAAGAAATCATAGGAAAATTACCTAAAAATATCGTATGTATCGTTATCTAAGCGCAAGGGTAGCATGGCAGTATCAAAGTTTTTTAGGTAATATAACTAATAACTTAGGTAATTTCCATGTTCGAAAAAGGATCTAAAAATTTTGTTAAAATAACTTGAAAACTTTACTTTGTATTTTGAAATGTTAAGATTATTTTAATTTTTAGGGTAATTAATTTCTTCTGTAGGTTGCTCATGCTTAACAATTTCATTCAAGTGTTTACTTATGTGCTTTTTATATGTTGACGCGTTTGCAAAATAATGTCTACAGTGTTTAAATGTGCATTTAAACGTAGAATACTTTGTGCAACCATGAACACATTTTAAATGTTCGAAAAGAATATGTGGAGATGTAAAATTTTTTTACATATTAAACATTCCATACCTTTTTTAAGATTATTTTTCCTTGTTTGATTCTTGAAATATCTTCTAATGGATTTTTGAATCTTAAAAGTATATATTTTATTTAACTTTTATGTTTAATAATTAAATTAAGAATGTTTTATTTATACATACCTTTTTTTAATTTAATTTAAACGTTTTTTTTTTTACTAAAAATTCCAATTGACAAAAAAATAAAATAGAACTTCATATATTATAAAAATCGAAGAAGATACCTAACTTGATTAGTAATATTAACAAAAATTTTAGGTAATACTTCTTGTATTTATAACCAATTAACTTAGGTAATTAAACTTAGTTTTTTATTTCTATATAAAATGAAATTGCCTATGCAAGCCTTGGTAAAATTACCTAGATTATTTTTTTGTGTGTACCCAGTAAAAAAATTTTGGGTTTTTTGAAGCACTTATGAGAAAAAGCGCATAATCGAGCGCTTCAAAAAGAGAGCTCTTATACAGCAGTAAATGATAATGAATAAAATATACAAAAAAGCTGATATTTTAGTGCTGATAACGAAAAAGGTTTTAAAGCGAGAAAAATATAGTATGGTTTACGAAAATGATTGAAAAAAGGCATTGAAACCAGTAAAAGCAAAAAATTTATGAATATGTTAATATAGTTAGCCCTTAAAGAAGCACTTTAGGAGTGCCTTATTTGCATGGTAAAAAAAGCGCTTATTGTCAGCAGAAAATAGTCCTCCAAAACGGGAACACCCCATACAAAAATCAGGCATCCCATCAGCAGGTTTGAAGCGATTTGAGGTATGAATTCATACATAAGAAATGCTCCTTTTGCAGTACATTTTTTATTGGGTATGTATATAAAAGAGTTGCGTGAGTGAGTGACTGACTGACTGACTGACTTATTCATCATCGCCCAGCCTAAGCCGCTGACCCTAGAAACTTGAAATTTGGACTAGCGATTGGTCACTCCCCAAATCGATCCACTAAGACGGGATTTTTCGAAATTCGAATGTTTAGGGGGTAAAAAAGGTAAAAACGGGAAAATTTGGTAACCTTATATCTCCAACTAAAACTAAAAAACCAACTTAAAGAGATGCAAAATAAATGTAATACTTATCATTGTGCATAAGAAAAATAAGCGGACAGGTGTCTGGTACTTTTTGAAACTCGGAACTATTAGGGAGTAAACGGGTAAAATCTTAATTTTACTACTTTTTTGCCACCCCATCCATCTTTTGAACCAATAAACATAGAAACAAAGTTAATACCACATTCGAACTATTTTTGGTACTTTTTTTTACAAAACATCCATTCATTGAGGCATTCGTTCTAAATTGTGGGCTGCCACTACAATACTGAAATTTTTAATACTTTAATGGGGGAAAAATATAGTACCCAAAAAAGGAAAACAGGAAATTGATATGTTTCTTTAGCTTTTTGGTTTAAACCAGTTTAAACCTAGGAAAATAAACTTTTGCATAAAAATATGTCCACGAAGGAAAAGGAGACGCTAACGAAGTTGTGGGTATATGCTAGTATTTAATATATCGCTCATTTGCTGCAAGACCGGCATAACTCAAAAAATGAAATTTTGGAGTTAGAAATGCTGAATTGTTCGCTTTGTTTTTATTTATATTGTGTATTAAATTCATATTTATATATTTTTTACTTTCCCAGTTTGAAGAGAATGTGTCTTATTTTTTTCTAAGAAGTTAGAGCAAATCAAAAACTTTAAATGCGTTTATCTCGAAATGGATTTTTTTGAGTTATGCCGGTCTTGCAGCAAATGAGCGATATGAAGATTCAGTAAATAAATAATGAAAGAAAAAAAATATGAAATCTCGTATTTTTTAGTTAAACACGTAATATCGAGCCCTAACCGCGAAAACAACGTACAAGCCAAAAAAACAAATTTTACAGGCGAAAGTTTTTTTTATTTTATTTCATAAAAATTAAGTATGAAATTTGTCTCTTACGATAAAATTGTTTTTGCTATGAAATCGTAACGGTACCTTATGTGACCATGATATTTAAGGAGATGATGCAAGTGTTGCCAATAAAGTCATTTATTAAAAAAAACGATAACAGAAAATGATGTTGCCTACATTATTTTCGAGGTTAGGGCTCGATATCTAGTTTCGTCATAGCTAAAAATCATGTCTATTTTTAAAACAATTTGTTGTTACACTTCTCTGCGTATGTTGTAACATGCTGGAGCTTGGCTGACTGGCCATCAATTAATCTCAATTCCTTTAATACAATTATCTTAAAAAAAATCTAAACTTCCTTGTAGATATTTTTCCACAGACATTTTCATTTCACTTAATTTTCTTTACGCATACAAAGACATCCTGTGCAACAACAACTGGAGGATAAATAATTGAATTTATTGTTTTATTTTTCTTCTTCATACTTATTGTTGTAATAGTATTGTATTTTTCTCGTTTTTATTTCTTACCTGTACTAAATTAATTTCTTTATTCTTTAATTTGTATACATTGCAGGTATCGAACATCGCATTACGAGTAATCATTTTTACTTCAATGAAACGAAAGGATTCTACTGTCTGCGTTACGACAGCGGTGACCGGTGTTTGCGCGAAACAAAGGGACGAAAACATCCTCATGTTGATCCGGTAGTCATCTCCAAACTGCGTAAATTTTTTGCTGAACATAATCAGCGTTTTTACGAATTGGTGGGAGAAGATCTGGGTTGGCCGGAGGAGTAAGCAACAGGAAATGGAGGCACAACAGGAATGTGTGAAACCAGGTATCGGCTCGGGACGTGCGTGCATGCGTGCGTGCGTGTATGTGTAAAGTATGTAAAAATAAAAACAAATAAAATATTTAAGTATGTAGTTAGCAATTGGTATTTGTAAACAAATGATAATGAAAGCATAAATTTCAACTGGAAAAGGATACGAACCAAATTTAACTCGTTTAACCGATACAGATTATATGTAACTATTTATTTAAAAAAATTACAAAAAAAAAATGGAAAACATTTTTAATGGAAGACCGAAGGAAAACTTAAATACTAAAGAAAAATTAAGCGCAGCAATTAAGAAAACAAGGACTGAAATGCAAATATTTATTCAAGTACACAACTTTAATTGTATTTAATAATTTTTGTATAAAATTTGTTTTTAATTTATTTTGTGTATTCTACTTTTTTAATTTACTTAAGTTAATATTATGAAATATAAGGTTAAGTACCCTATAGTGTGCATTAAAGAAGGATGCTTTAAATATTCTCTTTTAATTAAAAATGATAAGAAAGTTTTAACAAAATTTCCTAAAATTAGTAAAAATTTTGCAAAATTAAAAAAAAATAACAGAAAATGTTCGCAAAATTGTCAAAAAAAAAAAATTTGCAAGTTTTTTTCAAAAATTTTCTTAAAATAGCAAAATTTCCTAAAAATAGAATATTTTCACGAAATGTCTTAATATTTAAAATTCTTTAAACATTTTCTAGACAAGCTAATTTTTGTAAAATTTCATAAAAATATCCAAGTTTCGCATAGTTCCTTTAAATAAAAAATTTTTCGCAAAGCTTTTTAACAGTGCCCCGGTAGACTAGTTGGTAGAGAGCTAGTCTATCAGAGCCGGGCTTGCGGTTTCGATTCCCGCCAGAGACTCTGCTTTCTTTCCTGCAGACAAGCGTAGAGCTTCGCGGGATTAGCATAGGAAATTAATAAAAAATAAAAAAATGTTTGTAAAATTTTCTGAAGTAAAAAAAACTTTCATACAAATAACAGACTTTTGTCAAAATTTCCTTTAAAGCAAATTGTTCAACCAATCAGTTCGTTCTTACCCATATCAAATTTAAATAAATTTTTTCCTCGCCAAAGTTTTCGTTCTTGCAATAGTTTTATATAAATTTTATTAAAAAGTTTTTGTACTTTTCATTACACACACACATACGTCTTTTTATCCTTTCGTTTATAATTAAAACAAACACATACAAATGAAAATACACAAGTTTAATGTCAATTCGTGTGTGTCGATATTATTTATTTGTTTATTCGTTAAATACAGATTTTTGTGAGTAAACAGGACACATTGAGTGTGAAAAGGTGTATGTGTGAATGCACTCTTTAATGAGAATGTGTTTGTTTGCATGTGTGTGTATGTATTTGTGCAGGTTTATTACCCAGCGATAACTAGAATGAGTAAAGAGGCCTAATAGAAGGCCTTATTTAGCAGTCACAAGCAGTCAGAAGCCCTTCTCGCCGCATTCCATACTTATTTATTTTTTACACAGGTTGGCAAGGCCTTCCACACTTCCTTTAAAAACAACTTCGATCCCTTCCCAAAGAAGGGAGTAGCGAATGTGTACTGAATATTTCAGAAGGTCTTTTAAATAGAAGTTTATACCTTCTAGATGGCATACTTCTGAAGGCAGGACATCATGCGAAGCGAATCTTTTAGAAAGGAGTATAGAGGCCTTCAAAAAGGCCTGCCACTTGCGTTCCTTTCAATATTTACCGCTGGGTAGTGTTTATCAGCTCGAATATTTTGCATACATACACCCATATCATGGGCTTTGCAAGGATTTTTTTTTTCGAAATGAAATTAAAAGATTTTTTTATTTTGCTTACTTAAATATATACTTTTTAAATTATCTTTCATTTTAATAACATTGTCAGGAAATTAAATGTTTAATGTGTTTTTTTCGTTTTTGTCTGATTGTGTTTGTATGGAATCAATACAAAATATTTTTGAGAAATTATAATTATGTTTTGTAAAAATAAGCACCTTTTTTAAAATTTCCTTTAAAGCATCAGAGTTTTCACACGATTCCCATTCAATAGTAAGTTTTTACAATAGGCTCAATTTTAATAAGAATTTTAACTTTCTGTTTAAATTAATATTTCCAATATCACTGTGATAGTCGAAAAAATTAACTTCGATGAATCCTTTTCGAACTATTAGGGGGAAGAAATCGGTATATATCCATTTTTCATGGATAAAGCTAAGTCTGCGCTATTTAGTTTTTTTTTTTTGCTTTCTTAATTTTCTTTTACGGAATTTTTTGACTTTTTTCAAAGTTTCAGGTAATTTAAATCATTAATGTCGATCAACAGTAACGCTTTTTGATAAGTTTTTCAGGTTTTTTAGCCATTAAGAAGATAAAATTCCCTTTTAGCAGACCTTTGCTGGAATTTGCAATCCGAGTTGGATGATGAAGATTAGCATGATATGTAACGGTTATTTTTAAAAGTATTTGTTGTTAAAACAACTTATAAGAAGGACAAAAATAGACACTAGATTTGAAAATTTGCGCAGACTTAGCTATATCCATGGCTAAAAATTAGGGATTGCTGTTCGGTTTTAACCGAAACCGAAACCGCGGTTTTAAATCCCTAAAAACCGAAACCGAAAACCGACAAAAAAACCTCGGTTTTAGGTTTTACTTTAACAATGTATTTATGCTTGAAGAAATGGCAAATTAAACATCATACTCGTACTTCATATACAAAAACTTTACACATAACAGCCTTCTACAATGGCAAGGTATTTAAAATTCTTAAAATTCAAAATAAGTACTAAGAAGAACAAATGTTATCTTTATAACTCTTAAGTACACACCTTATTTGTGAGGCATAAACGGAATTTTGTATGGAGTTTCTTGTGGCTATAGAAAAAACTCACACTAACGAACCTCTGGGCAAGGCTGGGACTACTTTTATATGTATGGAGTTTTATGGCTATAGCAGGAACATTTTGTTGGGAAATAAAATAATTTTTCGAAAAAAACAGAAAAGAAAGAATTCTTATGTGTTGTGTATGCTTTTTAAAACGTTTTATTTTGATTTTATTTACTGCAGTACATATATTTTAGGGAAGGGCCTGACCAGACCCAGGTGGATACAATATGCACAAAATTTTCATTTGGCCAATTTCGGAATTGAGGAATACATAAAGTTTCCTTCTAATATACTTAATAATTATATAAAAAAAACTGGAAAAAAGTCTAGAAATGCCTGGCCAGGCCCAGGTATACACTTAAGAGCGAATAAAAGTACCTGAATTGAAACAAATAAAAAAATTGTATTACATGCAAAAAAATATATATAATTATGTATGAATTTAACTTTGATATTTTAAAACCGAAACCGCGGTTTCACATTTTTACGGTTTTTAGCAAACTCTACTAAAAATGGTAAAAAATTGTTACTTTTTTAAATTACGTGAAATTTTGAAAAAACAAGTCAAAACATTCCGTACAAGAAAGTTAAGGAAGCAAAAAAAACTAATACAGTCGAATAAAATTTTTTTAAATAGCGCAGACTAAGTAAGCTATATCCATGAAAAATTGATATATACCGATTTCTCAAAAACTGGAGCCAATCTAACACTTCCAAATGTACTTTCGCACTTAGGGGACTCCCCCTAATAGTTCGAAAAGGATTCATCGAAGCTCATTTTTTTCGGGTCAAAAACTATTTTGTTGGTTTTCAATCTAAATTCCAATATTTTAATTAGGCTAAAGTTCATCAAATATAATTTGATTTCCTCTAAAGTTATATTTTTTTTTTTTAAATTTTTCAAAAATTTATATAAAAATAAATTTCTAAAAAAAATTATAAATTTCTATTGCAAAATTCTTATCAAATAGAAAATTTAGGAAAATATCCGGTTTTACATAGTTTTTTAAAAAAAATAGAATAGAATTTAAAAAAAATGCCTATAAAATTTAAAATTTTTAAAAATTTTAAAAAACTTTCTTTAAAATGAAAACAATTTCAAATTTTTTTTTTTTAAATGCCATACACGAAAAATTTCCTATAAAATAGCAAATTTAAGATTAATTTAAAATAGCTAAAACTTCCTATAAAATGAAAAATATTATTGAAAAATTTCCTATAACTTACTGAACGTTTTCAAAAAAATTCATCTAAAATAGGAAAATTTCCTATCAAATAGTTAAACTTTCAAAAATGTTCCTTTAAAATAGCACATTTTTAAAAATATCCCATAAAATGGAAACATTTTTAAAAACTATCCTATAAAATAGTAAATTTTTGTAACAGTTTCCTAAAAAATAGCCAATTTTTGAAAACATCATCTATCAGAAAGCAAATTTCTAAAAAGTTTCCAATAAAATAGCAAATTTTTAAAAAATATCTCAAAAAAAATCAAAATTTTAAAACATTTGCTAAAAAAATACAAACAAGTTTTTTAAAAATGTTCTACAAAATAGCAAATTTTTAAAAAGTTCTCTATAAAAAACTAATTTTTTAAAATTGTTCTATAAAATATTAATGACAAAACAAAAAATGTACTTTAGACTTCAAGAAGAATTCTTGACAAAAAAGTACGAGAAAACAGAAGTAAGGAGAAAACATGTAAAATCAATTAAAATGGATAATCATTCAGAAAAAGAAAATTTCGATCTACCAAAGGTTAAAATACAATTTGGTTTAAGGATTGATGTTTGACTATTGACGTCAGCAGTCGTCGATATCTGCAGGTGTGAAACGGCAAATCCACCTTAAGAGATGGAGTGGTTGCGATCGAAACATGTCATGGTAACCTGCCGGCCACGGTTCGAGCCCCGGCCACGGTCAGGAATGGAAGATTATCAATAACAATTTTTATATATTTTCATGTTGTTAAATTCCTTTCTTCATAAAAATAATTTAATGAAAATTAAATTTGATGAACTTAAGCCTAATTAAAAATATTAAAAATTTGGAATAAAAACCATAAATACTTCAACAAAATAACCACAATACTAATTAAAAAAGAAAATTTTTAAAAATTTACGTATAAATAGCAAATTTATAAAAAGTTTGCTATAAAAAACACAATTTTTAACAAATATCCTAAAAAATACCATACTTTTTTATAAAATAGCAAATTTTTTTAAAGTAACCTATCAAAATAACCTTTAAAAAAGCAAATTTTGAAAAAGTTTCCTATAAAATTATAAAAATATAAATTAAAAAGTTTGTACAAAATAGAAAATTTTTAAAAAATGTGTATAAAACTGCAATGGGGAATGCAAGAAAAGATAAACTCACTGATTATCGTTGATGTTTTTGTTCAAACCTTGATATTGCTACAAGTATAACTGTTGCTTATAATTCTTATACGTTTTACAGTTTTATTTGGTTTAATATCTTAAGTTTATCTAAAATCTTTATGGATGAAGTTTCCTGACGATCTGGCCTAAGCAACCAGTGAAATGCGCATAGGAATCGCTTATCCCATCAACAATAAATTTCAGTTTTTTTTATCAAGAATAAAAATTGGGAATTAAGCACGAAAAACCAAATCTTTTAAACTGCAATTTTTTTTTAAATATTTCACAAAAATAGCAAATGTTCGAAAAGGTCTTAATAACTTTAAAAAAAAAAATTTGAAAATTAGCAAAAATATGAAAAATTTCCTTGAGTTCCTATAAACCTTTGAAAAATTTCTATAAAATAGCAAATTTTAGAAAAATTTTTCATAAAAGAGCAACTTTTAAAAAATATTCCTAAAAAGGGACAATTTTAAAACATTCTCTTAAAAAAAGAAAATTTTAGAAAAATGTCCTATAAAATATTATGTTTTAAAAAATGTCCTATAAAAAACCAGGCTTAAGAAAACTTTCTTTTTTGATAGAAAATTCTTCGAAATTTCCTATGAAATAAAAATTTTTTTAAAAGTTTCCTATAGAATTGAAGATTTTTAAAAAATTTATAAAATAATTTCCTATAAAATGGTTGATAAAATTTTCTGTAAAATAACAAATTTTTGAAATATTTCCTAAAAAATAGCCAACTTTTGAAAAAATTAAAAAAAAAATTGCTTTGAAATAGCAAATTTTTGAAAAATGCAAATTAAAGAAAAATTGCGCAAAAAATCGCAAATTTAGAAGAAAAAAACTTCCTATAAAAGAGCAAATTTTAGATAAAATCGATATTAAAATAATTCCTTATAAAAAAGTAAATTTTTGAAAATTTCTTGTAAAATAACAAATTATTAAAAAATATTCTATAATTTAAAATTGCTATAAAAAATAAATTTGTAGAAATTCCTATAAAATAGGCAAACTTTTTTGAAAATATTAATTCAAAAGATTTTGTTTTTTTAAATATGTATCAGGGGTCTAATTACCGCATACGATATCGAGAAAAATTGATCGAAATAATTTATTTTGGTATAATGAAACACGATATCGAATGAAATGTTATGGATTTGCATTCGATAGCGAGTAACTCGACATAACATTTATCGTGTTTTCATTCGAAACGTCAGTGTCTATCGTATGCAAAAAAAAAATCGATAGATTATTCGATAAGATAGTATCGAATGCGGTGCTTAGACCCCAGCTTTCATACATACGTATGTATTCATACATACGTATGTATGTATTTCTGAAAAATATCCTATAAAATTACACTCTTTTTATAACTTTACTGACTCTATTTTTCCTTTCATTCATTAACTGAGACGCATGGGTCTGCAGTCACAACTGTTTCAAATTACTAATTTCTTGCAAAAAATTACAAAAAATTAAAATTACTAATTTCTTGCAAAATATTCTTTTAATAGAAAAAAAAATTAAATTTTAATAAGAATTAAGAGGTGTTGCTGCCCTCTACATGTGAAATACCAAACCTCATTTTTTAAAAGCTTTTAATGTTAACGTTATTAATGAAAGCTTTTTTATGTTCTCGCATAAAAACTTTTTTTATATTTGACAAAACTTGTTTGCACACTGGGTACAAATTGGATTTAAATTAATTAAATTTTTAACACAAATTATATTTTAATTAACAACAAAAAGGAAAAACACGAAACGAAAAATTAGAAGCAATATTTTTTTATTTTTTAAACTTAAGTAAACCATAATGAAAACTTACAAATCGAACAACAAAACATATCAGTTAAAAGACACAAAAAATTACAAGAATTTTACTATAAACTAAAAAAAAATTTAAAAAAAAATCATTCAAAAAGAATTAATATAAGTTAGATTTAATTATTATAAAATTAAAGAAGGTGAAGTTTAAAGAAATTAAGCAACTCAATGTGATTTTTTTAGTAATTAAGTTTAAATTAATTTAGAAGTTTTAAAAATTAATTTAAAGAGTAGAGAAGAAAAATAAAAAACCTAAATGATTAAAAACATTTTCAAAATGTAAAGTAACAAAGTCTGGGATCACACTATGAAAGTTTTCTTTCAGAAAGTCTGAGTTTATTGGTGAGAGGGGAAGATAACATGCTTTAATTCACTCCTCTCTCACCCATAAGCTCAGACTTTCTGAAATAAAACTTTCATAGTGTGAACCCAGACAAAAAAGAAAAATTATTATTACTTTTTCCGTTAAAATGTTTCAAAGCGGCTGAATAAATGAGTGCAGAAAACTTCTAACAAAAAATTAGAAACAAAAAATCCACAAATTCAAACTAAATTATTCAAAATATTTAGTTTTAATTCTAGGAAATTATAAAACGTCTACATTACATTAAAATAAAGTTACTAAATAAATTAATTATAAACTTAATTTAAATATAGAAAATAACTAAAAACAATTAGATTCACCTTAAACATATCAATTTATCCGTGACTATTGATTATGAAAACAAAAAAAACCAAAGAAATCGATACATATCAGTTGGGTTTATTCCAGCAAAAAATCGTTGGCCATTAGTCTTTAAGATCTACTTAATCTAATAGCAAAAATACTTTATTGTTATTAAATACTTTAAGTTAATTTAGAAATATGTTTTTTATTTAATTTATTTAAACTAGTAATTAGCCTAAGCTTTGCAAAAAAAATATACATTTTGGACCTTTTTTTTAGAAAATTATTAGAAATAAACGCCTAAACTTTTTGAACTTAAAAATGAAAAACTATACAAAATTTTACAACATTTTTTTAATTTTTATAGTTTTTAAAATGCACTGCCTTAAATTTACAAAAAAAAAAAAAGTTGTTATTGCACATTTTTTTATATAAGTTTGTATAAAAAAAGTTTTTACTAAAATTAAATGTTATTTGGTACTTATTAGAAAATAAGTTAATTTTAGATTTAAACAAAATTTTAAATAAATAATTGTTAAATTTGTACAAAAAAAAACAGAAAACACTTATAAAAAAAAGACATGAAATTCATGTTAAATCGTAAACATATCATAAACTTAATTTTTAATTATGTGAATGCTAATTTTTTTGAAACTTTTTTTAATCTAATTAATTCTTATAATTTCTGTTTAAAGAAACTCTACACTAGAGGCCTGCATAAAATTTCATTTGACTACAAAACACTCAAATCCTTGAAAAATTTTTAAAGTCTATACTGCAAAGGCACTATCACAAGCAAATACTAAAAAGGAGCGTAGCAATTTGTGCAAATGTGTGAACGTGTAGAAAAGAAAAAAGTGCAGGTAGAAAAAATGCTCACAATGGAATGAAAAATATCCGCAACAATGAGAGTGGGAACAAAAACTATTTTATTTTTTTTATTGAGTTTGGGGCATGTATGCACTTAATATTATGTATGTTATAATATCTTTGCTAATATTGCAACAACAACTCTTTGCAAAAACAATTCTACGTACAAATGCGTCCGCTACATTAGAAACACAAGTAAACATCACAAATTCTTTGTATGTGTTCGCAAAATCCCTGCAAACACGCGTGTAAAATGTGGCCCACAAGGGACTAGGACTAGTCCAAAAGTAACCCAAACGTTTGGCAAAAACCAAGTCTATTTAACATTACGATGTTCTTTGGATTACAAAGGAGTATTCTTAAAACTACTCCATGCTATACTCAAGAGGATTAGTTTTCAAGTCGTTTAAAAACGTAAACATGTCGTAAAAAAACAAAGACATGTCGTCTCACAAGAAACACTTTTTAACAATGACATGGTCCATGCTTGCATTACATTGGACTAGTCCAGAGAGTAGTCCATTTGATCAAAATGGATCAGGTAGTCCTATATTATTTGCAGGGATACGCCGCTTGACTATGGCAGATTAAAATAATATCGCTAACGAACAAATGTGCAAACGTTTCTCTGTCAAAACATTCGGGAACGTGTATTGCTAGGGAAACGAAAAATAACTCGTACAGTTCCCACGTCGCTGATTTTGTACCAGCAAATCTGCGATCTCAATAGTTGGCTTGATAATCTTAAACAATCGCTATAACGAAAAACGTATCGTTAAAGTTAATAATTAACTTTTAATTATAATTAATTAAACTTAATATTTACCAAAAAAATTAATTATTCGATTTTAATACAGCTAAGCGTTTGTTTTTAATAGTGCGGCAATAGCTTGTAAGCAAAACTTTTGCAATTTCTGTCTTTATTTTGTGTTCTGACTTTTTCCCCAATAAAAAAAGAAATACGCTATTATGTCTTCTGGAGGAAAATCGTTACATTTCTTTTTGCATCTTTTTTGCAAAAGGCATTTTTGCTTTTAAAGATTTTTGTTTGCTTAATATTCGTCTATAAACAAGCGCGGAAGGTGGCACATTTGCTTTTCTCAGGAACAGTTGTCTTAATAAAACCCACATAATAGAAATAACAAATGCAGCTAAGCCACCTAGATTGATCTAAAAATAGCAAAATTGCCATTATTTCTTAACAACAGCGGCCAACTTCACTATTAAACGCGCTATCAAAATAATATTTCGGAATGCTTCATACAAATTGTATGGGCATGATAATTTTTCAAAAACGCGTGCCGTTTTCGTTTAGGAACCGCTGTAAAGAAGATTACAAAATCATTTTTACTATTTGGTGAGAAGTTAGTAAAATAACGTTTTTAGACTAGCTAGCTCAAAGTTTAGTGCGCCATATCTTCGCGAAATCTACGTTATTTCGAACGATCCCTTTTATTTTACATTTTCGACCATTTGGCGAACATTTTTGTTTCACTTATTCTTCGCAGTGGTGAATGTTCGCCTTTGTAGAATCTCAGATCAAGCGGGACCACGGATAACATCGCAAATTCTCGCAGACTGCAACAGGTATTTTTTAAATACTAGGGATATAGGCAAAAATTGTTTGCTGTATTGAAAGGTCTTGAAAGATACACGTACTTTCTGGAGTGTATATCTTTGAATTTTTCTACCCACACAACACTACATATGTCAATTGTACAACGAACAGTAACACATAGCGTTTGTCATTGTGTACACAAAGTTTTGCAGAAACATTCAACTAATGTTGTGTGTTTCAAATACATTTATTCAGGCCTTTACTCTACACTCTGTGCGTAAAAGTAAAAAGAACCTAACAAGTGATTTTTCTAAGTTTAAGCTTTCATAAATCCTAAATTAATATTTCGAAAAGTTCGACTACATTTTGAGTAACAAGTAAATAGAAATGAGTCGGTCAATCACAGCCATCAACACGCTACACTTACCACTTGAATTAGTTCAGCAGTTTTTTTTCAACGCCGCTTGTAAAGTATTTATACATTAACCGATTCGCTTAAAACAAATATGAGAAAACACAAAAACCAGACACAAACCGCATTTTTTAATGATTATGGAGCTGATGTGAGTTTCATCAATGCAACACAAATGTGTATGTACATTTCTCAAGACAATTGACAGTGTTTCTCTTTTGTTTCAGACAAAAAAAACCAGTAGATTCGAACTTTGGTTTTATTTATTTCCGAATTAAAGCAAAGCCGATACAGTTTCATGACACCACTTCATATCGGAATCGATTTTCAATTCTGAGAAATAACAATTCTAAATTGGATTCTGCAAAAACCCTGATTGAAAAAAAACTACTTTGAATTATTTGTCGCTTTGGGCGTTTTTGATTTTTGCTGACTATACAAAAAAAAAAATTTTACGAATAAAAGTTTTGTTCGAAACGAATTGGTGAATACGCCTCTTTGCGTTTATAATTATTTTTCAAAGAAAAAAAATTATTTTTATTAAATACAACAAGAACTGTTGCGAATTATATTCTAACTTTCTTTACCGAATAATAGTAACGTAGGCTTTCAGCCCATTTCAGTAAAACAGACCAAAATTCCTGACAGGATTCGAACCTGCAAATCTTACACTGATTAGCCTACCAGGGCGTTCAATTCCACACACTA
Organism: Pollenia angustigena; assembly: GCA_930367215.1. Taxonomy (NCBI): domain Eukaryota; kingdom Metazoa; phylum Arthropoda; class Insecta; order Diptera; family Polleniidae; genus Pollenia; species Pollenia angustigena. The sequence continues at coordinate 145,927,449 of OV884060.1, read as the reverse complement.
TTATCGGAAATTTACATATATAATGGCTTAAGAGTTATTAACGTTTACATTATAGTTCTTCTTACTTACATTATTGGAAGGTTAAAAAGTCCTCTATAGAACACTATACTTCAAAACAGTGTTCGAAAATAAACACAAAATATCGTTTCTTAAGTTCTGTTCGGTAGATTTGTGGAAAACACAAACGCTAATAGTGTTAGTGTAGAAAATCATTAAAAAAATAACATTTCCCTGTTAGTCATCTTTCGAACACAAAAATATTACTGTTTTTATTAAACTCAACAAAAGATGTGAACATTTAATTCCGTTCAGTTTTTTTTTTTTTTTTTTTTTTTTGAAAATTCACAAACTTCAATGTGTTCGGTTCGGCTCATTAATGTTTGTCCCTTTTGGCTGGTAAACAAAAACCAAACTTTTTTTACAAAAACAAAATACACACACGAAAAAAAAATTATAGAACATTAAAATATAATGTTTGTCTACAGTATCACTACAATTGTTTTATTTTTTAACGAAGAACCGAACATTATATAATGTTCGGTTCTTTCTTGAAAATAGATACGAACGGTATTAAGGGTTGTGTATGTCTACACAATCACTAAAAAAATAGATATCGTTCCTGGGTGTGTGAGCCGAACGTTAAATAATGTACTGTTTATTTTCGAACACTGCTTCAAAATAATTAAAGTTATTTAAGTTAACATAAAAGTTACTTCAACAAAATATTTCTTTAATGCTTGCATTTTTCTAAGGTTTATTATCCTGAATTGCAATCAATTTTGGAGCTATTCAAAAAAATTTTGAGCTGTGTATGTTAGGTTAGGTTAGGTTCCATGGGCAGCCATCGAAAGGCAGCTCACTTGGGTCTTTTAATGGTCCCTTTGTGATACCCAGTGCCAATGCCCATCCTTTAAAACAGTTACTCAGATAGTGTCACTGCAAAGTCTAACCAATTCGTCTTCCTAATGAAGAGAAGAAGATGATTTAAGTTCTATCCCAGATAGATCCTCCAAGCAGGCAAACACCGGTTCCACCACACTGAAAGAATTTTCTTCGCAATACCAATGAATTTTGACATTAATCCCATGAAAAATTGCATTAAAAAGGGACCTATGCAACGCTTCGTTGGATCAATGAAAGCTGTTTCTTTAAAATGTATTTAATGAAACATTACATTAGATCTATGAATATTATTCATTGGATTAATACTTTCAATAAAGTAAAAAAAAAAATTATATATTATTTTTAATTTTTTTTTTAATTTTTTTTTTTTTTTATTTTATTTTATTTTTTTTATTTTATTTTTTTTTCTGTCTCCGGCGGGAATCGATCGCGCAACCTCATTGCTGATAGACTAGCTCACTACCAGCTAGCCTACCGGGGCAGTGTAGTTTTCGGATAAAAAAACTATATTTTTTACTAAATTAAGAGCGTAAATATGAGATTAAATTGTCCATAACAACAATAACAACGTTGCATGAAAGTTTTTGTTTCATTACTATAATGACATTTTTCATTGTCATAATGAAAATTTAAATTTATGAAAGCATTATTGAAATATGTTGCTTTTATAAAAAAAATTTTGATTTCATAAATTGAATGACATATTACATTAGATGTATGAAATAATTACATCTTACAGTTTTAGATTAAAAATTAAACATTTTTTTAAGGAAATTATAATTTTGTATTAATTTATGAATATAGTTATGATTGTATATTGTTTTTTATGTTCCCAATTAAAATTTTTTGTTTAACTTGGACAAACTTAAGTTTTCATATATCCAATGAAAATTTTTAACGTAATTACGTAATGCAATAAAGCGATTTTAACGAAAATACTTCATTATAACTATGAAATTCCATTTAGACAATGAAAATTTTCATTTACCCAAGGAAAATTTTTTTATGAAAATGATTCATTAAATATATGAAGTATTATTCTTTCAGTGCAGGTATTTTTCCTTGATACCCCGCAACCCAGGACATTGACAAAGAAAGTGAAGCACAGTCTCCTCTTCCTCCTCGTTTTGACAACTTCTGCAGTAGTGGTTGAATTCCAGACCCATTCTGTGAATGTTTATCTATGTTAAAGTTACTCGTTACAAAATTTTGTAAAATTTTAACAATTTTATACGATTATTATTATTCAAACAGCGACCTGTAGCTTGATTCCAAGATGTAAATCTTGGGTCTAAGCCCATATTCATACCGATAATTGACCATCAAATTTTTTTATTTTAATACTAAAGGGCCAAATACATTGTCGAAGTGCTTAACTTTAAGCCCGTTTGTATCATAAATTCAAACAAATTTTCGTTGATAAAACCATAATGCTTGATGTGATTTTGACCACTGTATTTAGAATAAAAAAGATTGTCCTATAATTAAATATTAAAACTTGTAAATTAACTTAGAGAAGCTTAAGCCTTAAGCTAATCTATAAACTTCGACTTTCTTTCAGTGTAGCCCAGAGTGTTATTAAAATACAAATCCTTATTATTATTTTTTGTTTTCTCACTGAAAATTATCATTGTCATAACAACCATCTCCCCGAAAAAGAACAAAAACAACCCAAAGATTCAAGTGTTAACCAACCCAACCAACAAAAAAAAATAACAAACAAAAATCATTTAAAACAACGAAAATATATTTATTTATAATTTTTACGTTTTTTTATTTTATACCAAATAAAAAACCTTTTTTTAAATTTTAAACAAAATAAAAATATATAAAAAAAAGAGTATACATAACAAAAAATTATAAAATAAAAAAAGTAAAACAACCTAAAAAAAAATTCCTTTTTTACAAAACTCCTTTAAAACAAATAAAGCAACAAAACCTAAATAAAATTTATTTAAAAATAAATGTCTAACATTTTTTCCGTATACTTAAACATCAATTTGAAAAAAAATAACTCTCATGACAAAACATTTAATTCTAATCTATTACAAAAAATTAAAAAAAAATAATAAAAAAACAACTTATAAATACTTGTAACTTTGATGTACCTAAAACTATCTAAATACTTCTTCTCTCTATCAAAACTCTTATTAAGGCATTAACTAAAACCTAAACAAATCTTTATCGATTACATATCAACAAAATTGTATAAATTACCAAACAAAATACATTAAAACTAACAAAAATATATTTCAAAATTATTTACTAAAATCTTTTATTCAAAATTTATTTGACAAAAAAAATTTTTTTTTTTTTATTTCTCTCAATGTACTATTCTAATAAAAATAATAAAAAATGATTAAAAATATTAAAAATTATGGAAACAAAAGATCTATCTAAAAATACATTAAAATTAAATGGCTAATTTTAGTTTCATTCTAAAGCATGAATTCAATAAATGTAATTAATTTAAAAATATACAACAAAAAAATAAATAAAAACTTAAAAAATAATAATAAAAAAATTATTTTGTTTTATTCTAGACCGATATTTATCAAATTTGGCTATGTTTTTCTAGTCATATATGGGCATTTCCGTCAAAAGGTGACCGAAAATTTAAAAGTTATGAAAAGCTGATTATTTTACGATATTTTTATAGAGAAATATTTAGATTTTACTAATTTTATAAATTTACTCATAAATTTGTTCACTTAGATGAACAATCAGACTGCAAAGTTATGCAAACGTAATTTCTTATTTGTGAGAATGTTTAATTGTATGTTTTCTTTAATATTTATCTTTCTTAAAAGAGGTGATATTTGATAAAAATAATTCCAAAAAAATTTTCTTATATTCGGATTAACGGTAAATTTTAATTTTGTTTTAATCATTATTCAGTTAAATTTTTAATGGAAAAAATTTTACGTTCGAAATGTCACGTATGGACCCAGATTTTGGCTTAAAAAAAAACAGAAGATTTTGGAAACATACCAAAGACATTTTAATGTTACATTGCTACGTAAAACTCTGAAAGTTGTTTGACTTAAAAATTGTGGCAGGTTTCGCTGAGTTACGCCTTTTTATAAATGGCCACAAAAACTACTTCTATTTTTTTCACGTTCGAACCGCTACTTCTTTTGCCAATATCTTTGACCTAAAATCGCGCCCTCCAAAAACTTTGGCATAGATAACAGTGCTTTCTTAGTGCTTTAATTTAAGGGTTAAGAGAACGTAAAAATATTTGTTGTTTAAAATGTTATTGCATTTTTGATGCGTACGACTGTCACGTTCAACACTTTGGATTTACCCATATATAAAACTACAGCCTGGCCCTTGTTCCTTCTCATATTCAACGACAAACAGCTGACTTGCGCTCCATTAACAATTTTTAGCACGACAAGTCGATCCCCAATGAAAGCGAACAATCGCGTAGAGGTAGAAGTACATAACACGCATTCATTCGTCGACGTTTGTCATGCGTTTAAAAACTTTAGCTCATGAAAATTACACAACGCGCGCTACAAAAGCCGTTCCTGCCAGCTGTTTTTTATTTGTTTACTTATTTGTGCATTGAAAACCGATTCGAAAATATATCAAGATTTTATTAATTTATTGAATTTATTCTTTTTATATAAATACTAGCTGACCCGGTCCGCGTTGCTGGCCCTAAGCAAATATTGTTGTATTACCAAACGATTTAAATTGAGCTTTAAACGAAATTTACGGCCTTTAAAATGTTCCTTCTGTAAAAACCTAAGTTGGACCATGGCGATGATTTTAAAGAAAAAATCGTCCAAATCGGCCCAGCCGTTCTCAAGTTATGCGCTTAATAGAAAAAGTGGGCGTAAAAGTAGGCGTGATACATTTTTCTTTCGATGAAAACGTAAAATGGATTAATACGAACATTTAAAAGAAAAATTAGTCAAATCGATGAAGCCCTTTTTTTTTAGGTAAATCGAAAAATGTGGGCGTGGCAAAATTTTCTTTCCGTAAAAACCTAAGTTGGACCATGGCAATCATTTTAAAGCAAAAATCGTTTGAATCGGTCAAGCCGTTCTCAACTTATGCGCTTAATAGAAAAAGTGGGCGTAAAAGTAGGCGTGGTAAATTTTTCTTTCGATTTAAACATAAAATGGATAAATAGGAACATTTGAAAGAAAAATATGTCAAATTGATGGTAGCCGTTTTCTGATTTTAGGTAATTCAAAAAAAGTGGGCGTGAAAGTGGGCGGGGCAAAATGTTATTTTCGCTTAAATCTAAGTGCGACCATGGCGATCATTTTAAAGAAAAAATCGTCCAAATCGGTCAAGCCGTTCTCCAGTTATGCGCTTAATAGAAAAAGTGGGCGTAAAAGTAGGCGTGGTAAATTTTTTTTCGATGAAAACTTAAAGTTGATTAATACGAACATTTGAAAGAAAAATTAGTCAACTCGATGGAGCCGTTTTCTGATTTTAGGTAAATCGAAAAAAGTGGGCGTAAAAGTGGGCGGGGCAAAATTTTCTTTCCGTGTAGATCTAAGTTAGACCATGGCGATCATTTTAAAGAAAAAATCGTTCAAATCGGTCAAGCCGTTCTCAAGTTATGGTTTTTGCCACGCCCCTCCGCCCCCAGACCGAAAATCAAAAATCAGACTTCCCTATGTCACCCGCCTGAATATTCTGAAGATTCCCTGAAAATTTCATCAAAATCGGCCCAGCCGTTTTGGAGTCCATACGTTACATACATACATACACACATCCAATTTTATATATATAGATTGTATGTTTTTTAAGCTCTTCAATAAGTTTTTCTTTCATGATTCACAAATTTGTTAAATTATTCTTCTTATTGTCAGCTGATAACTTGTCAAAAATACACAACGCGTTAAAAATTTCAAAGTTAACCAACTTTCTGGCGCAAACGCGTCAAACGCTTGTTCTATGAAAATACACTAGTTTTACTTTTGTGGCAGAAGTCCACAGATCGCGCGCGCTCTAACGCGTGCTATGTATTTCTACCTTAACAGTTTTCACACAAATTTGCGACCCACTATGAAATGTTATGCGGCCACAAATGTTAAAATCAAGTCACTTGTCTTGCGGTTGTCGACAGAGGCGTTTTGTAAAAATATTAAAAGAAATTGTTTCTTAAAAAAAAGCGACAGCCGTTTTCTAGTTGTCAAAAATTGTTATGCCGATAGAATTTGTATAAAACATCCCTAAATAGCGCGGCGTAAACGCTTTGCAATTGGAAAATCCGATTTTAAAAGTGCGCTTAATAGCGAAATTGACAGCAATTGTTAATAAATAATGGCTATTCAGCTATTTTTTGGTTAATCCAGCGGTTTTATCTCCATTTTTTATTTTTATTATGTGGGTTTTATTAACGTAGATAATGAGGAATCAGACACTCTTGATGTTCTAGGCATGAAAATCCAATGGGATGTTCATTGGAACCAACCTGTTTTTCAAGTGTCGAAAGAAGCATTCAAGTATATTGGTTTGTTTAAACGGTGCAAGAACTACAAAATTGTGTCTGATCTTTTCTCTATTTAAACCGCCAATACCCGACCCTACATTTACCTTAAAATCTGTCCTTTTTTCCCTACGCTTGAAATAATCCGAAAAAATCCCTACAAAAGGGAAAGTTCCTTTCTATTGGCATCTCTGATTGTTGAACGTGCTTAATTGGTTCTTGTATCCGCTGGAAGCTTAAAATTAATGGTTTAAGTATGTACTTAATATTTGTTTAGTACCACAGAAAACGGCTTAAACTTGCTAAATTTATTTATTAATAATTTTTTCAGTTACGTATTCGGTTATACATCAATTGAACTACACCACAATTATTTTTGGTGTCAGGGCTGCCAGTTTAAGGGTTTTGACCCCAAATTAAGAGCTTTCTGGTTGCTAAAAAGGACAAAAAAATTTATTTGGGGTTTGGGATTTGCATTGGGAGTATTTAAAAACAAAATTTGGATTTTTTGTTAAATTGTAAAGAAAGTATTTAAATCAATATTAAGTTAATTTTAATAACAAACTTGAATCGTATTTAAAACAGATTGGTTTTTTGATTTTTATTTGAAAAGTCTTATTTAATTAAGATAAAAGTATGGTAGCACAACTAAATACAAAAAAATATATATAAATAAGTGTATTTATTTACAAGGGGGTCTGAAAAAACAGCTGTCTGTTAATGCTTTGCCTGTTGTTGTTGTATTCTTGTGATATTGAGGCCACCTTGCTAAAATATTACAATGGAAACCTAAGTTGAAATTAACTGCCTGTTTAACGATATCGAACGTCATCGTTCGCTTAGAAAATAACATTAAAAACAAAAACAAAAATCGAACATTGTTTTAAATGTAATTTTCTATGCGAACGATGACGTTCGATATCGTTAAACAAGCAGTAAGTGTACCACACCGGTGACATAAGTTTCACTTAAGTTTTTAGTGAAGAAGAGAATTTTGTATTTAAAACGATTTTAAAAATAAACGGGTTTTAATATCAATCCTGAAAATTGGCCATAAATAATTTACTTGTTTGAAACTGTTCGTAGATACCTTTGCTCGTATGTCAAAATTAGAATATTTTTGTAATACTTTGGTAGACAGAAGTGTAAAAGTAACACAGAAGAAAAATGTAATACTCCCTTAAGAAGAACTAGCAGACAAAAAAAAAACAACCTGAAAGACTTAATTATTGTGATATAGCCCTAAATGCAGAAAACTTTGTATGTGATGTTCCCAAGGCATTTTGTTATATAGAAGGTAGACCTGATTTAATGAATTGGTATAAGGCTGTGAACTAAATTCTCTTAAAAAAATAATACCTGGACTATTGTCAATTTACCACCCGGAAAATCTATTGTAGATTGCAAGTGCGTTTTTAACGGAAATTGGACACAAATGGAAAACATGGTGATTATAAAGCTCATTTGGTTGCGAGACTTTTTTCCCAACAAAAAGGTTTTGACTATGAAGAAACGTATTCTTCTGTTGCAAGAATTAGTACATTAAGGGGGTTTTTAGCTGTAGCAAATAAGAAGAATTATCATATTCATTAGATGGATGTTAAAATAGCTTTATGGAATGGAAATTTATTTGATGATGTTTTTATGAAAATACCTCAAGGTCTACGAAATGAAAGCAGGTATGTAATTTAGACAAGGCACTGTGCGGCCTTAAACAATAGAAGTGTTGTTTATTTACAGACGTTTTGACTAAACTGCCTTTTGTTTTAGTGCACTTTTGACTTAAGTGCACAAAATTAAAAATTTTTGTCGTTATTGTTTAAAATCCCATACAAAATTTCTTTTTTAAGTGCACTTTCTATACCTGTACATTTAAGATAAATGCCAGAAATTGTATTGGCATTTTAAAATTATTTTAATACAAAATAAACAAATCAAAAATAGCTGCACTTTGACTTAACTGTCCCAAATAAATATTTTCTGTAATTAATCTTTTTTTTATTTTTGGGCAGCTTTAAAATATTTTTATATAAAACATCAAAGTAATGCTATGTTCACATTTGGGGTTTTAAACGCGTTTAAGCAAAATTTTGATTAAGTTAATCAAAGCCGTTCACACTACATTTGAGATGTTTAAGATGACAGACGATTAAGAAAAAAAACACAACAAACAAATTTATGTTTATTTAAAGTATTAAAAATGGATAAAAATGCTTTTATAAAGTTATCAGAAGATTATTTTAATAATTTTAATGAAGAAATTGTAAAAATTTATGAATTATTCAAGGAAAAAAATAAAAACATTAAGCAGAAATCGTGGCCGGTTGTATACGGTCATGTTGGCGATTCTAAATTACACTCAGTTTGAGGTATGTTCTGTGGATTCTACGTGGTTTATGAAGTGATTTAGTTGTAATCATGTCAATTTGAAGTGATTAACAAATCACTTCAGTGTACGGGTAATCATCTCGATTTTGAAGTGATTAGAGCTTAATCACGTTCGAGCTGCTTACACTCGTTTAAGAACCCAAGTGTGGACATAGTATAAGCTGCACACATGAACCAATATGGTGGCCACTTTTTCAAATACCCAATTTTATAAAATTTTAATAAAATATAAATTTCTTAATACAGTACTTTTCGCTTATAGTCACATCCTTTAGTTGCAACCATAACGTGGACTATATCGCTAATGTGACTATAAGGCTAATTCACATATATGCCACTATGACGTATATAACCTAATTCGAATATAATCGAGTTATGTGAATAAAGGCAAAAAAAAAAATTCATATAAATTACACTGAAATCAGGCTTATGGTTTTACAACAGAGTTGCATACTGTATAAAAACTAATTAAAATAATAACAAGATATTTCATAGGTGATACCAACGACAAAAACTAATTTTTTACGAGTAGAGAGTTGATGACAAAAATTAAATGATTTAATTCATTCTTTCTTTGGATGGATTTTTGATTCGAAAACTAAAAAGAACTAACTAAATTTTGCTAATGTGACTATAACGCCATTAATTTGCTTTACTTTTCCCTTTGACTACTGTTGATAAATGGCATATATGGCAAATGTGATTATATCGCTAAATGGACTATAACGTTAATACTTTATATTAATTTAACTTATAGGGGCAAAATAAACAGATAAAATGGACTATATCGCTAATGTGACTATAAGCGTTGTGACTATAAACGAAAAGTACTGTAAAAACGTTTTTAATTATTCTTTTAAACACTTTAATTAAGCTGCACTTTTATACAGGTAACCACAACTTAAAGCAGATAAATCCATTACTAAATGCCTTTAACAGCACTTTCGATTTATCAGAACAAAAAGTCATGCATAGGAGGTTGTGCAGCTAAGTAAAAATTACTATACTTCTTTATGTAGATGATTTACTACTTATAGGAAATGATATATATAATAAATTCGAAATTGTCAAATCATTATTAATGAACAAATTCGAAATTAAGGATTTAAAAGAAGCTAATGTTCATTTAGGAGTTAAAATAGTTTTAAATATGGAAAGATCTGAACTGAGGCTAAGTCAGAAATCTCTTGTGAAAAATCTGTTAACACGTTTTGAAATAGAAAATTGCAATAGAACTGAACCTCCTATGGAACCAAGGTTGTCATTGGAAAATAATTTATCTGCTAAATGTACTACACAATTTTATCGAGAATTGATTAGTTGTCTTATGTGTTTAATGATTACAACCAGACCGGATTCAAGTTTTTTCTGTAAATAATCTTAGCCAGTTTCAAAATTGTGCAACCGATAATCATTGGCAACATTTGAAGCGCTTACTTAGATACTTAAAACATTCTATCGATACACAACTTGTATACATATATAATTCAATACCAGAAAAAGCTATTATTGGTTTTTCAGATGCTAATTGCGGAAGTGATTTTTAAGATCGCAAGTCTGTTTCTGGAAATATGTTTCAAATATATGGCTCTACGGTATCCTGGGCTACTAAGAAGCAACCAACTGTTCTATCGTCGACCGAAGCTGAATACGTAGCACTCTGTGTCGCTCTCTACGTGCCATCCGTGAAGGCCACATGGCAGAAATCATATTTAAGCAATAATTTCATAAAATTTTCTTTCCAATAAAGCCAATTGATATTAAAGTGTCACTCTATTGGCTAATTTGGTTCATTTGTGAATAAAAACATTTAATATGAAGTGGGACACGTTTGGGTAAAGAAAAGTCGATTGAAAAGTTGAATAGTGAATATAAGGCGCAAAAATCACTTCCTTAGGTTTTGTCAAATATTTTAAAAGTCATAAAAGTTTTTATTTTAGATGATAAATTAAACAAATTGTGGATACAATTATGTTTTCAAAAAGGTATAAAAACTAGAACTAGCTCAGCAATAAATTAAGTCGCAGATGACTAATGTCCTAATTATTACTTGACTGAGAAATGCGAGCACAAACAAAAACATTTTTGAAATTGATTTGTACAATATATAATATAACATTATATAATTATTGTCAAATATTTATTACCAATTACAGAAAGCATTGGATTACATTTACGGTCGGCTAAAGCAACCTTAATTATTAATATGTAGAATGCAAAAAGCTTCAAAATAATAAAGCAATGATCAAATGGATAACCGCTGCACGTGGAAGTGTAATCCAAAATAAAAATGCATAATTTTTTTTAACAAAAGTGTAAATAAAATTAATTCTGTATAATGTTATTTATGGACCCATGCAAATTATTATAGGAACGTTCGACTGTATAAATGTATGTAAAGGTATAATATATACAGTACTTTTCGCTTATAGTCACATCCTTTAGTTGCAACCATAACGTGGACTATATCGCTAATGTGACTTTAAGGCTAATTCACATATATGCCACTATGACGCATATAACCGAATTCGAATATAATCAAGTTATGTGAATAAATGAAATAAAAAATTCATATAAATTACACCGACATTAGGCTTATGGTTTTACAATAGAGTTGCATACAATATAAAAAATGGTAAAAATAATAACAAGATATTTCATAGCTGATACAAAAATTAAATGATTTAATTCATTCTTTCTTTGGATAGATTTTTGATTCGAAAACTTAAATGAACTTAGTAAATTTTGCTAATGTGACTATAACGCCATTAATTTGCTTTACTTATCCTTTTGATGACTGTTGATAGATGGCATATATGGCAAATGTGCTTATATCGCTAAATGGACTGTAAAGATAATATTTTATATTAAATTAACTTATAGCGGCAAAATAAACAGATAACATGGGCTATATCGCTAATGTGACTATAAGCGTAGTGACTAAAAGCGAAAAGTACTGTATAGGTACATATGCGTCAGTTTCAGTTTAAACGAACATATGTATGGGCAATAAATGAGTTTTGAAGACAAACGAGTTTGAAGTTAACAAGTGAATTTTTTTCTTATCAAAGGTGTATTTTAAAGCTTACTTATGACAAAAGTAATGCAGTTAGAAAACGGGTTGCGGTTTGTTGCATTAGAAAGAGCGTATTCTCTATTTGAAAAATCACCAAAAAAGTAAAAATCGATGTTTTCATTTATAGGTCACCTTTAACTGAAACTGACACATATGTTTAAAATACAATTAAGTATTTCAGTACGATATAAGTCTCTTGTAGAACTAAGTACAAATAAAACTAAAACAAATATTTAAATTATTCGTTTTAAATCGTTTAATTTTTTTATTTGGCGCTAATTTTAGGAATTTTTTCTTTTATCGGGCGATTTTTGGGGAAAATATTTTGTAAGTTTTGGGAGGACAAAAAAATAAACCTGGCAGCCCTGGTTGGTGATTTAAATAACTGGGAACTTTATTGTTGTACTCACCATGGTGCTTGTCCATGATTGATAATAGTGTGGTAAGAATTAGAGTGTTAAATTACAGCGACTGGCCGAATAAGAAATAACAACAAAAGGAACCACCTTTTTCTATGTTTAAAACCCAAACTTCAATCACCCTGTTGTATTTGTATTTTATCTAAACTTTAAACCTGTCGAAATTCTATTCAAGCTGCCAATACCAACTGAGGAAGTGTGTATGACACGTACTGATATATAAAGGGTGGTTATACTTTAAGGGCCGATGTTGTTTATGAATAAAACACCAATTATTTAGGAAATTATGTATGGAGCAAAATATCGGCCAAATGCCCGCGGTGACCTCGGCGGCATACCTCCATCCGATGGTTAAAATTTTCGATGACGCTGAGGTATAATTGTTGTCTATGCCGTCAATGTGCCGAATTATCTCATCCTTTAGCTCTTGAATTATTGCTGTCTTATCGACGTGCACCTTTTCTTTCTAATAACCCCAAAGAAAGAAGTCCAGCGGTGTCAAATCACATGATCTTGGCGGCCAATTGACATCGCCACCACGTGAGATAACACGGCCATTTAATTTGTCGCGCAAAAAAACATTGTTTCGTTAGCTGTGTTCCAAGTGGCATCGTTCTGTTGACACCACATATCGTCCACATCCATATCTTCCAAATCGGGCCATAAAAAGTTCAGAGTGACTGTAAATTCAGAGTAACTGCCTGGCCGGCATCATTTTGAAAAAAATACGGCCAAACAGTCACTTTTTGTGGGTGCATTGGTTTTTCGACAATCACTCTTGGATTATCATTCGCCCAAATGCGGCAATTCTGCTTATTGACGAAACCACAAAGGTGAAAATGTGCCGATTAAATTGAACAAAAAAATTACGAAGTGCACGATATGCATTTTGATTTGAACGCCCATTTTCATAATAAGCCTGAATAACTTTAACGCGTTGCTCGATTGTGTATCTTTCCGTGCTTCAAACTGAGTTAGTCTGAAATGTCAAATGAAATGCAGAAAAAAACTTGGCGTTTAGCTGTGGTTCACATTCCACATCGGCCCTTAAAAGTTATTATTGTTCAATAATGGATATTGTACGATTAAATTTGATGTGTGTATATAATATTAGTAGATTACACAATATACTGGATAAAATCGAAAGACTTTTGATTTATATTGCACAAAAAGAAGTAGTTTTTAATGAGTTGACAACATTCTACTATACGGGCATGCGTGCGTTGGTTTTGTTTACTTTACATGTTTTCAATAAAAAAAAGGCGCCACATATTTGTTTTTTATATTGCCAAACTTATTAAATAATGTGGAGCAAATCGACTTTATCAATAGAAATAAAGTACATACTCAATATAGTATCGCTTATAAGCATTTCGTAATTTGCACATTTATCGTGCTTTTAAAAGAGAAATTCCTTTGTAACTCGCTAATGTGCATACACTATGCTAATAATAAAAAATTCGCTTAATTTCATCAGCATCATGAAAAAACTATGTAAAATGCATCGAAAGTTCATGAATAAATTCAGAGTCTTGTGGCTGTTTTACTAAACGCCAGTTGCATTGTAGTAATACATGGCAACATGTTTTTAAATGCAGCCATAACAATTTTTTTTTGTTCCGAAATGCAACTTTGTAGTTGTCACTGCGCAGAGAAAACCAGATAAAGCAGTTAACCCTTAAATGCCCAAGGACACCGATTTTGATATAAAAAATATATGATGTGTAAAATGGCCGCCAAAAATCAACTGCGTACCAATTTTGTCGAAAATTTTTTTTTAAAGTTATTTAGAAAATAGTGGTTGTATCTTAGAAGATACACTGGACACTCCCCCGTAAGTACTTTTGATACGAAAGTACTTATACAAAACATAAAAACATAGAAAACATAAACTAGAACTTTTGAAATTAATTCATTTTAATTAAAAAACAAGTAAGAAAGTATGGTCGGTCAAGTCCGACCATATGATACCCTACACCACAGTATTTAAATACACATTTTCGAGAGTGCACCCTATTCGGGACCCATGGAGAATCATGCTTATGTGTCCATAAAATAACGAATCCATTTATGTTTTTAGTTTCATTAATAACGGTTTGAAACTTTGTGAGAGGCAGAAATTCCCTCAGCCAGCCTGCCAGCCAGCCAAATGAACATCATTAGATCGACTCAGAAAAAGATTCTGAAGCGATCGATATACTTAAAGGTGGGACTATTTTAAGTTATTACACACATCAGTACAAATGCATAATACTCTCTCCGCTATTGTGGTGAGGGTATAATTATACAAGTACATACAATTAAGAGCAGAAAGGATAATGAAAACAATTAATTGTGCTGATTGTTATAAAACCATTTTTTCCGCGGTAGAACCCTTACATTCTGTGAGCAGAACATTATTGTTTGTTCAGAGCAATTTAATAGCTTTCAACTTCCCTTTTTATCCATCACAGTCCAATGGTCCATCATATCTAATCTAGTATTCTTTGGCGGCGCTGGTTTATTATTGGCGGACACAGTGTACGCGAATATACTAACAAGAGTATTGTTTTGTAAAAATTGTTAAGATATAGTTTTTAAATCTTGGCACTTTGTGAACAATAAACAAGGGCTTAAGAACTTTCTCGATTCGAAAGCAATTTAATATCTAACAAGTCAGAAAGTATAGTCGGTCAAGCCCGACCATATGATACCCTACACCACAGTATTTAAAAACACATCATGCTGATGTGTCCATGTAAATATGGATTTATCTATGTTTATAAACTTCATGAAAATCGGTTTGAAAGTTTGTAAGAGGCAGAAATCGCCCCCTGCCTCCCCTTGTGGTCCTATTTTTTAAAAACTGTATAGCTAATGTGTCCCTACAGATATGGACCTATAAATGTTTTAAATTTCATTAAGATCGGTTTTAGAGGCAGAAATTGCCCCTATCTCCCCTTGTGGTCCGATTTTTTTAAAAATGTATAAATTTTGTGTCCATATGAATATGGTTCTATCTATGTTTTAAATTTCATTTAAATCGGTTTGATAGTTTCTGAGAGGAAGAAATTTCCCCCTATCTTCCCTCGTGGTCCTACGATTCGGCCCATTTTCAATAGGCTTGGTCCTTGTGTCAATAAGAACCTATGACCCAAATTTCATCAAATTATCTCCAGCATGCCAGCCAGCCGGACGGACATCGTTAGTACGACTCAGAAAGTGATTCTAAGACGATCGGTATACTTTAAGGTGGGTCTAGGACCAATATTTTAAGGCGTTACACACATCAGCACAAATGCATAATACCCTCTCCACTATTGTGGTGTGGGTATAAAGAACCATATTTGCAGAAGATTGACACAAAACACAAGTTTCAGCTGAGAAACTATCGCTAAGTACAAAAAGATTAAAGCCCCATTTTGTTGGCTTATTCGGAAAGCACTGCTTCATATAGCTTGCAACTTTAGTGGAGCAAATTTGTTGGTCTACATATAGCCTATTCAACTTTGGAACGGAGGCAAAAGTTGTATTGAGAGTTTGAATAAGAGGTCGTGTTAGATAAAGCCTTTCAGTGATGCAAACCGTTAAAATACAACGTAGGTTAAAATGTAAGTGCACAATGCATCAACACGGCGTCAATACTGTATTGATACATTGTGAACACACGTTGAGAAAAACAGTATGTGCGAATTTAGTTTGGATGAAATAATTTTTGTGCATTTTGTATTGTATTTGACTCAAGTTTAAAGCGGTGCTTTTACGTGAATTTTGTTATGAAGCAGTGCATATACGAGAATTTTTCCAATGCAATTTATTAAAATTGTATTCCATTGTGATGCATAAAAGCGAGATATGCATATAAGCAAATGTTTTTAAACGAAACAATTGCGGCTTTTCTAATAGCCAAGTAATAGAAAAACAAGCAGAGAAAAACCTAAGTTCTTATAACCTGCCTGCGAAAAAGCGTTAAATACCTTAATATTGCAAACGAGTGGGAACCTTAGATAAATATTTTTGAAAAAAGATTTAATGCTTTACAATATTTATATCATAATATTTTTATTCAGCTTATTACGATAATTTACCCAAAATTCATACTTCAAAAATAACATTTTAAATTCTTAAGCTAAATAAAAAATAAATCGTAAGAAATATAAAAACTTTGCTAAAGTAATAAAACTTAACGCCAGTTTTTATTACGATTCTTGGCATTATGATGATGATAGTTGTGTTTGTTATGAATGGGATGATTTAAATATTTCTTTTGATTACCAGTGGCCAACATATCTGTAGTGTCACTGCCTGAGCTTTGATTCTGATCAGCTTCTTTTGGCGTGGAAGTCTGGACTGAAAGGTAAATCTATTAGATGTAAAATAAGAAAATAATTTATTTAAGCCAAAAATTACCTTCATCAGTGGCACCTTTAACAATGGGGGCTGGATGAAAAATAGAAAATAAATCTTGAGGGGAGCCTAGGAATATAAAGGAGGAAGAGGTGTTTTTACGATTTAAATAAGATTAGAATAAGAAAAAATCAAAGAACAGAACATAACATAACAAGCAAGCAAATCGATGAGACTGTAAGATGTTTTTATTTTGTAATGAACGAAATACCGAAAAGTATGATGACTTAAGCGAACAAAAGCAATGATAATTTTCAAGCAGTTCTTCTTTTCAAAACTACACAAACATGTATACTTATGTACGAATAGCTCAAGCTTTATAAGGACTTTTTAAAACCGGTTCAATGCATATCTTTTAAAACAATGATGTTTTTAAAGTAAAATATAAAAGTTGGCGAAAAATTTTGTTTTTTGCAAAAATGCACCTGTCAAAAATTTATTGTTTTCAAAACAGTCAGCAAAATGTGATAAACAATTAATTGCAGAGTTCGAAAGAAAACTTTTCACTTACGTAGTGTATTTGTGTTCGTCAGTTTACAATCGTAGTGTACCGCACATAGTGATCAACTCCGTTTTCAACCGTTTTTTTTTTCAAATGTTGTCGGGTTTTTTAAAAGATTGATTTCTTGAATGTCGGCTTATCCGCTTTTTCCAAATTAAAAAACAAGTTCAGGGGCCTGATGCTAGCAGTTGTGATCGAGTACTTTTCGATTCGAAAGCAATTTAATATATTATTATTTCCATCAATACTGATCGAATCGGAATTATTTAATCATTAATTTGAGTTCACCATACTGAAAAAATAATTTCGATTCGTTCAGTATCGACTGCAAGAATTAAAAATAAAAATGGTTTCGAATCGACAAAATACTCGATCACGACTGCCAGAATTAGGCCCCAGGACAATTATTTCGATTTTTATTTTGTTAATATAATTAGTTCTGCTTTAGCAGATTAAGGCCCGTTTTCACAACTTACCGATAGCTAAAGATAGGATTTTATCGGCCGTATAAAAAGTGTTCCATAATTACAACTGTACTTTAAACTACCAGGTAGGATGAACCTTAATTTATTTTATCGCTCACTTTAGGTGAAAGTAACTTTTCAATAATGGAACACTTTTTATAAGGCTGGTTAAAGTCTTCTTTAAGCTATCGGTAAGTTGTGAAAACGGGCCTTAAAATATTTTGTTGGATTTAAGTAAAGAAAATCTTTGTTTAAAAGTAATTTAAAGACTGCTATTGATACTCTAAGGCCCGTTTTCACAACTTACCGATAGGTAAAAGTAGACTTTAACCGGCCTTATAAAAAGTGTACCGTTGTTAAAACTTTACTTTAACCTTAATTAAGCGATAAAGTAAACTAAGGTTCATCCAACCTGGTAGCCAAAAGAAAAGTTGTAATAATGGAACAAATTTTATACGGCTGATAAAATCCTAACTTAAGCTTTCGGTAAGTTCTGAAAACGGGCGTAAGAGTTTTCTTCTTTTTCATTTAAACACATTAAAAATTCAAAATCCGTTGTCTTAAGCTTTATGTCCTTTTTCTTTTAGACGATTTAGGACATATTTTCTTCCCTACAAATTTGAGTTTTTCTTTCTCAAATCTATAAATTAATAAAGCTGGTTGTCTATGATTATGGTACTTAGGCCGTTTTTTTCAGATGTGGTTAAAGCTTAAACTTAGTTTAACGTTGCCTGAAACTCGGATTTTTTGGCAAAATGTAATTTTTTTATTATTTCATTAAAGGCCATCATTTTAAGCCGAACTAAGCTGTTTCGTCAACATTTTGTATACCGAACAAACACGAAGTCAAACCTTTGATATGAAATGAATTTATCATTTGGCATCAAACACAATATTCAAACCTTTTTCCATTGTTTGATTTTAACAATTGATAATGATTTGAATATCAACATTTGACAAACAATGTTTAATCAAATTGATGTCAAATTGATATCAAATGTTATTCTCAAATCACAAAATTACTTGGCAGCACTAAAGCGAAAATTAAATTAACTAATTAAAAATGGCCATTAAAGCTTAAGGTCTTACACAATTAAAGAAAAGTTACATATCACGTAAAGTTTATTCGCCTTGAAAAAACCTTGATTTTTGTTAAAAAAAAATATAAATTACACTGCGGAACAGTCATTTTGAGGTCTGAAATTTTTACTAAATTGAGGTCACTGATTTCAAATCTAATCTCCATTTTTCTCTATCTCTATTTCGAGATATACCGTTATGTTCAAATTGAAGGCACTTTCACTGCATATGTATATTGGAATAACTTAAAATTTGGCAACAATATTATCTTTAAGCAGTGCTTACATTGTAGTTCAGTAGTTTCAAAGATATCTTCGAATTTAAAAAAAAGGAAAATTTTGAGAAAACAACATTTTTGTTCTTTAAAAATTCATATAAAATAAAAATGCGACAAAAATCACAACTTTGGTCTAAAAAACATTTAGCTTAACAAATTTCGAATGAAATGCTGTTTATTGCATTGTAATCAGTGTACAACTTTTTATTTTGTTCACAATTAACTGAGAAAACGGTACACTAACGTTCCGTACCTTAGTGTTTTTTTTAACTCCGGTTTGTTCTGTGTAGAAACTTATCGTATTAAAAAAAAAATGTTCTCCTTTATATGTGTAATATTTTAATCATGATACTCACACCCTTGCAAAGTGGTAAATATTTCTATATATAATGAAACAAAACAATATCTACATTTTACACTAAACACAAATGTCTATTTAGTGTGTCAAATATTGAACGCAGAGTTTATACAAATAAAGGTGCTATCAGACGGAATGTATTTTACATATGTACTGTCACTTTTCTTTCCCATATGCAATTCCGTATTTATGTCAAAATTTCAATTTAACATACGATTCATAATTTTTGCTATCACACCTGCTTATGTTTTTCCTTATGACATAACCTATAAATGTGAACAAAAGCTGACTTTTGTTTACGTTTCAAAAGAAACAAACCAGCTGTTTTGTTTATGTTTGCCACAGGAAAATAGAGCGTGTTCTAATCGAAAAATTTACATATGTATTTCCACATGTTTTTTACACATGCAAAGTTTCATATTTATCACACGATGTGTACAACTTTTACAGATGGAAAATTAGACAGTACATATGTAAAATACATCCCGTCTGATAGCACCTTTAGCGATATTCGCCACGGTTAAAGCGTGTTCCCACGGCAATCCGTTCTACTCTTCGAAACAACTCGGAGTTCAATGAACACCGACCAAGGATTGCCAATTAAATAATTTCTGTATTCAGGTCTCGCTGCTACAATAACAACAACGGTTTATGCAATTTTGAGTTTTTTTACAGCAAAAAGTTCCGATTTTGAAAAGAGGTAGAAACAAATTGTGTTGGTCATAATTTTTTTAATGAAAATAATTTTAACCCTATTTGATTAAGAGCACCCTTTTTACAGAGTGTATTCTCTCAAAAAATCTCCTTTGATATTAAAATTCCTCTTTTTTTGGAAATTATAGGCCAAGGCGAAATCATGTATCAGGTGTGTTTAGTTGATCAGTTTGATACAGTTTTCCGTTCGCTGAAACAGTCAAAGCACATGTTTTTTATAATATTTTTTTTTTTTTTGGGGACTTTGACATTTCCAAGCAGAGAGAATGAACTTCCTATTGTTTAATTATTGCGGTCATCTGTCACATGAATTCACCTTGCTGTAGTCCAAGGCGAATTCATATAAGGTGGGGTCGGTAAGAAAAATTCAATTTAAGTCGGCCTGACACTGTCGAAAACTAGTACCAAATTTTAATAAATTTGCAAACGTCAGCGTATATAAAAAACTAGTTTAAAAAAAATTAACCTGGGCTTTTACGCCCACCATTAAATGAATTCGCCTTGCTGTAGTCTTTATAAAAAGTATATAAATAAAAAGGGCATAGCGATGAGCGAGATAAATGTTTTAATGAGAAAGCCAATTAAGCATATGCACAGATGAGATAATAAATGAGGAGTCAGTGATGTTATACGTAGCGAGAAATCCCTTTTTGTAGGGATTTTCTTCTAAAAAAATGCCGTAGTTAAAAAGGGAAAGATTTTTTTAAATCATTGAAAAGTAGGGACTTTTCAAAGATGTGGCAAAACTGTAATATTTGGCAATCTTTCACGTTTTGTGACAACAAACTAATAAAACTGTTGATAGGGCAACATTACAAATTATTAAATTTCCTTGAGTGAACGCTTGCCGCCATTTCCATTTTGATTTTAAGATAAATTTGTGAAAATATTTTACAAGAATTGTGATGCCTTGAATTTTATTTCTTAGAGCAATAAATTTATAATTTGCTAAAGATGGGAGTCAAACAGTTTTGGATAAAAGTCACCATTTTAATGGTTTAATTTAATTTTTACCCTTTAGCCAAAATTAGTTATCATTGATTTATCACTGCCACATGTCCATACACACAGCGAAAGGTTTTTTTCTATCATTGATGTTAATTCCCAGTAAAAAAAATTTGAGTTTTTTGAAGCACTACAGAGAAAAAGCGCATAATCAAGCGCTTCAATTAGAGAGCTCTTATACAGCAGTAAAAAATGAAGAATAAGATATACAAAAAAAGCTGATATTTTAGTGCTGACAACGAAGAAGGGTTTAAAGCGAAAACGATAAAAATATATTATGGTTTACGAAAATTATTGAAAAAAGGCATTTAAACAAGTAAAAGCAAAATATTAATGAATATGTGTATTAAGTTAGCCCTTAAAAAAGCGCCTTAGGATTGCTTTGTATGCATGTTAAAAGAAGCGCTTATTGTCAGCAGAAAATAGTCCTCCAAACCGGGAACACCCCATACAAAAATCAGGCATCCCATCAGCAGGTTTGAAGCGATTTGAGGTATGAATTCATACAAAAAACCTGCTCCTTTTGGAGCACATTTTTTACTGGGTTGATGGTCTTCTTTTTTCGCTTATCCTTTAATTTGCTCGGCAATGAATCATATATGAATTCTTTTTCAATCGCTCAAGCGATAAATCAGTTTTTAATCACCAGTGATCTGAGTAAACTCATTTAGGTGATTTTTATAAAAAATTATTACCCGAACTTTAAATAAAACTTATATAAAATAATAAAAATGGGGTTATTTGTATTGATATATTATCATTAAAAAGTTAAAGGGATTTTTGTAGAGACAATTTTTTTAACGTGTTGGGTGGGAAAAATGGGGATTTTTTCGGGCTGCGTAAGGACTTATCAAAAGAGTGTATAACATCACTGATGAGGAGGTACTTTTCGTTAACTTGACTATTTTACTTTTTGTGTTTTTGACAATTTGAGCAAATAGAGTTTTAGAATGTAATTTTTTACTAAAATAATCTACTTTTGAAGAAATCATGACTTTTACTTTTTTTCTGGTGTAGTTATAGAGTTTTTTTTCCAAATTTTATTTTCGCAGAGTTTTCATTTCAATGTAACCAAAAAAATAAAAAAATTAAAACCCATTTCCGTCGAAAGTGTAATAATTAAGTTTTGAAAAGAACCTCCTCAAAAAATTTTGGAATAAAAGCATAAAGACTGCATTGAAAAATAAATCTGACAACAAACCAATGGGACTATAGAAAATATCTTCCGTAGATGAGGCCGGCGATAAATCTATCGAACAATTTAATTTTTCCAATTTTGGACTGTGTTTCGTATGGGTAATTTCGGTTTTAATGGTAATAGTCCAATCTAGTTCAATGGCAGTTTGTGTAGTTATGGTTCTATAAGATTTTTTCTCTTGAGAAGGAGTGAAAGGTACTGGTAACAGAGTTGGGAATTATTAATTTTTCACTTTATAAAAAACACACACACAGATAAGAAACATACCTGTTTTTGCTGCTGTGAGTACAGAGGCTTTTAAAGATGCCGCCGATTCATGACCTGGAGTGGACTTCTTTTCTTCCACTTGAGGAGCCGCCAAATAACTTAGTGCAGTTTTAGGAGTATTCGGCCCTGTCTGAGGTCCTGTCAAAGACAATTTTGGGATAGGTGGAAAATATTGTACAATATGTAGAACCAAAAGCCAAATATGAATTAAAATTTTGAATTTTGTTTAAATGTTTTTGTTTGTTTTGGTGTAATGGGAAAAATAAAAATTATGATTTTTGTTGTTGTTGGAAATCTTTTTTTTTTTTTTTTTAATTCACAGTTTATTAAATATTAAACTTCCAATTAGTTGTGTAGGTTTAATTAAGCACTTAAATGTATTTAGAATTAAAATGATTATTAAAAAAAATTGCATAAGGGGACTCTAGAGACCAGTATTTAAATACTAAAAACCATTACCGACTTCTGTTGCAGCTACAGACTTTTCTGATTCAAAGTCTCCATTTGTATCGTGGAATTCCCGGGGCGTATGCATTTGTTCACTGTTTCTGTCTGCAGCATTGAAAGTATAGGGTTTCTTTTCTTCGAAATGTTTGGGTTTAGGTTGATAATTTAACCCACCATTTTCCTTTATTTCATCTTTCTCGGGCTTCTCTGACTGTGTTTGTTTTTGAGTATTTCCGGTATCTTTTAGTGGTTTAGCGGGTTTCTTTAAAATAACTCTTTTTATTTTTTTTAGTTCCTTAATTATCTTTTTTTTAACATACCTCTGGACTTTCCTTTTCCGTCTCTTCAGCACTCGAACTAGAAAGATGAGAAGTGGAACTGCCATCATTTTCATCATCTTCTTTGGGTATATAGTCGGAATCGTTGTCTGAATCCTCATTTGCATATTTTTCTAACATTTCATGGACTGTAAGATTTAGATCGATCGAATCTTCATCTCGTGGTCTTTTAGTGGAACGTTCAGACTAAAATTTTTAATAGATAATTAATTTTTTATTTTTAATATCGTTGTATTAACATAGACCTACCGAATCTTTAGCGTTCTTGCCATCCTGGACAAATACACGCCTAGCCGGTACCTCACGATGTTGACCAGGTTTACAAATGGCATTACCGAAAAGTTTTCGCAGTTTTCCAATAAATGAAATATTTATGTTTGAACTAGACAACACCGTAGTTTTAATCTCTCGGCTTTTATTGGATTTCAGGCCTTGAACTCGTATGGCTCTCAAACGGCGACGTTTTGTTTGTACATAGTAGACCATTGAGTAGGGTGTTATAGGTTCAGAGCCGAAAATGTAGGCGCAAACTGACAACCAAATACGAAAGACACGCAACCAAACGATCAAAGAAAGAAATAAGACCCAAGGTAATGGACGTTCAAGCTGTATATTGGAATCATCTATAATCGAAATAATTTAAATCTTAGATAATTAAAAAATTAATCAGTCTTGAAAAAAAAATAACTAACCCCCTTGTGGCAAACTCCATTTAGCTGTATCCTCTACCACTTTCAAAACACGATCAGTTCTCTCTATCATAAATTGACCCATACGGGTGCTGGCAAATTTTTCCATTACATGAATAACGCGATCGTTAAAGGTGTATTGTTGTATAATATCAATTTCTTCGATTTCATCATCGGCAACCACAATCTCTTTTTCTCCATGATCATGATGTTTGTCCTTGCCAGACGCCTGTTTTGTTTTATGGGTCATTTTTTTGTTTTATTTTATTTTGTTTATTTTTAATATTTTTGCTCTTTTTTTAAACTGAAACTAAAAAAAAATTAATAAAATTTTGTTTTTGTAGTTCTTGGTCTTATCAGTGTTTATTACAAAAAAATTGTCTGCTTTAAAGGTATTTTTCTTAATTAAAATTTATTTTTGTCGTAAAAAATAATAGTGGTTGTTAAATTGTTTACAAGGTTAACCCGGTGCGCTTCGCTACCCCCATTAAAATTTTTTATTTTTTACATAATTTGTTTATTGAGTCTTCTTCATAATTAAGAATAACTATTAATTGTAATTGATCTTATCTTATTATAATTCGTTAGTAACCATCCTGGCAATGCCGGACGAAAGTACTTTTAAAATAAAATTAGTAAAAATTGTTTTTAAAAAGATCCCCTGAATTGAAGTTCTACTAAATTTAAAAACTTCTTCTATTGTCCTTGTTTGCGAGGTTCCACGCTTACTTTCCCACATCAGATCGCCTTTTGATAGATCTTCAGCTCATTATTGGTTTGGCTCATATGCCAAAAAATCCGTAATGGAAAAAAATGACAATAAAGGTTTAGGTGTGCCCCGGTAGGCTAGCTAGAAGTGAGCTAGTCTATCAACCCCGGGGTTGCGGGTTCGATTCCCGCCAAGAGACTCTGGTTTCTTTCCTGCAGACAAGCGTCAAGCTTCGCGTGTATTAGCATAGGGAATTAAAAAAAAAATTAATTTGCAATATTTTTAAAATAAAAAATAAAAGATGATGTTTACCGGATAGATTGTGTTTGTTTTTTTACATTCATGAGCGAACTTAGAAGTTTATAGCATTTTTTTTAAAGTAAAAATTATGGTTTTGTGCAGCATACACCAGTTTTCTAAAATTATTTTTAAAATATACCTTTTTGTGCTGCATATGTTTACTTACTGCTGTGTTTTAAGTTGTTGACATTTGATATTGTTCCCGCTATAACTACTGTTTTTCTAACGGCAATGAAGCGAAGCAAGAGTGAAATTTATATTATTGTTGCCATTTTATTTTGCTTTCGCTTAAACTACTTTTTTTCTTACGGCAATCAAATTTATTTTCTACGTTTTTGTATTAGGATTTTGCAGCATTCGCCAAACAGTGGCGTGTAGAGCAAAGCAATACTTAATAAACTTTAAAATTGTTGTTATAGAACTACATTTATATCTTACACAGAAAAATTCTACAACACTTTTCACCAATTAAAGCATTAAACAAAAAAATAAAATCAGTTTGAATTAAAAATTTAATCAAGTGAATTAAAAGTTTAATCAAGTGAATTAAACGTTTCATTGAAACTATTAATTTGTTTACTGGTGCAAATTCAATTAATTTTTTTTTTTATTAATATCACAAATTATTTAATTGAAATCAAATTTTATTTTTCTCTGTGTAATATCTCAGAAACTATAAAAATGTCCTGAAACTTGTTTTGGATTCAAAAAGCGGGCACTCAAAATATATATACCCCATACCAAACTCTTTTTTGTTTATACATGGTCGGTGGGTCAAACCAATAATGAGCTGACGACATGTTTGAATTTTATACCATAATTACTTGTTCCAAATCTGGAACTTTTTATATAACCTTTCGTCAAATATACTGTATTTTATCTTATCTTTGTATGGGGAGTGACATGCCCACTTCAAAATTTACAATTAATTTTAGAATTGGCCGGGTAAACTAGAAATTT
This sequence comes from Pollenia angustigena, assembly GCA_930367215.1. Classification (NCBI taxonomy): domain Eukaryota; kingdom Metazoa; phylum Arthropoda; class Insecta; order Diptera; family Polleniidae; genus Pollenia; species Pollenia angustigena. The sequence continues at coordinate 145,901,514 of OV884060.1, read as the reverse complement.
TAAAAAATGAGTGCCGTAGTTTAGGAATCTATAGAGAACAAACAGACACATTTTAATTTTAATATATTATACGTAGATGACTAATTAGTGTTAGACAAAATCTGAATACTTTGTTCTAATCAAGCGAACTTTGTTCACTTAATATTATTAAAAATTATTTTTAAGTTCCTGATAAGATTAAAATGTAGTGTAGGAGTTTTTCTCTCCCCAAAGTTTATTAGGTTAATAAATGCACAACTTTTATTAACATTTGAAATATTATTAAATTTTTGATAATTGCAAACATTTTATTTATATTGCGAAAGGTTTATAATAAGGGAGCAACAGTGCTCTTTTCGGCTGTTTCGAATCTTTAATATCCTCCGAGGAGATTTCGAAAATTTCAGGAGTGAGCTTTTTAAGGTATCTTTTAATTGATGTGAACTCACAGTTTTATAATTCGTTGCCTAATTAAAATAAAATATCTTAGTTTACTTTAGAAATAATTTAAAGCGTAATAAATTGATTTTCTGGAGGAGATTTTATATCGGACCAATCGTAAATTCATTCAGATCGATCATCACAAAATTAGGAAGACTGATTTCTACACTCAAATGGCCATTTTCTCAATGTATCGACAAACTGCCTGTTACTTAATGGCAACATAAATTTATTGGACCGATAAACTGTCCGTTAACAATTTTGGGTTTCTCAATATACCGACAAAAAATATTGTTTTCAGCTGGCAACGCCACTCAAAATACATGTAAAAGTTGGGAGTCAGCTGATTGAATTTATCTGTACGGGAAATAAAAGGAAAATAAATAATTGGCAGATGAGTGCCGGTTAGCTTTGCGATAAAATCGAAGCAAATGAGACATTGAGAAAACCAAATTTCTTTAATGTGCAGTTTTTCGTTGGGGAAAAAGATAATTGCCTAATGAGAAAATGGCCAAAAATATTAATATTAAACAAAAATTAATTTTAACCAACTTTCATTCATTTTAAAAGCGGATCATTTACATTTCATTTCAAAATTAAATTTTAACCGAATGGAAAACGAATTTTTTAACCCAGAATGAGTTGCTGTAAAAATTTTATAAGTGTAGTATTAAAAAAACATAAATCAAACAAAACTTCAATAGAGCAATACAAATTTTTTTAGAATTGCTTCCCTAATTGCTTTTCGGAACGTCGCTTTATATGGGACCTATTTACTCTGGTTTCGCAGAACACTTTTCTTCGCAAAAATTACCGAAATGAAAAATACTGTAGCGGAGTTCAGTGTTTGATGCGAATGGTCTTGCGAAAGGGCAAATGCAAAATATTGTAGCTTTTGTTTGCAATCCAATAACAAAATATACAGAATTGCAGTTGTCACATAATTGCTTTTGCGCAACACTAAAACTGTTTAGCTTTTTTTTGCTACATGTATTGCGTTTACATAACTGATACCCGAACAGCTGACATTTGTAAAAAAATAATTTAGAATCGTGAAATAAAATTTAAGATATGGAGCCGACAACTCTAAATAAAAAACTAAAAAGAGAAAACCCAACAGAAAGTGGACGGCAGATGAAACAAAAACTGTTTTGGATTATTTGGAGGAGTCGGAAAACATAGAGGTTAGTATTTAAAAAAAAAGTCCGTAATTTTTCAAAAGCAATTTCTTTATTATTATTATTATTATTTAGACAACAACAGTTCAAATGTTTTATAAGAAATTTATTGAAAAAAGGGGTATCAATGCAACCTGGGATATTATAAGGTGGAAGATACGATACCATAAGGCATCTTAAAAAAAGGCCAACGATTGAAGTAGTTCTACTAATGCTGCGATAATATTTTATTTTGCACTGCTTCGTAGCATTTTAAATCAATTTCACAAAATAATCAAACACCTTTTTGTAAATTTTCACGACCAATAATTCCGTAAAACAGCTGTTATCTAATTTGCATCTAGCATTGCAAAGTTGCTTTAAATACCGCTCACTGTCAATAATACAATTATTGCAATACCAAACCGTTGCAAACTAAAACGCACCAAACATTGAATACCGCTTGTATTTTTTTGGTTTGAAATAGGATTTCTATAAAGATTGTTATTCTCTTTTTTAAATGTTTTTTTTTTTTTGCAATATTAACACATTAATACAATTATTGAAGCCTTTTACAAAAATGAGCGTTGAAAATGCATTTCGTGATTACAACTTTCACCTCAAGGGATTCCTTAACAAGCAGAATTGCATAACATAACAAGCAAATGATAATCTACGAGTCATTGTTGAACAGCCGATGCATCCATAAAGAGTGTCTGTTTGGTGAGGTTTGTAGGCTGGCGGCTTCAGCGGGCGGTACTTCTTTATAAATGAGGTCGGCCAAGCAGTTACCGTGAATGGTGTTCGATATCGCGAGATGGTAATGGACTTCTTGTTTCCAGAAATTGAGGATATGGAACTGGAAGATATGTAGTTCTAACAGGATGGTGCCACTAACCACACAGCGAGCGAAACAGTGGCTCTTTTGTGCGAGAAATTCAATGGCCGTTTTATCTTACGTCGGGGCGATGTTAATTGGCCGCCACGATCATGTGATTTGACACCGTTGTACTTATTTATTTGGTGATATTTAAAAGAAAACGTGTACGTCAATAAGCCAGGGATAATCCAAGAGCTACAGGATGAGATAATTCGGCACATGAACGACATTGAACCACAGATTCATTGAAAATATGGATCATCGAATAGAGGTACGCCACCGAAGCCGTGGCGAGCATTTGGCCGATATTTTGTTTCGCACATAATTGTCATAAATCCTTCTATCAAAATAGAAAAGATTTGTTTTATTTACAATTAACATCGTGCGTTTTGGTTGGATTATAATACATAGTAAATCGAGTTCTCAGTTAGAGTGATAAATAGAATCATCAAAAAAAAAAAAAAATACAAATTTAAAGCTTTAATAGAAAATATATTGGCATTTTTAAGCTTTCTTTCGACTCGGTATTGATGTTTTGTATTTTTTAAAAATTGCTTTTAAGAAGAAAAGTTAAGGTTTCTTCTTCTTCAGATAGAGCTATTGGTGTTGCCTCGTCCTTGGGTGCACAACTTTCTAATTTTGCTTCTAATTTAGACTTTCTACAGCTTTCTTTAGAACAACGGCCAAGTCCACATTTAAACAAATTTTGTAATGCATTTTGGTTACACAAATATTTAAAACTTTGAAAAATAACCTTTGTTTAAACTTAATTTGCTAAAAAAAAAAAAACTACTAACTAAGGGCTAAAAAATCAGAGCAAGTTAAACTCTATTTTTGGTTTAAAATGTGTTTAATGTTTAAACTAACAAATCTATAAATCACAAAACATATAAATCATCTTTAAACGCATAAAATTGGGCGTTTAAACTACCAATACAGACCATATAAATTTTATAAGATTTATCGTAGTGCTGCCACATGTTATTTTTTTAACAACTTATAATACATGGGACACTAGACCGGGTCGACCTCCATACAAAAAAAAAGTTGTGCCAGTCACCCCTAGAATGAAAGATATGTCAATGAAGTTTCTAAAACAGGAAAACAATTTTTTTTGCCACGCCCCAAAATACAGCACTTTTGGTTTTTTATATGTAGCTCTGCCATTTAAAGTCCGATCTCATCATATCGCATATCGTTGTTCATGGCTTGATAGTGGCTTCATTTTTGTCTTTGGTGACTTTTCAATCCGTCCTGAAATTCTGGGCGCCACTTATGCCATCTCGGATCCTTCCCCCAAATGTCCAATTTTTTTGACGGTCCAAGAAAGTCCTTATAAAACCACGTATGTTGAGATTTTAATATGCTCACTTTTATGACACGCCTCCAAATAAAGCCCCTTTTTCTGTTTCACATACATACTACATTAAAACAAGTAGAAGTCAATACAAACCAAAAAAATTTTCCTCAGTCACGCCCTAGAATAAAAGGTATATTAATACAGTTTTAAGGACTTTAAAAAAAAATTTGCCACGCCCTAAATAACAGCCCTTTTTGTTTTAGATATATAGCAAAATAAAAATTCTGCAAAAAAGCCTCCATTTTTTTTAATGGCTCCCTAAGCCATTATCAATCTCGTACAAAACTCTGTAAGTTACGCGCAATTTTTGTTTAATTATTCAATAATCCTGAAAACCACTCTCTATGGCTTGTCATTTGAATTTTTAAAAACTGTTTCTTAGCCTTTGGTTTTTTTTTAACTAAGCGGTGTTTTCAAGTGGACTACTCATATTTTAATGAAAGTGAGACGGATGAATTTATTGACAAGCTTTCTCGATCTGAACTACTAGCGTTTTTTTTTGCCAGTTTTCATATTTTGTGCAATTTTTCGTGCCATTTTTTTTTTTGCTGGACTGTGAAACTCAAATTAAAAATTTAAATTAAGACATTTGTAAAAGCAAACATAATGTCATATATGAGACCATGATACAGATTTAAAACAAGAACTAAAAAATATAAAGAAACTGCAGAATTCTAAAAATTAAAAAAAAAAAAATAATTTAAATGCATAAAAATTAATGCCTCAAAACGGTGGCATGTCATAACGTCCAGTGTCATAGTGTCCATGGACTTTATGACACTCCAAAAAGTGTCATAGTGTCCATGGACATTATGACACTTTCAAAAGTGTCATAACGTCCATGGACACTATGACACTTTGCAAATGGACATTATGACACTTTCAAAAGTGTCATTAGGTCCATAATTACTAAAGAAGTTAAATACAAAAAAATGATCTGCATACACGCAGAGAAAAACATGTTTCATTATGATCCCAACCAACAAAACTATTTTTAAAGAAACTAATTTAACCATAATATGGTTGTCGGTGACAATGATTTGGTTAAATGGAACATAATATGGTAAAAAAATTTTAATAATGATTTTGCTGCTTTTTCTCTGGGTGTATATATTAAATATATAACGAAAACACTTTTGGGCGCAAGGATTTTCTCCTCTAGGTATAACAAATACCGGCTTCGCTGACTAAAGCTTCTCTGCATAGTCGGCTTTCGTTCGGAAACAAGGCAGATTTTAGAAGCTTTACTTAGCGAAGCCGGTGTTTGTTATACCAAAGAGGAGAAAATCCTTGCGCCCGGCCGAAGGCCGGCTGTGCAGAGAAGCTTTAGTTAGTGAAGCCCGTATTTGTTATACCATAGAGAAGAAAATCCTTGCGCCCGGCCGAAGGCCGGCTATGATCCCAAATTGGTTTTCATTCTTGCTTGTAAGAATTTTTGGCATTGTACTTACTTATTTTGATATTTAAAAAAAAATTTTACACATTTTAATATTTTTCATTATAAGTTAAGTTGTGGACATTATGACATTTTGCAAAGTGTCATAACGTCCGCGGACGCTATGACATTTCTTTGATGGACGTTATGACGCTTTATAAAGTGTCATAATGTCCATGGACAGTATGACACTTTCAAAAGTGTCATAACGTCCATGGACACTATGACACTGGACGTTATGACATGCCACCCCTCAAAACATGTATGCGAAAAATTATAAATTGGGCAGTCGGTGTATATAAATCTTAGCTAGACTCAAAGTTTTAGAGGGACTTTCTTAGCACGTGAAAAAATTAGGCATCAGAGGGAAGGATCCGAGATATCATAATTGCCATCTAGAATTTTAAGTTAGTTTAAAAAAGCATTAAATACGAAAATAAAGGCACATTCTAGACATTAACAATGATATACGATACGATGAGATTGGACTTTAATTGACGACGCTGTATATATAAAACAGTGATAACCAAGCCCCGAACTAAGAAAGCCCCGAACGCACGCACACAAGGATATTATGTGCTTGTGTGCGGTCGCAGGGACCGATGATAGTCTGATGTCTTGAAACGAACAAATTTGTAATATACATGTGAATTGCCGACCGTGTCTGTGTGAAAAATACGATTATTGACTGGCTCGCGAGTCTATGGAGTGGTTATCACTGATATAAAACAAAAAGGGCAGTAATTTAGGGCATGGCAAAAACAATTTTTTTAAAGTTCTTAAAACTTAATAAATATACCTTTTATTCTAGGGCGTGACTGATGAACATTTTTTTGGTTTGTATTGGCTTCTACTTGGTTTAATGTAGTATGTGTGTGAAAAAGAAAAAAGGGCCTTAATTTGGAGGTGTTTCATAAAAGTGAGCATATTAAAATCGATACATACGTAATTTTATAAGGACTTTCTTGGACCGTCAAAAAAATTGGACATTTGGGGGAAGGATCCGAGGTGGCATAAGTGGTGTCCAGAATTTCAGGTCGGATTGAAAAGTCACCAAAGACAAAAATTAAGCAACTTTCAAGCCATGAACAACGATATGCGATATGATGAGATCGAACTTTAAATGGCAGCGCTACATATAAAAAACCAAAAGTGCTGTATTTTGGGGCGTGGCAAAAAAAAATTTTTTCCTGTTTTAGAAACTTCATTGACATATCTTTCATCCTAGGGGGTGACTGGCACAACTTTTTTTTCGACCCACCCTAATGGGACACTGATTTATAGTTGTTAGGCTTAAACTACATATAAATTCAAGTTTAGTTCAACTAAACCAGCGTTTTAACCATCAGTGATTTATTAGCCATAAGAAAGACTATTTAAAGATGTACCATTTTAAACAAAAATACCAAATTTTACCGATTGGTTTTTACAAAAGAACTTGCTTTTCTTCTTTTTAAATTTCATTTATTATCGTTTAAAAAATTTATTTTGCCAATTACTTTTCTTCCCAAAGTGAAAGAATCGACCGACAATTTATCGAACTCAATTAAGTATAGTTGAAGAAAATTCAAAAATATTAAGGTCTCTTAATCATTAAGGCCCCTATTAAGGTTCACAACTCAACTCAGTTAAATTGTAATTTTTTCAATTTTTGTATTATGGCTTATAACTTCGCTATATTGCGGCAAAAAAAAAAACCATTAAAACTACAACTCAACACAACCAGTTGTTTTATTTACAACTCAGCTAAGTTGATGCTGATGCGTTTCGTCTGTTTTCAAAGTACTTTTTGTACTCGTTCTGCAATATGACGACATGCATTGTTATTTATGGTGCTTTTATACAATTTTATGTTTGGGGGCAAAATACAGACATTTTATGTTATTTAAAATTACTAGATTACAGCAGCTCATAATAAAAAATTGCAACAAAAATGTAAGTAAGTCTTAATTGACAACCTATTCGTTTCAGCGGCGCATGGAGTGGAAAAAACTTAAAGGCTGTCAAATTACCTTCCTAAAGGGCTGTATTCAGATAACATCTTTAGAAATCCGGTAGGACTAAGCGAAGATGATGACGGTAAAGGAATGCAACATAATGTTCATAAAACAGTCCTTTCTGGAATTTCATCGGAGGTGTCATCCGAACTACAATCTAATGGCCTGTTCGTCGATAGCGAATGAAGACTTCGTTCGCATAACTTACATGTAAAACAAAAACAATATTTTATAATTTGTTTTTGTTTTAAATGTAATTTATGCGAACGAAGTCTTCATTCGCTATCGACGAACAGGCCTTAAGGGAGTTAGGGCTTCCCCCGAGAGATGTCAAAAAGATCATCGCTGGTATGAAATCCGGAGTCTGTGACAGATCCCACCTCATATAGGCAGCTCTAAATGCAATTCATAGGTCGTCGTTGCAGATTTCTATAATTAGCTACAGAGAAAATAATAATAATTGAGGTCATACCCCACCCGTTGCAAACGAACGGACCAGAGTGGTATTGACATAATTTAGGTCAGGATGGTGCACCCGTCTAAACTCGTACCGGTCCACAATCAACAGCCCGATCCCTGATATTTGCCCTGCAGGGCAAACCCAGCCGAGCGAGAACTCTCGTCCTTATGGACACACCCGCTTGAGGTAGCTCGGCTACTGTGACTTGATAAAAAATCAAAAAAAAAAAAAATTTTATACATACGTGTTTTTCAGGTCGAGCTATTACAACAACAAAATGGCTTTTTTATTTTATCTACAATATATATTTTGCTTTAGTTTAAATTATTTCTCACTTGATCAGTGATGCCAATAGTAGGTAATTTTACCTTTTCGTATGGTATTTTCAAAATATTATCTCATTTTTAATATACTGTCTAAGGGCACTGCTACACGTTTAATAAATATCTTGATATTTTAAGTATCACGATATTTATTGAACGTGTAGCATGCAATATTGATGGATCACATTCTATATCGCAGAATGGCCTAAGGGCACTGCTACACGTTCAATAAATATCGTGATATTTGGATCGCGATCCATTTTAAAATATTGATGGATCACGAGCGTATGCTACATGTTCAATATTTATCGCGTCGGTATTTATGTTATGTTTGTGTTGTGCGGGTCGTTTATCAATGTCGCGAGAAAACCAAAAGAAAGCCTGTTTAGCTATTTTGCTTGCTTTTTTAAAAACCTTTAATAATTTTTGCAGTGCAGCCGCTCTTCTTATTTTGTCGGAATAAGCTTTAGCCGACGAGTCCCACAATTCCGGCAATGCATTCAAATTAAAAATGAAATCTTTTAAAATAATTTTTTCACTGCTTAATTCCGATTCCACCGGCAAAACCGACTCGATTTCACTGTCTTCTGCCATTACCCTCAATAAACTTTACACAAATTTTGTCAATTGTTTAACTTTTTATTTGTTTAATTTTTTCCACTGCGTATTTTATTTCTTTTATTTTGACACTTTTTACAGACGTATCATGACTATTTAATATCATGAAAATGCTACACGTTCAATATTTATCACGCGATCCACGATCCGCGATCTGGATTTCTGGATTTCATATTTTAGGCCATTCTGCGATATGGATCGCGATCCATCAATATTGAACGTATAGCAGTGCCCTAAAATATGAAATCCAGACCGCGGATCGTGGATCGTGGATCGCGTGATAAATATTGAACGTGTAGCATTTTCATTATATTAAATCATGATACGTCAGTAAAAAAAAAATACGCAGTGGAACAAATTAAACAAATGAAAAGTAAAACACAATTGACAAAATTTGTATATTTTTTCCAATCCTGCAACCACTTTTTCCACCAAATTTTTCTTTCCACTTTTTTCTTCAATGAAAAAGCAAGAAAAATAGCTAAATAGGCTTTCTTTTGGGTTTCTCGCGACATTGATAAACGACCCGCACAGCACAAAAATAACATAAATACTGACGCGATGAATATTGAACATGTAGCATACGCTCGTGATCCATCAACATTTTAAAATCGATCGCGATCTATATTAATGGATCACATAAAATGAGGCTTTTCAGCGATATGGATCGGGATCCATCAGTATTGCATGCTACATGTTCAATAAATATCATGATATTAGAAATATCACGATATTTATTGAACGTGTAGTAGTGCCCTAAAAATGCGTAAGTCTTCGTCTTATTTCCATCAAAAATTTTTTTTACATAAATCCTATTAAGTTTAAACGAAAGCAAATTATCATTAATTTTCTTGAAATTGAGGCACATCGTTATCGAATAATGACCTAATTCTTCATCATTCCCTTCACCACCATCAAAATTACAAGTATAAGTGACAGTACCTATTCAAGCAGCGTTTTTCTCAATTAAATTATATCACACACCTCTTGCAAGTACACAGAAAAAAATATATTTTTCCAATTCAAACAAAAAATTTGTAGAATCAAACAATTTTTTGTCTGAAATCGGTCCTATAAACAAATTCGCATATTCAAACAATTTATTTGCATTTTGTTTATTGAAAAAAAACACTGATTTTTTCAAACAAATAATTTAACTGAATCAAACAAAAAGTTTACTGAAATTCATATACTAAATTTCAAGATAAAAAAAAAAACAGGTTTTTCATCATTATATTTTTGTATTTGATGTATTTAAGCAAATAGTTTGAAAAAATTGAATACGGGATTTTTGTTTTTTTTTTTTACCAACTTTGAAACCAACCAAAAATTTATTTTGTATCTTATAATGTTGTTGTTGTTTCTGTTGTTTAAAAAGAGTGAAACGTTTTTTTACCTGTTATTTTTTTTTTTTTTTTTACTTCAACCTCTTCATCTTTCTTACTGTTGTACTTTTTTAAAGTGTCCAAAAATAGACTGCATGTGTTTTTTGTTGTAGTTCTTATATTTCACATTAGGAAGTGTTGCTTACGATCAAATAAAAAAATGCAAAAAGACGACAACATTAAAAAGCGTTAAATATTTCATACAAAATTATGAAAACTTGAAACCAATAACGCGTGTATTATATTTTTGAATGGTTGTCTACATTTTTGTTGGTTAAATAAAAATCAAACAAAAATTTTAATTGAATCAGTAAAAACATTTGTAGAAATTAAAAAAATTTTCAAACAAGCGTTTGTTTGAAAATAATTCGGCAATAATTTTTTCTGTGTATAACAACTTGTAATTTACAAGTCAGTTTTTGAGAGTTAAATCAATTTGTGTGCTCTCAGAACTTAATTGCGTTATGAAGCTAAGATTTATAATAATAAATATTGTTGCCGAATTTTATCTAGATATAATTTTGGAGGACGCCTATATGGGACCAACGACCAAGTCTTCACCTAAAAGTCTGTATCTATCGACGTAGAGAATTTAAACTTAGTCACCCCAAACAAAACTTTTTTCAACGTGTACTTTTAAATATATTATGTCTAATTCAACCATATTATTGTCACCACCAATCATATTATAGTTGCCTTTAAGCATGTTATGGTAAATCATGACAATAATTTGTTTGACACTTATAACTAGGGCAACCAAAAAAAAAGCAAATGCTTATTTTTTTAGATAGAATAGAAGAAGATAGAATGATTTTGATTGAACACAAATTCCCATCATAAAAAAACAAAGAAAATGAGTCATATTTGTTAGGGTTTTTTTTTGAGTTATTTTAGCAATATCGGCTTTTTTACTTATTTTGCCATTTAAAGAAAATTTTTATTTTTTTTTCATACGAAAAAAAATATTATACATATAATACATTTTTGCAAAAATCGTTATTATTATTTTTGATGTACAATTTTTTTTTTAAAATTGTGCTAAAAAATCAACCGTTTTTGTACTGTAACAAATCTGGTTAAAAAAAATTGTTCAATATTATGGTAATATTTTGTGTTTCTATTGTAATATATCATCCCAAACACCTATATTACATCTGTATGTTATTATACCCACACCATAAGAGTAGAGAGGGTATTATGCATTTGTGATGATGTGTGTAATACCTTAAAATACTGGACCTTAAGTATACCGATCGACTCAGAACCACTTTCTGAGCCGATCTAACGATGTCCGTCCGGCTGGCTTACGTGGACAGCCTTGTGCGCAAAGTGAGATCATTTAATAAAATTTGGTACATAAGTAGGTTCTAATTGGCACAAGAGCGGATCGGTCCATTATTTCATATAGCCCCCATACAAGAATGTATTAAGCGACATTTCTGAAATTGTGTAGGAAACGAAAAAAACGTCTCATTTGGTTATTTATTTTTCGGATTTTATTGAAAGGAACATATTTGGAAAGCGATTTTCAGAATACAAAACATATTTAAAAATGTGGCTTAGCATAATTTCTTTGGCGGATAATATAAATTACAGGGTGCAACATTATTCCAGTGAGAAAACTTGACGGTTGATACAATTTTATTTTCACTCCAGTTTCCTTTGCATCCATGATAGGGCAGCGAAACCCAGGCCAAAATGTGGCGCATAACTTCTAGTTTAGTTCCACATCAAAAAGTCATTTTCGAAAAAAGTGTCGCTTAATACATACTTATGGGAAGGTATTGATATGTAGATAGATCCATATTTATATGGACACGTAAGGTATGCATTTTTTAAAAAATAGGACCACTATTAAATCGATTTAAATGAAATTTGTTTTAATTACTGTGGTATTGGGTTTCCCATGGTCGGGCTTGACCGACTATACTTTCTTACTAAATTTTTATTTTACTTTGTCGTAGAGGTACTGTAACGTAGTTTTTATAGGGTTGAATATAATTTTTATGTGTTTAAGTTTTTAGTATTAAGTGTTTAGTATTAAGCCAGGCCTGAACTGTTCTGAAAATCACTTTATGACCATATTTTCATTATGCAATTAACGCCGCAACTTTCGCATGCAACTTGTTGCATGTTGGCAATAGGTATAGGGAAGAAAACGGCGTGGATAAAGTTGAAAAATGCTTGAAAAAAGTTTAAATGTAAATGTGAAAAGAGGGTGCGTTCGTTAATGCATCACTGCACTGCATCAGTGATTTGAAGTGGTTATATATTTATCAGTGAAGTAAATGCGGACCAAAAACTTCTGAAATACTCCACAAAAATAATAGTCACACAATAATAAAAGTTATAACTATTCTTTTATCGCCATTAAAAAAAGTTTGCTTTTCTGATGCAGTGCAGTAATGCATTTACGAACGTACCCAGAGTTTCGTAGTAACTACTTTAAAAGAAAAAAGAAAGAAAAACTCGGCGTTAATTGCATAGTCTAAATGCGGTATAACTCAAATCACGTGATTTCAAATCACATGTGCCTACCAAAATCGCACGTGTGATATTTTAGCGTCCCGTTTTTATGTGTTTTGGTGTGATCTTTAATTGCAGAAAGCACACCGAGAAACACAACAACGGTATGACTTTCAAAACACCACAAAACCACACGTGTGATTTCAAAAGCACGTGATTTTGATAACAGGCCCATTTATCAACGTATTTTGTTATTTACTTGTTTGAGTTCTTTTCTCTTTCAAAAAATGTCATAGCTGTAAGCTAACGATCAGTCACTTCATACAATAATACTCTTTCTGTAACGTCTTTTTACCATCACAGTTTGTAACGTCTTGTTTCTTTTTAAATATAGCTTTTGAATAAAGCAACGTCTGTTAATTCACCTGCTCCCTGTTTTTGGTAATGTTACGTTTATTTAGTTTTTTTAATGTAGTTTTAAGTAGCTATTAAGAAATTCTCTGTGTATATTGGAATCAAAGTGATTTGCGGAACCAATTATTGTTCGTTTCCGCAAATTTTGGGTTTTACACGAAGTTGTAACAAAATTGGAAACAAAAATCTTTCATTGGTTTTCCAATTTATAGACACCGAAAGAAAGCTGTCCAGTATTCCAAGGGATAACGGAGACAGAATTAATAAAAAATTTAAATCAGTTTTATTAAAAAATTAAGGATTTTCGGTACTTAAAGATATTGGGGATATGGGCAGTTCCAGCGAAAAGTCTACTTTTTGTAACGTAACGCCAGAAATAATTAAAATTGTTTCTCATAATTAAAATTGTTTTTTACATTCTGGTGTAAAGCGCAGCTAGCACTACATTTAGTTACAAAAGGGATAACAGTTGAACAACATGGTCCTAAAATACAACCTTATTTGCATTCTGGCGTTACATTAAAAAAGTAGACTTTTCGCTGAAAATGCCCATATGTACCTTAAAACGAGCCGAGATTTTTTAATTCGATAGCTTGAAAAATAAATCTATATAAGTCCAAAGTTTACTAACAAAGGTTTTATACAAAACGTCTTGCTCAGTTCGCATTCTAATTAAGTTTTGTAATGCAGGTCAAAATCCACTTCCGGTTTTTTAACGTCCCGCCAGCGCATATTTTTGCTTATATCTTCAAATCCTTTGCGTCGATAAAATACTGAATTTTAAATAAATAAAATAAATAAAATGCTCGCTTAACATCTGTAGAGTAAGGAAGAACTTTTTCTATGTACAAGAACTTGCTGACTCCAAATAAACATAGTTTTTGTTTCGAAAATTTAATGATTGCATCGACTTATAATTTACTGTAACAACATATTAAACAAATAAAGTGAAAAATAAAAAATAAATTTAAATTGCTGTTTTTTAATTTTAACAGCTTATTTTCACGTTTTTAAATGCTTTTTTTTAAGAGCTTAAAACTGTTTTTTAGAGCTTCTTTTTTGGTTGTCCTACTTATAACAGTCATGGTATTTTCGCTTTCTTTTAAATAAAAAATTTTAATCAAAATTATAAAAAAACGTAAGAAAATTATAAAAGAAAACTTAAAATAAAATAAAAAAATTAAGTCAATATTATAAAAACAATTTAAAACAAGTTAGAGTGCTATATTCGGCTGTGCCGAATCTTTGATACCCTCCACCGACAGTTCGAATGTTTAAGGAGTAATATCTGTATGATGTTATTATTATCTTAAACTGTGACGATTTGTTATTAATTATGGTTTAAGGCAACCAAACTGTTTTCCGGTAGAAGGGTTTATATGGGGCCTAGGGTAAATTATGGACCTATCATCACGAAATTTCACAGTATCATTTATAGTCCTATAAAACTGTGACGAGCCAAAATTTGTTATGATTGCATTATTTTTTACGGATTTAGGCGTACTAAACTGTTTTCCGGGAGTAAGGTTTATATGGGGCCCAGGGTAAGTTATGGACCGATCTTCACGAAATAACACAATTTTATTTCTTGTCCAATAAAACTTTGATGTACCAAATTTTGTTATGATAGCATTATTTTTTACGTTTTTAGGCGTACTAAGTTGTTTTCCGGAAGTAGGTTTTATATGGGGCCTATGGTAAATTATGGACCGATCTTCACGAAACTTAACAGTTTAATTTCTAGTCCTATGTAACTGTGACTTGCCAAAATTTTTAATGATAGCATTGTTAGTTAGGGTTTTAGGCTTAATATACTGTTTTCCGGGAGTAGGGCTTATATGGGGCCTAGGGTAAATTATTGACGGATCTTCACGAAATTTCACAGCGTGATTTTCAGTTGAATAAAACGAATTGCTGCGAAATCTTATATCATTCTGTGCATTTTTCCGCCATTTATGTTAGTTTTTGTAACAAAATTATAAATTTTTTTTAGGTGGTGGTTCCACATTTTGATTCATAGCTCAGAGCCTATTGAACCGATTTTGCTGAATTTCAATCCCAAACTGCTAAGGATAACTACAAGCAATTTGACACCAAGTTTGTTGATTTCTTTTGAGTTTTTCGAAAGTGAGCGTGTTTTCAACAGACGGACAGACGGACAGACAGACGGACATGGCTAAATCGACTTAAAATTACCCCAGAATATAAATACTTTATAGGGTCTGAGATGAATAGTAAAAAAGTTTCACACGGAATGACAAACTGAATATACCCTCTTCACAACTAATTGTTGTGGAGGGTATAAAAATGTCGAAACACCATGAATAAAGCGAATAATCGAATTTTTCAGACTTCAGGTTAAGAAAAATAATATATTATACAGTTTAAACATTAATTTTAAAGGTAATTGGTACAGGGTTTTTCCAAATTTTGCAGGTCTGTGTAATTATGTGGTTTTAATATGTTTTAAGCTTTCGTAACAAATAGTTTTCTTGGAGGTGATCATATTGAAATTTTTTTTTCTCTGGGTGTATAGGTATGTATGTATGATTGTAGGGTGAATTTGTTAAAACTTGTTGCTTCTGATCAGACAAGATTATAAAAATTATAATATGGCTCAAAACTTTTTTGTGAACACCCTAATGTTTGAAATTTAAAACATGCACCACCACCATTACAATAAAAATAAAATGCATGTAAAAATCTCCGAGAAAACAACACAAATTAAATTGAAAAACAATTTGTTTTTATTTTTTTGGAAAGTATTTTTAGTCAATTATTTCATTGCCCCAAGAGAAACGAAATAAATAATAAAATTATCAATTGACACAAATGAGATCAAAGTGTATCGAAAGTAAAAACAAAATTTCAACACAAAAAAAAAACATTTTTTAAATAAAAAGTGCATTAAAACGAACGAGGGAAAAAGCAAAAGACGAAAACCAAAAAAAGAGAACTTAAAAAATAAGAACGCAGTTCAGTTTTAAATACAAAAACAAAAAAACTAAAAATCAAACTTACCGGCCGGTTAAATTGTTTTTTCTAAAAAAATGGCATCAATAAATTTTAATTGAAAATCTTGTAATAAAAAATATAAAATTATTTTATTAAAATGAACAATATTTTAAATTCAATTTCTGTGTAATTTTAGTGATGGAGAGAAAAATCTTCTTCTTGACATTGACCTCTCAAGCAATTTGAAACAAATACAAAATAATTTAAGACTTAATGAGTGGAAATTTATTTAATTAAAAACATTATAACAAACATCGAATGTAATAAAGTGAGCCAGACAGACCGTTCCATGTAAGTGAAATGGAAAGGGGGGAAAAAGCAGATCAGGGCAGAATATAACAGACCAATCAACAAGTGATAACGGTATTTATTACATTTTTTTTTTAATAATTAAATAAATTTTGAAATGGAAAGCTAAAGTCCATGATTTAATTAGAGATGAAATAAAACTTTTATATTCAGTCTTACCGGCTAATTTATTTTAGATTCACAAATTAACTAAAATTCTTAACTTAAAATTCACTTAAATTTCAAAAAAAATTTTTTCTTATAATTTTCAAAATAAAATTAAATTAGCTTAAACTAATTTTTCTATTTACTTGTAAATAAAATAAATTTTAATTAAAAAAAATAATCAAAAGCGCACCTTTTTCTTTATAAAAACTTTCTAACTGTCCCGCAGCACAACTAAACAACAACTGATTTCAAAGCCTTTTCTTAAACCGGGAATTTTTCAGATTTTGCTTTAACTACATCTCTTTGGCTTATCTCTGACAGGGATGGGAAATTAATATTTTGAAAAGATACTAAATCCCTAAAAGAGTACTTTTTTCAGAAAAACGTACTTAACTATTTAAGAAAGAAATTACATTTAAAAGTTCGTAACTGAAAAAGTGTTCATCGGAAGAATGCTAATAATTTGAGCAAAAAACATATAGCCTGGGTTCAATCTATGAAAGTTTTCTTTCAAAAAATCCGAGTTAACTGATGTGAATGGATAGAATAATAGCACGTTCTTTTCCCCTTCCACCAATTAACTTAGACTTTCTGAAAGAAAACTTGCATAGTGTGAACCCAGCCATAGTTTCGAATACCTAGTCAAGATCGAAATCGATTTTGAAAATTTTTGCAAGTGAATAGAATTTTTTTACATTTAAACACAAAATGTTTACCAAAACTGCTACGTACTAGTTTGTGCGTACGTAGCCACTGAAGGCCACACTATCAAAAAAAAGAGTTCCCATTTATATTAAGCGATTTTTGTGACTGCAACTTTTGGCGGTTCTTCTTTAAATTGGCTTTTACGTATCATTATCAAAGTAAGTTTTTATTCTTGATAAATTTTTTTATTCTTGATAAAGACACTGAAACTTATTGTTGGGGATAAGCTATTTTCTATCAGAGCTGCCAGACTTGGGGATTTATCCCCAATTATGGGGATTTCATGACAGGAAAAGGGCAAAGAAAGTAATTTGGGGATTGGGGATTTTACACATTTTTAATATAATTTCCCTTTTTTAATTATTTACGCTTATTTTTCTTTGTTTCGTATATAAAATATCAAAAAAAAGTAGGAAAACTTTTATCTTACTCCAATCAACAACGGAACGGGGTTTTTCACAGAGGCTCAAAGCTCTCTGTCTGCTATCCTCTTGGGGATAGCAAGAAGCGATTCCAGCTCACGACTTCCGGTCTCTGACCAAGTGTTCCCTGAATATGTATTTTAAGCAACCGCTTGAATACAGCCAATGTGAGAAGGCGCACAGTATTGAGTAACCTGAATGGCATGAAAGCATAGATGCGTCTCAGGAAGTAGGTGACAACTGATGACAACTAGTCACTGAAGCTCATCTGTATTACGCCGTGTAACGGCTCACCGGCCTAGAGGTGTGTTGGCAGCCCCAACACTAGGATCGGAGGCTTTGGCCTAATCAGTCAATCCTCCTAAACACAAAATGATTACAGAAACGTTAACAAATTCAAATTTAAATAATAAATAATAGACGCCCTATGTTCTTCGTGAACTTTTTATTTAAGTATCATGTAGAATTTTCTTTTTTTTAATTTTACTGCGTATATTTAAGTAAATAAAGGACATATATATATATATATATATATATATATATATATATATATATATATAATCAACAACGAATACGGTGTAAAAGGTACTAAATAAACTTATGTAATTATTCTTGAGTGAGTGTTTTAAAAAGAAGAATCTAAAACCGTTGACAACACATACAATTTTTTTAAAGAAAATTTTTAAGCAAATATGTAAGTATGAACGACAATATAACAATGTTTGTGAAAAAGAATGCATCGAAGTATTAATTAAATTGATGACGGATGTATTGTTGGTTTTAAGGATAGCTAAAACCGATTGAACAAGCTCCAAATTCTTATAAAATGGCTCATTCGTCTGCATAAACAGCATATTGTTCTGCTTGTAATTCCTCACCGAAATCGCAAAGAATTTAAAAAAACAGTCGCTACAAACAAAATAAAATAATTTTTTTTACAAGAAATTCTTATTTGGGGATTTTTGGGATTTCTTTTTATAATTTTTCTTTCTATTTTTAAAAAAGATTTTAAATTAAGTTAGAAAAAAAAAATATTAACGTTTTACGCCCGTATTTATAAAAATTTTTAACATTTAATAAAGGTTTACAAAACAAATTTTGAATGAAAATTTGCCTTAATAAACGATTGGTAAATTAAATAATCGTTTATAAATACGGGGGTTAAGGTTTTATTTTTTAGTTTGGGGATTTTTGAGGATTTATTTTATGGAGATAGGGAAACAAGTACCTGGCAGCCCTGGTTTCTATGTGCATTTTACTGGTTGCTTAAGCCAGGTTATCAGGATACATTCTCCCAAGAAATTTTAGCTTTTACGTTTGCATCGTGCAATATTTATCAAAGAAACTTTTTATGTAACAGATTTGCAACCGAAGTTAAATAAATTTTTCGTCAAATGAGAGAACAATGAGATAACGAATGAGGGAACAAAACGAATCGAAGAGTACACACGCTTGTGTGCCTCTTTTAGTTCATCTCTCCGCTCTTGCCAATAAAAAAAGAATCGCAGTGACAAACAACGCACAATGAAAACGGGCACAAAAATGCAAAATCATGTGATTCTGCTGCTTTACAAGCAAATGCAACACTGATCGCATAGAATCTTTAATCTTATAAAAATTAAAAATCGTACGACGGAGCGAATTACCGGCTTAAAGAGGACCAACTTTAGAAAAATCAAACTGTGTAGTTTTGTCAAGTCTTTTTTGTGAATAAAACTTAGTAAACCAAATATCGGAGGTCGTTCCATATTATTAGATTTGAGTTTCCCTTAAAGGACAAACAAAATCCAATGGGGATTGATTTTAGGTTTACATTATAAAAGTTTTCTTTTGGATATTTTCTTAAACTCTCTTTTAAGCTTTCATTCGTGTCCACACATTGAAATAGTTTTTAAAATTTCTATTTTTTACATGTTTACTACAACATGATTTTTTTGGTTTTAAAAATTTTTAACAGAAAATAAACTGGGTTAGCCAAAGATTAATTTAAAACAATGTAAAAAAGCAAAAGGTGTAACGTGACCAATATTTACAAAAGAACAAACATAAGTGAATTTCCAAGGTCACGCTAGTTTGTACCCCATGCCATTTTTCTCTCTTCTCACAACAATAAACTCAAACTTTCTGAACGAAAACTTGCATAGTGGAAGGCCGAGACATACTTAATTAAGACTTAAACCAAAGCCCTTCATCGGATTGAAAACAATTCCTTTAATTTGTCAAGCATGTTAAAAAAAATTAATTAAAAAAAGTACTATTGAAGAAGCGGAAGTATTGAGTTATTAAAGTTACTTAAAACCTTAAATTTAAAAAGTACTTTAAAATAGTACTGAATTTGCCATCCCTAATGTGTGCTCTTAATCCCTTCTCCAATTCTTTTTCACCAAATTGGTTTTGTTTTAGTTTTTAATTATGTATGTATGTATCTCTCACGTGGAAATATATAAAAATATGTTTAGTCATTT
Source organism: Pollenia angustigena (assembly GCA_930367215.1). Classification (NCBI taxonomy): domain Eukaryota; kingdom Metazoa; phylum Arthropoda; class Insecta; order Diptera; family Polleniidae; genus Pollenia; species Pollenia angustigena. The sequence goes on along the minus strand of OV884060.1, from coordinate 145,881,536 downwards.
AATCTCTCAGAATGGAAGGATGCTACCAGATCAGATGTTTTTAAATTAATGAAGATAAACCGAAATTTCATTGTTTAAAATCAATTTATTAAAAGTAATTCGGAATTTATATCTCGTAGTTGTGATAACTTTGAAAATTAATAACGCCAAATTGAGTTAGTTTTTTGAAAAAATTCTATTCGTGTTTTATGCGTTAATAACATTTAAAAATCGAAGAATTAAATTTTAAGGTACTGGAAAATTCAAATTTAAGTTATGTATTTTGTTAAATCTAACCAAATTAAACGGTTTATTCGATTTTTGAAAAATGGATATTTTAAAAAAGCCGGACGGGACAAAACTAAAATAACCGGATAAAGCTGGTCGAATAATAACCGTTCGATCTCCCTAATTGTTTCCCAGAAATTATTTTTTTAGTATTTACTTCATTTAGTAAAAGAGGTGACAAATTTTAATAACATGGGTCTTAAATACGTGTTTAATTGTTTGCTGGCGTAACAGGACAAAAAGTAGACGTTTTAGTGGAGATGTCCAAAGCGATTATTTGAGCTCAATTTTACCAACCTAATTTGTTTTGTGTGGGCAGCTATATTTTATTCAAGATTATCGAAAAAAAAATCTCGCACATTTTTAGGGAAAAAAATTGGGGGAAATTTGTGCGAGAGTTTCCGGGATTTTTTTTATTTAATTATGCCAGCTGCATAAGAAAACTGCAAATGTAGTAAATACTTTTTATGTAAGAATGATAACAAAAGTGAAAATTTAATATTTGAGTTAGTTTTGAATGCAGCGAATAGTTAAGAAAACGCCAATTGGATTTCAAGAAAATAATGATGGGGGGGGGGGGGGGGGGGGTTCTTTAAAACCATGTGATATAAGGCCATGATGGCTTTATTGCTCAATTGAATGGAAGATAAAGCCGTAATGGCCTCATTGAACAATCATTGAGAGGTCAGGTAATATTTAAAATTTTGCGATATGAGAGATATAGCCAAATTTTTTTCGCAAATGAGAGATAAAGCCATATTTTTGCAGAATATTGTTATGCATGGTGTAAACATTCTGTAAAAGGAAAATCCTTAGTTATCATTGAAAAACATTTTTTTATTCTTGTGACGCACGCAGGAAAACTTTATTCAGCGAAGCCACCTGCCTTCTCCTACTGGAGGAGAAAACCTATAAGCACGCAGAAAAACTTTAGTACACGCAAAGAAAAAACATGGTTGTGGAAAACATATTCTAAGAGCAACATATTATGATAAGAATTATGATTGTAGTCAGCATATTAAGATTATTATTGAATCATATTATGACTAAATATACTCGTAATATGTCATCATAATATTTTTCCCTTAATCATATTATTATTCTGTTAATCATACTAAGTTAAGAAGTAATCAAATCATTATCATGTTAATCATAATAAGCTAAGAAATTAATCATATTATTGTCATGTTGATCATAATAAATTTAAAAGCAATCATATTATAATACAGCACCTTTCATAGCTGTCATAAAAATACAAAAAAAATTAAAATATTTTTGCATAGATTTTTTATTTTGTGGCTTTTTACAATTTTTCTTAATGTTAATCAAATAGCGGAGTTCAATATAAGGCTTGCAAAACAGCAAATGAAAAATCTGTGGTTTTCATGGGCAACCGCGTGTGTCCATTTTTTCGATTTTAAGATGTTGATGAAATATCGTAGCACTTTTATAAAATATAACGAAATCTCTGTGTGTTTTGTTGTTGGATTTTACAAAAAAACTATGATATTTTGCATTTGCACTATTACATCACTAATACTTGAATGAACTCCGCTAATATTTTAATTTTTTTAATTTCTTTAAACTTATTTTTTTTATGGAATTTTATCTTTTAATGGTTTAACCGCTCACAAATAAAAAAACGACACAACTGCTTCAAAATTATTTTACAAATGGTGCTAGCATAATATTATTAGAGTAAAAATAGTTTGATTGCATCTTTAACATAATATGATAAATGTATAGAAAGTTATCATGTTATGGCTATTAAATATCATGATATGGTTGTGAGAAATATAATATGTTTAGAAAGTTATCATAATTAAGTTGTTAGAAAAATAATTATTTTTCGGTCAACAATACTTAAATTCATAATTGCGATAAACATTGATATGTTTACAGTAACTATAATATTGTTGATATTAAATAAAAATAATAATTATTTGTGTACGACAACAATATATTGTTACATTAAACATAGTGTTGTTGCCGTAACCATGCCCAACCATATTTTTTCTTTGCGTGTATGCGAAGCCAGATTTCAATACTAAACTTTAGAGTCTCCGGAACTGAAATGAGAGATAAAGCCATTTTATAATATTGCTAATGTAAGCTAAGGCCATAATGGCTATATCTCCCTTCCATCATGGCCTTATCTCACATGGTATTAAAGCAACGCCCCCCCCCCCCCCCCCCCCCTCTAAATAATGATACCCACACCACAATAGTGGAGAGGGTATTATGCATTTGTGCTGATGTGTGTAACGCCTTAAAATATTGGTTCTAGAACCACCTTAAAGTATACCGATCGACTCAGAATCACTATCTGAGTCGAACTAACGATGACAGTCCGGCTGGCTGGCAGGCTGGATGTCCAAGTAACCTTGTGCGCAAAGTACAGGTCGCAATTTTGTAGATAATTTGATAAAATTTGGGACATAGGTTCTTATTAACACAAGGACTAACCCTATTCAAAATGGGCCAAATCGTAGGACCACGAGGGAAGATAGGGGGAAATTTCTTCCTCTCAGAAACTATCAAACCGATTTTAATGAAATTAACAACATAGATAGATCCATATCTATATGGACACATAAGCTATACAGTTTATCAAAAATAGGACCACAAGGGGTTGTAGGGGGCAATTTCTGCCTCTGACAAACTTTTAAACCGATTTTAATGAAGTTTATAAACATAGATTAATCCATATTTATATGGACATATAAGCATGATAGGTTTTTTAATACTGTGGTGTAGGGTATCATATGGTCGGGCTTGACCAACTATAATTTCTTACGAGTTTTCTCTAAAAAAATTAAATACAAGTTCTTGAAGAAAGCGAAAGTCTCAGAGGTTATATTATTCCATTTGACAATAGGTTCTGGTTCACACTCTTCAAGTTTCAGCCGTCATGTCTTGAGTTTTTTGGAGAGAGAGAGAGAGAGAGAGAGAAAGGAAAAGAAGTGGCATTCTCTTTTCCCTTCTCTCCTAAAAGCTCAAGACTTGACGGCAGGGCTGTCAGACTTGGGGATTTATCCCCAAAGTTGGGGATTTTATGCGAGCAAAAAGGACAAAGAAAGTCATTTGGGGATTGGGGATTATTTTGGGGATTTAAAAAAAAAATTCGGGGATTTTTTGGGGATTTTACACTCTTTTAATATATTTTCCCTTTTATTATTTATGCTTATTTTTCTTTGTCTCGTATTAAAAATATGAAAAAAAGTAGCAAAACTTTTATCTTACTCTTTTCAACAACTTATACGGTGTAAAAGGTCCTTATTAAGATTATCATTTTATTTAAAAGGTAGTGTTAAAGGTACTTTATAAATTTATGTTGTTTTTCCTTCAGGGTACAAACAAAATAAAATAATTTTTTTTACAAAAAATTTTTATTTGGGGATTTCTAATTAAAATTTTTCTTACTATTTTTACTTTTTTTAAAAAAAAATTTTAAATTTGGTCAGAAAAAAAACAAACAGAAAAATATTTACTTATTAAGGTCTTTTTTCTTAATTTGGGGATTTTTGGGGATATTTTTTTAATTTTTTGGGGACAAGGAAAAAAAGTATCTAGCAGCCCTGCTTGACGGCTGAAACTTGAAGAGTGTGAACCAGCACCAAGCTTATCATCTATACAAGTAGTAAGTCATGATACAAAGAAACCAAGATAACACATTCAGGTTTTAAAAATAACTTTTTTCTCGTTGACTGAAGTCTTTTTAAATAAAAATAGAAATAGGTTGTCAAATGATTCTGTAAATGCTTATTCTAAAAGTAATATTTTTAACGAAATTTCTTGTTAATAATAAAACTTTTTTAGTTTTATGTCAATGCTGTTGGCTTTTATGTCAATGCTGAGCCTTTTTGCAGCATTTTTTAGGTTTATAGCGCATATTTTGCCTTTGAAATGCATATTTTGATACATATTAAATTTTTTAGATGCCTACAATAGCTTTCGCAGCAAATAAAATATATTTTTTTTTTCGAAAATCTGTTACTTTAATTTCGACATCTACATTTAATTTTTACTCTTAAATTGTAAGACAAAGCAGGTTATCATTAAGAATAAATGTTATGCGATTTGTATCTAGACCAATCTTTTAGTATTCCGATTGACTCAGAATCACTTTTTAAAGTGATCTAACGATATCCATCCATCCGCCTGGCTAGTTGTCTGTCCATGTTAGCCTTGGGCGCAGAGTACAAATTCCAATTTTGTAGATAATTTTATCAAATATGTACGAAGTCTATGCAAATGGTGAGAATCGATCTATAATTTCACTTACAAATTAGATTCTTTGTGACCGCAAGCTATCTAATTAGGATGATATTTAAATTAAATTCGTGCCAAAAATATTTTAATTCAAATTAAACTATTTTCGAATCGGCTCACATTTGCTCAAAGCTCCCGTCCTTAAATAGCTTTAAATTCCTTTTAAATGTTAACATTTGTTAACAATTTAGCGACCGTACCTAAAATCCCTTTAAGACAAAAACCCATATGGATGTTAATACATAGATAATATTCGGCGCAAACATCTCTTATATGAATTTTAATCTTTTTTAGATTTTGTTATTAAATTGTTGAAAATTGTGTCTTCAAGTAAGCAATTTTAATTTTTAGGGCATATTTTTAACATTTTATAGGGCATATTTTCCAGTTTTTACTGTATATTTAATGCGCATAAAACGTGTTTTTTAGAGCATATTTCTGGTTTCCCTGGATATCATTATTACTAGGTAGGTATATAAAAAACTGAAATTTTGTAATTAAGAAAAATTGTAATAGACCTCATGATTTGTTATTTGTTTTTTTTTCCAAATAAATTAAATAATATGTTGTATCGTTTTATATTTTTTATGGGGGTCATTCCCAATCTTAAGTTAAAAATGTTTTAAATTTTTTTAAAATCCTAAGAATTTATTGAAATTTATGAAATTATTTTTGGTTAAAAAGGAATGTTTTGGGACCCCGAGAAATTTGAAATTATTTCCTGTTTTCCTAACAGGTAAAAAACCACCACTATTATGGATAACAATCTTGAAGCGATGTGGTGGCTTAAGTCTTGGCTGTGGTTTGTGTCTTGGCCCGGGCATTTTGCCAGCAACTGGTGATTCCCGAGGCGAAGGCAAGGAACTTAAAGGCTTTGGCGACGAAAAGTTATCCATCCCCTAAACCGAGGTGTTATGCGACCCGTGCCTATCGGTTGGTTTGCAGTCAGGGGTTACCGACTGTATTAGTACGGAGCTTTGCTGATACCTGGGCACCTCAGCAAATAGACCACGCCCTTACCACGTTAATGGGGGCTATGACGTGGTGGACCTTTCAATTCCCCTACACTCGTGGGACCAAAAATGAACAACAATTTCGAAAAACAAACACAACCAGAACAAGCACGACAAGAACAAAAACGACAAAAACAAACACAAAAAAACAATTAACGATAACTGATGACGGACAGGCGAGAAAAAGGACAACGATTGACAGCGAGACGAAAAAGCCAGGAGCTGTAACAGCCCGGGCAACCAGTGAAGATCGGCCCAAGCTGATCGGAAGTGGTAAGGCAGCTCGACCAGAAGGCGGCTGTTCCAAAAACTGCGGCGAGGTACCCCTGAACTTCGCTCCAAGTACCTCAAAAACCGCTCAAGCCCTTTCCGTCATTGGAACGGATAAAACCCCTGCTTCGGGTGCTGCAAAGTTGGGTATGACTAAGTCGCCTAACAAAGCAGCTTCCCATGTGTCTATTGTGCAAGGAGGGATGGCGATGACAACATCCTATCCCAAAGTTGCACCACCCCCCGCCAAACTCGGCGACCGCAGAAAGTCCCCTTGGCACAAAAACCCTACAAAGAGGGCTTCGAACACAAGGCGTGCTGCCTTGCGTTTCATCGACATTCTCGGCTCCAAGAAAGCCGAAGACCTCACCAATGAGCAGAAAGCTTCATTGGCATGGGCAAAAGCCCACATAGCTGAGCTGCCAAGTGCTACTCCTCCAGTCCCTGGAAAGGTGACAATGCCTAAACGGCAACGTTCGGAGGAGGAAGCTGCAGCCGTTAAACAGCAACCAGGGACGAAACGTCCCAAAATTTCATCGAAACCGATGAACAAATCTTTTAGCGAGGTAGCCAAAGGTCACCTTGTACGAGCTATCATCGACAGAAGCGTTGATAATGGTGCCATTTCTCATACTAAGTGGGATCTGGTAAAACAAAAACTTATGGGTGTGTTCTGGACGATCCTCAGGGAAAATCCAGGGCCACCCCCTCAATGCGATGACGCTGGCTGGTACCAGGGTCACGTAAAGCTGATGGCTTGCGCAGATGAGCGCTCAGCGCTGCTTCTAAAGCGGGCCATTGAACTACTAGGAGAGGTTTGGGAAGGTGCCAGGCTTGACGTGGTGTTAGTTGGAGAGATACCACGGAGGCCGAGATCGATCGCCACCATCCCCGCCGAACCATCTGAACCTGAGGAGATCTTGAGGATCATTCAGTGCTGCAACCCTCAACTGCCCACACAGGACTGGAAAGTAGTGAAGGTTTCAGCTGCTGAGGGGTCCTCAAGGACGGCGATTGTGGTTATTAACCAGCAATCCTTGGAGCCACTGAGGGAGAGACAGGGCAAGCTCTACTATGGTTTTAGTACGATCTTGCTCCGTGTCTACCGAAGTGACAACAAGGGCAATCCGGCTCCGTCGGTAAGTGAGGCCAAGCAACCTGAGGAAAGCATGGCTTGCGACGATGCCGTGGGCTCAAGTGACAAAGAGGATACCCAGTCTGTCTCAGGATTGGTGGGTGACTTCTTTGATCACTTGGGTGACATGGTTGATGAGGACGTGCTGCTGGAATCTGACCAGGAGGACGTCAACATCACAGTGGTCGCCAAAATGGATCATGGTGAAGGTGCTACAGATAAACCTCCACCACTCTAAAGCAGCATCTGCTGCACTGCTCCTCCGTGTGGTGGAAAGAGGGGAGGAGCTCGTGATGGTCCAAGAACCCTGGATTCATAAGAATCGGGTTTGCGGACTAAACCTAAAAGGCTACAAGCTATTGTTTGCGAAAGGTACAGGTAACATAAGATCTTGTGTCTTAGCTAAAAACTCTTTGAATATCTTCATTCTTTCTGATTACAGTGATGAAGATACTTCTACTGTTGCTCTTGAGACACCGGACGGTATAGTCTGGATGGTCTCGGCGTATATGGCGCATGACCACGGGCAGGACCCTCCCAACGGGCTTATCCGTGATGCCGTAATAAAGGCTGCGGGCACTGGAACGCCGATTGTAATCTGTGCCGATGCTAATGCGCACCACACTATATGGGGTAGTACGGACACAAATGTAAGAGGTGAGTCGCTTTTCTCCTTTATTATTAATTATAATTTAGGAGTAGTAAATAGGGGCTGTGAGCCTACGTTTGTGGTTGCAAATAGGTGTGAGGTTCTTGATGTCACGCTAGTTAGTATAAACCACATCAATTTGATCGAGGGTTGGATGGTATCGAATGACTGTTCACTCTCTGATCACAGATATGTGGAATTTAGTTTAGGGCTTAGGTCTTCGGGATCGATGGCTATATTGAACAGGAGACGGACGAACTGGGGGATTCAACACTCCTCTCTGATCCGGTCTCTATCTGACCCTCCTAGGGTTTATGATATCGGGGGGATCGATGCGGCAGTGGATCTGCTTTCGAACTCACTGCAGTTGGCGACGTCCTTGGCGTGTAAGCCAAGGGTGCGTAGGGGTAGGAACCGGCCACCATGGTGGGATCCTGACATTGCGCAGGCGAGAACTGATTGTCGTAGGCTGTTCAATGTGGCGAAGCGCCAAGGCAACTGGGCGGACTACAAGTCATCATTGAATAAGTTTAGAAACTTGGTAAGATCAGCGAAAAGGACTGCTTGGAGGAACTTCTGTAGCGGCGTGGAAGGATCCTCTGAGACGAACCGTTTACGTAAGATAATGGCCTCGAGCCCGATGGTTCCGACCTACGTCCGGAAATCGGATGGTAGTTGGACTACAAATAGTCAAGAAACACTAGAGGTGTTAATTGATACTCACTTTCCTGGTAACTCCCAATGGGGTATGCGGGATCAAGCGTGGGAGGCGACTCCCATTCCTATGTCCATTCAATTGGACTATGACAGGATTAAATGGGCTATCGATAGCTTTAGCCCATATAAATCTCCGGGTATGGATGGTATAATTCCGGCGGACCTGCAGAGGAACTCGGCCCTGATAATACCCTGGTTGCTGGCCATATACAGGGGATGCGCTAGATTTTCGTATCTTCCTGTGAAATGGTCCCTGTGTAGAGTGGTCTTTATACCCAAAGGGGGTAAGGCTTCTCACACCGAGCCGAAGGACTACAGACCGATCAGTCTTGCATCCTTTCTTCTAAAGACTCTTGAGAGGGTTATCGATGTGCACTTGAGGATGACTATCCCAAGAGGTCTGCTCTCTGCCTCTCAACATGCCTACACAAAGGGCAAGTCTGTTGAGACGGCTCTTCACTCTCTAGTAGGAACTATTGAGAGATCGCTCGAATTCAAGGAGTACACACTAGTGGCCTTTCTCGATATTGAGGGAGCCTTCAACAATGTCAACCCGGACTCTATCGTGACGTCCATGATGAGTCTGGGGATCGATGTTGGCATATGTAGATTTGTGGACAATCTATTGAGGAACAGGGTCATTTGCTCTACGATAGGTGAAACCAGTGTTCAGAGGCTGGTGAATAGGGGTACTCCCCAAGGGGGAGTTCTATCCCCACTATTGTGGAACCTGACTATGAACACCATGTTGACAAAGATGGACAACATGAGGATCAAAGTAGTTGCGTATGCTGATGATGTCTCAGTGGCCATCACAGGGATGCATTTGGGAGTTATGTCCCAGTGTATGGAGGCTGCCTTGAAGGTACTCAGCACCTGGAGTGCATCGTGTGGACTGGGTGTAAATCCGTCTAAGACGGAACTGGTACTCTTTACGAGGAAGTATAAGACCGAGGACTTTAGACTTCCAAGGTTAAATGGAACTGAGCTTCAGATATCTCAAAGTGCCAAGTATCTGGGCGTGGTTTTGGATAGCAGGCTGTCATGGGGACTTAATGTCCGGATGAGAGTGGAAAAGGCAATAGTTGCCATTTATGCGTGTAGGGGTGCAATTGGCAGAAACTGGGGTATGAACCCAAAGTGTGTCAACTGGATCTTTGAAGCTGTAGTAAAGCCGACCCTGTACTATGGAGTCGTTGTATGGTGGACTGCATTGGATAGGAGCACACACCGCGCAATGCTGGAGAAAGTATACAGACTTGTCGCGTTGATGATCACGGGATCAATGCGATCTACTCCTACGAAGGCGCTGTTTACGTTATTGAACTGGCTCCCGGTGGACATAACGGCCAAACAGTTGGCTCTTTGCTCGGCGACACGGCTGCACGCAACGAACGGCTGGTCGACCCGTGACTATGGACACGCCAGGATTATCGGAAGTACGATTGTCCCTGACGGTGTGGATTACTGCACCCCGGTGCCGTTCTTTGGTGCGGGGTTCGTGACACAAGTGGCGCGCGGCAACGTGCTGTCGGATTCCTTCCGAGAACCTACCCTAGGGGTTTATACTGATGGTTCGAGGAAGGGCGAGAGAGTTGGCGGAGGTTTCTTCATAGAAGAACTGGATGTGAAGGTTTACTTTCGTCTGCCGGACGGATGCAGTGTCCTGCAGGCGGAAATCTCGGCTATAAGGCGGGCGGCAAACTGGCTGAGGTATCATCGCATATCGGGAGATATACGTATATTTACTGACAGCAAGGCTGCCCTTGCTTCCCTAGCGGGTGTCTACACGACATCTAGGTTAACTGTAGAATGTCGGATGTCTTTGGATGAGATTGCGAAACATTCAAGGGTAACGCTTATATGGATACCGGGTCACTCGGAGTGCCCGGGTAATCTAATGGCAGATGGGCTGGCCAGACAAGGTGGTCGCATGGATGACGTATTCATCGATCAATTTGTCGGTCTTCCAATGGCTCACTGTAAATTACTCATCAGGCGCGAGTCGTATAGAGTTGCGCAGATGCGGTGGACCTGTGAATCCACCTGTTTGATATCCAGGATCCTTTGGCCTGGATATGATGAACGGAGAACTAGAGCTCTACTTGGTTTCAATAGGAACCAGATTAGGACGGTGATATCAGTTTTAACTGGACACTGGCCGGTGGGGACTCATGCTGCGAGGATGGGTCTGGAATTTAATGACTACTGTAGGAGTTGTCAGAACGAGGAGGAAGAGGAGACTGTTCTTCACTTCCTTTGTCATTGCCCTGGACTACGGGGCATCAGGGAAAAATACCTTGGGGAACCGATGTTTTCCTGTTTGGGGGATCTGTCCATGACAGAACTGAAATCGCTCCTTCTCTTCATTAGGAAGACGAAGTGGTTGGAACCTGCAGTGACGCCATCTGGATGACTGATCTGGGGGATGGGCATTGGCGCCGGGTATCACAAAGGGGACCACTGAAGGACCCAAGTGAGCTGTCTTTTGATGGCTGCCCATGGAACCTAACCTAACCTAACAGGTAAAAAGTCCAAAAATCCTCAATTATAATTTTTATATTTTCAGAGAAGGTCGCATTTCGCTAAAAGTAAAAAAAGAACAAAACAATTTTAATAAAACCACTTAGTTAACACTTGAATATTTGAAAATAAAACTACTTAAATTGTAAGTATTTCTGTTGCTATATTTTTTAATTTTGCCAAAAAGACCAACAATTTAATAATAAAAATGTCTTAACTAAGGCTACTGTATGAAAAATACAAAAATTTCTATAAATTGTATAATTTAAGAAACATTTATTTTTATCTTTTAATATTATGTCAATATCAAGTTAATAATTAACTGAGATGTAAACAAAAATAAAATATTTATGTGGGCCACATGTTGCCCACCATTTCCTGATTTAGCAGATAATATATAATATATACTTTTGTTAATTAAATCCAACATGTGCTTGGTAAAGATAAATTTGATTCAATGTTTAATGTAAACAAACAAGCTTTCATTGTTAGTTAAAACATCTATTTAATGCAATATTCAGCTAAACTTTATCAAATTGGGTCAGATATGGAATTAAGGTCTTACATGGTAAAATGTGTATTCAACAATTTTAACATTAGTTTTGTTAATATCTGATGTTCTTTATAGATTAATAACTTGAATTTTGTGTGTTGTATTAAAATCAAGGTTGGCAACCGATGCCGTTAATAATACCGATAACGCTAATAAACCGTTTAAAATGTATACCAGTCTTGATACCGATACCGAGTTAACAAATTGATTAATACCCATATTGATATCGATACCGAAATTCGTCTCGGTTAACTAGAAACATATTTTCAATTAGCACAAGTGTTGAAAGTTTGAATTTGCTTCTACCCTATATTTTGCAAATATAATAGCAAAGTTCAGTGTTTGATGCGAATGGTCTTGCCAAAGTACAAATGCAAAATATTGTAGCTTTTGTTTGCAATTCAACAAGAAATTGCAATTGTCACATCAATGCTTTTGCGCAATACTAAAACGGTTTAGCTTTTTTTGCTACATGTATTGCGTTTACATAACTGATAGTCGAACAGCTGACTTTGTAAACAATAATTTAGAATCGTGGAACAAAATTTATGATATGGAGCAGAGAACGGCTTTGTGCGATTGAAAAAAATCGCATTTAATCAACAACAACAAATACACTCGCTTGCGGTCATACAATCAAACTTGCGCAACCGCAAATATTCGCTGCTGGTTTGCAGTCATTCAAATATTGCACATCGTGCTTTGTTATTTATACAATCTTTAGCTTCGTTTTTTCATAAAGATGTTTGTGTGTTCGGTGCGACAATGATTGTTTTGGTAAAGAAAAAAAAAAAAAAAAATACAAACAAAAAAGCCAGAAATTAAGCAACTATTACTCATGTATTCATTCAGCATTAACTATGTATTACAAGAAAAAAAAAATTTAAATGAAACTAAACGCACATATGTAGGTACATACATTAGAGTGGGTCAATTTTTTTGCCCACCAAGCGTATAGCAAAATCCTAATCTACGCAAAATTCTAAGAACTTTTCCTAAAGAAACCATGGTTCTAAAATCAAAATCGAGCTTCCGGTTTTTGACTTAAAAGTTTGGTGCTTAGAAAATCTGAAAAAAAATAATACTTTTTTGGAAATATTTATTGCAATTGGTGAATAGTTGGCCTGTATCGCTGAAAGAGGGCTTGTTTAAAAGAAAATTCTCTCAGTTTTCTATATCTGTGCTAAGTTTTAGAAAATTCTGTACATAAATAATTGTTTAGGAGATTTTTGTCAAAATAATCATAGTCAAGCTGATAAGAAACCTAAAACTGCTAAAATTTTGATACATAAAAGTTAAATAAAATAATTTAACTAGATTTTAATTCAAAGTTGATTAAAATAAAATAATTCTGCTGCATTTTGACAAAACATCTTAAGTGGAGATAAGAGATCAAAAAAGATTTAAAAAAAACTCGGTGAAAAAAGCATTTTTGTTAAAAAATAAAATAAACCGAAATTAAAGAAAAAATTTGTTCATAATACAAAATTTAAAAAATGTAAGCAAAAATGTTTTTTAATGAAAATTCGTACGATTAACACAATTTTTTCGACTTTTTAATTTTGACTTAAGATGTTTTCATAAATATTTTGTAATTTTGTTGTTGCTTTCTACAGAAATTCTTTTTGCGTTTTAAAATTTTAAACGCTTCATTACTTGTGGCGTTGAAAATTTGAAAACGGTACATGAATTTTTGTAGAAAGCAACAACAAAATATTTATGAATTTGTTTTGCTTTCAATGCTTTGGCGTTGCGTTTTACATAATAAGGGCCATAATTAAAAAACAAAAAATAAATAGGTAATGAGAAACTGAAAAGTTTGTAATTCTATCGTTCACACAATTTAAAGTTAAAATTCTCACGTATATTCCATTTTAGAAATATATGGTAAACAAAAGTATTTTTTTTAATACAAATTTTCACTTTTTTGACGCGTTTTCAAGAATAGCCAGCAATATTAAAAAAATTTACAAAAACTCGTATTAAGCGCATAACTTTATAAGTGCTGTTATGGTTTAAAGGTTATGTTGGGCCTTGTGACGCAGGATGTAATGGTTTGTAATGGATTTCTGGTTTGGCAAGTATTTTTTCTTATAAATACAATTTAATTGAAGTCCTAACCCAATAAAAAATGGAGCTTCGAACGAAGCAGGTTTGTAAGGAAGACATGAATTTTATATGGCGAGTTCCCACTTTGAAGCAATACATTTATGACACATAAAGCATAGAAAAATTGTTAGATGTAACGATGAGCTTTACATTTGAAATGTTATTTTTTTAAGTTTTTGAGAGCTCTTTCACTTACATACTTTATTGCATTTCTGTATGTCTTATTGCGTAGCGCATAACATTGCGCTTATTTTTTTAAATGTACCTACCATTAGTGCTTCGCAAAATGAGAAAAATTTTTATTGGGTAATTTTATTTAATTTTTTTCATTTAGTTTCTTTTTTTTAAAAGGTAGTGAATTTAAAATAGAAAATTGGGTTAAAAAAAAATAAAATACATTTTTTTTATTTTACCAGCTTGACTATGAACATTTTGACAAAAATCTCCTAGCCAATTATTTATGTACAGAATTTTCTAAAACTAAGCACAGATATAGAAAGCTGAGAGAATTTTCTTTTAAACAAGCCCTCTTTCAGCGATACAGGCCACCTATTCACCAATTGCAATAAATATTTCCAAAAAAGTATTATTTTTTTCAGATTTTCTAAGCACCAAACTTTTAAGTCAAAAACCGGAAGCTCGATTTTGATTTTAGAACCATGGTTTCTTTAGGAAAAGTTCTTAGAATTTTGCGTAGATTACGATTTTGCTATACGCTTTGTCACTTTTTTTGGGCCCGAACAATTTGACCCACTCTAACATACATACAATCAATTTCCATAGAAACAGACTTTTTTCATCTTAAAAAGTACAGTAGTTCTGTATGTAGGTACAATGTATTCTTGTTATTGTTGTTGTTAATTTTAACAAAGCATGAGAGTGGTTTATTGTTGTTATTGGTGTTAATGTTAACAAAGCGTCGAGTCGAGTCGAACAATGACTATTTGAATGCAAAAGTATAAGAATGTGTTCCTTTTGAATTTACACAGTTGTGTTATATTGCGTGCGCAACAAAAATGCAAATAAAGCACTTTCAATAAAAAACGAATAAATGCAAAAATCAAATATGTACGAAACGATGAAAAAATTACCAACGTTGAACTTTGTTTTGCAAGCAAAGAGTGAATGTAAATTTTAGCGTATGAATAAATCAAGAAAAATTGTGATTTTGCAGTTCTCTGATCTGCACCGCTATAAAAACTTCTGTTGCGGTATACCGATGCCGCTATAATTAAAATACCGATACCGAAAAAACAAATATTTAAATACCGATACCAAAATTCGTTTCGGTTGCCAAACCTGATTATTTGGTGCGAGATATCATTTTGCGTTTCCTCAGCTAAGGTCACACTTGACAAATATTTAATGCCCCAGACGTAAACACTAATGATTCCAACACAATTATCGTTTATGCTGACGTGTTTAACGCATAAAAATATTGGTTCTAGAGCCACATTTCAGTATTCGATCGACTGAGAATCACTATCTGAATCGATCTAACGATGTCCGTCCGTATGTCCGTCCGGTTGGCTGTCTATAAAAACCTCTTGCAGGAAGTACAGCAGTCGTATTATATAACTAGCTAAGCTAAAGCTAAATCTCGATCGCTAAAATGCCTTAGAGAATACAAAATTTAAAAATTTTACGATGACATTAAAAGCTAAAATTGGGGCGAATTTGTATGGCATTGCGAAATTTAGCAATGCACGTTACAAAATCAGTCCATAATTTGTAATATTAACTAGACAAAAAATGTTCCGTAATATATTGTCTGTGCCCAAAACTATATTATTGCAGTCTTAATCATATGAATAAATTTTATCGGAATCGGTCTATATTTTACGTCAGCTTTCATATAAGCCCGATAGAACTTGAAATTAGGAAAAACACAAAACAGTCAAACTTAAATCAAAAAAATTTTTTGATCGCAAGATCAGTACACGGCATTTACATTTGAAAACCATTTTAATCATAAAGGAAGCGCTGCTGTTCTTGCCGAAGCCCATTCTGGATATCCCATTGCTCGCCGTTTTTTAGGAATCACACGATCAATGTTGGCCTACAAGGCATCAATATCAACAATTTATCAGCATAAGCCAGTGACTGCACGCAGCCTCACCATAATGATTTTAAAGTTGTCAAATCGCACGACCTTACGGGCCAATTGCCTGATCCCTTTATCGAAATCAAGTTATCGCCAAATATTGATTTCAATAAGCCGATAGTTGTGGCGCCGTATGGCGTTGAAACCATATTTTGTTATCCATAGTTTCAATTAAAAAAAATCATTGATCATGGTGCTGTGACGATCTTTATTGACCATCAAGCGTGCTCCGATCTTTTGTTTGGAGAAAATAGGATTCGACGATGGCACCCAACGGTGCATTTTCTGAAAGTAATGGAATCTACAGGGTCTATTGTGGATTGATCTCACTCCATATGCGGCAATTCTGTTTGTTAAAACCAGGGCTGTGGAGTCGGAGTTGAAGTGTCGGAGTTGTGGTCGAATTACCCGCGAAATCTCACAACTACGACTTTTAAATTTTTCTAAAAAGTTTTTAATATTTTTCAAAATAAAAATTCTTCGGAATTGGAATATGAAAAATATCGATTTAAAATTTGTACAGAATAATTTTTTTGCTATGTTGAACCATTTAAAAGTACTGCATTAAAAAAATTGCTTAAAGTCAAATAAAGACCAGTCTCTATACATTTCGCATCAAGGTTAGAGTAGAAGTCGGAGTCGGACTTAAAAAATGTCAGCAGTTGGAGTCGGAGCTAAGCCCTAACCATAATATGCATAGCCTTGCTTAACCTACTGTCAAAAATTAACAAAAAGTAACATTATGGCTGGGCCTTTACAACTGTTTTTTGGCGACTCCACAGCACTGGTTAAAACTCCTATTGAGCAAAAAATGAGCTAACCGCAATTTTGCATGACGGTTTGCCAGAACGCAGTATGATATTTAATATGACAGATAAAACATTCGTAGAATCTATCAGGCCTAAAAACCTTTACTATGTAATGGTAAAATTTTGTCTTAAATAATCCCACTCCCTAAAATCATTTTAAGATGAAAAAAATAGCAAATGGATATTGATCTCGAGATTATATTCGGCACGAACAACAACTATACAAATCTTGATCTAATAACAATATTTTGCTTTGCCGGCTCCATGATTGTCTATGGGTCCAAAAAGGGTAAATACTGTGGGATAGACTAGCATTTGGTAGGGCTTGAGCGACTATATTTTTTTAACATGTTTAAGTTATTATTTTATTTGTTTGATTTTACAAAACATTTGCTAGATCAGACAATTTGTATACACTCCCTCACTAAAAAATTTTTAATTTTGTTACAAAAACTAATAAACGGTGGAGGGTTTAAAAGATTCGGCACAGCCTTGGTTTTTAATAAAAAGTTAATGAAAATTAAATTAAGTGGTCATGTTTTTCTTTTTGGATTTTTTCGTCAAATATTTGTTAGGTGTGCAATCATTCATTTAGTCTCTCACTTATTTTTCAAAGATTAAGGGAAAAATCGTATGGAGTTTTGTTATTGCAAAGATTATAGATTCCCTGGAATTATTTATTTTAAAATTAATTGATCGCATTTATTGGCTAAAGAATGCTTGGATTGTTTTTCCAAAAATATTTTGGTTTATTAATAATATAAAAAAGAAAATAAATAAGAAACAATTAATGATTTATTTTTAATAAACACAGTGTTGCCAATTAGGCAAGTTTGTTATATTATAAAGTTTTTTTTAAATTTTTAATATTGTGGTTATTTTATTGAGCGCCTTATGGTTTTTAATTGAAATTTCTTTAGAATCTGGGAATTTATTTTTAATGGTGAGTAACATTTATTATATAAATTTAAAGTATAAAAGCTTTTAAAATTGAAATTTGACTTAGAACACACATTCGAATTAATATGAAAATTTATATAATCAAATTTTTTTATTTTAATCATGCTAAAGTTCATCAAATTTAACTTCCATTTAATTATTTTTAAGAAAAAGTTAATTTTGCAACACGAAATGACATTAAATATATTTAAGTTTTTTTTTTTTTTTGTTTAATTCATTTAATTTTATCGAGCCCTTACCGCACAATACGCTTAAGCGACAAATACACAATTTTACTTTCATAAAAAGAATGTTTGAAGGTTTTCGCTTAAGCTAAAATTGTTTTTGCTATGAAATCGGAACGGTTCCTTATGTGACCATGATATTTTAGGAGATGATGCAAGTATTGCCAATAAATTAATTTATTAAATAAAAAAAACGAAAATTGAAAATAATGTCGCTTAGCTATTTTTGCTCAATTTACTTTAAAAGTAAGTAGAAATACATATCGCGCTCTAAATTATAAACAGGCACAACTCATAATTCAAAAATGTTCTGGAGAGGCAGAAGAATAGATTCAAAAACATGGAATAAATTTTTTTTTACCAAATTGAGTTTCACAAATGTTAAAGCAGACAGTAACGCAAGAAAAATTCCCGTGGTCCTTATAGATTTGATATGTGAACTGAATTATGAATAAAAATATGATTTTGATATATTTTGAGTTGTGCCTGTTATTATTTAGTGTGCGAAATGTACTAGTAAACATAAAAAGTGTATATACGGTTACTACGGATTTTCTTTAATCAAGTACAAAATGCTTTATATTTGCAAGTTTTTTCATTCTTAAGCAATTTAAAAAAGTGGTTTGCATATATTGACAGTTCTGGACACACCAGTACAAAATTTTGCAATAGCACAGTAGCTATTATATAAATACAAGCTGACCCGACAGACGTTGTCCTGTCCAAATAAGGAGAAATGTTTGCGTTCGATTTTTAAAATCCGTTAAAAAGATACGAACATTTGAAAGAAAAATTAGTCAAATCGATTAAGCCGTTTTCTGATTTTATGTTAATCAAAAAAGTGGCCGTTAGAGTGGGCGGGGCAAAATTTTCTTTCCGTAAAAACCTAAGTTGGACCATGGCGATGTTTTTAAAGAAAAAATCGTCCAAATCGGTCTAGCCGTTCTCAAGTTATGCGCTTAATAGAAAAAGTGAGCGTAAAAGTAGGCGTGGTAAATTTTTCTTTCGATGAAAACTTAAAATGGATTAATACGAACATTTGAAAGAAAAAATTGTCAAATCGATGGAGCCGTTTTCTGATTTTAGGTTATTCAAAAAAAGTTGGCGTAAAAGTAGGCGGGGCAAAATTTTGTTTTCGAATAAATCTTAGTTGAACCATGGCGATCATTTTAAAGAAAAAATCGTCCAAATTATATACATAGATGTCATTGGTGGTGCAATATATATTTTGCCACGCCCCTCCGCCCGCAGACCGAAAATAAAAAATCAGACTTCACAGTGTCACCCGCCTGAACATTCTGAAGATTCCATGAAAATTTCATCAAAATCGGCCCATCCGTTTTGGAGTCCATACGTTGCATACATACATACATAAATACATACACACATACATACATACATACATACATATATACATACATACATACATACATACATACATACATACATACATACATACATACATACATACATACATACATACATACATACATACATACATACATACATACATACATACATACATACATACATACATACATACATACATACATACATACATACATACATACATACATACATACATACATACATACATACATACATACATACATACATACATACACACATCCTGTTTTATGCATATAGAAGATTAATATTAAAAATTTTGTATCAATAATAAGATTTATGGAGGCTTTGAACAAAAAAAGACAAATAAAATAAGTTTTTAAAACTGCAAAAAAATATTTTATACAGATGGCTCAAATACTTTATTCCGGGAATAAATTTGTATAGGGCTATATGAAATTTTGACGCGATTCTCACCATTTTCAGTAGACTTCGTATGTAGTAATTTTACTTAAACTATCTTCAAAATTTCGACCTGTACTTTACGCACAAGGCTTACATAGACCGACAGACAGACAGACATACAGACAGACATACAGCCAGACGGATGGACATTGTAAGATCAATTCAAATAGTAATTTCTCACAAATACTACTCCATGTATCAAAACTTTTTTATGTACATATGTATACGTTCTTACATACACGTACATTATCCCCAAATTTTCCTAACAAATTGTTGAACGACTTTTAAATATCAAAGAAAAACCCATCCATTATCCTTAAGAACTCACTTTTTTACAATACTATTCTTTTCGCAATCCTTTTTATAAAAAAGCTTTACAAAATCGTAAACAAAAATGTCTCATTTTTCTTTATTTTATTGTTGTTTCTTGCCAAACCAACAACAACTTACTTCAAAAGCTCTCTCTACACATTCCATCAATAGTGAAGAAAATCAGTTGTGTGCGTACTCTCTAAACTAACGGTAATAAAACGCGGAGGAAATAAAAACGCGATTTAAGAATAGAAAAATTTGAAATTAATATAAACAACAAAAAAATAAATTAAATTTACAGCAACACAATACACACACACAGCAGAAGAGTATAAAAATCCACTAAAATAAGAAAAAAATTGTGAAAAAAATTAAGAAAAAATTACAAGAAATTTAAAAAAATCTATAATCCTAATAACATTTTTGATAAGCTTTTTAAGAAAAAGTAAAAAGTTTTTTTTTTTGGGTTATATTTATAGTGCTAAAAAATATCTTAATTTGTAAATTCAATATCTAAAAGAAAACAAAAATAGAATCTAATTTAAACAGGATATTTTGATGTGGGTTTTATCTTATAAATCTTATAAAACAAAGTCTATAATACAAAGAAGCAATACACATGTTTTTATCCTGTGTCATCTCACTCACGGGCCTAAAAGCAGAGCAAAATGCCAAATACACACAAACCCACAATCTCCATTCAAAGCAGTGAGTTTAAGAGCATGTGTAAGTGAGTTTACATACACACATATATAAGAGTATTTCAAAAAGTTTATATTTAAGCCAGGGATGGAAATCATGCTAAAATTTTATGGTACCACTGTCACTTATTTGATATTTAATAAAATTTGAAAGTGGAATTTGACAATAACAATTTTATTTTACCCTTCACCACAGGTGGAAAAGGGTATATATAAGTTTGACATTCCGTTTGTAATTTCTACAATATTGATTTTCAGTAGACTTCGTATGATGATATTGAAACAGCGTTCCTTCATGGTTCAGTTGTCTAGGGGGTGTGTTGAGTTAGAAACTGTGAGTTCCCTGGTTCGAATCTAGGTTTTTTAAAAATAAATTTTTTTTTTAATATTTTTATGTTCTAAAAACGACTTTAAAAAAATATTTACCAGTTTTCGCTTTTTAAATTTCATTTATAATGAAGTTTTTAGCTTCCCTCTAGGGTTACTACAATGTAGTATTATTTCAATAAAACAAGACGTAGAATTGAATTCAAGAAACAAATTTTAGAAAGAGCAAAAAAATTTGTCACACCAGCGGTGAAGACTGTTCTGTAATTCATTACTTTTTCTACCTTTTTGTGCTGCATAAACCAGTTACATGATTGGTTCGCCTTTCACTGGTCATGAGTTCTTTCTTTTTGTACCTGTTCTATTTTCACAACTCCCAAGACCAGTCTGTTGGACCAATTGACACAAATTTCCCGCAGGGTGTTTGTATATGTAAAAGTTATTTAGTTGCTCTGTATTCTGCTCGCACAATGTTGAAGGGTATATAAGATTCGGCACAGCCGAATATAGCACTCTTACTTGTTTTTAACTTAAAATATTGTTTTAGAATATTTAAAAAAAAAAACAAAGAAGAAGAATAACCATTGGAAACAAAACAAATACAAATAATGTAAAAAAGTAGCAAAAATATTAAATGCGTAATAAATACAGACATTTTTATTATTATTGTTCTAATAATATATTTTTTTAATTGTGTGTTTTTCAATATACATATGTACTTACTTTAGGTGAATTGTATAAACAAAATGTTAGTTATTGTTTACAAACAAAACACAGCTGTTTTAACTTCGTTTTTAAGCAGCAACAACAACAGAGCATAAAAAAGAACCTCTAAACTAATAGACGTACCTTTAACGAATTTGAATTTATACAAGAGTATAAAAAGTTTTATGTCTGCAGAGAAAGGGCAATTTATTTTTTTTATATAGAGCAGTGTTGCCAGCCAATTTTTTTATTTTTTGAAAATACCCACACAAGTACATAAAAATTTTGTTAAAGAAATAACATTAAAACAAATAAATGAGCCATATTCGGCTATGCCGAATCTGTTAAACAATACACCGAGTTTATACGTACATAAATAACTAACCAATCATTATAAACCCTGAACTCACAGCAGTGTCGCCAAAAGTAGGGGGATTTTTCCCTAGATTTTTTCGAATCTAAAATAGGAGCGTAGGAAAAATCAGATTGATTTTTTATGTTCGCCAAACGGACGGTCTTGTTTTCTCATTTTGCATCATTTAAAAAATAAATGCTTAAAAATGTATTTTGAATAATATTTTTTGTTCAAAACACTCAAAAATATAATACCAAATGAAAGCAGAGTTGTAAAAACGTTTTTGATAAAAATAATAAAAGTGAAAGACTATAATGACGAGATTGTATTTCCAAATTTATCGCCATGCAAATGCCTGTGCAGAGTGAATTTGTTCAATTGTCACCAGAGTTTGAAAATAAACACTAAGTATCGCTTCTTAGTGTTCGGTAGATTTGTGGAAAACACAAACGCTAATAGTGTTTGTGTAGAAAATCATTAAAAAAATAACGTTTGCTTTTTTCATCGTTCAAACACAAAAATAATACTGTTCTTTTCCAACTCAACAAAAGGTGAGAACATTTAATTCTGTTCGTTTTTTTAACCACAAACTTTATTGTGTTCGGTTCAGCTCATTAATGTTCGTACCTTTTGGCTGGTAAAAAAACCCAACATTTTTTTCAAAAACAAAATACACATACAAAAAAAACAAAAAGCCAGCAAAATAATTTTACACAAACAAAACATATGCACACAGAAGCTGTTCGTGCGGCGGTCGTTGCTAAAATGTTTGTTTGTTTATTTCTTCATCAATGTAAAAAAAAAACATTATAGAATATTAAAATATAATATCAAAGTTATTTTTGGGAATACAAAATTTACTATTAATAAGATTTCTGTATGACGTGCTAAGTACCCAATTTTTCATATTTGATAAATACACTGAGATTTATTGTTGAAGGAAAGCCAGCTCATCAGGAAACCTATTCCAAAGATTTCAGAAAAGCCAAAAATATTATACAAATAAAACTCTAAAAGCGAATAAGTCTTACTTGCACCAATATCAAAGCTTAAACAAAACACCAACAATAAACAGAGAGTTTATCTTATCGAATAGTAGTTTTAAGTGGGTAAAAAGAAAAAACAAAATTAAAAAATAAATTGCTTCATTTGATTGTCTTCGTAAGAAAAACAACAAAAAAAAACAATTATTTAGTTCAGTTTTTTTGCACGGGCACGTGCAAATATATTATCAAAGTTATTTTTGGGAATACAAAATTTAATTTTAATAAGATTTCTGTATGACGTGCTAGTTCCCGATTTTGCATTTGTCTACAGTATGACTACAATTGCTCTGTTTTTTAATGAAGAGCAGAACACTTTATAATGTTCGGCTCTTTCTGAAAAATAGTTACGAATGGTATTTAGGGTTGCGTTCGTCTACCCAAACACTTAAAAAAAAAAATATCGTTCCTGGGTGTGTGTGAGCCGAATGCTTAATAGTGTACTGTTTATTTTCGAACCCTGATAATAGCAGATAAGTTTAACAGATGACGAATTGAATTTAAATTCTTGGTAAAATTACCAAAAAAAAAAAAAATTATTTTTTCTAAACGACAAACATAGCGTATGAAGTAACAGATGCTTAAAACTGTTGTTAATAAGATTTTTGATTTCAGACAAAGTATTTTCAACTATTTCACAAATCCGTTTGAACCAGACATGCAGTAGAAAATAGTTTCTCAGTTGTGACAGAATTCATATAAAAACTAAGGTATTTGTTCTCCAATTTCTTCAAGCTTGGATATAACATGCACTGCGCCAGTAAACAAGCGGATCTGTCTCTAGAAATAATAGATGATCTAAGGCATCTCACGACTTCCTCTGAGGCTGAGCCACAGCTTAGAATGGACAGAGCCTTATCCTTCTCAGATTATCTCATAATTTTTTTACAAACGCTCCAAAGGTCAGTTCTCGAAGACTTATCAGAACTTTTACTTGTTGTCTACCACTACTATGTCGCTAACACTTTCGGAATGCAAAGTCATGTGAAGTAGCTCAATAAAATATTTTTTATACGACATTAATGATTATCTGTGATTATCTCAAAATCCTAAAATCTTTATTTCAGAGCTAATGCTAATGTGTGGTTTATAGAACACGAGCGCAAAACTCGTCCGTTGAACTTACATTTAAAACAAAAAAAAATTTCAAATTTCTTTTTGTTTTAAATGTAAATTGAACGGACGAGTTTTGCGCTCGTGTTTTACAAACCACACGTAAGTTACGCGCTAATGCTTGGAACTGTAAGCTATTCTGTAGCCTCTTCGAAGTAACCTTCAGCATATCTAAATATTTTTATTCTCACTAACATTAATGAATATGTTGTTTCTCTTGGCTGTTTTGTAAAAAATGAGCATTGAAATTTAAATTGTTTATTCAAAACTATTAAAAATAAAATCAAAGAAGTATTATCTAATTTACAGTAGAATATCGCCGATACCGATATATCAGCAAAGCTGAAGTATTTCCGATATATCGGTATCGAATTTTTCAAGAAAATCTTATTCCAAGTCATAATTATATTAAATGTTTTATGTATAAAAATAAATCTATTAAGTAAAGGAAGTATGTACTCTTTTTCAAAAATTTGGCAACACTGGATTGAACTAAACCCATACTAGTTCGTTCCATGCTTTCTTGATTATTATTGAGTTCTGTTTTCGAATATTTCAAAAGAATATGACAACACAAAAAAGCGCAAATTGCGTCTTTCGGAATCTTTTAATAAATATTATCCACCAATAAGTTCATGTTGCTTCAAAAATCTAAACAATATGGTATCGACATGGTCTAAAAAGTTATTTCTTAATTTGGTAAAAAAAAAAAAATTTAAAAGACAGATGTCCATCCCTGATTTAAGAAAATAAGTTTTCTCTAATTCATGTAAATAAAATGGGTGTTAAATGAGAACCAGCCAGGTACGAAATATATTAAAAAATAGAGACAACGTCAAAAAAACGTGGACAAAGTTGAGGAAAAAAACAAAATACAAACAGAAGTTCTGTGACTTTGTCCTGTTAAGAGTATTATTCTTTGCAAAACACTTTACTGCACTCGTACCCTTTTTGTTACCCAGCCAGCATTTTGAAGATTATTTTTGTTTTAAAATATCACTAGACTGAGTCTTCTTCAAGTAACTTTAATAACTAACAATTTAGAATACCACATTGTGTTAAGAATTAATCATATTATTATCATGTTAATCATAATAAGTTTAGAAGTAACCATATTATGATACAGCACCACTCTCACAACAATAAAAACAAATTAAAATTTTTTGCATCGAAGTAGGTTAAGAAAAAACAAAATAAAAACTTCTTGATCTATTGTTTTCGCAACAAAATCAAAAAATAAAGCAAGTTGCCAGTTCAGGTTTTTTAAGCCATGCACTTACCAGTTAATTATCAAAGTAATTTTTAGGAATAACAAATTTTTTTTATATATAAATTTTTTGGAAGAATGTTTCCTGATGATCTGCCCTAAGCAACCAGTGAAATGCACTTAGAAACAAGCTTATCCACCAACAACAAATTTCAGTGTTTTTATCAAGATTTAAAATTAGGAATCAAGCACGACAAACAAAATCTTTTTAATTAAAAAAAAAAAAAAAAATTTATTTCCAAAAATTACTTTGAAAATAATAATTAATTTCATAAATTGTTGACTGGGTAAAAAAGCGTATGTGTGTTAAAGCGTTAATAAAAGAGTTATATTCTTTGTTTATGTTTTTATCTTACACCTGCAACAACAACCTTTAATAAAGGCAGAAATAACAAGTAAATTAACAAAAACAACAACAAGGATAAGAAAGAAGACGAAACGAAAACTAGTTCAGAAAAGCAAACAAATACATACGTACTACAACAATTATTTTCGTCATACTTCAACATCCTTGTGGGTGTGATTGTCTGAGGTTTGTGGGCTGCAATGTTTTCATTTCGAATTAAGGGTAAAAAATAAATTGAGATTTAAGGTATAAAATCACATTGAGTTAAATACGTCCTGGTCTCTAAACTATCAAAGCAATAGTAATGTGATTGTAACAAGTAATACGATTATATATTTTGCTGTAATGAATCTTATAACTACGGTAACCATCAGTGCTGTATAATACAAAACAGTTCTGTGTTTTACAGCTTTGTTCTGTGTGAACTTTTTTTTTTAGTTAAAAACCTTAAATTGCTCTGTATTTAATTAATTTTTATGTATTTCAACTGTAGTTCATAAAATAACCACAACAAATAAAATTGTTTCACGATAACAAGTATAGCTTAGAAATTGTGACAGTAGCAGTAGTGGTGTAGTTAGCATGGCTCTAAACTATTTTATAAAAAAATCCCTGTTTCTGCTACTTAAATTTTGTTTTTCAAGCACTGATAAAATGTGCTTTTAAAAATGAAGCACCTTAAATTAAAATCATATAAATTAAAGGGATTTTTCTCTACTTCTGGCAAATTTTTGTCATACTACAAGACTTGAAAGCAACTGCTTATGTTCGTTGAACTAACCTTCAAACTTAAGCATTTAAAATACATGTGTTACAGCATAATAAAAATAATATTTTTTCCTTTTTTCTTGCAAGTAAGCAAATTTTGTAGATGTTTTAATTTAGCTGCTCTTGCAACTCATTCTACCGCAATTATTATTTGAATTAAACCACATTAAATGTAGCAAAATCAGAATTTATAAGTTTCAACTTTTTTACGTTGGTATTAAGAAGCTTAAAAAACATAGAAGGAAATAAGAAAGGGTGCTACATTCGGCTAGGCTGAACCTTTTTCCCAATGTAAAGCAGCGTCTTAGACCATTTAGCCACTAACATACATTATGAAACAGAACTATGAACCAACTATGTATGCCATGTGGTTAATTTTTCTCCAACGTTTCTTCGGTTATAAGAAATTTTGTGCCACGCCCACTACTTCCCGGATGGCATAATTGATGTCGAAGCTTTTTTAACTTTGAAACTTTTACTGCTACGATTTTCCAGATACACAGAAATAAAATTTTTTGTTTGTGTGGTCGGTGTCACGACCACTTTATTCAGAAACGTGTGTTGATAGCCCAGCAACGTGTACCAAATTTGAAAAATTTTTCCCTTGTTATTGCTTGGATTTGAATAAATCTATTTTGTAACACGACTACTTCTCCAATCCTGAATTTGAAGGATGTTTTGTACACAGAAAAAAATTAAAAATTGTCTCTAATCAATAGATTCATTTCAAATTCATAGAATCAAGCAATCCATTTGTTAATTTTGCACCTATTACCAAAATGATTTTAATTTTTAAAAATTTGTTTTAACTCATGACCTTATGCCGAACAAAATTAACAAACAATTTTGAATATATTTTTTTTTTCATTCAATGATATTTATACCCACACCACAATAGTGGAGAGGGTATTATACATTTGTGCTGATGTGTGTAACGCCTTAAAATAGTAGTCCTAGACCCATCTTAAAGTATACCGATCGACTCAGAATCACTTTCAGAGTCGAACTAACGATATCCGTCCGTCTGGCAGGCTGGCTGTCCGGCGGCATGAAATAACCCCCCAAAATATAACTCCCCAAAAAAATAATGAAATAACCCCCCAAAAGATCGTACAGAGAACAACAAAAACGATTATTGGGGGATATTCATCTTGTTTGGGGTGTTATTTCATTTTTTTAATTGGGGTATTATTTCATATGAAATTATCCCCCAAAAAATCATTATGAAATAAACCCCCAATATATTTTTTGGGGGATTATTTCATTTTTAAATGTAAAATGAATCCGTTTTTGGGCGCAAGGATTTATCCACTTTGGTATACCAAACACCGGCTTCGCTAACTAAAGCTTCTCTGCGTAGCCGGGTCCACTCGGTGTTTTTATAGGGGGGGGGTGCGTTAATACCATGGCCTTAGCTCACATAAGCAATATTAGAAAATGGCTTTATCTCTCATTTCAGTCCCGGAGTCACTAAAGTTAAGTATTGAAATCAGGCTTCGCATACTTAAGTTTTTCTGCGTGAGGGCCTGCGGCCGTGCTTAGGGGTTTTTACCTCCAGTAGGACGCGGCAGGTGGCTTCGCTGAATAAAGTTTTCCTGCATGCGTCACAAGAACAAAAAAATGTTTTTCAATGATAACTAAGGATTTTCCCTTTTACAGAATGTTTACAACATGCATAACAATTTTCTGAAAAAATATGGCTTTATCTCTCATTTGCGAAAAAAAAATACGGCTATATCTCTCATTTCGCAAAATTTTAAATGACCTTACCTCTCAATGAATGGGCAATAAGGGGATTATGGCTTTATCTCCCATTCAATTGAGCAATAATGCCAATAGGCCTTATCTACCATGTTTTTAAAGCACCCCCCTTTTTATTCTATAGAGGAGAAAATCCTGGCGCTATGCAGAGAAGCTTTAGCTAGCGAAGCCGGTGCTTGTTATACTATGGAGGAAAAAGCCATTGTGCCCGGCCGAAGGCCGATTATGTGAAAAGCCTTAGTTGGCGAAGCTTGTGTTTGGTATATCATACCATGATATCTATCGCGGGATTCTTTAAAGCAAAACTATATAATTAATTGTATTACATATTTTGGGCTCTTATTTCATATCAGAAACTGCGGTTTTATTTCATATGAAATAAGCCCCCAAAAATTAGGGAATTATTTCATTTATGTTTGGGGCGTTATTTCATTTCGTTGGGGGCTAATTTCATTTTCAAAATTGGGGGTTTGTTGCATATGAAATAAGGCCCCACGCTTTGGGGGGTTATTTCATGCCGCCTGGCTGTCCATGTAACCTTGTGCGCAAAGTACAGGTCGCAATTTTGGAGATAATTTGATAAAATTTGGGACATAGGTTCTTATCGCCACAAGGACAAAGCCCATTGAAAATGGGCCGAATCGAAGGACCACGAGGTGATAAGGGGAAATTCCTTCCTCTCAGAAACTATCAAACCGATTTTAATGAAATTTAAAACAGGGATAGAACCATATCTATATGGACACAAAAGGTATGCATTTTTAAAAAAATAGGACCACGAGGGGAGATAGGGGCAATTTCTGCCTCTCTAGCCGATTTGAATGATATTTAAAACATAGATAGTTCCATATATATATGCACTCATAAGCTTTGCAGTTTTCCAAAAATAGGACCACAAGGGGAGGTAGGGGGTAATTTCTGCCACTCACAAACTTTCAAACCGATTTTAATGAAGTTTATAAACATAGATAAATCCATATTTATATGGACACATAAGCATGATGTGTTCTTAAATACTGTGGTGCTGGGTATGACATGGTCGGGCTTGACAGGCTATACATTTTTGCTTTTTTTTTTATTTTAATTAAAAAATGTTAAAAAAAAACTTTGCCGTTTCCAACAACAATTTCACTAGTTTGAATTATGTTGTTTTAAACGAAATAATTTTTTCTTGTTTAATTAATACTTTAATTCAAAATTTATTTCAAAACAACTAATATGTTAATTAAATCAAGATTATATTTTTAATTTTCTTTCAACAAAAAAAAAAAAAAAAATTAAATAATTGAATAAATTATCACATAAATTAAATTTAAATACTTTTGAAATGATTTTTTGGAATTAATAAAAACCTACTTAAAATTTTTTCTGTGTCTTAACTAGGGTATTCATTCGGTTAACCGTTAATCGGTTAACCGATTAATTACTACCCGATTAACTGATCGGTAAATTTAAAATTGGCTTTTTTCGATTAACGATTAAACCGGTTAATTTCAGTCGATTAACCGATTAACCGTTGTAATAAAAATTATAATTTTTTGTAGCATTAAACCATATTTTTTGTGTTTTAAGCAATAGGTGAGTTCCAAAACGTAGGTTGCAAAGCAATTCCCTTTTTTAAATACATTCATTCTACAGAAACCAAAAAAGTTGCCAAAGTGCACCAATTAGAATTATTTTTTTATACAATATATTTCCTTCTATAAATACATTTTTAAAATACAGTACAAAAACATAAATTACGAAATTCGGAAAATAACTTTTTTTGCAGAATGTTCGGTGCTGTGCTTTGCCAGGACGCAAACGCAACAACCGAATTAACCCAAACAATTAGAAGTGTTAAAAATAAAACAGGATTTAAATGGTATAATGGAAGATTTTATATGTTTAGAGAAATCCAGAAAAAATACAGAATTTAGATATTCTGTGTTATGGGTTGCTTTCGATTTCTCCAACATCTACGATAAGTGAAAGAAATTTTTACAAGTCAAAATTTATCAAAACCAAAGAAAAGAGTCGCTTAAATGTAATACATTTTAACGAAATTATTTATCTAAAAGATTATTTTGTAAGAATTTCTTAAACTATTTAAATTACTAATAAAATGATATCAGAGTTTACTTTTTAATAAATACATAATCGGCCTTGTTCTGGAAATCGAAATCACGTGAAATAGAAATCGAACAAGTTTTTAATTCTATCCTGTGTTAAAAATTGATACAAATATTTCTTTTTCATTACCAAATACTTTGAAGACCACATATCTTTGCCAAAACTACTTTTGAAATCTGGAAGAGCTACGTTCATTTAAAAAAATTGAACTTGAAATCTCCATCGATTTTAATTTCACGTGATTTCGATTTACAGAACGTGGCCGAATATGTATTAATTAAAAAATATGTATTACAGAGTTATAAATTATTTTTTTTTGCTCGTTTTAGTTCACGTGTTGTTATGTTATTGTTTATTTTTTACTTCAAAACTGCAAATAATAAATAATTTTTCATTTATATTCATTGAAAGTACCTAATTTATAAAAAAAACTTTATTAATCGGTTAACCGATCAATAACAAAATTAACCGATTATTAACCGATTATACAAAAACCTCGGTTAATTAATCGAGCGATTAACCGATTAAATCAAAAGCCCGGTTAAATTAATACCCTAGTATTAACAAACACTGCTGCCATATTGTATTAATAACCACGACGATTTATCGTTATTTTGACGATTTTGGGTTCGAAATAATTTACGATTTTTCAAATGACGAATTTCGTTTAAGTTTACAAAAGTTTTAAATATTATTTCGTATTTTTGATTAACTTTTTGGATACTTTCGTTTATTTGGTTGACAGTAATTGTCCCGTTTAAACAGTAGAAAAAAAATACTGAAAGAGAAGTTTTGATGAGTAGAATCGCTGTTCGGTATCTCTAAGTTGATGTAGTACCCAATGTTCTACTCTTTTATGAATGATAAAAAGATCTTATTCGATTCATGTCTCTAATTCTAGTTTCTGAAACTTTTATAGCATGTGACATCCTGAACAATACCAAACGCAAAGTCAACTGTTGGCAAGCTTTCCTCTCTTTTTTTAGTTGGTCTGTAAAAGACGTTAAAACTTACATATATAGTCAATAGGAGAGAGAATAGCGGTTTTATTTTTAGAGTACTTCGAGATAAGGAATTCATATGTATGTATGATGTTTTTTTTAATTAAAACAAAACGAAAATAATAAAAAATTCTGAAAAACTAACAAAAGTTAATAATGCTTGTGCCTTTGTAAACTTTAACTCTAGACGTTCTCCACATATACAGAAGTCTATATTGTCTTTTAATTGGAGATGCCATGCCCACTTTTCTAACCTCGCTCATTTTTTTCAAAAAGGTTGTCTATTGATAACCAAGATGCTTGTACCTAAGTTAGAAACTTTGAAGCCGTTCTCCAGATATACAGAAACAAACACAACAAGGGATTTATGGGTTATATAAGAGGCAGTCGTGGTTATTTGCTCATAGCTGAGTTATTTGTGGATCGATCTTAGTGAATTTCAATAACAGACGTTAACGTAGTACATGTGATAAAAATATATTATAACATGCTCCCAGTCGTTTCTAGGGTCTTTGGAAAACACATTTCAACACACAGAAGGACAGACGGACATCGTTAAATCACTTTTGCTACTCATAAGGCCCCATAATACCCAAAATATGGAAGGGTATAAAAAATATGAGCATTTGCCACAGAATAGTCTACCTTTTATCACGTTACGATCGCAAGCAGTTAATATGTTTGCTCTAAGAAAAGTTTTTGTATTTTGTAGCTCTTCATTTAGTTAAAGTGGGGCACCATTTTGCTAACATGGGTCTTAAATACAAGCGTAATTATTTGCTGCCGTAATGTAAACTTTTCTGTGGAAATGTCCATATAACAATTTTGCATTGTTGGCCTTTTAGTTTCCCTTCGGTTTTGAGA
The DNA here is from genome assembly GCA_930367215.1 of Pollenia angustigena. NCBI lineage: Eukaryota > Metazoa > Arthropoda > Insecta > Diptera > Polleniidae > Pollenia > Pollenia angustigena. Next base: position 145,849,444 of record OV884060.1, on the reverse strand, counting down.
AATAACGGTTATCTTAACTCCAGAATCTGCCCTCATGAAAATATTCGCCAAAATAAAAGTGCAAAACAAAGTGATTCCTTCAAACCTGTGCTGATGTGTTAAGCACATACGTAATGATGTGAAGCACAGAAAAAAGGATTTAAATTGCAAACCTAATTATGTTAAACAAAACAAATTTTATTAATTATAGTTCCATAGAATTGTTAGAATTAATTGACATCAAAATGAGCAAAAAACCTTTTTAACATCTACGAATAACTAGTTAGTTGCTGAATTCATACAATTAGAAAAATATATCTGTTGCATTTTGACAAAACATCTCAAGTCAAGATAAGAAAGCAAAAAAGCTTTGTCAAAAAACTCGCTGAAAAAATCATTATTTCAAATAATAAAATAAAACAAAATTAGAGAAAAATTTATTTTTTAATACGAAATTTTAAAAACGTAAACAAAAATATTTTTTTAATGAAAATTCGTATGATTAACAAAATTCTTTTCAACTTTTTAAATTTGATTTAAGATGTTTTGTCAAAATGCCACAGATATGTATATGGGCAGTTCCAGCGAAAAGTCTAATTTTTGTAACGTAACGCCAGAAGTAATTTTAATTGTTTCTCGACAAATTTTTTGTATATAAAGGGTGGTTAAATTTCAAGGGCCGATATTGATTTTGAATAAAACACAAACTATTTAGGAAATTTTTGTAATTTTATTTTATTATGATATATTGGTATTACTCAATTATGTATGGAACAAAATATCGGCCAAATGGGCGCCGCGACCACGGCGGCACACCTCCATCCGATGGTCCAAATTTTCGATGACCCTGAGGCATAATGGAGGTTCTATGCCGTTAATGTGCCGAATTATCTCATCCTTTAGCTCTTGAATTGTTGCTGGCTTATCGACGTACACCTTTTCTTTCAAATAACCCCAAAGAAAAAAGTCCAACGGTGTCAAATCACATGATCTTGGCGGCCAATTGACATCGCCATTACGTGAGATAACACGGCCATCGAATTTGTTGCGCAAAAGAGCCATTGTTTCGTTAGCTGTGTGGCAAGTGGCACCGTCCTGCTGAAACCACATATCGTCCACATCCATATCTTCCAATTCGGGCCATAAAAAGTTCGTTATCATCTCACGATAGCGAACACCATTCACAGTAACTGCCTGACCGGCCTCATTTTGGAAAAAATACGGCCCGATGATGCCGCCAGCCCATAAACCGCACTAAACCGTCACTCTTCGTGGGTGCATTGGTTTTTCGACAATTACTCTTGGACTATCAACCGCCCAAATGCGGCAATTCCGCTTATAGACGAATCCAATGAGTTGAAAATGTGCCTCACCACTGAATCACGAAGTGCAGGATATGCATTTTGATTTGAACGCCCATTTTCATAATAAGCTTGAATAACTTTAACGCGTTGCTCGATTGTTTATCTTTCCATGGTTCAAATTGAGTAAGTCTGAAATAGAGAAATGTCAAATAAAATTCGGAAAAAAACTTGGCGTTTAGGTGTGGTTCACATTCAACATCGGCCCTTACAATTTATTTAGTTTACTTTTTTATATTTAGGAGTAAAGCGCAACTAGCTCTACATTAAATAACAAAAGGAATAATGGTTGAACAACATCGTCCTAAAATACAACCTTATTTGCATTCTGGCGTTACATTTAAAAAAGTAGACTTTTCTCTGAAAATGCCCATATGTACCTTAAAACAATTTTATAGCTTGAAAAATAAATCCAAATATGTCCAAAGGTTACTTAAAAGGTTTTATTTTTCTTCTTTATTAATATTTGAGCTTAAGGTCACTTTTATTTAAATATTTCGTATATTTTTATTATCGATATTTCGATTTCCTTTGGAAATCTTCTTCAAGATATATTTTAATAAAAATTAACAAAAATTATGTTTGACCTTAAGCTCAAATATTAATAAAGAAGAAAAATATTTAAAAAAGGTCGAAGAAATTAGAATAAAATTAAAAAGGTTTTTATTTTTTATTTATTTATTTATTTCCAATTCTATACACAAGACTTACAGCCAGTTCATGGATTTCGAACGTCATCGTTCGCATAGAAAATTACATCAAAAACAAAAACAAACTTCGAACAATGTCAGAATTTTGTTTTTGTTTTAAATGTAATTTTCTATGCGAACGATGACGTTCGATATCGTTAAACAGGCAGTTAAAGCCTCTTATTGCAGTATAGAACATTGTTTTAGCAGAAAAATTTATAATTATAATTTGTAAATGATAAAATTTAAAACAAAAGAAAAAATTGAATCTCTCTTTTAAATTTTTTCTTTTGTTTTAAAAAAAAATTATTAAATTAAATTGAAAATTAACAAACTAATAATATAAATTAGCATGCGAAAAAATTTAAAATGCTTTTTTTAAAGCTCAGTGCGTTACTAGTTATTTGTATATTATGCGGGAGTAGATTCCAAAGACGGATTTCATTAAGAAAAAATTGCCAATCGGAAGTTAAACTTTGGTGTCTAAACAATAAAATTCTTTTACCTCTATTAGACCTAGATATGGTTAAGCGGTTATACAGATGTTGTGGTTGTTGAGTAAACACGATTTTGTGCATAAATATTAGTACTCTTGTTTTGAGAAGGTCATCAAACTGAATACCATATAATTTTACCGTAAAAGGAGAAACAGAATTAAACCTTTTCACGCCATATACGTATCGTACAATGCTTTTAAAGACTGAGTTTAATTTTCTTGTACTTGCCGCATCACATTTGGCAAATAATTCGCATCCATACATCAGAATTGGCAATAAATAGGATTCGGCAAGAAGTATTCTTATTTTGATAGGTGTACAATACTGCGTTTGCATGGAATATGTACGGCCACATGCATAATTAATATGGTTGCACCATGTCAGGTTCTTATTAAAAATAATACCTAAATTTTTTGCTGTATTTACCCTTTCAATACGTTCATCACCAAGAAAAATATCAGGTATATGATCGGTTATAGTAGTTCGTTTTTGGATAACAAGATATTTAGATTTTTTTTGGGTTGATACTAAGACCATTAGCAGTAGCCCATTCATATATATGTTTTAACTCAGTATTAAGAGTTAAGACACATTGTTCAATTTCAGATGTATCACAGCTGATGTAAATCTGAACATCGTCAGCATACATTCTGACTTTGCAGTGTGTAAGTTGACTCGGAAGGTCATCAGCGTAAAGCGAAAATAGAAGGGGCCCAATAATTGACCCCTGCGGTACACCCCTCGTCGCAGGTAGAAATTTTGATTTATTATTACCACTTTGAACATACTGATACCTGTTGGTAAGATATGTTGATATCAGACGTGTAGCAGCTGTAGAAAACATAAACATGTGTTGTAGTTTGTAACATAGTACGTTATGATCGACTGTATCGAAGGCTTTTGAATGATCCAAAAGTACTAAGATATTTGTTTTTCGTTCATCTATACTATTTCTTATATCTTCCGCAACATCTAGAAGTGCAGTTATACAACTGTGGTTTTTCCGAAACCCAGATTGTTTATCATTAAGCAGATTATGATCATTAACGTAAAGCGATATCTGATTGTGAATTAACCTCTCAAATATTTTCGACATAAAGGGTAAAATGGCAATTGGCCTATATTCTGATTTAGATTTGGGTATTGGTATTATTTTGGACTTTTCCAATTTGAGGGTTTTACACAAAACGTCTTGCTCAATTCGCAGTCTTATTCAGTTTTGTAATGCAAGTCAAAATCCACTTCCGCTTTTTTAACGTCACGCTACATTTTTATTTATATCTGCAAAAGATGTATAGCGTCGATTGCTGTAATTTTTGTTCTAAACATATTGCTACTTCATTACTTTGTATATATACAAATTCTTTTTACAAATTTGACTTACTTATTTAGTTTTTTAACATTTTGTGGTACAAATATCAAGACACGTCAAAATGGAAATGCCCATATATAAAAAAGTTACAACATGTTTCAAAATATAAAAAAAGTTCTAAACTTTAAAGTAAAATGTTATTCTGTTGAAAAAGTATAAAAAGAAAAACTAATAATTTCTAAAATAAAATTTTATTTTCTTTAAGGTACACTTTTAAATGTTTTTAAACTCGTTTATTCTTTTTCTGCTCATTTTCTATGATGGTTCTCTTTTATAGGTCACAATCATCTATAAAGCATTTTTTTTCTCTTCTATCATACATAATCTCGAATAACTAGCAAAGAAATGTTAGAAAAAAACAAAATAACAAAAATGAAACATAAACTTCCTGTTTTGTCCCTTAAGTCAAATGAAGCGTGTTATGATGTCGTTATTTGTTTCCACAGAAAAATGTGTTTAAAAGCTTAAAAATATAAAAAGTAAAAAAAGTTTGCCGTATGTTTGTACACATGTATGTCTGTATCCATACACATCCGTGCACATTTTTATGAATACGTGAGTAAGTGAGTGTGCTTGTGTATGAGTTCATAAAAAAAGGTTAACTCACACAGGTATAATTAAACTGACAACTTAATGTGACACAGTGATTAGACAAGCATAAATATCGAGGACTTGTTGATTTGTAAATAATTATAGAAAATCAGCCAAACAAACAAAAAAAAAAAAAAAAAAAAAAAAAAAATAAATGGAGACAGTAATTGACGAATGAAAAAAAAGAAACAAAATAAATGGAGACAGTAATTGACGAATGAAAACAAAAATCGTACCGGAATACACCAAGATTATCCTTGTGACATGACTAATTTTTAGATTTATTTATTAAAGTTTTTAAATACTCAACTTTACTGATAATTTTGTGGGTGTTATTTATTCCTTTGGAAATAAAAATTATTTTTAAGTTTAATTTTTTAAGAATAATTGTGATTTTTAGTTGAATTGTTAATTTTTAATTTTTGATGTTTTTCGTTAGGCTTGAATTCATCAAATTTAATTTTCATTAAATTACTTTTACTGAAAGAAGGAATTTTTTTACAGAATAAAAATTTTTATTAAAATGTATTCTTTTTTTTTAAATTTATTTTTATTATTTTTATTATCTTTCTTATCGAAATTTACAATATGTATTCAAATCTTAATTCTACTTGTTGTTTATTAGTTGTTACCAGTGTAACCACTAACTGCTGTATTCAAATTTTAAGACTGTCTTCTAGTTAGGCTCAAAGTATCGGTTCTTTTTAGCCTCTGGTGACCTTCGAACTGAAGCAAACCCCGAGCGAGGTAGTTAGGGTGGACCATTAGTTTATCGATGTAGCTTATTGAATATTTTTTAATTTCCTCCTGGATAGTGGGGACGTCGAGATCTCTGTGGATAATATCATTACGTATATACCATGGGGCGCAGACAATTTGTCGTAATATTCTAGACTGTCTTCTTTGAAGCTTTTGGATGTTAGATGCGCATGCAGTACCCCATAATTGGATGCCATATGTCCATATTGGTTTTATGATGGACTTGTATAGCAGAATTTTGTTGTCTAAAGACAAGTTTGAGTTTCCACCGAGAAGCCAATGTAGTTGAGCTGCTTTAAGTTTCATAGCCGTTATTTTCGCTTTGATATGACGAGACCAGGTCAAGCGTCTATCTATATGAATTCCCAAGTACTTTACATGGTTTTCTACCGGAACAGTGATGTTATTTATTTTTACTGCTGGGCACGTTTGTCTTCTGAGCGTGAAAGTTAAGTGAGCACATTTAGCCGGGTTAACCTTTATTCTCCATTTTTCTAGCCATGCCTCTAGTTCATTGATGTGGGACTGCAGATTTTGCGATGCGACTTTTGGGTCATGGTTAACGCTAATAAATGCTGTGTCGTCTGCAAATGTAGAGGTATGCGTGCTCAGGTTTGTTGGCATATCCGCTGTGTATATTATATATAGAAGCGGTCCTAATATGCTGCCTTGGGGGACACCAGCAGTAATTTTCTTGAGGGGGGAGTATTTATCTTGCGACCTTACTATGAATGTTCTGCCTGTTAGATAGCTCTCCAGAAGCTTGTGAGTGTTTTGAGGAAGCATTCGTGTTATTTTGATGAGTAGCCCATCATGCCAAGCTTTGTGAAATGTCTATAAACAGGGCTGAGCAGTATTGCTTTTTCTCAAACGCCGATCTAATTAGGGTGACAATTCTATGCACTTGTTCTATTGTACCATGTTTCGCTCTGAATCCGAACTGGTGATCCGGGATGATATCGTGTTCATTTAGATGAGGAGTTATACTTAAAACGAATATTTTTTCGAAAAGCTTCGATAAGATTGATAATAAGCTTATCGGTCTGTACTACGCAACCTGGCTAGGATCTTTTCCTGGCATGGGAATCATAACAATTATAGACCTCTTCCATGAGGCTGGGAAGTATCCGACTCTAAATATCGCGTTAAAAATGAGCAGCAAAATTCTAGAAGCAGACGATGGTAAGTTTCTTATCATTGACCCTGTGATGCGGTCAGGTCCGGCAGATTTTCTAATTTTCACTTTTTCTATTGCAGATTTTACTTGAGTTATGTTAAATTTTATTGGATGGTTTACCTTATCAGGAATGATTGGACGACAGGAACAAGTTTGTGCATCATGTGGCGTGAAAACTTTCCCAAGGTGGCCCGCGAAAGCGTTTAATTTTTCATTTGTGTTTTTGGCCCAAGTGCGCTTTTCCAGTCTTAATGGAGATTCTTGGTTTATAGGGCCTTCTATTGCAGACTCGTGGTTCTGTCTCAATTTGTTGCGAAGAGTTGTCAGGCATAATTGTAGTTGGGCCTTAGTGGTTGGGGAACGACTGTTTTGCCATTGTCTTCTTAGCTTCCTTTTTTCTCTTATAAGGGTCTCTATATCCGTCGATATATTGCAAGGAGCACGTTTAATTGTCTGCTTGATTGGGGTTGCATTTCTTGCTGCAGCATCCAAGACTGCTGTAAATCGGTCGACAGCTAGTTGGATGTCAGATGAATTTTTTAGGGGAATGCACTGTGATAGGTGATAGCTCACACACATTTTATACTTTAACCAACTTGTGTTTCTGTTTGGATAGGAAATAAAGCTTGCAGCTGCGGCGTCAGAGTTAGCTTTTAAAATGAGGATTGAAGGTGAATGATCAGACGAAAGATCATAGGAGGAACTAACTAGTACCTGATCGCGCTTGATGTTTTTAATTACAGCAAAGTCAATAAGGTCTGGTAGCTTGTTGAAGTCGGTTGGCCAATAGGTAGGCTCACCACTCGATACCACATCAAAATTATTTGCAGTTACGGTAGTGTATAGCTGATTACCTCTAGGACTAATAAGTCTGGAGCCCCAATATGTATGTTTAGCGTTGTTATCGCCAGCAGCAATGAATTTCTGGCCCAATGTGGAGAAGAAGTTGAGAAATTTATCGTGTAGAATTTTGTGCCTCGGGGGACAATAAACGGATGTTAACGTAAGTTTGAAATCAGTAAGATTTATAGATGTGGCCTGGATACAATCTTCTTCGAACTCTGGCAATGGTAAGTGTCTGATGTGTTTGTGCACAATTATGGCTGTGCCACCACAAGCCCGTCCGCTGGGATGTTTTGTGTCGTACGTATCATATTAAAATTTATTTATATTTTTTGGCTGAGCTGTGGCTCGAACCTGGGTTGAATTTACATGTTTCAAGAATCACCACATTCTTTCATCAGAATTCTTTGAGTTATATTCTCTGCACCATTGCGGTGCCTGCCAGCCAACAGACAAATATCAATCTGGTGGTTCGAAACTTGCTGTAATTATCATTTTTCAATTTATTTACAAGTTGTCTCCTTTTCTTCTGTTTTTGCGTATTCTTTCTGTAAAAACTTTGTCTTGTTTAATTTTTTACTTAGAACATTTTTCCTCAGAAATAAAAGTTTTTTTTTAAATACAACAAAAAAGATGAATTCACTCTTCAGTAGGTTAATATTTATTTAAGCACAGAAAATTACAAAAAAATTATTTTTATTTTCTACGCAAAAAAATAATTTTTATTTTCTGAGGAATAAAGCAGCGCATACACGATTCAATTCAATTGTCAACTGAGTCGGTTGTTGTCCAAATCAAAGCGTGTATGGCTTTGTCAATTGATTAGTTTGAAGGTTGTCGAGTTGGTTGGAAAAAATTAAAAGATTTTGATTTTTTCAAATTGACTACTAAGTCTTTCAATTCGATTGTACTGTTTGTGCTCGATTCTCTTAGGCTGTGTTTTTGAGATCTCAGTTAAACTAGGTTTAGTTAAACTGAAAACAGATTTGTGCCGCCATTACGAAGTTTGTATACAAAATTTTGACGAAGCAGCTTAGTTTTGCTTAAAACGTTGGTCTCTAATAAAATAAATTATATTTCGCCGGAAAAATCGGAGTTTCTGTTCACGTTAAGCTAAGTTTAAACTTAAAACACATCTCAAAAGCCCGGCCTTAATCAGCTGTCAAAATTAATGTTTGTTGTTTTCTTTTGTAAAAAAAAGTTAAGTTTTTTAAAAATTCTTTTTTATTTCATTAAATTTTAAAGTTAATTGAAAGCCTTTCAATTCAGTTGATAAATAATAATATACATCGCATTCGTCAAATATAAGTTTTTCGTAAAAAACAATTGCTGGTGAAAAATGCAGTGAAAAGCACTTTTTTATTTTTTTTTTTGCAATAATAAACCAATTAATCTTTTTCCCCCGCCATTACACTTGCACCATCTGTGCATACAGAGGAAAATTTGCTTCTGTCCGCAAAGAAAACATCAAAAATAGTTCTCCCTTTCACATGACCGTATAGCAGAATCATCATTAATATCAAAGTTTCTGCCAACCGCTAAAATGCATAGGCAATAACCTGAGCTTCTAAGTAAAAGCGCAATATATGTACATACATCAGTGTTGCCACTCCATGTGTAATTACAAATATTGCGATTTTCGGAAATTAAAATACGATTTTTTCTTTCTTTCTTTCACTTATATATTTTATAAAATGCTTTTTTGATTACCTACACATGCTAAAAAAAAAATTTTTTTCTACTACTTTTTCTTACACACGTCAATTCAGCTTCATTAGTTGTGCTTGTGTGCGCTTGCTTACAAAAAAAAAAATAGTTAAACGCATATCATTTGTTTCTAACATACATACCTTACCGCTATCTCTATTCTTTAATGGAGCTCCCTTACAGCATGTTCATTGCAGACTATAGTCTGGTGTATACACCTTTTTAAGTTGAAATTGAGACAATCCAAATTAATATTCAGAAAAACGAATTGATGTTGAGAAAATACAAATTAAAATTGAGATAAAACGAATTAATATTGAGATTTTTTTTCATTATTATATTTTGAATATGTATTGGATACATAAAAAATACATTGTCCTTTATTTAGGTATAATAAACATTACAAATTGCAATACATATTGCGTTGCATCAATATTGTCATAGCCAAATGGAAATAGGGAGATCGATTATTCGACTTTTTTCAATAACCGGTTTTCGAATATTTCTAATAGTTGCTATTTTAAAAAACCGGTTTTCGGTTAAGCATTTTAAAAATAACCGGTTAACCGGTTTTAATTCGAATACATAAACATACAAAAATCGAATTGGTTTTTGTAATAAAAAGTTAATTAAAATAAAAACAAAACAATTAACGAAGTTATGTTCACCCCAAACAAATATTTGACGATAGAATCCAAAAAAGCGTGACCAGTAAAAACATAGTTGTAGAAGTTTTGAAAACTTTGGTTTTAAAAAATTATAAGAATTTATTATTTGAGATATTATTCCAATTTAAAATGATTTAAAACCATGTGAGATAAGGCCACGATGGCTTTATTGCTCAGTTGAATGGGAGATAAAGCCATAATGGCCTCATTGCCCAATCATTGAGAGGTAAGGTCATATTTAAAATTTTGCGAAATGAGATTTGATTCGCAAATGAGAGATAAAGCCATATTTTTTCAGAATATTGTTATGCATGGTGTCAACATTCTGTAAAAACGAAAATCCTTAGTTATCATTGAAAAACATTTTTTTATTCTAAGCAGAAAAACTTTAGTGTCTCCGGAACTGAAATGAGAGATAAAGCCATTTTCTAATATTGCTAATGTGAGCTAATGATGGCTTTATCTCCCATTCAAATGGAAAAAAGCCTTTATCTCCCTATTGAATGAGAGATAAAGCCATCATAGCCTTATCTCACATGGTATTAAAGCACCCCTCAAATTTAAATCCTTCATTGACATTGTTTGATTGCTTCAATTTTGTTTTAAGTTCCTGGTGTTTTTCCGCTTAGCTTTTACGCTGATATGCCATACCTAAGCAAGAGCATCAACGTTGTGCCACAAACAGAAGCGTTAACTTTCTTGTTTAATTAAACCCACATAATAGAAAAAAAGAACAGAAAAAACCGCTAGATTGCCGAAAAAATAGCTAAATTGACATTATTTATTAACAAAGCGGCCAACTTCACTATTAATCGCTCTGTCAAAATCGGATTTTCCAATTGTAAAGCGTTGACGCCGCGCTATTTAGGGATGCTTCATACAAATTGTATGGGCATGAGAATTTTTGACAGCTAGAAGACGCTTTGCGCTCTTGTTTAGGTATGGCTTTAAGAGTTTTCATTCATTATTGGCAGCATATTTTAGTAAAGTATTATTGGCAGTCTCTTAAAAATTACTTAGACCAGAGTCGAGTATTACTTGGTGTATATTTATGTTAAGCTTGTGGACTAATTAAAGGTGATTATTAAGTCGTGACGTTAAATAACCTTTAAAACTTATCATTTTATGCCCCTTAAAGCACCATTGTCTTTTAAATCAGTTCGAATATTAAGATATATATCGTCACCTAAAATGCAAAAGGCCGTAACTACACTTTATGGTTTTTTACAGGAGAAGGAATAAACGTTATAAATTAAAGACTACTTAAAACTTAATATCCAAATTTTAGATTCAAGCTTAGAAAACAAAGACGGATTTGTTTCTAAAAAAGAAATTAATGGAAAAAAGTACTTTTTAAGAAATGTTAGTTACGGCCTTTTATACTCTATTTTTCTGAAACCAAAAAGCCGTAACTACAAGAATAAAATTGTGCATAAAATAAAACAAATGGTTAAGATAAGAAAATAGTGCTTTAAGGACGTAAGTAAAAAAGTTTTTAGGCAAGTGACGTCTTTTTGTATCTGTTTATTGTAAGTATTTTAAAACAAAGCACAAAATTCTTCATAACTATTAAAAAAATTTATTTAATTTATAAATTTCATTCGAGAAAATAAAATTAAATTAAAGTGGTTAAGAAAAATAATAACGCAATAACACACATTGAAAGAGAATCAAAGGCAACTTTGTTTTGATTTTTTTCTTGTTTTTTTTTTTTGGAAAACTGTAGTTACGGCTTTTTGGTTTATGAAATTGTTAACGTTGCAGTTACGGCCTTTTGTTTTTCGGAAATAAAGTCGTTATTTTTGGACGTATACATGTACGATTTTCTGTGTAGATGTGTTTCGGTTAAGAACGTCATAATCAATCAAAAAGTCAAATTTGAATTTTTGAGTAGTAACGGCCTTTTGCATTTTAGGTGACGATATATATATATATATTAAGAGATTTTTATTACATTTTTTTTTTGTTTTGTTTTGACACTCTTTATAATTAGTTTAAGTTTGCCAAACATTCAATTAGAAAAATACTTTAATTACGGGTACATTTTTAACAAAAGTAAGAAAAACATATATAAATAACACATTACTAAAATAACCGGTTTATTTTACCAAAATAACCGGTTTATTCGATATTCGAAAAATGGACATTTTAAAAAATTGAAATTACTTTTTGATAATAAACAGGCAGTGCACGGCCTAAAAACACTTAATTGACAACATCTTTTGTAAGTTGTTGTTTTTTTTTTTTTCATTTTGTTTTTCTTAACCTACTTACAACTACAATTAATGTTGAGAGAATTTCAACTAATTGTAGTGGGGAAATGTAAGATGAGATGAACCCACTGTTGTTTATTGTTGATGTGTTTTGTTTAAACTTTGATATTGTTACAAGTAGAACTGTTGCTATAATTCTTATACGTTTAACAGTTTTATTTGGTTTAATATCTTTAGTTTGTCTAAAACCTTTATGGATGAAGTTTCCTGATGATCTGGCTTAAGCAACCAGTGAAATGCATAGGAATAGCTTATCCCATCAACAATAAATTTCAAGTGTTTTTATCAATAATAAAAACTGGGAATTAAGCACGAATAACAAAATCTTTTGAAATTAATATTCGATTTGGGCAAAACTAAAATAACCGGTTAAAACCGGTCGAATACTATTCGATCGATCACCCTAAATCGAAATAATTTTTGAAAATTCACCAGCGACTCTTCTTCGATTGGCTTCTTATAGCCCAATGTTGAATCCAAAGATATTTATATGGTCAAAAATAAAAATATACATATAACCACAGTTGACCGTGCAAGAGCAGTACAACATTCTTCAACATACTACCAAAGGGCAATAGAACTGGAGAATATGTCTGTTGGTGAATAATGTTTTCAGTTACTTGTTTTTAAACTCATTATTTTTTTGTTCCCAATATCAATAAAACTATGAATTTATATTTCAATATTATTTTGTTTATTCTTAATATTAACTTGGGTTTTCTCAATTCTAATTTGTATTTTCCCAATATCAATTTGGATATCTTAATATCAATTTGTATTTTCTCAGTAGTAGTAAGTATTCTTTGAATGAGAAGGTATGACCACTGTGTGTTTGTTAATTTCCATATTTTGTTCGCTGTTGCGTTCGCTGTCTCTGCAGTAGTTGACCTGTTGGCGTCGGTTTTATATGATTTTTTGTTTAAATGTGTAAAATATGCATGCATGCCATTATAATTTTGTGCATATAAAAACATTTAACTTATAAAAAAAATAAAATAAAATTCGTATACAAAAAAATGTCATAAAAAAAGAGGCATGAAAATGCCGTAAAGAAACTAGAATTTTATTTAATGAATGAATTAAATATTGGTTTAAAAATAATTTATTCTAAGATTTTGACAATTATGAAAAAGATTTCGCAACATAATCCAAAAATAAGGTTAAGATTTAGAAGATTTAATTTGTGATTTACTACTTGCAGAATCTTCAAAGTATCCTTGCATAGATAAACAAATAAAACAAGTTGGCTACAAAATTTTATATAAATGGCCTCCTAAAGACTTAAAATTCTTTGCTGTATTTTAAGAGTTTTTTGCTACTTAGTTTTGTTCTTTAATGCCACTACCAACTATTGATTTTCCACTATGTGACTTTTTATATATAATTATTTTCAGTCTCGCTTCTTTAGAAATGCGTTTTTCTTAAATTTTACGACTTAATGTCAGCACATTGGGAAGTCTTTATAATCCCAGTGGAGTGTTTGCTTTACTCCATTGAAGACGAGTGCAAACATACAACTTACTGACTCAATTTCATTCTGCGTGAGAAAAAATAAAAAGTTTTTCTCTTTTTTTGGCATTGTCCTCATTGTATCCTGTGTGTGGTTTTGTGTGTATATGTATTTTTGTATGGTAAAAATATTTTATTTCCTCTTACAGCTTGCCAGTAGCGCTTTTTAAAGCTCATAAATTTAGATTGGCAATATTTCTTTAAGCCAATTAACATGAGTTTAAACATGAGTGTACAAACACACACATTTTGAGTCTCAAATGCGATTAAAATCAATGGCAACAATGGAAAAAAAAAATTTTAAGAACTTTATAAAATTTGCATACACTGAAAATACCAAGAACCCACTTGAGATTTTTAAAAAGTTTTAAAGACTATTCGCCTAGTTTCAAGTGAAAGAGTTAAAGTATTAAATTGTCATTTCATTTTAGAAACCATTTAGGAAATATCGCTGGCTATTAATTTAACCAGACTTGGTTATGTATCGAAATTTGAACGAGTTTTTAAACTTAAACTTATCGTTAACAATTATTCGAATTTCACCCTTAATTTTCCCAATGAATTAAAAAACTTATCTCCAACAGTCAAATTTTCATGAATGTCACATTATATTTGTCTAAAAAGTTAAATTTTTTGCTGAAAACCTCAAGTATAGTAAATAAGTATGACAAACTTTAAACTGATATTTTTCTTTTAAAATTTACAAAACTTCCCAGTAAAAACTTTGGCGGTATGAACTAAGTACCCAATAAACTAGCTCCCCAAACCCAAAATGAACTAAGTCCCCAAATTTGGGGATCTTGTTCATATGTACTAACTCCCCAAAAAATAAAATGAACGATGTCCCCAAAAACGTGAACGAAGTCCCCAAATATCGTTGTTGTTTTTTCACATACAGTCGTTTGGGGACTTAGTTCATTTTGGGTTTGGGGAGTTAGTTCATTGGGGACTTAGTTCATACCGCCAAAAACTTCGCCTACAAAATAATGTGTTGAGTAATCAAAAAAACTTTAAAGCACTGCTTACAATTCTACTGAAACAACCAATGAATTTTATAAGGGATGTCCCAAAATGAATGCAATCAAAAGTAAGTTACTATTTATACTAGGGATGCCAATCGGGATCGATTTTAGAAAATCCTGGATTTCGGGATTTTCTAGATTTTTTTATAAACAACACTTTTTTTTATTTATTTATGAATTTTCAAAAGGTTAATAATATATCCCGGGATTCGGGATTTATCAATCCCGAAAAATCCCGGCATTTCGGAAATCGGGATTTCCCGTTTGGCATCCCTAATTTATACCCTCCACCACAATGAGTGGTGAAGAGGGTACACTAAGTTTGTCATTCATCTTAGGCCCCATAAAGTATATATATTCTGGGTCCTAGAGTAATTCTAAATCGATTTAGCCATGTCCGTCTGTCTGCCCGTGGGTCCGTCTGTCCGTCTGTTGAAAACACGCTCCCTTTCGAAGAACTCAAAAGAAATGAACAAACTTGGTGCCAAATTGCTTGTAGTTATCCTAAGCAGTTTGGAATTGAATTCCAGCAAAATCGGTTCAGTAGGATCAGAGCTATGAATCAATATGTGGAACCACCACCTAAAAAAAATTGATCATTCTGTGGTTTTCATGGGCAACCGCGTATGTCTATTTTTTTGATTTTGAAATGTTAATTATATGTTGCTTAATTTTAAGCGCTCTTTACATTTATTAAAAAATTTTTAAAAATAGATAGACCCGTTCCGATGTTTTAACTCAATTACAAAGTTCAAAAGGTGCAATATCTAACCCATAGTTTGATCTAGAATGGTTTTTTCGGCTCTCCTGAAAAATTTTATTTTAAGACATACGCGGTTGCCCATGAAAACCACAGAATTTTGTTACAAAAACTAACATAAATGGTGAAATAATGCACAGAATAGCATAAGATTTTGCAAAAATTCGTTTTATTTGACTGAAAATCACGCTGTAAAATTTCGTAAAGATCCGTCCCTAATATACCCTAGGCCCCATATAAACCCTACTCCCGGAAAACAGTTTAGTACGCCTTAAACCATAAAAAATAATGCTATCATAACAAAATTTGGTACATCACAGTTTTATTGAACAAGAAATAAGACTATAAAATTTTGGGAAGAACGGTCCATAATTTTCCATAGGCCCCATATAAACCGTACTCCCGGAAAACAGTTTGGTACGCCTAAAACCGTAATTAACAATGCTATTATAAAAGAAATTGGAACCTCACAGTTTTTTAGGACTAGAAATGACACTGTGAAATTTCGTGAAGATCGGTCCATTATTTAGCCTAGGCCCCATATAAAGACCACTCTGGTAAAATAATTAAATATGCCTAAAACCGTAGCAGATATAGATATTGCGGTAAACTTTCTTCCAGCTTAGCTTCATATGGCCGGGAAAAATTTTATGAAATTTCGTGATATACGGTCCATAATTTACCTTAGATCCCATTTTAGCAGCCTTGTGAAATTCACTGCAAACGCTAAAACTAATTGCACCGCTGCATTAAAATTTATGTTTTTTAATACCAGAAATCAGTCTTCAGAATTTTGGGATAATTTTTCATAGCTTACCATGGCTTTAATACAAATTGCCCTCCTGAAAATCATTTAGGTTCGGCTTAAACTGTTACGAATCATGGTACTTACTCAAGCTAGTTACAATTGCTAAAAAAAAAGCATTAAACTTCCTGATTGTCGTTCAATAATTTAATGTTGTATGACTAAACCGCAACCAATATTAATGCAGATGTCTGTTTTTATAAAGATAATAATAATAAAATAGACATCATACAGATATTACTCCTAAAACATTCGAACTGTCGGTGGAGGGTATCAAAGATGCCGCACAGCCGAATATAGCACTCTAACTTGTTTTTACTTAAATACATCCAGAAAAAAGTATTTTTTGAATTTGTTACAGAAGTAGTTATAGACGAAAGCTACTAAATAATGAGTGCTATTCAAAAAGTTTTAATTTGGTTCATTCAAGTATGTAATAGAAATTGAATTCGAATCGATAAAAAATAAAAATTCTTTGAAACCAATTTATTTAAATTCATCTTCGAAATACGATGAACACTATTAGGTATCCTTTTATATAATAATACAACTTTTTGCTCTTTTTACCCTAAAAGTGTAGCTTAAAGTAATTTTTACTAGAATTTTCCATTTTCCTTAAAATTTTATTTTCAAACTCAAACAACTGAAACGTTTCAAACCGCTGAAATATGTATTTGCAATTTAAAAATGTTGTCATGTATGTTGTGGTTTGATTTGGAACGCAGAAAAACTTCGCGTCATATATAAACGACCACAAAAGACCGTATGCAGTACGTTTTCACACTTTGTTACCCACAAGGATTTTATATGTTAATTTTTTTAAGGACATCATAAAGTTGAGCTTTGAGTGGAGTTGAAAAAAGTTGAAACATTTTAAAAATAACAGGGTCGTTTAAATTTTTATGTTTTCGGAACAGAAGACTCCTTATGAAAGTGCGAAGAAGTAAAAAAAGGGGAAAGAAATAGGCTATTTTTAAATTGATGGGTCCTCTTTTGTATCAACATTTAATAAATATGTGTAAAATTTTATTTTTTGAATTAGTATCCTTTATGTATTATGGGGGGTGATTTTAGAATGCCCCCAGGTACTCCTCGATTATACATAAAATTTATAAGCGGCTGACACCTGGTATAACTTTCAACGAAGATCTTCTCAAATAGCAAATGATTAGGAAACAACAGATATAATACTTTACCTCATCCGGCTTATGAACCTTCTGTGAATCATTTAATTTTCAATCGATATAAGGTCAGGTTAAAAAAAATTACTCAAAAGCTTTCTGTTTTTAACCCTAGAAGGCTAACAATATTTAAATATACGTTTAAGCTAACACCGCGTAAACTTTGCGCTCCATGGAATTTTACCCAAAGCGCTTCAATTAATGCAGTAACCTATTTTTTTAAATTTTTTGCTAGAAGACTAACCCACGGGAATTTTACGTGTATTTTTTTTTAAACCATTTTTGCTACACAAGCATCCAGTGAGCTAAGGGTTCCAAATTCAACATGTGCTATTTTCACTAGTTTTTAAGCAAACGCATAAACACAAACAACGCTTTTTTAGCCGTTCCAGTGATTTTAGAGCGAAAACATTAAAAGTCTACACGTAAAATTTACGTGCACAAGTTTTACTCTTAACACTTACACCACGAACATTTTGCCTTCTAGGGTTAATAGATAAAGTTCTTCTGACACAAAAGCCATCTTCTATCTCTAAGAGATGTAAAGTCTTAATAGCTAAAGAGATATAAAGTCTTAATAGCTCAAGATGGCCAATACTGGTAAGAGATCTGCTTTTAATCATATCGTTCGGATAACTTTCATAATCGATTGTAGCATCAATTTTGGCTACAAAGTATATATCGTAAATTCAAAGAAATAACAATAAACTGGGTGCGTAAACTTATATTAAAGCAAAGGCGATGCCTACTGAAAATGGTTAGGATCGTGTTGTAATTGCACTTAGTCCTATTACAAATATTCCCGGGTTCTAAACAGTGACTTTTTGCCAGCTACCGCAACACTGTGTCCTGGCGGAAATATCTGATCTAATTTCTGTAAAAATTTCGGTTCAATGGAGATCGTTACGTTCATATACCAGAAATCCCTGTCGAATGTAAAGGCCTTGCGAATAAAAAAATCGTTTTGATTAAAATTAAATTTTCTGTATTATTTTTACAATTTTAAGTAGTGTTCGAAAATAAACAGAACATTGCTTAGCGCTCGGCCCACACACCCAAGAACGATATCAATTTTTTTTTGGATTGTGTAGACGAACACAACCCTTAATACCGTTCGTAACTATTTTCAAGAAAGAGCCGAACATAATATAGTGATCTGTAGTGTGTAGCAGACAAACATTATATTTAAATGTTATATAATGTTTCTTTTTTGTGTATATTGTTTTTGTAACAAATGTTTGGCTTTTTTTACCAGCTAAAAAGGGACAAATATTAATGAGCCGAATCGAACACAATGAAGTTTGTGGCTTTCTGAAAAAACCGAACGCATTTAAATGTTCTCATCTTTTGTTGAGTTGGATAAAAATAGTATTATTTTTGTGTTCGACAGATGACAAACAGGATAACGTAATTTTTAAAAGATTTTCTACACCAGTACTCTTAGCGCTTGTGTTTTCCACAAATCTACCGAACCGAACACTAAGGAGCAATATTTAGTGTTTATTTTCTAACACAGCTTTTAGTTTCTATCGGCTTTAAAAAACCTTTTTTTTTACTTTAATTTTATAAATGAGTTTCCGCTTTGGATCCTTTTTAAACCCACATAACGATACGGGCGAGGGTATTATGCATTTGTGCTGATGTTTGTAACACCTAAAAATATTTGTCCTACCCCCACCTTTAAGTATAATGATCGGGTCAATATTATCCACTGAATCGAATTAACGATGTCCATCCGTCCGTCTGACTGCCCATGTAGCCCATGGAGATAATTTAATTTGGCACATATATTCTAATTGGCACAAAAACCAAGCCTATTGAAAATAAGGCGAATCGGTCTATAATTTATATAACCCCATACAAGGTTCTTTTCCGAATAGGGTCTTAGTGGCCATAAACCATTTTATAATTTTTGTGTTTAGATAAAATTTGGTTCATGATTATTTAATTGCAATCAAAATCATCTTGTCAAATTTGAATCGATCTATATTTGACCAGAGCTCCCGTACAAATACTGCTCCCAAAAATTGCTGTTAATGCCAAAACTTCCTTATAAATTTTGGTATTAACACAAAACTTGGCGATAATAATTTTAACGATAGTTTCTGTGTCATAATTAGGTCCAAAATTAGTCATAGGTCGTATATAAATAAACGTCTTAACATCTCATATAGTTGAAGATATCTTAATAATATTCGGCACAAAGAACTTTTACATGAATCTCAACCACATAACATAATTTTGCTTAGGCGGATCCATGATTGCCCATGGGTCCCATATAGGGTACACTAGCAAAATTTGATTTTATATACTGCGGCGTAGGGTATCATATGGTCGGGCTTGACCAACTACACTTTTTTTCTTGTTTCCTTGTTGATATTTGTTAGAAGTTTATGACCGGATTATGAAATATAATTAAAATAATAAAGTTCCCCACTGTGACTTGAACAAGAAACAAATGTTTAAAGATTTTCATAAAGAAAATTCTTATTTTTTCAATAAATATTCATCACATAAAACCAATTTAAAACCTAATTTAATCATAAAACCACATATCAATCATTTAGATTTCAAAATTTTGTTTTTATGCACATCAAATCAACAATTTTATAATCAAATACCATTTTTATTTTATATTACAGACATTTATTGAACTCAGAAAACAAATCAACAGCAAAAAAGGGCAAAAAAAAAACCAACAACAAGTGTTCAATTGACCAAAAAAAATTAACCAAAACATTAAAAACGTATAAAAATCAAGCACAATTCAATGCAGCAAATGGAAAAAAAGGTAGAAAAATAAACATAACGTAAAGAATTTATGATGGTAAAAGCAAAATAAGGTAGAAAATATATATTTTTTTTTTATTATTGTAATTGTGGGTGTAGAATTTGAGTTGTTTTAATTTACAATACAATATGCTGCATTTAAACAGAGGCCGGGAAAAGAACGTACAAATTTTCTGGAACCTAAGTACGAATTTGCGTGATGGCTAGACATGCTCGAAAGCAAAGGTGAATTAAATGCTAAATAAAAAAATGTTCACGGAATTTTTATTACTGTAGTACAAGTTAATTGGCTGGTGAAAAAACCCATAAACTCAATAAACATTTTTTATTATAAAGGGGTAGGTTTTCAAATGTATGTATATAGAAAAAAACCTAAGAAATGAAAAACTGATGATTTAGGTAAATAATGTGTTGAAATATAAACTACAAGCTTTTAATATCACAAAAGCATAAATAAATAAACATTAAAAAGGCTTTAAAAAGAACTTCCTAAATCTCCTTCCATTTCTGGACAAAGAAAATCAAACAAAAAACAAGTTATTTAATGCTCAAGTTTTATACAATAACAAAAATAAACAACTGAAATTATTATAAAAATAATAAAACAAAAAAAAAAAAACAAAAAACAAAATCGAATAAAAACTGTCTTGAAGTAGACAAATTATTAAAAACACAAAGACACACTCTGTGTTAACTATGACGTCATTGCAATCATAATACAAAAGCAAAACATTAAACACTTTCTCATACTTTTGCAACAACAAAGGAAAAAGGCTCTCTATTGTATAAAAGTTTTACTAACACAGTTAAAAAAAAAATCGGATTAAGTTGGTGTTTGTAGGGTTCTCTCTGTATGGGTTCTCTACATAGAAATACTCAAAATTATGCTACAAAAAGAGCAAGAGATTAAATATAACATCAAAACAGAGAGTATCCGTTTTATTATAAGGCAAAACAAACAAAAATAACGGTTAAAGCTATTTCCTTATAATCACATATTTCTTTGCTTTTGTTGTTTTTGGAAAAAATTCAAACGAAAGCAACAAAAAAAGAAATACTTCAAAACAACTGTACAACGTTCGTGAATACAAAAGCGGCTCTGTCGACGTCGACTACGGCATAACTTCAAATCCTTTTACAAAAAAAAAAAAAAAACAATTACAAGTTTAATAGCATTTTCTCTCTCGTTGCTCATCCTTAATATCCGGTTTATTACCGTTATTTTCTTTTTCATCATAAAAAAACATTGATGTGTCATCATTTTCATCATCGCCAAAGTCAACGTCATCATCAGGTTGGGTTTAACTTGTCAACTCAAACCAACAACAACAACTGGTAAAAGACTGTTTACCCTTAAAACTTTTACTGCCATCACCCGTCGCCACCTTTTCCAATTGTGGCGTACATAAAGCCAAAATTCTACAACAAGAAAACTTATAATTTTTTCTATTTGAGTTGGTTTTAATAACGTTCATCATAAGCAGCGTATTGTCAAACAAATAACACAATGTCAGAAAATTTGCCTTCAACTTCAACAGGTGAGTATTTTGTTTATTATTTCAATGTTGTTTATATTGTCGTTGTTATACGAACATGAATATTAGCCTTGATTAAATTGATATCCTTCAAAGGTTTATACTTTTGATAACTTTGTATGTTTGATGAAAAATAATTGAGTGGTTATTAAAGGGGAAGTATTCCATAAAGGATTACAGTGGAAATAAATTTTTAAATAAGTGAATATAAGTTTTTTTTTATTGAGACTTAATCACATGTTTATATTACGGCAATTGCAAATTAAATATATTTCATTTCATTTATTTAAAATTTTAGTAAATCGTACTTTGACAAAATAAAATAAATTTCCACCGATTATAAACAAACGGAAGTCAAAAGGAATAAAGTTTAAGGCAGCAGGCTCCAGCCGTTAGATTTCAAATAATTTCTTACGAATTTAGCTAATTGAGAATATTTTCATGGTAGAAAATCATAACTTATTGGCATGTTTTGAGAAATTTTTGCAATTTTTAACTAAATCAGTTGTTGTCTTCGCAGAACTACAGTGTTAGTAAGAACAGGTTTCAGTAGCAAATAATATAAAATACGCTAAATACTACCATAATTTCCTCGTTGGCTTCGTTTTTAATAAACCGATATGCATTTTGTCTTTTCATTTTCCATTTACAACTTTCTGGCTTTTAAACTAATCTCTATGTTTTAAGCGAAGGAATTTCTTAAATGTGTTACTATTAATGATTCTACAAGATTCTTATGTATCAAAATAATATTTGGGAATACAAAATTTTAATTTTAAAGGATTTTGTTATTCGTGCTTAATTTCCAGTTTTTATTCTTGATAAAAACTCTTGAAATTTATTGTTGATGGGATAAGCTATTCCATTTCACTGGTTGCTTAGGCCAGATCATCAGGAAACTTCATCCATAAAGATTTTAGAAAAACTAAAGATATTAAACTTAAATAAAACTGTTAAACGTATAACAGCAACAGTTTTACTTGTAACAATATCAAAGTTTAAACAAAAACATCAACAATAAACATTGAGTTTATCATCTCATCTTACATTCCCCACTACAATTGATTGGGATTATCCCAACATTAATTGTAGTTGTAAGAAGGTTAAGAAAAACAAAATGAAAACAAATTTTAATTGCATGTTGCCAATACAATTACAACTACAATTAATGTTGGGCCAAATTTCCCATGTAACATTGTTGTGAAAAAAAAATATTGAAAAAAGCAAAAAAAATTACACAAGGGAACAAGGTTTTTGTTGATTAAGAACTAAATTTAATTTTTAAGGTAATTTGGGACGCTGAATCCAAATCTGCACTTAGTTTTGTCGAGATATATCATTATATACAAAATTAAGGCATTTCCGCCACATATATTAAAACGGTAAAAAAAAATTCAAAATTATCTGTGCTTGGTTTAGATTTTGCCCAGTAGTTTCAGAGATATCGTTGAAGTTTTAAAAAAAGAACAATTTAAAAAAAAAAAGGTTTTTCTTAAAAATTCATAAAAAATAAAAGTGCGACAAAATTCACAGTTTTGGTATAAAAACATTTTGTTGAACATATTTTAAATCAAATGATTTTTATTTCATTGTAATCGGTGCACAATTGATAAATATCGCGATTTTCATACAAAAATAACGTTTTTTAGCCTGAATCAAAGAAACAAGATTGCGCAGGGACTTTATTTTGTGTGCGACGAAGAAATAGAATTTTTGTAATTGCACTTGTGTATGTTTTACATTTTTTACAACAAATAAATAAGGTACCACTTAATCTATCTATATATATAAAACAGGATGTGTGTGTGTGTGTATATGTATTTAACGTATGGACTCCAAAACGGCTGGGCCGATTTTGATGAAATTTTCAAGAAATCTGTAGAATATTCAGGCGGGTGACACTGTGAAGTCTGATTTTTGATTTTCTCTGCGGGTGGAGGGGCGTGGCAAAATCCAATTTTCATATTGGACTACCAATAACATCTATATAATTTGGACGGGTTTTTCTTTAAAATGATCGCCATGGTCCAACTTTGATTTATACGAAAAGAAAATTTTGCGCCGCCCACTTTTTTCGAATTACCTATAATCAGAAAAAGGCTCCATCGATTTGACAAATTTTTCTTTCAAATGTTCGTATTAATCCATTTTAAGTTTTCATCGAAAGAAAAATTTACCACGCCTACTTTTACACCCACTTTTTCTAATTACTTGAGAACGGCTTGACCGATTTGGACGATTTTTTCTTTAAGGTCATCGCCATGGTCCAACTTAGGTTTTTTCGGAAAGAAAATTTTGCCCCGACCACTTTACGGCCCACTTTTTTGATTTACCTAAAATCAGAAAACGGCTCCATCGATTTGACTAATTTTTCTTTCAAATGTTCGTATTAGGGTATTCATTTTATCGAGCTTTTGCTTTTATCGGTTAATTGCTCGATTAATTAACCGAGGTTTTGTTTTAATCATTATTAATTAAGTCATTTCAATAAATAAAATTGCAAAATTTATTTATTATTTGGAGTTTATTCGTAAAACAAAACAACATTAAAAACAAAACAATTTGTTCCTTATAAATAAGGCTGTATGTATTAATTAAAAAACAAACTGTTAGATAATTTTTAATTATTTCACGAAGGTCCTAAAAAATAATCGTTTAGTAAAATAATTTGGTTTAAATGTTTAGGATTTAAGCGATTCTTTTCTTCAGTTTTGGTAAAACTTGACATGGAAAAAATTCTTTCCCTTATCGAAGATGTTGGAGAAATGGAAAGCAACCCATAATACAGAATATCTTCTTCCTCAGCTATTTTCGTAGATTTTTCTAAACATATAAAATCTTCCATTATGCCACTAGAGTCCTGTTTTATTATTTTTTTTTTTTTAATATTTAACACTTCTAACTGTCTCGGTTAATTCTGTTAAAAGATTGTTTGTGTTACAAACGAGAATTTCTTCTAAAAATTTATTCCAGAATTCCTAAGCTCCTGATTTTGTACTGTATTTTGAGAATGTTTTGCTAGAAGGAAATATATTGTGTGATGAAATATTTTTCTAAGCACATACCTTTTGTATATAAGACAAAATAAATAATTAAAAACACAAAAAAATATGTTACAATACTATAAAAAATTAAAAATTTTGTAACATCGGTTAATCGGTTAATCGACTGAAATTAACCGGTTTAATCGTTAATCGAAAAACGCCAATTTTAAATTAACCGATCAGTTAATCGGGTAGTAATTATTTAAATTTTAAAAATCGAACACAAAAATTTTTCCTAATTTGAACAGGACAACGTCTGTAGGGTCAGCAAGTTGTGAATAAAAGTAAAATGCGCTCATCAATTTTTATGTGAAAGTAATAAGACATTAACTTATTTCAGTTCTGGATTTTTATGATTTTTTAAGGTACAAAATTTGTTATTTTTTTTTACGTAAACAATCACTACTCAGTTGTCAGTGTTTTTCAAAGCTACCAATTACATCTTAAAAAAAATACTAACTTATATCTTTCAACCTTTTCAGACTGAGAGTGGAGGCTTTATTCTTTATAGCAATTATATATACATATGCAGTTCAAAATGTGTTTCAAATTTTAAACTTAAACCGAAATTTTTTGATTTTAACGCTCTTTTTTGAATGTTAAAGTTTCAAACATATTTTAGATTAAGCTAATTCTAAGCTAACCCATATATCCATATAAGCCTTCCTTCCCTCTAATACCAGTATAGTTTTTTATTTAAGTTTTTTAAATGGTTGGCTTAATTTTGTCTTTGTTTTTATTATGTCTATTAATAAACTTAATTTCATTATAATCAGTTGCATTAAACATGTGCTGCTGTTGTAGAAACTTTAGTCTACGAATTATAAACTTAAATATAACAATAAAAAAACACTAATGGAAAATATTTAAGAGTGCTCAATTAATGTTAAGTTAAGAAATCTTATGTTCAAAATATTCAACAAATATCTTAAAGCAGAGGGAAGGCCAAAGGATATGGAGTGCAGAAGCTATCATTCATTTTCGTTTCAAGGACTCTTTAAGAAATTTCACTTTTTTTGCGATTTTTTTTATGAAAAAAAAAAACAAAATAAATGTTGGACATGCTTACTGTTTAATTATACCCACACCACAATAGAAGAGAGGGTATTATGCATTTGTGCTGATGTGTGTAACGCCTTAAAATAGTGGTCCTACCCCCTCCTTATAGTATACCGATATACTCAGAATCACTTTCTGAGTCGAACTAACGATGTCCGTCCGGCTGGCTGGCTGTCCATGTAACCTTGTGCGCAAAGTACAGGTCGCAATTTTAGAGATAATTTGATAAGATTTGGGACATAGGTTCTTATTAACCCAAGGACCAATCGTATTGAAAATGGGCCAAATCGTAGGACCACGAGGGAAGATAGGGGGAAATTTCTTCCTCTCAGAAACTATCAAACCGATTTTAATGAAATTAAAAACATAGATAGATCCATATCTATAGGGACACATTAGCTATACAGTTTTTAAAAAATAGGACCACAAGGGGAGGCAGGGGGCGATTTCTGCCTCTCACAAACTTTCAAACCGATTTTCATGTAGTATATAAAATTATTGGTTAAAAGGCAAATTAGGAACGAAAATTAAATTTGTTCATTGGACAAAATTTCTTCATCCCACCACGCGATGGGCAATTTAGTATTGATAATAAAAATAATTTTTTTAGGCAATTTTGGCCTACGATTTACACCAGAACCGTAACCAAATTAAATTGTAGGTTACACCACTTCTGCGCTGATAGCTTCATATTTGGATAATTTATTGTTATTATCAGGGTAAACATAAAAATGCAATTGCATGTTTTTCCTTGTATGACCAATGAAGACAGAAGCAATATATTTATCCGTTTTAGAGCTTTTAATGAATTTTGGCATCGATTTGTTAGTGTATATTTTTGCATATTTTACCGTTTGGAGCATTTTTTTTGCATAATTTACTTAAAATTGCCTTTTTTGCGGAATTTTTTAAGTTTTTGGCGCATATTTTGCCTTTTTGAGGCATATTTTGATACATGTTAAATTTTTTAGATGCCTACAAGAGCTTTCGCAGCAAATAAAAAAAATTTTTTTTTGCGAAATCTGTATACTCAACGTGTTGCTTTAATTTCGCTATCTACATTTAATTTTTATTCTAAAATTGTAAGGCAAAGCAGGTTGTCATTAAAGATAAATGTTATTTAAAGCTTTCCGATTTTATATAAAAGCTAAAATTAAAAAAAAAAATTAATTATATACGTTTTTGCCGATGTGTGTAGTATATAGAAATCTGGACCGACCTTTTAGTATACTGATCGATTTAGAATCAATTTTTAAAGTGATCCTACGATAAGCATCTGCTTGTCCATGTTTATTCAGTGTGCAAAGTACAAGATGCAATCTTGTCGATAATTTGTTCAAATTTGATATGTACATACATTTTAATTGTACTAAGGACCAATTCTATGTAAATGGTGGGAATCAGTCTATAATTTTACAGATTCCCCACAAAAACTTCTTTCCAAATTAGACTCTTTGTGCCCGTAGATCATCTAATTATGGTAGTATTTTGATTAAATTTGCCCCAAAAATATTTACATTTGCCCAAAGCTTCCATCTTTAAGTAGCTTTAACCTCCTTTTAAATGTTAATATTAATAAACAACTTATCGATCGTACCTAAAATCCCTTTAAGGCCCGTTTTCACAACTTACTGATAGCTAAAGGTAGGATTTTATCGGCCGTATAAAAAGTATTCCATTATTAGAATTTTATTTTTACCTACCAGGAAGGATAAACCTTAATTTACTTTATCGTTCACTTTAGGTTAAAGTAAAGTTTTAATAATGGAACACTTTTTATAAGGCCGTTTAAAGTCCACTTTCAGCTATCGGTTAGTTGTGAAAACGGGCCTTAGACAATAAAATTCATAAGGATGTTAATAACCAGATAATATTCGGCATAAAATAACTCTTATATGAATTTTAACATCTTAACTTAACTTTGTTTTTGTGAGCCAATGGCTGCCCATCGTTTCCAAATAGGGTAAAATCTCGAAAATTCATCTGAAATACTATGGTATTTCGGCTTCACCGATTATAATTTAGGATTACTTATATAAAATGAAACTGCTATTAAATTTTTGAGTTAAGTAATTGCAGGTCATTACCAAGTTTTTGCTGGGTCCATGCAAATAATAAATGTTTCAATATTTCTGTGTTGTATTTAAAATTGAAAGTTTTCCAGTCTTAAAGGGAAACCCTTTATGTGGCAAACTAAACTTTACAATTACTTTTAGCAATAAATGTTTTCGAAAATAATTTTTATCGCATTCATAATCTCCAATAAGTAGTGCATAAGTGAAGGGTTAACTAAAATTCGGCACAGGCCAATGTCAAATTTTAAGCTGTTCTATATGAACACAAGATTAGAAAGTATGTTTGTCTCTACTTGAAAAGAAATATTTATATTAAAAATATTATAAAAAGTAAATCTTATATTCATTTTATAACAACAGATTTTACTTTATTCCATGAATAAATGGCTTTCCATTATCTTGACTCATAAAAAGGAAAAACACTACTAGAAATAAAACTACAAAAGTTTTAAATGAATTTCTATAAGTCAATTAAATGACAAAGTGCAATAAAGTGTGATTTTTACTCTTGAATATTTTAAAACCATTTTCATGTTTTAAAAGGACATAAAAAATTGTATGGCCTTAAGAAACAGAGAAATTTTATACCCTACACCGAAGGAAAGAGAGTATATATTAGTTTGTAATTCCTTTTGTAATTTTTATAATATTGATCTTAGACCCTATTAAGTACAGGTATATATTTATATTCTGGGTCCTTATGAGAAGCGACGTGGATTAATTGGTTTCCGTCTGTACGTTAAAATAGGTTTTCCGAATACCCAAGATATGGTAGGGACCAGGGGCCTGATTCTGGCAGTCGTGAGCGAGTACTTTTTCGATTCGAAAGCAATTTAATACCTAATTATTTTAGTTAATACTGAACCAATCGGAATTATTTTTTCGGTGTTGTAAAGCATTAATTTGAGTTTCACAATACTGAAAAAATAATTTCGATTCGTTCAGTATCTACTGAAAAAAATGCTTTCGAATCGAGAAAGTACTCGATCACGACTGCCAGAATTAGGCCCCAGGTTCTTATTCACTTTATGTCACATATAAGCCCGAGCAAATGTCTGAGATATGAACAAAAAACCAAACTGCGTCTAGTTTTAACCATAGATCGCTTGTTATTGTTTTTTATGTATAACTGAAGAACGAAAGTTTCCCAATGAGGTGCAAGCATCTTGGTTATAAACACAAAAGATCCAGCAAAATGTAGGCATGGCACTAAATAGATATATTTATACTTTACAAAAATGGAAAGAGAAAAATTGTCCCAATTTGGTACACATAGCTGGGTTGCCAAAGCACAAAATGCTTAAAAAAGCGGGCGTGGCACCTCCCATACAAATGCAAAAAGACCAGTATATCATAAAGCTAGCAAAGTACAACTGGTTTTTATTAACAAAGACTTTCGTTCCTATCACACCTTGGTGAAGGGTATATAAGATTCGGCATAGCCGTATATAGCACTCTTACTTGTTTTTTTTTATCAAGTGACGATAGCAGAAACCATAAAATAAAGATTTAAGATTAAAAAAGCATATTATGCTAGTCGCAGTAAAGTTTTATAGAAAAAAATATTGTATTTATGACATAAAACAAAACTAAAATAACGCAATCATTGTCAGAAAATTACCATCAATCTATTGGTAACAAAAAGAACACTCTATTTTGATTTAATATGATATTATTAATATTCGTCTACAGTTAAAAAGTTATAAAATAAAAGGCTTAGATAATAGGAGCACGTTAGAACATAGACGTTATAATTTAGACATTACAGTGCGAACTCAATTTTCGCAACTATTGTTCATCGCAACACCCTGATTTTTGCTGCAGGCATTATTTTTTACATAACCATTAGAATTTGTTTCCGCGATATTCCTTCCCGAAAATTTTTAGTTGATTTCAATTAATTCCTTGGAAATTTTGAAGAAAAACTTTTTAAAAACATTAATAAATCTAGGACTCGTGTTTTATGTTGTATTATCCAACAAAATTCGTGGACTTTGTATAGGGCCTATGGTAAATATATACTTATCTTCACGAAATTTTTTATCTTGTCTTAGCAAATTGTAGTGGGCTTAATTTTACAACAATACTATTAAGTTTTGCGGTTAAGGGCTTATTTTAATAGTGTTTTCTTTTCTGACAATAATGTTACATGTATGTTACCATTCGCCCGGGTTTTTGTTCTATTCTAAAAATAAATGAAAAAGATGTGAGAATTTGTCGTTAACCTTTCTAAATATGTTGCAAAAATAAATGACAAACTTGTTCCATTTCTTAACCCCAGTTATAATTGAGTGTGAGATAGTACCTTTATTTGCATCTGCGTTAAGTAGTTTTTTCTTATTAATGGTGTTTTCTTTTCTACAAAAAAATGTGACATTTTATTTAAAAAAATGCAATTTGGTGTCTGTTTCTTAAAAATTTTACTCCCGAAAAGGGTGAATTTTTTAGAATAAAGCAAGACACCATTTACGGGAGCAAAATTTTTAAGAAACATACACCCAATTGCATTTTTTTTTAATTAAAATGTCAAATTTTTTTGTAGAAAAGAAAACACCATAAGTTTTTCTTCCCTTTGCGTACAATTTGTGTTATATTGTGATAGATATAAAAATTGTTTGTTTTTCTTTTATTAAATAATTATTTTTTTTTGGCGCAAAATTGTTAACAACAGCTGACTTTAATTATTGAAAATCAGTGTTGTTAACGCTTTTTGGAATTTAAAGAAAATTTAATGTTGAAAATTGCTATCTTTAACCGTGGTGAATATCGCTTAAGGCTAGATTACACTATAATGCTTTGTATTTATACATGTAAAAAACTCAATTAATATGACAAAGTGTGATAGTGTGAATGCAATGTGTCACGAAAATTACAAGTATTATGAAAAAAGTTTGACACCCCATACGACTTCATCGATTCGTTGGATCAGGGTTGCATTTTATTTCATGTGTGAGTGTTTATACTTTGTGTGATGGTGTGAACATAAACTGTCATGCTATATTAGATTTTTTGACAGTCGCACAAGACTCATTAGATATCTATCTCAGTATTATGGAATACGTAAGACTTGTGAGATAGTGTAATCTAGCCTTTATTAGCCACAATTTTGCATATCATTTTGTTGCATTGTAATTTAAAAAAATGTATCACTTTGTAAGGGTGCGCGTTACCTAACAATAATGCATTATTAGTTTTTAGAAAAGAAAGCACCATGAGTGATTTCCGAAAGTGTGTTTTATAGTGGGCGTATGATAAATAAAGATTCGATCTTTACAAAATATATTGATGTGATTTCGAGTATTATGAAATTGCACCACAAAGGCATAACTTGTTCTGCTTCTAGCCATACTAACATGATTTCCGAGAGTGGTCTTTAAAAAGGGCCGTAGGTTAATTATGAATCGAACTTCAAAAAAATTTGTGACTTATAAAACGAATTTGTTGAAATTTGTCATTAAATTTCTACAAATTCGTGCATTTCACCACCAATTTACTTATGCAAGTTTTTGTAAATTTGTTAAGGGAGTTTGATCCACCTGAACCACTGAACCGATTATGCTGGAATTCAATCCCAAACTGCCTAGGAGCACTGGAAACTACCAAAATGTCTCAGTATATATCCTTTAGGGAAAAAGGGCTTAAGTAAAACAAAAGCATTTTGAGTTTTTAATAGGCTTTAATTAAATTTGTTCTCTCTTAGAAAAAAAGTCTATGAAATACACCAAATAGAAAATGTTTAATTTTACATTTCGAAAAACTACAGTTTTTCGCTTAAAACCTTTTTGGCTAACGTCAAAAATATATGGGTAATTCCATGTCAAATCGATCAAGAATGGGACATGACCCCTTTCGATTTGAATGAAATAGGGTGAGAAGGTTCCATTTATCTTATAAGGAACATATCGCACCTATTCAACAATACTGTATTAACTCAAAATTTTTAGTTTTTCACAAATAGGTATTATTCATATCTATCCACTGTTAAAATATCGAGCTATTTTGGTTTAAAAATATTTTTTCCTATGCCTTTCATATAAAATTGTTTTGCTTCTACTGAAAATTTTAAAATTTTGAGTTAATACAGTATTGTTGAACAAGTGCGATATATGATTTCAATGTCATTTGAAATAGGATACTTGGGGCTACAAACCACCCAGCAAAAACTTACATTGCAAAGTAATGAGTTAAAAAGCTAATATAACGACTCTTCACTACTTATACATTGGCATTTTAACTCATTATTTTAACACGGTGATGTCATTGGAGGCAAGTACTTACCACCCTCGCTTACAAATAGGGAGTTTAATAAGTCATTACCACATTCGCTTACAAATAGGGACTTAAATAAGTTATTACTCCGATGTCACCAAAATTACAACTAACATGTCATGACTTTAAAAAAATTTTTTTTTTATTATTTTTTTAAAATTATTTTTTTTCTATTTTTTCTTATTTTATTTTACTTTACTTTATGTTTTTTTGCTATTTTTTCTTATCTTATTTTACTTTGTTTTATTTTTTATTTTTTTTTCTGTCTCTGGCGGGATTCGATCGCGCAACCTCGGTGCTGATAGACTAGCTCACTACCAGCTAGTCTACCGGGGCAGTGTAGTTTTTGTATAAAAAAAAAACGATGTTTTTACTCAATTAATAGCGTAAATATGAGAATTAATTATTGGAGGCAACTACTTACCACCCTCGCTTACAAATAGGGAGTTAAATAAGTCATTACCACATTCGCTTACAAATAGGGAGTTAAATAAGTCATTACCACATTCGCTTACAAATAGGGACTTAAATAACTTATTACTCCGATGTCACCAAAATTACAACTAACATGGCATGACTATAAAATTTCAGTACAGCATAATTTTTCATATTCAAATTTATTACAAATTGTTTTTTATTTATAATAAAAAAAAACAAATTGTAAGAACAAATATTTTAAATCAATTTGTATTAGATTTGAAAAAACTTCAACCGTAGATGCATTTTATTACGAATGAATTATAAATTTCGTTAATCAGCTCATACACAAGTACTTAGGTATCAGATTATATGTCAGCCATTACCAAACTACTTCTATGTAATGCAGATGGTATGAAGTAGTCATTGAAAAGTGAGTTGTTCAGTAATGGCAAGTCATTACCAAGTTTTTGCTGGGCATATATTGAAAAAAAAAATATTTTTTTGAAAAATTTAATGTCTGCCAAATATTTAATTTTAAAAACGAACTAAGTCAAAAATTTATTATATTATTTGGCTGATTTTTTTTATATAATACCTCAAACTGTGCTTTAAAAATCTTGAAACTTTGAAGGAGGTGTTTTTTTTTAAGATATGCTTTTTTTTCACAACCTTTAAAAAAATAATGTTAAAATAGAACAGACAAGCCGGTCAACTGGCATTTTAACCTAATAGGGGCACACTGAATTCAGTGGTGCTAACCGTTTTTTTAATGTTAGCTCTTGTTTTCATGATATACCATTATTTCGAAAATGTAGAAATAAACTCAACACATTCGGCTAATTCGGCGAAATTATGACATTTTGAATATGACATAACTTTCGAAAAAAATGTTTAAATTATTTTAAATTATTTTTCGTTCATATACTTATGTTCCTTATAAGATAAAAGGAACCTTCTTGCCAAATTTCATTAAAATCTAAACGGGTCGTGTCCCACTCTTGATCGTTTTGACATGGAATTACCCATATACTTTATGGGATCTTGAATTAATAATTAAAAATATTAACATGGAATAACAAATTTACTATACCTTCATACACTACTGCTGACTAAGGATATTTCTCCTTTATGCTGAATTTGTTAAACGGTGAAATTGTCTCGGAATTCATACTTCGTAGTGTTGAGCTTTCCTATTCGCCCTTCCAGAAATTATATTCTCCAAAGACTTCAATACTTTCAGCCTCATTATGCAAATTTTGATCATGCCCGCAGAATGTGCTCTGAAGTTAACAATTTTTATAGATTTAGATATTTAAAGCATACAAGCTGGTAATAATTATATGTTTCATTGTATAAATAAAAAATTTTGAGTGGGAATTCGGGATCCCGAAAATTTGATTTTTATTATCGCTTTCTAGGGAATCCAAAAAAAAGGGAAAAGTTTTATTATAGTTTGACTATGTGAAGCTTTTTCAAAAAAAAAGAGTCTCAATAAGTGAAACATAATTTTTTTTATTTTGTTACAATTCTTCTTTCTTCTTCTTCAAAAAGATCATAGTTAGCTAAATAATGCCATTTCAACAAAATTGCTTATCCGATAGTGCTGTCGCAAAATCGTTTTACTTATAATAGCAAAATAACATTTAAAACGGCAAAAAACTATTAAAATTCCACAGCCAAATGCAGTACAGGAATATTATCACAATATACCCTAGAGGGAAGCGAACTGACACCAAAGTAGTCCCGTGATAGGTCTTTGATGGTAGGGACCGGTTCTAGTTCTAACACTTTATATGAATAAGACCTATCACTTTTACATGGAGTTGTCATTGGAGGGGGTCAATTGATACCATTTGACCAGTCACACATCTATTCACAATGAATGAAGTATTTTTTCAGTACAATGTAGTATTATCTCAATAAAACAAGTCCTAGAACTATATTTAATAACCAAATTTTTGAAAGTTCCAAAAAAATGTGTCTCACCACGGGTGAAGACTGTACTGTAATTTATAACTTTTTCAACCCGTTTGTTATTCATACACCATTTAAATGACTGGTTCTTCTTTCACTGGTCATGAATTCTTTCTTTTTGTACTAGTACTATTTTCACAAGTCATTGTATCAGTCTGTTGGAACAATTGGCACAAATTTCCAGCAGGGTAATTACTTAAATATGGCAGCTAGGATCTTAATATCTTCCTGAATTCCCAAGAGGCTGTGGGAAAACTTTTAAAAAATATTGCATCTTCTGGTGTTACTTTCTCTAGGGAAAGAACGTATAGTCAATACCTGCAGCCGTATTCTGTAATTCGCTAAAGCTAAATCTCTATCGCTAAAAATCTAGAAAGTTGATTTAGCGATTTTTGGCTACGAATGCAATTCTGTAACTTGCATTGCTAAATTTGGCAATGCCATAAAAATTTCATTCGCCACAATTTTAACTTTTAATGTCATCGATTAAATTTTGAAATTTTGTATTCTCTAAGGCATTTTAGCGATCGAGATTTAGCTTTAGCTAAGCGAATTACAGAATACGGATGCAGGACGTCGGAAAAGTTCAGAATAGACAGATTTCTAAGATCGCGGCTGACCAGAGCTCTGTTTGTTACCACAGGAGTCAGTAGCCACCGCATAGCTCCCGTCTGCCTCTTAGTTAAGGCCCCACCGAGGACCACATGGGGGTTGTGGCTTACACCCAAATTCGCGTGAAGAAAAATCATAGCAAGTGGGAAAGTTCTGCCTGCTGTCGGATCTCTCCAG
The DNA here is from genome assembly GCA_930367215.1 of Pollenia angustigena. Lineage (NCBI taxonomy): Eukaryota > Metazoa > Arthropoda > Insecta > Diptera > Polleniidae > Pollenia > Pollenia angustigena. The sequence continues at coordinate 145,814,296 of OV884060.1, read as the reverse complement.
CTGCTGCTGCTATTCAACAGATGCAGTTGGCTATTCCTAAAGCAGCGAAGGTAATATAACTAGGCTCCTGTTTCTAAACAACGGGCGAGTGTATAATTCTGCACTTTCGAAAAATTTTTAAATAACAATACAATTTATGAAAAAGAAATACAAACTCCCACATTCTATTTTAAAATGTCTTTATAATTACGAAAACTTGATGGCATTTTCTTTAGCATTAAGTTTGTCTTTTAGGTCATAATATTTAGAGCATTGAAATTAAAGGGCAAAAATACAAGGGGATTTTTTTATCCTTTCAGCGAAAACAGCAGAATAACTCCTTAATTTAATTAAAATTCCGCATAAATTTTATTACAAAACTACACAATCTTTTAATCAAAAACTACAACAAAAAAAAAAATTAAACAAATAAATGACAAAGGATTGTTCAAGCAACAAATGGATGCTTCGCAGATTTTAATTATAACTTTTAACATTTTTGTTGCTTTTAATTTTTTATAAATTATTCGTTGTACTTTTTTCCTCATTCCCACATGAAAAATAAGAAAAGCTTCACAACAGCAGTTGGAACTACAAAAATAATTTTGCAAAACTAAACCATATTGCTGAACATGCGGCTGAATGAACGAACAAATAAACAAACAATACGACCACAATAGACAAGATAATGGAGACAAAAGACGAGATAAAGGAAAAAGGAGAAACAAAAAAGATTAAATAGTGTTTGCATTATGACTAAAGTAAAAGTTTTAAATGTCACGATAATGAGAGGAAAATAGATAAGTGTATTGGAATAAAAATACGTACACTGAAACAAATTTTTTGTTTAATTTTTGAAAAAAAGTTTGAAAAGTAAATTAATTTTTACGCAAATTTTTTAAAACAGATACTAAAGAAATTTCAAAAGATATTGTTATTCGTGCTTAATTCCCAGTTTTTATTCTTGACAAAAACACTTGAAATTTATTGTTGATGGGATAAGCTTTTCCTATGCGCATTTCACTGGTTGCTTTTGTCAAGAATAAAAACTGGGAATTAAGCACGAATAACAAAATCTTTTGAAATTAAAAGTTTGTATTCCCAAAAACTGAAATTATTTTTTGATAATAAACAGGCAAGTGCACGGCCTAAAAAACACTTAATTGACAACATCTTGTTTTGTAAGTTGTTGTTGTTTTTATTTTGTTTTTCTTAACCTACTTACAACTACAATTATTGTTGAGAGAATTTCAACTAATTGTAGTGGGGAATGTAAGATGAGATAAACCCACTGTTGTTTATTGTTGATGTGTTTTGTTTAAGCTTTGATATTATTACAAGTAGAACTGTTGCTATAATTCTTATACGTTTAACGGTTTTATTTGGTTTAATATCTTTAGTTTTTCTAAAATCTTTATGGATGAAGTTTCCTGATGATCTGGCCTAAGCAACCAGTGAAATGCGCACAGGAATAGCTTATCCCATCAACAATAAATTTCAAGTGTTTTTGTCAAGAATAAAAACTGGGAATTAAGCACGAATAAGAAAATCTTTTGAAATTAAAATTTTGTATTCCCAAAAACTGAAATTACTTTTTGATAATACTAAAGAAATTTTCTATCAAGATTCATTTTATTCAAAATGACTACGAATGTATTAAATGGTTAAATGAAGTCTATACGTTATTTATAAATTTTTTTAATAATATATCAGGCCTGTTCTGAAAATCACTTTATGTCAAATCACGTGATTTTAGATAACATGTGCCTACTAAACTCACACGTGTGATATTTTAGTGTCCCGTTTGTGTGGGTTTTGGAGTGATCTTCAATTGCCGAAACCACACCGAGAAACACAAAAACGGAATGACTTTTAGAACACCATTTTAAAAGCACGTAATTTAAAATCACGCGACTTTCAGAACAGGCTGGTATATGTATATGTTTTTTATTATTGAATCTTTCTTGCCGAAATTTACAATTTCCCGAGCGAGGTAGTTTGGATGCACCATTAGTTTATCCATGTAATTGACTGAATACTTTTTAATTTCCTCCTGAATTGTAGGGATGTTAAGATTTCTGTGGCCAATGTCATTAAGATAGAATAGGGCGCAGAAGATTTGTCGTAATATCCTAGACTGTCTTCCTTTTAGCTTCTGGTTATTTGATGCGCATGCAGTACCCCATAACTGGATGTCATATGTCCATATTGGTTTTATGATAGACCTGTATAAGATAACTTTGTTGTCTAAGGACAAGTTTGAGTTTCGACCGAGAAGCCAATGTAGTTGAGCTGCTTTAAGTTTCATAGCCGTTATTTTCGCTTCAATATGACGAGACCAGGTGAAGCGTCTATCTATTTGAATTCTCAAGTGCTTTACATGCTTTTCTATTGGAACAGTGATGTTATTTATTTTTACAGCTGGGTAATTTTGTCTTCTGAGCGTGAAAGTTAAGTGAGCACATTTAGCCGGGTTAACATTTATTTTCCATTTTTCCAGCCAGGCCTCTTGTTTACTGATGTGGGGCTGTAGATGCTGCGATGCAACTTTTGGGTCCTGATTAACACTAATACATGCTGTGTCGCCTGCAAACTTGTATATTATGTAGCGGCCCTAATATGATGCATTGTGGGACACCAACAGATATTTTCTTGGGGGGGGGGGGGATTTTTATTTTGATCTTACCATGAATGTTCTGCCAGTTAGATGAAAGCATTCGTGATATTTTGATAAGTAGCTCATCATGCCACAGTTTGTCGAATGCGTAACAACTCTACACACTTGTTCGATTCCGGAATGATTGCGAGTTCATTTAGATAGGGAATTTTACTTAAAAGGAATATTTTTACCAAAAGCTTTGTTAAGATTGATAGTAAGCTGATTTCATTTTCATAAACATTACTTTTTTGGGGGGAGCATAGGGCCTTAACAACTTGATTCCAATATACTCTATTAAGTTTAGCTTTTTACCTTCAATTTGATGTCTCTTTTTGCCTGAAGGGCGACTTCTTTTCCGGCTGCCCTGTAGGTTCCAATCGTAGCGTTTCCTGCGATGGCCTTAACGTTTGCCAAATTCATCTTCATTCGTGCCTTATAATTTCAAGCTGGATTAGTTGCTGTTGTGTTGGCGACCATAGGCGATTGTTCGTGATAGATGAACGTTTTAACATCTTCGATCAATTTGTTTTGTACAGCTATACTCATCGCTCACTGTTCTCGAAGTTTAGATGAATTGATTTGATCTTTTTGATGTTAAACTTAAGGCCGTAACTTCTCGCCGCATCTTGTACTGTACTAGTGCTAGTTTTACTAGTATGTCCGCAAATGTGGGAGTAAAATAGCAGTTATCATCTGCATAGTCGAGGTCCTCTCATCTTCCTTGCAGACCCCAAGTGATATCCCTACTGTGTCCAGTAGCTTTTTGCATTGCTAGATCTAGAACACTATTAAAAATATATGTTGAAAAAACACATCCTTGTCGGACTCCAGTGTTAACATTTCTTTGGTTACTGAAATGTTTTTTGCAGAGAATTCGACAAGGGGCGCTTGTATATAAACTTTGCTTGTGGTATATCAGCTTGTTGGGGACGCTTTTACATCGAAGAGCATACCATATAACATTGCGACTGAGGGTGTTGAATACCTTCTCAAAATCAATAATTTTAATTTTTTTTTAATTAAACAAACATTTCTTCAAATTATCACTTCTCTAAAAAAGAAAGCGCTATTGGTTAAATAAATAGTTATCTCTCTCTCTCAATTGATTAAAATTTTCATTAGATGATTATACACCAGCTTTCTCTAACTTCTTTGCTCTATTTTACACTTTTATACCAACATTTTTGTTGAGTGTATGTGTGCGTGTGTAAAAATAAATATTCACTATCATTAAACATCATGTAAGGGCGATACTAAAGAGGGAAAATGACATCAGAAATGTGTTATAAAATGACAAAATGTTAAAGTGTCTCTAATGATGACAGGTTTTGCCATATGCGTGTAAAAAGCATTAACTTTTAATGTGGTCTCTAAAGGACATTTATTCAAGCAAGGTGTATAACATAAAACAAATACTTTGCAGAATGCTTTCAGGGAGTTATAGAAAATGAAAAAGCGCTTATCTAAAAGCCTTAACAACATTTTCGCGAAATGTTTTTTCCATTTGATAAAATATATTCTTAATTTAAAATTTAATTTCTAAATAGAACCCTTTCCAAAATATTTTTATACATACACAAATATTTCGTTAACAGACAGACAAATATACAAAATTACTTGTGCATTTTTTTGATTTCGTTACATTATGAATATAAATCGTTAAACAATAACACGAATAACGCGTAAAAAAATTTAAAACTTTCTTCAAAAGTGGTTGTACAAACGTGGGCACTTTTTGAGCACTACGGGGTGATTATGGTCCTTATAATCAACCTTTTGTGGAAGAAAGTGGCAAGACTATAAAGAAATTTGAAGAGACTGGAAGCGTTGCAGATGTGGTCAGGCCACTGTATCATCGCAATGTGCGCACTATGAACTGAAGGTTTTATTAGGCCGTATTTTTTCGTAAATTATGCAGGATGAATCGTAACCGTATATAAATACCGCGATGGGCACATGGTAAACGACTTTTTTTGGCCTGCTATTTAAGATTATAAACTGGACAATATGTGGTTTCAACAAGATAGTGCCACAGGCTTGACTTTCTTGCATGCGAAGTTGCCAGAATTCGCAATTTTACGTTTTGGTGTTGTCAACTGGCCACCAAGATCACGCAATTAGATGCCGTTAGACTATTTTGTGGAGCTACGTGGATAATCCGCTAACTTTAAAAAATCTGAAAACCAACATTCGTTAAATAATCACCTAGAATCCGCCCGAAATCTGCAAAAAGTGGTCGAAAACTATCTCAAAAGGATACACTGCTGCAACCAATCTAGAGGCGGTAGCTTTAATGCCATTGCATTTCACACGTAATGGCAAGGTCTAAGCACTTTAATGAAATAAACGCTTCAACGAAATCATAGCTCTATGTGTGTTTAAAGCTGCGTTCACAATCAAAAAAACATTTTCACTTGGTGTTCATAATAGAGCAACAATTTCTTTTTTAACTACACACATTTTGCATCAAGAAACCGTTTGCAAATTTGAGCCACAACAATATTATGCATTTATTTTTATTTTTGAAAACATTTTGTTAAAATTTTCATTCAAAACTAAATAAAATTATTTTAAACGTCAGAAACAATTTCATACAAATTGTTGCTGGAGTTCTAGTTGACTCAACTTTAGTTACATTTTTAAAAAAATTTTAGTTACATTTTTATTCTAAAAATGAAAGGAAAATATATGAAATACTTTGGGAAGAAAAAAGATAGAAGAAAAAACGAAATTGTTTTTTTGATTGTGAACGTAGCTTTATTTAACTTTACTTTTGAAACCGAAAAATGAATAACCTGCTATGAATATTTTATAAGAAGTTTCCTTTGTTGCACTACTCTACGTGTTTCAAGCCTCCAGTGAGAATGAGAATTATTTAATTTTCTTTTCATAAATATTAATCCTACACACCTTCATAAACAACCCTCTTCTAATAAACAATGCGACGTATACTGAATTTAAAAATATTCATACGTCTCGGTGTACGGAAATTCCATAAGAAATCGTTTATTAATTGTTTTTTTGTTGCTTTTAGTTTCTCTGTTTGTTTGTTTCGATGGTATTTTTAGACAATTATTTTAAGCGGCGGTAAATCCAAATATTACGGAAGTTGTTAGGAAATTGGATAACAAAAAAAGTGTAGCAAGATGTCTAGGAAAATAGTAGAGAGATATTGCAAAATAAAAAAAAGTAGATGTAAAGAAAATTGGGTTAAAAGTCATCTATTGTGTAAAATTAATTTAAATTTAAAATGTTTGGTTTGATTTTGTAAAACTGTAGTTATTTTCTTATTTGTGTGTGAAAAGTTGCGTCTCTTTTCGCATAAGTTAAATGGTAAAACATTTTGTGTAAAAAACGCGACTTTTTGTATAAAAGAGACTTTTTGTAAAAAATAAGGCTTTTTGTGTAAAAGTGAGGCTTTTTGTATAAAAAAGGGACTCTTTGTATAAAACAGACCTTTTGTATAAAAAAGACTTTTTGTATAAAAAGGGACCTTTTATATAAAAAGAGATTTTTGGTAAAAAAATGAGACTTTTTGTAAAAAATTAGGCTTTTTGTGTAAAATTGAGGCTTTTTGAATAAAACAGACTTTGTGTATAAAAAATGGACTTTTTGTATAAAAGAGACTTTTTGTATAAAAGAGACTTTTTGTATAAAAAGAGACTTTTTGTATTAAAAGAGACTTGTGTAAAAAAGAGACTTTTTGTATAAAAAGAGGCTTTTTTTTAAAAAGGGACTTTTTGTAAAAAGGAGACTTTTTGTATAAAAACAGACTTTTTGTATAAAAACAGACTTTTTGTATAAAAAGAGGCTTTTTATATAAAAAAGGGACTTTTTGTATAAAATATACTTTTTGTATAAAAGATACTTTTTGTATAAAAGACACTTTTTGTATGAAAAAGGGACTTTTTGTATAAAAAAGGGACTTTTTGTATAAAAAGAGACTTTTTTGTATAAAAGGAGACTTTTTGTATAAAACAATTAAAGTGCTATATTCGGCTGTGCCAAATCTTTAATACCCTCCCCTCAGAGTAGGAAAATTTCCGAAGTGGGCTTCATATGTTACGTTATAATCACAAACACGTTTGATTTTCTTAAACTTAATTAAACTTAATTGGTTTAAGGCGTATTAAAGCGATTTGCAGGAGCAGCTTCAAATCTTACGGTTATTACTGAAGTGTTTTTATAGCCACACCACAATAGTGGAGAGGGTATTATGCATTTGTGCTGATGTTAAAATATTGGTCCTAGACCCACGTGTAAGTAGGCTGGCTGGCTGGCTGTCCATGTAAACTTGTGCGCAAAGTACAGGTCGCAATTTAGGAAATAATTTGATAAAATTTGGGATATAGTTTCATATTGACACAAGGACCAAGCCTATTGAAAATGGGCCAAATCGTAGGACCACGAGGGAAGATAGGGGGGGGGATATTTCTTCCTCTCAGAAACTATCGAACCGATTTTAATGAAATTTAAAACATACATAGAACCATATCTATATGAACACAAAAGGTATGCATTTTTTAAAAAATAGGACCACGAGGGAAGATAGGGTCAACTACTGCCACTCAAACCGATTTTAATGAAACTAAAACCATAGATAGATCCATTTCTATATGGCAGTGATAACCAAGCAACAAACAAAGTTGTTGTATACATATGAATTGCCGATCGTGTCTGTGTGAATAATACAATTATTGACTGCTCGCGAGTCTATGGAGTGGTTATGACTGCTATATGGACACATTAGCTATACAGTATTTAAAAAATAGGACCACAAGGGGAGGTAATGGACAATTTCTGCCTCTTACAAGCTTTTAAACCGATTTTAATGAGGTTGATAAACATAGATAAATCCATATTTATATGGACATATAAGCATGATGTGTTTTTTAATACTGTGGTGTAGCGTATCATATGGTCGGGCCTGACCGACTATACTTTCTTACTTCTTTTTTTTTTTTTGATAGGGGGCTTTATATGAGTCCAATAAAAATAATGGACCAATCTTTATAAAAATTAGTATTATCACTTTTAGTCATATAAAATAAAATAAGAATTAGTTCAAAAGTTTTTAAAAATCGGTGCTTTCCGTTACCAAGTTATGTTAGTTGTTGTACCGAAAGTATACATTTTTGGGGAGGTTGTTCCACATTTGGACTCAAAATTGTTTTCTACTGCACCGATTGTGCTAGATTTTAATTAAAAACTGCTTAGGAGAGTAATTAACCATTTGACACCACTACTGTTCTTTTCTTTTGAGTCGTTCGGAAGTGAGCGTGATTTACACAGAAGGAAAGGCATACAGACAGACGGACATGGCTAAAAAGCTTAGAATTACTCAACAGCCCAACATATATTGTCATATAAAAAGCCCTAAGCTATAGAAAATTCTTAATTGACTTTTTGATCGACTATGATGCATCGTATCAAAATACAAGTTTCTTGAAAATTGTACACTCTTACAATTAAAAATAACGCGGTTACCAACAAAATTCGGAAAGGCCTTATTGCAAACGCTCAACTCAGCAAACGTTGAATAGAATCACATTGGGGAGTACATCAGGATATCTTACTTGTATTGCAAGGATGTTTAAAGTTTTGTATTTTTAGATAAGTCCTTAAAATTTTGAAAATTCCAACTGTTTCTTCCCACTTTTCAACGTCTGCACAAACTAGATATTCCAACGAACTTATTTTAGTAAAAAAAATTTTAGCACATTAAAAGGATCGTGAAATATTTAGAAAACATCTTCACATTTCATCTAATTTTCTACATGTTTTAAAAAGTACCAAAAACAATAAGCTTCACGATGATTACGGGGCGACTGCCAGATCATTGGTGAATATTAAATGTAAAGGTTTACGATACTGTGCAAGGATGTATTGAAACAAAACTATCTGGATTTTTTGCTTCTTCGTCTTATCTTCATAGCAATTTCGTTATTGATTATAAATTTTTGCATCAAAAACAAATTATTTAAATAGGGTTAAAAAGGAAAGTGCAAAGTTGGTTTTTATTTAATCAATGCATAATATCCCTTAAACAAGAGGTGGTAGGCAAAAACGAATGTTATATCAGCGGTCAAAAATACATAAGAAAAGTTACTTTTATTGAAGAAATGTAAATTACATTAAAAAAATATTAAGGACTAAACCTAGGACATAAAAATTTTAATGTCCTTGCAATTACACTGAGATATCTGATAAATTCAATAATGTTACCCTATTAAAAAGAAAGAGATTTTTGTGTAGACTAATTATCCAGGAAGTATTTTAAGGTTTGAAGAACCAAAAAATGTTGTAAATTATTCATATAATTTACATATATGTATGTCACTATATCTTTAAAACTTAAGCTGTTATGGAAAAATTAGTGACACCATCGTCATCAGCACCTAAGGATCAGTCATTTTTATTAAGGAAACTGTCAAAAAACTACCTTTTGTAGAGGAGTGTAATAAATATCATACAGAAAAATAGGAAATTTGTATTTTTATTTTTGTTATTCAAAATTAAGTTTTCTTTAGTTGTCTTTTAACAAGAGATTATCTGTTTTATTTGAACACGGCAATATCGGCTAAAGTTACAGAATGCTAATGCTAAGCCGTAATGCGTGCAGAAACGGTGTTCCGGGGAGGATAAAAAGTATAAACTTTTACGCGGATCGCTTTAAGTCATAAGCAGGAGTGGGCTTTGGAGTAGACTTAAAAAAGCTTAACCTCACACGCAAAGAAAAAACATGGTTGTGGTAAACATATTCTAAGAGCAACATATTATGATAAGAATTATGATTGTAGTCACCATATTAAGATTATTATTGAATCATATTATGACTAAATATACTCGTACCATTACATCATAATATTTTTCCCTTAATCATATTATTATTCTGTTAATCATACTAAGTTAAGAAGTAATCAAATTATTGTCATGTTAATCATAATAAGCTAAGAAATTAATCATATAATTGTCATGTTAATCATAATAAGCTAAGAAGTAATCATATTATCATCATGTTAATCATAATAAATTTAGAAGCAATCATATTATGATACAGCACCTTTCATAGCTGTCATAAAAATACAAAATAAATTTAAATATTTTTGAATCGATTTTTTATTTTGTGGCTTTTTACAATTTTTCTTAATGTTAATCAAATAGCGGAGTTCCATATAAGGCTTGCAAAAGAGCAAATGAAAAATCTGTGGTTTTCTTGGGCAACCGCGTGTGTCCATTTTTTCGATTTTAAGATGTTGATGCCATATTGCCTAATTTTGAACTCTCTCTACATTTTTTTGAAAAAAGATGGATCAATTCCGATTTTTTAACGTAATGACAAAGTTTAAAATGTGCAGTACCTAGCCCATAGTTTGATCTCGAATGGTTTTTCGGCTTTCCTGAACAATTTGTTTTAAGACATACGCGATTGCCCATGAAAACCACAGAAATATAGTAGCACTTTAATAAAATATAACGAAATCTCTGTGTGTTTTGTTGTTGGATTTTACAAAAAAACTATGATATTTTACATTTGCACTATTACATCACTAATACTCGAATGAACTCCGCTAATATTTTAATTTTGTAATTTCTTTAAACTTATAATTTTTATGGAATTTTATCTTTTAATTGTTTAACCGCTCACAAATAAAAAAATGACACAACTGCTTCAAAATTATTTTACAAATGGCGCTAACATAATATGATTAGAGTAAAAATAGTTTGATTGCATCTTTAACATAATATGATAAATGTATAGAAAGTTATCATGTTATGGCTATTAAATATCATGATATGGTTGTGAGAAATATAATATGTTTAGAAAGTTATCATAATTAAGTTGTTGGAAAAATAATTATTTTCTCAAATTAATAATTGCGATAAACATTGATATGTTTACAGTAACTATAATATTGTTGATATTAAATAAAAATAATAATTATTTGTGTACGACAACAATATATTGTTACATTAAACATAGTGTTGTTGCCGTAACCATGCCCAACCATATTTTTTCTCTGCGTGCAATTTATCAAGAAGACTTTCGGATTACTTAAGGATTTTCTAGGCGGGAATAATCGCTATCAAGGAAGCTGTAGACTGGCTCAGACTATCTGCTCTGTCGACGATTGCCGACGATATTTACAGTGATAGCCATGCCGCTAATATGCCATTGGGGCCCATCCTTCTGAGCACAAAAATAGCCCTGACTGCCGCTCATCTTTAAACGAGATGGCAGAACCGTTTGATTTAAGGATCATATGGATTCTAGGGCACGGGGATATACTTGGGAACACTAGGGAAGATGAACTTGCCTAGCTTGGCACTATCTTACGAGCTCCACTACATCTAGAGGGCATTGGGGTGCCTCTGCTCACCTGCAAATTTGAACTTTCGCGATCGACTAACGATATTGCTAATGACAGGTGAGCCACGAAGATTGGATGCAGGACTGCAAGGCAATTGTGATCCCGCATGTATGACTGACGAACCATGTCTCTATTATCGATGACCAAGAGGAATGTTTCACTTTGGCATCTGTTTTCACGGGACACTGTCTTATTTTGAGTCATACAAAACCGTCTGGGAGCCGGACACTGTGAATACTTACTGCCACAGGTGTAATGACTGGGACGAGGAGGATAACACATTCTCTGTCAGTGTTCTGCACTGGCAAGAAGACGACTATTCGTAATGACACCCGCCACCTTTTACGGATTGTACGACGTCTCTGGCGTTGTACTGGACCGCGCATTGAACTTAGTTAAAAGTTTGGGTTGGTTCTGCGGTGGGGTTTCTGGCCTCACAATGAATCATTGTGTCTAAATGTGTCAGATGGATATTGACTGTTATTTCTACTTAATTAACTTCATGTGTAATTTGTATACAGTCTTATTTTGTATTACTTTTTTTTAGTAAAAAGCAATATTTTGTGTAAAAATTATGTGCTTTTGTGTAAAATTGTGACCTTTTGTTTGTTAAAAACCACTTTTTATGTAAACGCAACTTCTGTGCAAAAGAGATACCTCTCATGTAAGTTGTAACTTATCGTGTTAATTTAAATAAAAAAACAAATTTAATACCGTTTTACGGTAGATACATCGCTAAATTATTTGATTTTATTTGTTACAACTTAGCAGCAAAAGAATCGTATCAACGTTATCATTAATTGCTTTGTGATTATTAAAAAAAAATTATCTTAACTCAATTTAACGCATTAGAGGCATATTGTAAATCGTTTTGTTCTTACATTTATTTTTGGGCTCACTTATTCCCTTATTTTAAGTAAAAGTAACAGATTTAACGTTTTACACAAATTTACATTTTTATTTAAATATTTGAAAAAAAAATCATCCCTAAGATCAAAATATGAAAACATTATTTGGAAAGCTTTTTAAGTTTTTTTTTTTTTAATTTATGACTTTAAAAGTTCACTCAGTGTGAATGTAATTATTATGATAATAAAATGTGCATAGTTTTAGGCTGTTTATCGAAATAAAAGCAGCAGCTTATCCACTTAAATATCGAAGAATATGTTTTGTTAAATTTTGTTGGGGAATTCATTGCTTTAAAAGGTCTTCTTCTAAGTTGTTGCTTGTTAAAAGTTAAACTTTAAAACAGCTGAAGAATAATTTCGTGTTATCTTTGCCTCCAGCCATGCAGAAAAAAAAACTTTTATTTGTTAAGAAATTCGATTCTTAAGAAACAAAACTATGGAAAGTATAAATGAAATTGTGTACAAAACACTTTTTGACAGTTGTACTGTGTAAGTACGAGTGGGTAATACAGTGTTGCCAGGAATATTTGAAAAAAAAGTCGCTTAACGTATTTTTTTATTTTAGGTTAAATAGTTTCGTAGTGAAAAATCCAAGAATTTCTTCTATAAATAGTTGGTACTTTTTTAAAATATGATACTTATTTTAGAAAAATCTACAAACTAGACGTTATTGTCAATTTTCGAAAATAAGATTTTACATTTTCTTGTAAAATGACCTTTTTTAGGATGGTAATCAGCATTTGAAATTTTTCAAAAATTAGTTTTTTCGTGGTAAATTGAACTGTTTCTGGGTTTTTTTTAATCCAAAAATGATTTTTTAAATCGGGTTTAAATTCATACAATTTTTTACGAATTTTACAAAATGAAATAAAAAAAAATTAAATTAAATTTTATTTCTTCGACCTTTTTTTTATAATAAAAATATGTAAAAAGTTTTTTCGAGCTCACCTATTTTGGTTGATATAGTGATGTAGGAACTCCTTGGAACTTGTATGAATAATCTTGACGAAACCCCTTAATTATTGACGAAATATGTGGACGACCTTTTTGGAATTATACAGATAAGTGCAATAGAAAGGACATTAGAACAACTGAACACATTTCACAAAAACATTAAATTTACAATGGAGAAGGAGGTTAACGGAAAACTCCCATACTTGGATACCCTGGTCATAAGAAGCGTCAACAGAATTAAAATAGACTGGCACCAAAAACCGACGGCTTCAGGGAGAATTATTAATTTCAATTCTTGTCTACCAAAAAAAATAATAACTAATACGGCCAACAATCTCATTAATAATGTCATTTCCATTAGCGATAAGTCATTCCATTCCCATAATAAAGAAAAAATTAAATGTATTCTTGCAAAAACTCTTTTCCAAAAAATATAATAGAAACTTTAAATAAAAACTATGGAGAAAAAACCAGCTGTGAAACATACAGAGAATTCGAAGATATATAAATCAATGACGTATGTACCACGTATCGCAGAAAGAATAAAGAATGCTGAAATTTATGATTGCTCACACATCGACGAATACATTAAAACAACTTTGCTCAAACACCAAATCTAAACTTGACAAATTGAATAACACTAACGTAATATATAAGATTAGTTGTACATAGGGTTTTTCCCGGGATTTCCCGGGAATTTCAATAATTATATTTCCCGCTTTCCCTTGATTTTTCAAGCGGGATCCCGGGAAATAAAAATTTCTCATAGTTTAAGAAAACAGCTATTTATACTTTGAAATTTAGTTTTCTATTCTCTTAAAATAAGCATCTGTGGATGGGTTGTCGATTAGATCAATTACAAGAAGTGAGTACATACGTAAATCAATGTCTCCTGATGCAATAAATCTACTTAAAGCAGAATAGGCAGTGCAACAGTTGATAATTAATAAATTTAGTGAAGTGAAAAGTTAATAAAGAACATTAATTCAAAATAAGATGCAGGTAGTAAAGTTTAATTGTCCATGGACAAGTCTTAAAAATAGCAGATACCTAAACATATGGCTCCTTTATTGTAACATAGTCATATCTACAAAAACAAATGAACTTGGCAAAATGCGATTAAAGTTTTCAAAATGTACCGATTTAAAGATATATTTAGCTATAATTTCGGTTCAGTTTGAGATAAAATACGAGAACACTTTGCTTAAATAACTTAAAATTTTTGATTTTTTGAGATATGACTATGTTGCAATGAAAGAGCGATATGTTTATTTGGTGATAAACACAATTTTTTTTCAATTTGTGTTGGTTATATATATATACATAACCCTTGAAGTGCGGGGAAACCGAAATAAAAAAAATTTGGAAACTCGTGTAAGATACTACAACATACAATTTGAAAAACACATTGTCGTAAAGATTACAGATAGACCTAATGAAATGAAAAGGTTTGTAAGAGGTTGATGCTATTTTTTGCATGAACTTTGACATACATTTGACTGATATAGACGTTGTTTATAAAAAAAATGCTTCTTATTGTGAATCAAAAGCCTTTTACAACGGTGCACTTTTAACTATTTATCCAACCTCGGTAAAAAAAATTAACGAAATTTTTCGGAAACATGGTAATTAGTAAATAAAATAATCAATATACTTTTTGACGACTTACTAAGCGCTTTGAGTGGGTCAGAAAGTTATTTCCTAAGCCGTTAAAAAATGTTAACATATTTATTTAAAATATTTTATCTATTTTATGAATTAACTTTTTGATCTCATATCTTGAGTACCTCAATTTGTGTTTGTTTTTATTATTGTTTTTCAATTTTTTTTTCAATTCTTTATTTATTTATTTAACATTTCCATGTGCATTCATTTAACAAGTTTTCTTAAAGAGTTTAGGATACATATTCTTTTTCTGCTTAAATATAAATAACAATAATATATAATTGTCTTGACTTTACATAACATTTCTAAGTAAGGTAAAAATTCACAAAAAACCTTATTATTGTTTTATGAATTAAATTGTTATGTTTATCTTAATTTTTTATCTTGTATCTAGAGCATAATAATAATACGGAATTTACATATAAAACCGTAAGGTAATAATAATTCAAGTTCCTCTTTTAATCTTCATTTAATTTTGTAGTATTTAAGGATTTCTTTTACTTACTTTGTAAACAAGTTACCTTACGTTTTTTTATAAAAGTTTTTTTCATTATTTAAAAACAAATTTACTGTGTATTATTTATATGGAGCGGGATCCCGGGATCCCGCGAAATTCAAAAAAATTTCCCGCTTTCCCGGGAATCGAAAAACTCCGGGAAAAACAACTATAGTTGTACAGGAAATGACCACGACATATGCGATCAAGTTTACGTCGGTGCTACAAAAAATAAGCTTAAGACACGTTTAGCTGGACATAAATCAGATTTTAAAAACATTAATAAAATATCAGCACAAAAAACTGCACTCACATCCCACTGTGCAGAGAGATTACATAAACCCAACTTAGATAATGTGGAGATACTACAAAGAGAGGAAAAATATAATAAACGGTATACTTTGGAGATGCTTCATATTATAAACATACCAAAGGAGAGGAGAATGAATTTTAAAACAGACACGGAAAACTGCGCCAATAGCTATAGACACATAATAAAAAAGAAAATAAAATAGTTAAGTTAGTTCTTGACTTAAACCGGGGTCGAACTCGCAACGCTGTTTCGAATACAATGTATCTCATCATCAGAATTCTTTGCATGTTTAACCTTACCACCAAAGCGATGGCTGGAAGTCTACAGGGTAGGATCGAAATTTACTGTAATTAATTATCTACTTTTAATTTTTGCATGTTTCTTTCTCACTTCTTTCGTACCTTTGTCAAGATTTTTTCTTGAATACCTAAGAACATGTTTTAATTTTTTGTCCTTTTCTGTTCATGACTTTTTCAATAACTTAATGGGTCAATGTAAATATTTAAGAAAAACAGTCTTAAATCCATCATGACTTGGTACAAATGCGTATTCATAACGCATGAGAGAAAGTTATGCTAGCTGCCAATTTTTTTTATAAAAAAGGGACATGTGACATAAATCTCTCTCATGATGCGATTTTCTTAAAACAAGAAAATCCATAAAATTTGATTTGATCTTTTATTTTTATTAATATTATATTATACAATAAATGACACTTTATAATGTAAATTGGGAGTGCTAGCTACTATGGCCTTCGACTCCATAATTTAAACTTATTTTGTAAAATAAAAGTAAAATTTTCCTAAATAAAGAAACAAACCAAACCACACATATATTTACAATATGTAATTTTTGGCTTGGCCAATATCATGATAAATTTTCTTGGTTCAAGCCATATATTCTGGTGATTTAGTAAATATTTCTGGCAACACTGATGTCGTGTTGCTTTAACTTTAATACATAAAAAAGTTAAGCAAGTTCTCCTACAATAATTTATTGTTTCTAAATTCACTTTAAAGAATAATTTGTGCGTCTGTGTTAAGAATTTATATTTTGGTAAACTTTTTTCTATATATTGAATTATCATTAGAAACAGAACTCGGTGTGTACTGAATCAAAAATATTAGTTAAATGGTTTAAGATGGGAATAAAAGCTGAAACCCAATTAAGAAAATTTGTATTAAATATTGGTAAATTTGTAAGTAAAACGTTTTTTAATAAAAATCTATAAATAATTTTCTCAATTTGATAAATGACGTTCTACACAAACTGCAGTTTACGGCTAAACTTCTAGACTTTCTTTCTGATCGTTGTAATTAAAGACATCTTAAATATTTCAGCATTTGATAGTTCTATACAGGGTTAGGACTTTGGAATTTTTTTCAAGGTTTTTTTTTATTTAATTTAGTTTGCTACACTGTCAAAAATAATGAAAACAAATATACATACATACAAATTATTTTGAATTGTTGGTACTGACATAGTCTAAGTAAGATGATTGCGGGTTCGATTTCCGCCACAGACTGTTTGACTTCAAAGTTACTGTTGGTCTGTAAAAAAGTATAAATATATTTTGTACATAAATATACAACTGAAATCAAATGTGTGTACATAACGTTTGTGTACAACCACAATGAAAAAAGCTATGCGATACTGTTCGTTGCATAACTTCAGGTACAAGAACTCAAAGAAATACATTCCAGGCAGTAACTTTTTTTAAAACCTCAAATACTCCTTGTATTTGAAAATGACCTCGTGTAGCTTGCAAAACTTTTTGTTATGTTTATCTGTGTGTTGTACGTAACGTACGTATACAAAGAATTGTTGCTACAATATCATCAAAGAAATTAAAAAATAAGGAATGTTTGTATTTTTCGTTCCCACTCTCATTGCTGCAAGTATTTTACATTTGAGAGTATTTTTTACACCCGCACTTTCACTATACACCCAGAGAAAAAACATGTTTAAATATGGTCAGCTCCAACAAAACAATTTTAAAAGAAAATTGTTAACATATCATGTTTAATCCAACCATATTATTGTTATCGACAACCATATTGTGGTTAAATTAGGCCACCATCAAGAAACCACAACCATATTTATGGTTGTCTCTAAACATGGTTTAATATGACAAACGTTTGTTTTAAAATTTACAATAGTATTTTCCTCTTTTCCCAAGAGCAACATGCTATGGTTGAAAACCAACCATGATATTGTTAGTTTTAAACATATTTTAGTTATTAACCATAGTAAGTTCTGAGGCAACCATAATGTGGATGTCGATAACAATAACATGGTTGGATTTAACATTATTTGTTAACACTTGTCTTTAAAAATAGTTTTGTTGGAGGTGACCATATTTAAATATGTTTTTCTCTGGGTGTAGTGAAGCATTTGTTTTTTTGCTTCTACACGTTGACACACTTTCTTAAATTGGTCTTCAACGCTTCTCTTCAGTATTTGTTTGTGACAATGACACTACAGCATAAAGTTTGAAAATTGTTCAGTGATTTTGGTGTGTGGTCTAATGGGATAGAGCAGGCCTCTACTGGCTAGTTAACCTTAAAATAATTAGTTCTAAAATAGTATATACAAAATTGAAAAATATAAACTTAAAATTATTTAAAGACACTTTGAAGTTGTTATTCTTAATGCTAAAAGGATCAGAGAAAACAATTGCGGAGTGCAGTATTAGTATTGCAATAGTGCAAATGCAAAATATCATAGCTCTTTTGTAAAATCCAACAACAAAACTCACAAATATTTCTACGATGTTTTGCATTTGCTTTTTTGCAAGCCTAACATTGAACTCTGCTAATATATCGTTCGTTTGCTTCAATAGTGGCATAACTCAATAACTAAAATTTTGGAGTTTTTTTTATTGTGTATAAAATAAATTTTTATATAATTTTTGCTTCCCCTGTTTTGAGAGAATGTGTCGTCATTTTTCTCTAGGTGGTTAGAGCCAAAGTATACTAAGCAAAGTATACTGTTAGAGCAAATCCAAAACCTTAAACGTGTAACTTAAGTTAATGAGCGATTTATATAAAAATGTCTAAATTCAGAGCACACTCTTCGGATAGGAACAAAATTGGCGAATTGGACTGAAAGTTTTTAAGTCTAAGATGAATATGACCGAAAATTAAATTTTACGAAGAAGAAACTCTCGACCAATTAACTCCGTTCATCAAATTTAGTACTAAGGAGATATTTATTTATATTCTTCGAATTTTAAAGATTGGAAGTTACATAAGTTCCAAACGGATCTCCTATAAAGGCAAGACGATATTAAGGTTCGAAAACAAAATAAAAAGAAATGCTTTTATACGGATTTAATTTTTTACAATGTACCTCATTCTGGGAATCCCAGACGACCAAAGCAAATTCCAGAATAGGTCTTAAGGCCGTTACACACTATCCCACAATGTCTTTCGTATTTTATAAAAATGCAACCCTGCCATGATAAGTTGTTATTGTTTTTTGAAAATTTATAAACAATAATTACATCAGGGAAGCATTTTCATAAAATACGTAAGACTTTGTGGGATAGTGTGTAACGGCCTTTACTAATGAAATATATAAATGTCATATGGCATTTGGAGCATCAAACTTCTTGTCCCAACGTTTGATATTCCCTTAGCCACCTTTGACCTTGTTCAAAGTCTGAGCATTAAAACACAATTTATGATCCATTAATACACCTAGACCAAGGAATGTCTCTACACTTTTAAGTTGATGTTTATTTATTTAATCTACACCCAGAGAAAAAACATGTTTAAATATGGTCAACTCCAACAATACTATGTTTAAAGAAAATTTTAACCATATTATGTTTAATTTAACCATATTATTGTCAACGACAACCATATTATGGTAAAAATAGTTCTCCATCAGGAAGACACAACCATAATATGGTTGCCTCCGAACACATTATGGTTAATAATAACTGAAATATATTTTTAACACTTATAATAACGTTGTTGGTTTTCAACCATTGTATGTTGCTCTTGAAAAAGAGGAAAATACTATTGTGAATTTAAAAACAAATTATTGTCATATTTAACCATAACATGTTTAGAGGCAACCATAATATGGTTGTGGCTTCTTGATAGGGGACTAATTGAACCATAACATGGTTGTCGGTGACAAAAATATGGTTTAATTAAACATAATATGGTTAAACTTTTCTTTAAACATAGTATTGTTGGAGGTGACCATATTTAAACATGTTTTTTCTCTGCGTGTATATACATAAAAATTGTGTAAAACATGTATAGTAATCCATAAAATGACAACGGCTGCGCCGTTTTCTGTAAAATTTGTTGTCAGTTGTTCGTATTTTCGAGGAGAAGGTTCTTACGGAAAAAAATTTTGGAAAATCCTTCCGGAAAAGTCGGAAAATTAGGAAAATCGAAAATCGAGTTTTTGTATGAAATTTTTCAAATAATTTCATACAAAGAAAAATTGGGGGCTTAGAACACATCATAAAAATGAAAATGTTTGTCTGTTTGTTTGTATGTGTGTTTGTCTGTTTTTCTGTGTGTATGTTCGTTTGTGGGCTTATAGACTCCTAAACTATTGAATCGATTTTCTTGAAATTTACAGTAACATCAAGTGAACCGCAAAAAAATAATAGGCTATTTATTTTTCCGATAGGGGCAGGGAAAGTGGAACCCCATAGGACGCCAATGTTAAATATCGCATATCTTAAGAACTGTTCTAGTGAGAATGTTTAAACTTTGTAGGAGACACTCTTATGGTAAACTACGCCTTTGAAAAAAATAAAGGTGGTAGGCGCAGGGGAGCAATACCCAGCAGAGTATACACATAACTATCGCGTAACTGAAGTTCTTTTATAGCGAAAGTCGTCAAACGTGGTTAAGGCCACTATTATGGTTAACAATAAATTTCAAAATTGAAATCGGCCGGCTAGACGGTGGAGGAGCTGTACCTCCCACAGAACAAAAATATTAAATACCTCTTATCCGAAGACAAGACTTCATGCTTTGTAGGAACCACTCTTATGGTAAACTACTACCTTTTAAAATAAAAAGAAAGGGGGTAGGTGCAGGGTGATCAAAACATTTTTACAGAAGCATCCTGTGAGCCAAAAAAATAAAATCGACTATTTATTTTGTCGATAGAGGTAGGAAAGCAGTACCGCCATTCGACGCAAATGTTTAATAAACTTTATGCCTTAGTCGATTGACTAATTCATCATCGCGCAGCCCAAACGGCTAAAGTAAGAGACATGAAATTTGGACAGTGAATAAGTCATCCAACGAATAGATCCATGGAAACATTTTTGGAAATTTAAATATTTATGCCTGTATTCAAAAAATTTTTTTAATTTAATAAAGGTTTAAAGAAGAAATTTACTATGAAAATTAACCTTAATTAATGTTTGTTAAATTTAATAATCTTTTATAAATACAGGGGTTAGAGCATAAAATGGGCTTAATTACTTCACAAAGGCTATAAATATTTGTAAAATTCCAAGTGGACATGGCACCTCCCAAACAAAGGCAATATGAATAACTCCATAACCGGAGAATTGTACAAATATTTTGCTTGGTTATCAATACACAACATTTATCAAAAAGTGAGCCAGATTGGAGAAGTGAGCGTGGTGCCTTCCATGCAAAGACAATTAGAATTTCCTTATATCTGGGGAATGGTCACAGTATGTAAAAGTTTTTAAATCTGCAACAAAAAGCTTGGTATTCTTTACAAAATATCTGTCAAAATGTTGGCTGGATTAGAGAAACGGTCATGACACCTTTAATATAAGCACAATATAGGTTTATGTGTATCATTAGAAAGGTAACAGTAAAAGTATCTCAATTTGGTACCATTTGACTTATTTTATTTCAATGAGGGAAGCGAAGCGCACCGGGTAAAGCTAGTTTTATATACATATTCAAATTAATTCGATTGTTAATTCTAAAAGCCAATTTACACTACAACGTAATCTAGTACTTACAAGATTTCGAGCCAAATCTAGTTTTGACGAAATCTACTCAAAATCGAGAAGTTCTTAGTGATGCAAATATGGTTTTTTCCATATAGCACCAAAAAATACTCCCTGCACAAAAAAAATGATATATTAATAAAAAAAAAAAAAAAAAACAAAACAAAAACTGTTAAAAAAAATTGAGAAAATTGTAAAAAAAAATAATAAAAGACAAATAATATTGGTAAAACAGTGATGTTAATTACACAGTGCAACAAAATTAGGGTCATCACCGCCAGCCTCAATACTTGCAACGCAAAACTAAACCAAACTATTGGTAGCGCAAATCTGCCAAAGGGTTTTAAAAGTTAGTTCGGTATCAGAACTAAAGTTTTTGAATTTTTTGAAAAGGCGTTTGGTATAAGTCAAAAAAAATAAACTAAATATAATTCTGAGCTAAAATACTATATCAGATGTCTTCAGTGGAATTGTGTCGATTCTTTTCATAATATATATATTGACCCTCTAACACTAATTTTAAGGGGTAATTTTTGTGATTTTTAACTTCCATACAAAGCATACTAAAGCGGCACTTTAGAGGGTTGAAATGTTCGACTTATATTTTTTGCATTAAATTTTACCATGGGGGTTCTAAGACCAAAACATCGTGCAATGTATGTTAAGCGGGTTTTCGAAAAATTCAAAAATTGAAACGCCCGGAATTTCGAAAATCCGTCATAATACATTGCACGATTTATTTGGTCTTACAAGACCCCTGGTGAAGATTTCAAATGAAATCTACTAGATTTCATTTTAATGTAAATGGTCTATTACACTCAATTCACATGAGGGCTTTTACGACGTCGTTTTATCTTGATTCCCTTTTAAAGCAACTTCCCAAATCTCTTTGCGTTCATACGATGATTTTTGGTTGCATGTCTTTTTTTATTTTCAGTATGGATTATCCGTCATTCGATTAACCGGCAGCTTCAATTAACTTGAACATAAAAAATTTTTTTGCATTGATTTAAATTACCTCTATTATCCCGCATTTCCTCTGTTATCCGAAATTATAAACAATTCATCTTTTTTTCGTTTACTTTTGAACAATCCAAACAAATATAAATAAACGAAGAAAGAGAATTTCCCAACGTACTGGAAGCAAGTTCTGCCAAAATTACTTTTTTCCTCATGTTTACGTAATAATACATTATATATTTACATAAAATAAGAAACACACAAAAAAAAAATAGATAATCAAGAGTGCTGCCGGTACCGTCTATTACCGATAATCTCACTGTATTTTCAACCACACACTTCTTCCAGGTAAGAAAAAGAATAAAACGTAAAAAGAAAAAGTTAAAAGAGAAATATAAAAAACGACATGAAAAACACAAAACGAGTCGTTTTGTTTACCCCTCTTTCTTCTCTACACCGCTCACCAACAAACCAAAAGAGGCGTCGACAAAGCTACTTCGTAAAAGCCTCCATGTGAATTGGCTGTAAGTCAAATTACAATTTGTAAAGCTTTCAATATTTTCCAGGAATATTTTCTATGCACAATAAAAAAATTCTGATAGTGCATAGAAAATATTCCAGAGGCCAAATAACGGCATTCGATATCGATCGAAATTCCCATTAAAATTATATTGTAATTTCGATCGATATCGAATGCGGTAATTTGGCCCCTGGAAAATATTGAAGGAATAATACTAGTGGTGTTTTTGTCGACGCGAATATAAAAATTTCATACAAAATTTTGTTTATATCCGCTTAGCTAAGCAGTAAAATTTAAAAGTGCTTAACAATTAAACACTTATAAAAATGCTGCCAAGTTAGAAAACTTTTATCTGTTGACTTTATCTATTGAAAATTCAAAATTACATTCCATAAATTAACAAAAAATATTACAAAAATGACCGAATAATTGAAAGCGTAAGTTTATTTTTATTGATATTTTTTTTTTTCAATAAATATACGAAAATTTTACAGAAAACGAAAAGTTTGGACCCGAGAAGAGACGGTGGGATTTCTTGCTTGCTACTTTGCAAGAAAAGATGAGTTTCTTCACTCTCGGAAAAAGAAGTTCGCATATCAACATGTCCTAGAAGATATGATTGATCGAGGGCTGACCGTAAGATTTTTTTCTCCGATATTTATTTATTACAATTGTTTTAACAGTTCTTTATTTTTTAGGATTCGAATACAACTACAGCTGCTCTTGAATCAAAAATGAGAACCCTGCTTAGTTCGTATAAATCGGCCAAGGATAACTCAAGGCAAACTGGAGCATCTCCTTGCAACCCCCCGTTTATGGATCAAATGGAGGAGATATTTGGCGACAAGCCGATTATTTGCAATTCGCACACCCTCCAATTAGGTCACGGACCAATAACGGCATTAAGAGAACAGAATCAAGTCACAGCAACAGTTGAAATCTCTAATGATGAACAACCGCGCTGTTCCAAGACTTCGGACTCATCAAAAGGGAAAAAACGCAAAACTGCTCTTCAACAATATCTAGAAGAAAAAATAGACTTGAAGAAGAAGGCAATGGAGAAGAAACACGAACAAAAAGATTCATTCTATAACGACATAAAAAAAATGATCCAAGAAAAACTAGAAAAAAGCGAGGAAAGAGAAACAAAAAGAATGGAGTTATTAGAAATATTAGCAAATAAAGAAGCTTTGTAATTACAAAATTTTATTCAAAATTAAATGGTAATACATATATTCTGAAAAGTATCTATAAATATATTTATATTCTAGAGTTTTTTACATTTTCTATAGAAAATTGAATATTTATCGATGTTACGATATCTTAAAATTTTTTATAAAAATTGTATAGTTATTGATGAACTGATAACTTAAAATTTGTTATGGAAAATTTTATAGTTATCGATAGCTAAAAATTTTCTATACAAAATTGTTTAGTTATTCATGTATCCATAACTTAACATTTTTTATAGAAAATTGTATAGTTATTGATAACTTAACATATTCTATAGAACATTTTCTAATTATCGATGAATCGATAACTTAAATTTTGTATGGAAAATTGTATAGTTATCTATAACTAAAAATTTTCTATACAAAATTGTTTAGTTACCGATGTATCTATAATATTTTATGGACAATTGTATAGTTATTGATGTATACGGTAACTTTAAATTTTCTTTACAAAATTGTATGGTTATCGATGTTTCGATAACTTAAAATTTTCTAAAAAAATTTTATTGTTTTTGATTTATCGATAACTTAAAATTTTCTATAAAATATTGTATAGGTATCGATAACTTACATTGTATAGTTATCGATAACTTCAATTTTCTATATAAAATTGTATCGTCATTTGCTATACATTTTTTAAATTATATTTTCCGTAATTAAATAGTTGAAAAGAATATCTCTTCTGTCTCTTTCTTCCAAAAACTCCATCATATCATCGGAATCTTCTCCATGTTGGTAATTATAATTCTCATTATCCACAAAATCGTTCAAGTCATCAAATTTAATGCAAATGTTATGAACAACACATATGCTGACAATTAAATTGGTAATGCCTGGCAGATTTGTATTTTCGGTAAAATGGAGCAGCCTGCGAAAACGGGTCTTAAGCAATGCAAAAGCATTTTCAACCACAATCCTTGTTGAAGAATGTATGTAATTGAATTTTCTTTGAGCCTCTGTTAAGTTTCCGTAGTCCTTATACGGCGGTACTATCCAACGAGTTGGGGGATACGCTGAATCACCCAGAATAAATGTATTGTTTGGAAACAATTGTTCAATGTTTTCCTGGGCACGACGGTACAAATTTGACCTTCTTAAGACTCTATGATCGTGTAAAGATCCTGGCTCACCACAGGATATGTCAATAAACTTTTTTTCATGGTCAACTACTGCTTGCAAAATAACGCTCTTATTTTTATGTCTGTCATTATAATTATCTGGAAAATTTTTTGGTGTTTTTATGGAAATGTGTGTGCAGTCAATTGCACCGATTATACCGGGTATCCCCCTTTTTGATTGAAATTTAACTTGAATGGTATTTATTTCTGCTCCTTGTGGGCATTTCACATGGTCGTGTCCAATGGAAATAAGCCAGTATGTAACCCGATTCACGACCAACCATCCTGTTGATTTTGTTACATTAAACAATACACCTAAATGCCGAAAAGTTATTGTATTGCTGATGTACCATATGTACATAAATATGGACTTCTCTCCGTCAATACCTTGTTTGCCTCCATGGCATAAATTGAGAAGATGAAAACCCATCTGAAATTGTAAAATGTAGGTTAACAAATGTGAAATGCAAAAGTGTTTTCTATTACCAATCAAGTATCGGGCTGTTGACGGGGTTATCCTCATATGAGCTCTAAATTCAAGAAGAGTGTATTTTTTTAAAACCTCTGCGAAATCGACAGACTCTTCTTCATCCCTTTCATCCAAATCGGAACTGTCTCCGCTACTGCTACTACTATCCACATCAATAGCATTAATCAGGGCCTCTATGTATGGAATAACGTCCTCTTCATTGTATAACATATTGAACTTAAAATTGCAATAAATTATTATGGAATTAATTTAATTAATTTCAAAAGCAAACTTACATGTTCCATTGCTAATAAAAATAGAGAAACAACTTTTTAAGTTTTATAAACAAAAAAAAAAAAAAATACAAACGAACGTCAATATTATGCAAAGTGATGCCAAATTATAGTAAAAAAATAAAAGTAGTACCAAGTTTAATTAGTTAAGCGGCTGTGTCGTTTTTTTCGAAGCAGTTTATCTAAGCGCTTATAGCGATCGACAAAAACACCACTACTATTAACGTATGAAAGCTTTATGAATTGTAATTTGACACATTCGAATTAATATGAAAATGTATATAATAAATGTTACTCACCATGAGAAATAAACTCCAAAATGCTATTTGTTATATTTTATAGTAAATTTAAACAAAAATTCTTCATAAATAAGATGTACGATATTTTTTTCAGTGTAAACATAATGAATATACCAACAAGTTTATCCCTGGCAATATGTTTTCATCCATAATATCTAGGGGATATTGGTTAGTGTGTTAAAGTTTTCGTATTAGAAATGGTGTGAATTTGTGTGCCAACACCTGCTTCTTTTTTTACTACCACTTTTATTTATTGAATTTCTATTGGCACCTTTTTTATATTCTGTTGTGTTCTGCTCAGTTCTTAGTTATTTTAATACCCTTCACCATAGATGGAAAATGGATATATAAGTTTTTTATTCCATTTGTAATTTCAACAATATTTAACTTTGAACTTACCAAACATATACATTCTAGGAACTTATGGGTAGCGAAGTTGAGTTAACGATCCGTCTATGCATTTCTCCGTGTGTATGTTTCAATGCCGATCCTAGAAACGATGGCGACTAGGTTGTCATATTTTTATCAGAAAAACCACGACTGCCTCCCATTAAATCCTTTGTTATTGTTTTTTATTTTATTATTTTAATGCGTTGAATTTTTTTTAACACATAACAAACACATACATGATTTTCCGATCAAGGTTACTTAACAATATCTCAGAAATCTTAAAAAATTTGAGGAAAATACAACCCTGTCATGATAAGCGTAGGGTAAGGTGAAGTGTAGTTAGGATTCGGCGTAGCCAAATATTTCACTCTAACTTGGTTTTTTTTTCGTACTTGTATTGGTATACGTGTGGATTAAAGTAAATGGTTTGTTTTTAGTTTGAACGAAGACACGCCATTTTACTTCATAACTTTATTTAACAACATAAGTATGTATGTACATAAGTATTTAATATTCAATATCAAATTTATTTTTAAACTAGAAACAGTGAAAAGCAAAACTAATACCTTAAATAAACTTTGTTTTTAGCTTAAGTAATTTGTCAGCCCTACAGCTTAATATAAATCAATCAACGTTTAACCGACTAAATTTTCTCAGACAGAGAGCAGTCTAACAATAGAAATTGTAACGTCAGCTTTTAATAACATGGAGTCATAATTCATTTCGGATCCCATATAAAGACCAAATAAAGCATTATTTCTTATTTTAACTAGCTTTTGCCTTCCACTGTTAAAAGAAAAGTGTGTCTGCAAACAATCGGTCAATTATGAAAGTTATAAATTTTTAATTGAAAAGTTAAACGCCCTGATGCCACAAGTAATTAAAAATTAATTTGTCTGCTAAACAATGTGAAAAAATTCTTAACACCTTTGCTGGTCAAAACAAAAATTATTGTAGAAACAAAAAATAAAGTTGTTAACAGGAAGAAGTTTTAATTTATAATAATTAGTATTGTGGTAATTTTATTGAACTGTTTATGGGCTTTAATCCAAATTTCAATATTTTTTTTAATCAGGCTAAAGTTCATCAAATTTAATTTTCATTAAATTATTTTTATGAAGAAAGGAATTTTACAACAAGAAATTTATGAAAATTTATTGATAATTTTTCATGCTTGGCTGAACTGGGAATTGAACCCAGGTTTTCACGGTCAGGTTGCTCTGATATGCTTCGATTGTAACCACACAATCTCTTTAGAGGGGTTTGCCGTTAAACACTCTCCGCCATTGACGACGAATGGCAGTAAAGGTCAAACATGAATCTTTATACCAAATGGTATATCGAAATTTTTAATTTTTTTTTTTTTTTTTTTTTTTTAATTCATTTTTTATTATTGAATCTTTCTTATCGAAATTTACAATATGTATTCAAATCTTAATTCTACTTGTTGTTTATTAGTTGTTACCAGTGTAACCACTAACTCCTGTATTCAAATTTTAAGACTGTCTTCTAGTTAGGCTCAAAGTATCGGTTCTTTTTAACCTCTGGTGACCTTCGAACTGAAGCAAACCCCGAGCGAGGTAGTTAGGGTGGACCATTAGTTTATCGATGTAGCTTATTGAATATTTTTTAATTTCCTCCTGGATAGTGGGGACGTTGAGATCTCTGTGGATAATATCATTACGTATATACCATGGGGCGCAATTTGTCGTAATATTCTAGACTGTCTTCTTTGAAGCTTCTGGATGTTAGATGCGCATGCAGTACCCCATAATTGGATGCCATATGTCCATATTGGTTTTATGATGGACTTGTATAGAAGAATTTTGTTGTCTAAAGACAAGTTTGAGTTTCCACCGAGAAGCCAATGTAGTTGAGCTGCTTTAAGTTTCATAGCCATTATTTTCGCTTCGATATGACGAGACCAGGTCAAGCGTCTATCTATATGAATTCCCAAGTACTTTGCATGGTTTTCTATCGGAACAGTGATGTTATTTATTTTTACAGCTGGGCACGTTTGTCTTCTGAGCGTGAAAGTTTAGTGAGCACGTTTAGCCGGGTTAACCTTTATTCTCCATTTTTCTAGCCATGCCTCTAGTTCATTGATGTGGGACTGCAGATTTTGCGATGCGACTTTTGGGTCATGGTTAACTCTAATAAATGCTGTGTCGTCTGCAAATGTAGAGGTATGCGTGCTCAGGTTTGTTGGCATATCCGCTGTGTATATTATATATAGAAGCGGTCCTAATATGCTGCCTTGGGGAACACCAGCAGTAATTTTCTTGAGGGGGGAAAATTTATCTTGCGACCTTACTATGAATGTTCTGCCTGTTAGATAACTCTCCAGAAGCTTGTGAGTGTTTCGAGGAAGCATTCGTGTGATTTTGATGAGTAGCCCATCATGCCAAACTTTGTCAAATGCTTGGGAAATGTCTATAAACAGGGCTGAGCAGTATTGCTTTTTCTCAAACATATCGAAATTTGTGTTTTGAATATTTAACCATTTTTATTGATTTAAATGTGTTTCCTTATTTCTGTTTTTTTCGTACTTTTTATCAAGAACTCTTCTTGAAGTCCAAAGTACATTTTTCGGTTATTCATGTTTTTGTCTTTCTTTTCTTCTTGTTGACCTTTTTCAGCACAACTTGAAGGAGAAAAGTAAACATCGAGCTTGTGCTTTAGCTGTTAACAATAATTAGTTTTGTGGTTATTTTTTTGAATACATTTTTAATCAGGCTTAAGCTGATCAAATTAAATTTTCAAGACTGTGAGGTAACAAGCAAAATATGCCAGGTAAAGCTGTCCGTGAAAGCCTGGATTCGATTTCCAGTTAAGTCAACACTGAAAAATTATCAATAAATTTTAATATATTTCATATTGTAAAATTGCATACTTCTTAAAAATAATTAAATGAAACATAAATTTTATGATCGGGAGTAAACTCTAATTTTTATTCCAAATATAATTTCACTTTGTAAAATGGCAAAAGCCGCAGGTCCACACCAAGCCATCAATGCGTGTATGCATCCGTCCAAAAAGTAGCATTGAAAATTTGTATTGACAAGTTACACAGCAAACGCGTATAATGCTTATGCGTATCGAAAGCATGAAGCAGGATTACTCTCAACTTTAGCATGCGTCTTGAAATAAGGTCAAGAAAGTAAAATAGGACGCGTGGTGCGGACCTTCAGCTTAAGAATAAAAAAAAAACTTTTTAGTATTCTGCTTAATTTTATGTTTGCTTTTGAATGTGATATTGCTTTTAGTTGTAATGTAAAAAATAAGCATTAAAAATTATATTTTTTGTTTAAAAGAACTTGTATTACAACTGTTGTTGTATCGCCAGTAAATTATCACCGATACCGAAATATCGGCAAACAAGGAGTATCGCCGATATATCAGTATAGACATAAGCAATTTATTGCCATAAATATATTTCCGAAATCACCATTTCAACAATTTCAAACAATGTGCTATTTGATTAAATTAAATATAGCTCAGGTTTTGACAATACCCAACAACAATTCTACAAGCGAAAAATCAATTAAATTTTTTTTTATCTAATTAAAAATTTATTTCGAAACAACTTAAATGTTAATTAAATCAAAATTATTATTTTTTTGTTCAATTAATTAAATTGAAATACTTTTTAATTGATAAGAAACTACTGAAATGTTGTTCTATGCACCTGTATATATTTTGAATGAACTATTTTAAAATATAGCATTAAAAATATTAAGGCCCGTTTTCACAACTTACCGATAGCTAAAAGTAGACTTTAACCGACCTTTTAAAAAGCGTTCCACGTTTAAAACTTTTCTTTAACCTAAAGTGAGCGATAAAGTAAATTAAGGTTCATCCTACCTGGCAGGAACTCTTTTTATACGGCCGATAAAATTCTACCCTTAGCTATCGGTAAGTTGTGAAAACTGGCCTAAGTTGTATTAAATAAAAGGATTATTGAATTTACATTCACAAAAGATGTTACTCATAAGCCTTTAAAAGCAAAAATTTATTAGCAACCTGTACGTATACTTATTTCTAAACTTAATTTAATAACAACCATAAGTAATGATAGCCTAAAATAAATAAATTTTGTTCTTGTTTTGATTTGCCTCTTTAAGCGGCTCATACAATTGCAATAAAATTTTTCAATTTTACGTATTTTACAATTATATCGCCAATGTGTATGTGATATTCGAAGGTGGAACAATATATTGGCAACAATCAAAAGAGTTTTGATTTTTATTGCACAACGAAAAGAAAGCGAAATATGTTGGCAACATTGTACAATGCTGTTTATGTTATTCCTATAGGTTATGTTCACCTTTTTATTGAATGAATGAAACCATTGTGCGACTTATGGCATGATATAGGACAAAATGGAAATAATATGGCGAATATTATATCGCTCATTTGCTGCAAGACCGGCATAACTCAAA
Source organism: Pollenia angustigena (assembly GCA_930367215.1). Classification (NCBI taxonomy): domain Eukaryota; kingdom Metazoa; phylum Arthropoda; class Insecta; order Diptera; family Polleniidae; genus Pollenia; species Pollenia angustigena. The sequence continues at coordinate 145,783,256 of OV884060.1, read as the reverse complement.
AAAATCAATTTTGAGATAAACGCGTTTAAAGTTTTTTAATTTGCTCTGACTACTTAGAAAAAAAGAAGGCACATTCTGTTCAAACTGGGAAAGTATAAAAGATATAAAAATGAATTTAATACACAATATAAATAAAAACAAAGCGAACAATTCTGCATCTCCAACTCCAAAATTTGATTTTTTGACTTATGCCGGTCTTGCAGCAAATGAGCGATATGCAATAGAATTGCAAGTGTATGGGCCGCTTTATAAGCTGTTGAAATCGGGCCTGATAAGCACTAAGTTCCTGTTTTAAATACAATTGATTCGTTTAAGGCTTATTTTGGCAAGAAATTAAGACGCCCGAAATATGTGACAAGACATGATCTTATATCTTACACAGAAAAAAATAAAAATTGATTTCAATTAAAATTTGATTTTAATTAAATTTGCACCAGTAAACAAATTAATAGAATCAACTAAACGTTTAACTCACTTGATTAAATGTTTAATTAACTTGGTAAAACGTTTAATTCACTTGATTTAACTTTAAATTAAAACTGATTTAATTATTGATTAATGATTTAATTGGTGAAAAATTTTAGAGAATTTTTCCTGCGTATATAATTTTCAAACGAGTTATTTAAATTTGGCTTGACTTGTACTTAAATATTTTACACAGTTTTTTATTAATTGGTTTCTGATAACAAAAACTAAAAAAGAAACCTTGTTGTATATTTTTTTTAAACAGCAATAAAGTTTGTAACAATTTTTTTTATGTTCAGGTCGGTATAACAAGCCAACAAATTATTATTTTTTAATAGTTTATTTTTGAAAACAAAAACGTACTCCAAACATGTAAATGTATGACTAAAATTAGAAGCGTTCCAAATAAATTACGGAAAGAAAATCATAATGAATTTAAAATACCTTATTCCACTGGCCTTGGGGATAATGAAATTATTGTTGATTTTTTATATATTTCCCTTTGAAGATCAAGATTTTTCTGCCCGCGATCACAAACAATTTGACTAAATTACGCCACATAAAATTTGGTAGAACGTTCAAAGTCATTTTTTCATCAGAAGAATACAAATATAGCACCAGGATAAATCTGGTGGTTTCTGCGAGGAAATTGGGTTATAATTTCGCTAATAACGGTAATGAGTGTATTGGCGATAATGCCAGCATGTACAGAACTATATCACTGAAATAGTTGTGGCAATGTAAGAATTTTTGTTGATAGACAGGCTTCGCTTTTCCCACTAAATTGATACAAATATATTGGTCTAAAAATGCAAGAATGAAATATCCAAGCTGGGTCGTCTTCATGGCATTACTTCACATAGAGACTTCTAAGGTAATGAATGGTTTGGTCAGAAGGCGATCTTCTTTATATACCTTCAATATTGTGCCAGTCGCAGTCCCGCTGAGTTTAATTAAAAGTAGCATCATTGGGTTATTTCTTCAAACGTCTAAAATCAAATGGTGCAATTTTAACACACCAAGACTGTCCAAGCTTTTTGATTAAAACGCAATATGCAACTTATTATCCGCAACGATCACTGTCACAGTTTCAATCAAAGGCGAAAAGAAGATGCGGTCAGAAAAAATAGTTTCCTGTACATCTACATACAGAATCTGATCTGGCTAAGAGATCTGAGTCCAGACTTTATAACATATCGTCGTTCCGGAGTTATCTTGTCGTGTATCACAAAATCGAAAAAAATGAGGTAGGACCGTTTCCTGTGGTAAATTTAACAGATCTATCGATCTGCGCAATCCTCACGTCTCTATCTCTTATGGTTAATGAGATATTACGAAGCCATTTTATTGTATATCCACTTTTGCCAAAAATTTAATGCGTTATAATATCGTATGTAGCATAATTGTGGATATACGACAAAAAACGTATGAAAACTTTCAATTAAAAATATCTTGCGTTATCTTGTTGTATGTGAACAAAGTATATTAGGCATGTTACAAAAAAGAGACTATCTGTTATTTTAACATTTTTCGTTTAATATGTAAAGATATTTTCGGACGTAGTACACAACGGCTAATTATATTGATGGAATTATTGCTATATTGCCGAAATTTATTTTTTTGCTAAGCAATTAGAGGTTAAATATTCAGGGTGGCCCAACCATAATGCACAATGTTAATTGTAAATAAAACAAAAAGTTTTTAGAGAATTATCTGAATATTTTTTATTATTATACAAGGATCTATGGCAACTGTGTGTGAGACAAAATATCGGCCAAATGCTCGTCGCGGCTTCGGTAGCATACCTCTGTCCTATGGTCCATATTTGCAATGGCTCTGAGACATTATTGAGGTTCAATGTACTTAATGTCCTTAATGTGTCAAATTATCTAATCCTTTAGCTCTTGAATTGTTCTTGGCTTATTGTCGTACACTTTTTTTTTTAAATATTACCAAAGAAAGAAGGCAAACGGTTTCAAATCATATGATCGTGACGGCCAATTAACATGGCCATTCTTTTGGAAATACTTATCGTCCAGGTCCATATCCTCCATTTCTGGCAAAAAGAAATCAACTCGCGATAGCGAACACCATACCTCATTTTCAAAGAAGTAAGGCCCGATTAGACCGCCTGGCCATAAACCGCACCAAGCATGCATGCACAGGCGTTTTCACATTTCCTACAGAGCCGGCTATTATCCCGATTGTGGACACATTTGATCGATTATTTTTTTTTTTATTTGACCGACCATTTTCGTAAAAGGCTTCAGCAATCTTAACGCCCTACTCAATGCTGCACCTCTCCATGGTTGAATTTGGCACAGATACCAAGAAATGTCAAATTAAGTTGGACAAAAATTTGATGTTACGGTGTGACTGACAGTTAACATCGTGCATTATGGTTAGACCACCCTTAAGTAATAATAAACCTTAAAATTATTCAAACATAAGGAAATTTTATAATATAAAAACAATAACTATACGTTAATACATTTGTCACTTGCATAAATTTTCGTTTCAAAAATTATTTTAACTTCATTTTCAATATTGGTTAAACACGTGAATGTGAGCTATTAAAAACCTACTTATATCATACAAACTAAAAAATATATCGCAAAAAGTGGCGTATACGACAAAATTGAAAATTTTTTTCGGACATGACAATGGCTATAACTTCAAAATTTTTTTCCATGACATTGGATATTTTAACATAAATCGATAAAGAACTTCAAACACAATATCTGACAAAAATATTGGACGACTTTTTTCACGTACATTTTTGTGTATAAAAATTTGAACCTTAAGATTCGATTTCCCAAAAAAATTTTTTGTGATATACGGCAAGATAACTTCGGCACGACGATATTTAGATGTTTCACAATTTTTTTTTTTTTTACCACATTAGTACTCTTCAATGCAAATGGTAATATATCTGGCGACTGGTGCGCTCCTTGACAAAGCGAGTCATTTCATTTTGAACTACCCTAATTACGAGCTTACCAATGAAATTTCCCTTTTTTTTGACCCTCCTACTGCAATTCAACATAACAACGTTCTGCTCATGTTCGAACATTTTTCATCTCGAACCCAAAAAACTTCAATAACAAACTTTTTATTTTGTAATTTTGTATTCGAAAAATTTTTGCTTTTATTGCAATTGTTTGCTTGTTTGTTTGTCAGTTGGTTGGTTTTCCTTAAACATACGAAACACATAAAACATTAAATTAAAAATTAGTGACCTTGACCAACACGATGAACCGAAAATTTGAAACAGCAACACCCAGCCACCTTCAACATTAACTTATGAGTTTCTGCCAAAAACAAAAATAAATATAAAAAATTTATGCAAAATATTCTTTTTAACTTTAACCAACTTTTTTCATATCCGCAGCATTTAGACAAAACATCTTAAGTCAAATTAAAAAAGTTGAAAAAAATGTTGTTAATCATACGAATTTTCATTAAAAAAAAAAACAGTATTGTTTACGTTTTTAAAATTTTGTATTATAAACGCAATTTTTCTTTAACTTTGGTTTATTTTATTATCTGATAAAAAATATTTTTTCAGCGAGTTTTTTAAAAAGCTTTTTTGCTATATTATCTCGATCTTGGGGGTTGGGGTTTTTCACAGAGGTGCACTTCGGTGTGGAACGCTACCTGCCTGCTATTCACTTGGGAATAGCAAGAAGCAATTCCTCTGCTGGATTTCCCAAGCAGCTCACTACTTCCGATCCTTTGGCCAAGAATCCCCTGGTAATGACGTTCAGACACCCGTCTGATGTCGGCTAGAGTGAGAAGGCGTACAGCTATGAGTAACCTGAATGGCATGCTAACACCGGTGCGTCTCAGGTAATTAGGTGGTAATCCAGACTACATTTTACCTCTGAAACTCAGCTGTATTTTTTTTGCCTGCATAGAGGTAGTTGGCAGCCCCAACACTAGGATCGGAGTGCAGTAGTCCAATCAGCCCTCACTCTTAAACTACTACGATTACAGAAACGTCAATAAATTTAATCGCTTGACGCCCTATGTTCACACTGAACTTTATTTAAGTATTTATGGTGCTCAGAAATGTAGTTCTATTTATATTTAGATAAATAAAGGACATATATGTATATATATCTCGACTTAAGATGTTTTGTCATAATGCCACAGCTATACATATTTGATTTAAATTTATTTTGATTAATATATAACTAAAATGTTGTACTTTGCTCCTACAGTTACCGCATTAGAATACAGCTCTCCTATAGAAGAGATTTTGTTAAATATAATAATATTTCTAAAATACACTGAAACAAATAAGTTAGTAGCTTAAAGGAAGGTGTGAAATTAAAGAAAGGTATGTTATAAATCAATAAAAGAAAAATTGTTATTTCATTTAACCAAACGGTTAAGGAAAATAAATTAAATAATTTCATAAGACCGAATAAATCATTTAAAAGGTTATTTTTTAAGTTAGAGCGATCTCATCGCCGCAACTTCTGGGCAACCTTTGGGCGAGTTTTCCAATAGGCCAGTTATAACCACAATTAGGTTCCTGAGGTTAAGTCTGGACATCTTTAATGCCCGCCGAATACTTTTTTTTATTTATGATAGGCAGGCGTGGATCCAGCTTGAGCCTTAGGGTTTATTAAAAACAATATGTGTATATTATATTAAAAAAAACTCAACAATAAGGTTAAATAAAATATAAGATCAGTTCAGTATAAATTAATCCTTTTAAATAAGCAATTTACGATTTTCTTGTGAGGCAAATTTAGACAGTACAGTCTATCTTCTGACGTTGTTGATCTGAGCCATGTTTTTCTTCGACAAAGAGTAGGAAATGACCTCTCGCTCGTAGCATTACTGACGAGCATTGAAACGAAAATTTTAAATATGTTTCTAAGATTTGGGTAGATATCTTCATCACAGTTTATTAAATCATCTACAACGTTATCTGATAGATTTTCAGATATTTTCCATGTTTGTTGCCAATGCAACAGTTCATGCTCAAGTTTAGATGTTAGTAGATGTTTATCTCTTTTATCAAAAATATTCAGCTCATCTGCTAGTTGTGGTTTTAACAGTTTTGTATCCGCCTATGACTTGATTACACTTTGAGGTAGAAGTTTAGGTATATTTAATACATTTAGAATATCTATTAGGAAAAATGTTTTGAGATCTTCTAAAATAAATTCAGTAAGAGGAATGTAACCTACGACTCAGTAGTAATCTTTTCGATTGGAACCTCGATTTGAACGCAAATAACTAAATAAATAAATAAAAATAAAAATCGCTTTAAATTGTTCTTCGGCTTTATTTCTTTTCTCTTCAAAGCACATGATTAAAGTTTTGATAAGGCTTTATCCTTTTTTAAGATCCAGAATTTTTTTAACAGCACTTTTTTTCTGCTGACATCAATGGACACCCTTCTTTTCCATCTCCTACACAATTTTTTAGGTCAAGACCAAAATTTGTCAAAATTTTAAGAACTATTGATGATAGTGCCTTCGCATCAATTGTCACATCACCGTGATCAACATCCTTTGAAGCCTCTTCAAATGTGTTAACAACAAAGCCAATAAAATCTTCCCTAACAACTTTTTTTGTATGTTCAAATATCTTAAAGATAAGGAAATCTGGTTTTCCCCGACAAATCCGTGCTTTCGTCAAAAATTATCAAATAGAATTTTGATTCATATAACACATACATACAAACAAAAATATAGCAAATACTTAGGCTTTTTAATAATTCAACCGCACGCATTATCAAGTCAAACGTTAAGTCTTTGGATATAGATTGCACCTACTGGGATTGAATGTAGAATAATAAGTATTTGAATACGGTAAACTAGATGTTTAATTGGAAATATCTTATAAATAACTATCAGGATTAAGATTTGTATACTAATTGAAAATTTCGTTAGAGATTAAAAAAAAAAAACAAAAAAAAACCTTGCTGGGATTTCCAAAAATGCTGAACATTTAAAAAAAAATATAATTATTATTGGGAATTCTTGTTTTATCGAAATTAACAAAACATATTTTTATAATTTATGGGAAATAAGGAAAATGGGGAACTAAGGAAATTCCCCCCTTCCCACCCACCTGAATCTGCGCCTGAAAGATTTTACTGGTTTCTCCACAGGTAGTTTGATCATGCGCCAACGTTTCAACGACACAGCATTTATTAGTGTTAATCAGGACCCAAAAGTTGCATCGCAGCATTTACAGTCCAACATCAATGAACTAGAACCCTGGCTAGAAAAATGGAAAATAAAGGTTAACCCGGCTAAATGTGCTCACTTAACTTTCACGCTCAGAAGACAAACGTGCCCTGCTGTAAAAATAAATAGCATCACTGTTCCAGTAGAAAGCCATGTTAAATACTTGGGAATTCATATAGATAGACGCCTGACCTGGTCTCGTCATATTGAAGCGAAAATAATGGCTAAGAAACTTAAAGCAGCTCAACTACATTGGCTAATCGGTCGAAACTCAAAGTTATCCTTAGAAAACAAAGTTCTCTCATACAAGTCTATCATAAAACCAATATGGACATATGGCATCCAATTATGGGGTACTGCATGCGCATCAAACATCCAGAAGCTACAAAGCTGACAGTCTAGGATATTACGGCAAATTGTCTGCGCCCCATGGTATATACGTAATGACATTATCCACAGAGATCTTAACATCACTACCATCCAGGAAGAAATTAAAAAGTATTCAGTCAAATACATAGATAAACTAATGGTCCATCCCAACTACCTCGCTCGGGATCTAATAAAGTTCGAAGGTCACCGGAGGCTGAAAAGATCCGACACTTTGAGCCTAGCAGGCTTTTTTGACACTTGAATGCAATTAATTAGCGGTTTCATTGGTAACGGCTTACAAATACAAATAAGAATTAGGATTAAGCTTTGACTACATATTTTAATTTTCGACAAGAAAGATTCAATAAAAAAAAAAAAAAAAATGATAGGCCAGATTTTCCTCTTTTGCCCACAGCTAATATTTTTACATGTCTCGCCATCTCCTCTAAAGACATCCGGCATTCTTGGACATTTTTCGATGTGATAAACACACTCTCAAGGATTCTTATGGCCGTTTTACTATCAGTAATAATGCGAATATCACTGTCAGATATTCCAACATACCGAATGTGCATCGCGGCTGTGTATATGGCCATTATCTCAGCCGGAATGATACTAATCTGGCAGCTTTAGAGGAATGCTTCAGTTTAACTGCTCGGAGATAATACTAGAACCGATATTTTGCATTGGTTTAGACCAATTTATATTCTTAAAGTGTAAATTTCCTGCAAAAATAAAATAACCGCAAAGAAAATTTTAGCCATGCATTATTCATGACCTGAGTACTGAATTGTAATTTAAGTAAAACAAATATCAATTGAAATAAAATATGCAACATGTAACTAAAAAAAAACTTATTTGAAATAATATAGACTCATGCACGTGTAAGTATAATATTCTCTTATTTTGGAAACAATTATAAATATGTAAGTGTTTGTATTTAGGATTGAGTACAAAGCCACCTACACTTTGGTTATACAAAGCATTGACAGGCACGCAGAGATAATAAAACTTGCTTAATTGATAAGATAATGTTAAATGTGAGTTTTCAATCAAAGAGTGAAAGCTAACAGCCACTTATTAAATTTTCTGTCTCTATTATGCAACTTTTTATATGGTTTCGTTGATATTCGTGTTGTGAATGTATTAATAGACGATTTACTTCGTGTGCCTTTTTAAAGGGATTATAACATGCACCTCAACTTTTGTTTAATATTCTTATTTAATGCTCTCTGTTACAAGTTTGATAGCTTCCAAGCTGTATATCTGTAATAGCTGGCTATGTTCGGCCTCCGCGTTCGATAAATGTCGCTTGATGCACTAAAGTGTAAGCATAATTTTTTTTTTTTTGCCTACTTACACAAATGTAAGTTCAGCGGAAAAATAACATTGAAAAAAATAAGAATTTTATTCTTCTTTATGCAAAGAGATCCACATTTAAGATAGCACAGTGGAACACTCATATATGCAATTTGGATGAAACATAAGAATTTTTTAAGCACATTATTTCATAAAACTTAAAAGTCAAGGCCGGCCATTTTTTCGCATAATGTAATTTCTGGAAACTTTTTACTAGAATTTTTTTGTCTCCTGTTCTAATGGCTGAAAAAAATAATAACTTTAATAACTGAATGAGTTAAATTTTTTATTTGGTAGAACATTTTTATGTTAAAATAAGTGAAAAACTTTAAAGTCAGCTAAAAGAATTGGTAAAGCTTATTTATCTTAACAATTTCTTAAAAAAAAAAATATAGAAAATACAAAAAACTTAAATTTAAGATAGCTGAATCAGGTAAGGTTTATAAGTTTAGTAGCTGTCTTGAATAAAAATTACAAAATTAAAAAAAAATTTAATTCAGCTTGCTGAATTCGTTTTTATTTATTTTATTTGATTTCGTTTTAATGAAGTATGTTAAGAATAGAAACAAGTCGAGATTCATACAGCTAAATTAAAAAAATTATCGTTGTTACGATATATCTTAAAAAAAAAAAAAATAAAAGAGCTTGAGTTCAGCTTGCTTTAGTTAAAAATCAAACAAAACTCGCTGAATTTGGTAAATAATTCTATATTAATGAATAAAAATTTTAAATTACAAATTTTTTTAGATTAGCTGAACAAATTTTTGGTTAATTTTAGGTTAAAAATCATTCAAATTAGAAAAAGCTACAATTTCGGTTTGCTGAATCGAAGAAATTTTTGTATTTTTCTTAAGACTAAATAATTAAAGTACTTTAATTTGGCTTCAGACTAAAGTATTAAAGTACTTTAATTTTGCTTCATTAATTTAATTTGAATTAAAAAGAAATACTGGAAAATAAATAATAAGTGAAATGTATGCAATTTAAAAATTCCGTTTGCTGAATTGGGAATTTTTGATATTATAGCTAAATAAACCTTTTTAAAAACTTTTTAACAGCTGGCAGATTTTTCTTCAATCTAAGGATATAAAAAATAAAACTTATAACTGAATTGTAGCTAAATTAATTAAGCTAAATAAGCTAAATTAATTAAATTTAAAAAAAAGTATTTTAAAAAAATGTATAAAAGAACCTTAAAAAAAGTTATTAACCTTTAAATTTATTTAAGCAGTTATTAATTTTGTTAAAGCTTTAAATGTACGAATAACAATTTAAAGAATATAATGTTTTCTAAAAACTTCTGTTTCAATTCAAGGTTTTAAGATAAACAATTTTATTAAGTTAGAAATATTTAGAAAAATCTGATTTCAGCTTGCTGAATAAGTAAATTTCACTAGTTTATAATTGTAGTAGTTTTTTCTCAATCAAATTTTCTTCTTTTTTTTTAAAAACGTTCAATTTAGCTAACAAACCTTAAACCTTTAAAAAGTTATTAACCTAAAAATTTATTTAAACAGTTACTTATTTTGTTAAAGCTTTAAATGTACGAATAGCAATTTGCTTAAATAAAGAATACAATATTTTCCACAAACTTCTGTTTCAATTCAAGGTTTTAAGAAAAACAATTTTCTAGAGCAAGAAATATTTAGGAAAATCTGAATTCAGCCAGCTGAATAAGTAAAATTCACTAGTTTATAATGGTAGTAGTTTTTTCTCAAACAAATGTTCTTTTTATTTTTCAAAAACGTTCAATTCAGCTAACAAAGTTTATTATTTTAAATTTGTTCTATTAAAATTGAAAGTCACAACCTCTTACTCAAAAAAGTTCTGTTGTTAATAATACAAATTCCCTAAATAAAATAACACTTTTGTTATTTTAATGCACCTGGCTGAATATCATTATATGTATATTTTCTATATTATATTAATAAAAATCTTATATTCAGCTTGCTGAATTTGTTTTATTTAAAGGTTTTAATTTTTTTTTTTAACATTACAAAAATTTAAAAAAAAGCCAAAAACTTTTGCGATATACTTTAATTTAAAATTAAACTTTTAACACCCTCGTTAAATCTTTGATTAACTTAAGTTAATAATTTTTAAACTAAAACTGATTCACTACAGTGTAAAATATTAAGGATAACAAACATATATTTAGTTTTCTAACTTTTCCTTTAGGAAAGCTAAACCTAAAGTTTGTTTTTCTGTTCAAAATTATAAACAAATATTTTATGTAAGCAATTTAATAACAAAATTCTTTGGCAATTTTTACCCTGAAAGCATTTAAACATTTTTCACTGTATTCACCGAACGCAAGCAATGAAAATAAATTTGTATTTTTGTTTAATTTTCTAAAATAAATTTTTTTCTTTCTGTTTCCAAATAAAAATTGACAATAGTTTTGCGCACACATATACAAATACAAACATCATCAAAGTCCTTTCCAAATCATTCATGTGCATGTTACAACATGTGGAATTGTTAGTAGTGTTAGTTAGTTAGTGGTTGTGTGATACAGTTAAACGTAGTAGTGACTTTTGTTATTTAGTTGCCGTTGAACAAAATTGTAGCAGTCTTTTAGGAGCAGTGCTTGTGTTAAGGTTAAATTTCCGTTTCCAAAGCGTTTTAAACAAAAAGTAAAATGAACTTTAGAAAAAACTAACACTTGTAAAGAAATGTTTAACTAAACGAAGTGCCACAAATAATTGAAATAAAATTTTAAAAAAGTTTTCAAAAAGTGCTAAATTTATTAAGTGCCAGAATTCCGTTAAAAGTAAAAAAAAAACTTTTTTTTTTAGATAACAAAGTGTTGTTATTTCATGAAGCTTATTTTTTTTTTAAATGTGTTTCCTTTTTCTCTTACATATTTGTCTTACAATGATTTTTTTCCATATGATTTTATTTGTCTTAGCCGTTGTTTGTTTCATGTTTATTTTTATATCATTGCCTGTCGTTTGTTTACCGAGTTCTTGTGTTTATTTTTGTGTAAAATTAGTCTAAAAAATGTTTCTATTTTTTATTGAAAACACGTCGATACTTGTAGAGACATGATTGGTTTATGTCAAACTTTTGTATAGAGAGGTTGTAGTTCTTAAATGTCGTAAAACTAATAATTTGTCCTTAAATTTTTTACTCAACCTGTTGTGTGTTTGAAAAACAAATGTTATTATATTTGTGCTGCCACGATTACTTCGGTGCATTCTTTATATTTAAGAATTTTTCATAATGTCCAGTCTAGTTATTAAGGGTCATTATAACAATTTGCCGATAGTTTAATGTTTAAAGTTATTACAACTTTGCTTTAAACTAAAATGCGCAATATGTTAAAGGCAAGTTCATCCTACCGGGAAGGCTAAAGTTAAGTTGAAATATTAAAGAGCTTGTTGTACGTTGTAAAAATAACCCTAAATGTTAAATGGTTAATAAGTCTCTTTTAACAAGTTTTTATATAAATTTCTTTACATTCATCTACGTTTTGATGACCTTGACAACGGAAAAATCAATTATCTATTTGATCGTGAATTGCATTGTCCGTTGGTGCAACTTTGATTTATCTAATTCTTATTTGCGACGACTATAAGTGACATGGGAATATTTCTAATACTTATTAAGGTATGCACACATTTCGTCGGTTGATTATTTAATTGTCGTATGTCGTATGTAATTTGTATCCACATACGACAATTAAATAATCAACCGACGATTTTACAAATATTTTAAGAAAAAAGCAGGACCACGAAATTAATTTACTTTTAGTTTTCTTTTTATCAATTGCTGAAAAAAATTTAAATAATCAACCGTTTAATGCTGCTTGATCTAGCAAACGTTATAGGCTTTTCACACTGATCAACATCTACCATCAAAGATGTAGAAAATGTGAAACACTCGTTTACGTTGCTCACATCTAACATCTACCATAAAAGTTTTTAAAATAAAAATAAAAAATTCTACAAAAATGCCAAAATTAAAAAAGAAAACACAAAAATGTACTTGAAGTTCAATTTGTTTAAATATATAAAAAAATACTTAACAAAAAAACATTGCAATAAAAGAAAAAACTTAAGAAATGGTAACGCTGCTTTCAAAACAAACTTTTTTTTTGTCAGGGATGCCACAATATTAATAAAACTTTTCTTAGGATGACACTTAAATAACACTGTGCAGCAAAATTCGGGTTATCGCCGTCAGCCTCAACACTTGCAGAGCGAAATGAAAGTAAATGACCCCCTAAAATAACAGTTAGAGGGTTAATAAAATGAAAGAATCGCCATTCTACTGAAGACATCTGAAATTAGTTTTTAGCTCAGAAGTACATTTAGTATATTTAATTTGACTTATACCAAACGCCTTTTCAAAAAATTCCAAAACTTTAGGGGCCTATATTTCGGGAGCCCGAGCTAACTTTTCAAAACCCTTTGCCAGATTTGCTCTACTAGCAGTCTACTTTCATTTCGCGTTGCAAGTGTTGAGGCTGGTTTTTTTTTTGTTGCACAGTGTAATCGAAAGATGTTTAATGGAATGAAATGAGATAGGAATATCTTTTAAAGATGTTGAAAGATGTTGGGTTTTAGCCCTTTGTTTTTCTTATGGAAAGATGTAAACATCTTCGCAAATTTATGTTAGATGTAAGATGTTGATCAGTGTAAAAAGGCTATTACGCAGAAACAATAAGTGTTAACTAAAAACGTGGTTACGTGTGATGCGTTAAGTATTTTCTTAGTGTGACCATGACTTAATATCTGTTTGTAATTGAGAGATTTAAGCAAGTTGCACCTTTCTCAGGTATAAGACTTACTAAACAGAACTATACATCTATTTGAGTTGTACAAAAAAAAAGCACAAAGAAAACAACTACTTAGGCGAGATTACCTGGAAACATTCTCCCAAAATTACTTTGATAATAAATTTTCAAGTGCACGGCAAAAAAAAACTGAACTGGCAACTTGCTTTAATTTTTGAGCAATTTGTTTTGGTTTTTATTTTGTTTTCTGTAAAGCCAATTACAACTACAATTAATATTGGGAGAATTCCAACCAATTGTAGTGCGGAATGTACGAAAACATAAACGCAGTGTTGCCAAAACTTATTGAGGAAAAAATGCTTGATTTTATTTCAAAAAAAAATGCTAAATAAATGCTTACATAAATGCAAAAAAAAATTTATATGAAAAATGTAGAATTCTCATCATTAAAGTAGGGGCCAATAATTTTTTCATAATATGCTGCATATTGTCCTTCAGGTTCAACAACAAATTGCCTTTAATAGATGTTTGTCAGATACTCGAAAGGTGCAATCGATCTATGCACAGCACTTAAACTTAATGTCGTCTCTGCCGAACTTTTTAACAAATTCTTTAGAAAGGGATAGAATTGTTTTTAGTTATGCTCGTAACACTTTTGTGATTTCTTTTTTCTGCGTGTGGCTCCATGCCACTTGTTTTAGACAATATCGCATTCGCAGTAATTTGCAAAAGGTTTTTCTAAGTCGTCTGTTTTTTTTTCACCCATTCTTCTAACTTTAGGTGCCTGCCCCAATCTCTGCAAAACTTTTGTGAATAGGTTTTTACTAATTTTTTAAAAGTTTCTTCTATTTTTGATTTTTATTTCAGTGAAACATTAATGAGCATTTACATTGTTACAGTTTTTTAGGTTTAATTAAATGTTAGAATCGTCTGCTTTTTTCGTTAGTAATGGGTGATTTTTTAGGTATTAACTTTTTGGCAACACTGGTTTAAACAGCTGACGCACGTTTCGTGTTTTGTTTCACTGTAAAACATCTTCAGTTTGGTCTATAATTTAACCATGAATCGTCTTACAAACGAACAACTCTTGCAAATTATTGAATTTTATTATCAAAATGCATGCTCTGTTAAGAAAGTTCATCCACTTTTTTATCGAAAAATTGCGTTCAGCGACGAAGCTCATTTTTGGCTCAATGGGTACGTTAATAAGCAGAATTGTCGATTTTCAAGTGAAGATCAGCCAGAAGCATTGCAAGAGCTACCAATGCATACAGAAAAAGTCATAGTATGGTGCGGTTTATGGGCTGGTGGCATCATTGGACCGTAATTCTTCAAAGTTGAGGCGAATCGTAACGTAACTGTGAATGGTGAGCGCTACCGTGAGATGATATCCAATTTTTTTTTTTTTTTTGCCCAAAATGCAAGAGCTTGACTTGCATGACATGTGGTTTCAACAAGACGGTGCCACATGCCACACAGCATGCTTAACAATGGGCTTATTGAGAGGAGAGTTCGGTGAACATTTTATTTCACGTTCGGGACCGGTCAATTGGCCGACTAGATCGTGCGATTTAACGCCATTAGATGGTTTTTTTTGGGCTATTTTAAAGGTCATGTCTATACACACATGCCCGCTTCAATTGAAGCATTTATTAATGAGATACCGGCCGAAATGTTGGAAAGAGTATGCCAAAATTGGACTAAGTGGATGGACCATTTGAGGCGCAGTCACGGTCAACATTTGCATGAAATAATCTTCAAACATTAAATTATATGGACTATCGATTCAAATAAAGATTTCATGCAAGGTATATTTACACAAGGTAAACTCGTTGCCACAACAAGTACAACAAGACAAAAACAACACGCCAAATTGTTTTTGTATTTGGAACCATGGTGTCAAAAAAAAAACGCAACAATGTGCCTTTAAAATAAAAACACAAATTGAAAAAAAAACAACACGTGCAGTTCAGAATAATAAGCTGAAACAATTTTTAATATATTGTGCATTCTCAAGCATAAAAATAAAGTATTATTGCAAAAAATAATGCATATAAATGTATTTTGTTTGCTTAGTAATCACAAGAATTAAAATTTCACAAAAATAAAATGTTTTTCACAATTTTACACTTTTTTAATTCAAAATGGTATGTAAACAAACACAAGGAACCAACGGAACCAACATAAATAACTTTTGACACTAGGGTTCCAACTGGGGTAAACAGCTGACAAACATATGGGCCAACGAGTTTATCTTGTGTAAATATATCTTGATTTCATGCATTTTAATGATGAAACAGAACTGAGTCTTCAACTTCAGGCAAAAATGTTAAAGCCCATAATTAAATCGTCGGCAGTAACTTCAAATTCTCTCTCATTTCTTTCGTTTTCTTTTGTTCTTATTTTTCTTTGTTTACAAAATGTATGAAATTGAATGAAAGTATGGTAGCATTGTTAAGAGAATAATTATATTTATGTGAGAGCATTAGAAAAAAACGTCCTCAAAATAAATGATGAAACAGAACTGAGTCTTCAACTTCAGGCAAAAATTTTTAAGCCCATAATTAAAACGTCGGCAGTAACTTCAAATTCGCTCTCATTTCTTTCGTTTTCTTTTGTTCCAATTTTTCTTTGTTTACAAAATGTATGGAATTGAATGAAAGTATGGTAGCATTGTTAAGAGAATAATTGTATTTATGTGAGAGCATTAGAAAAAACGTCCTCAAAATAAAATTGATTTTATTTCTCGACCGCATTCTCTGGCATAATTTTATGTCAAACTGTATGAAAAACATCGTTCAGCCCCAGTTCTGTTTCATCATTTATGTGTTTTTTTTAACTTTCTTATAGCTCTTAAAAAATCACCCATTATATGTATTATATATTATAAACATGGAAAATATTAAAAATGTTACATTCTAAGTCACTTTTTTTATGCCAAATGACTTTAAAAAAATGCTAAATCGGCAACACTGATTGTTGGTATTTTGCTTACGCTTTGATATCGTTGCAAATAAGGCTTTGAGTGTTCGCCATTCTCATTCACTCTGCAATTTTATTTGCTCATATCTTTGGCTCTTATAACATTTTTATGGAGAATATTTCCTTATGATCTGGCCTAAGCATCTAGTGAAATGGGCATAGAAACTAGCTTATCCTCCAGAGATCAGCAATGAGTTGTGAAAAAGTGAGTAGAGCTAAATCATGACTCATAAATTCTTGTACTTATACGCACTCATACTTATTAAAATGTTATTCAAACTCATATTCACTCAAAAGTTTCATTTTATTCATCGTACTCACACTTAGCAACATTTGTTGTGTTTGATTTAGGCTGGGTTTTTGAGATCTCAGTTAAACTAGGTTTAGTTAATCTGAAAACTGATTTGTGCCGCCAATACCAAGTTTGTATACAAAATGTTGCCGGAACAGCGCAGTCTTGTTTAAAATGTTGGTCTTTAATGAAATAATAGAAAAAAATCACATTTCACTGGAAAAATCCGAGTTGCAGAGAACGTTAAACTAAGTTCAAACTTAATCCCCATCTGAAAAACCCGTCCTTAGAATCTAATCAAGTCAATGTGTATAGGCGAAGCAAAATGCGAGGCTGCCATATTTGTCCCCGAAATAGCAAAGTGATGATTTGGCAATTACAGTTTACTAAATTTACATATATGAAGTGGACGATTTTTCGGCAAATTTTTCTGGCAGCGCTGATTATTAAGTTGTGTGTTTTCTCTGTTGTGTTAAAACGGTAAATGGATGAGCTAAATGATTTGAATCATTGTGAGTATTGTAAGCATTTTCTTGAAATTATAAATCAAGCTGAGGTCATTTATGAGTATGCGTATAATGTCGACGTCGCACTCATAAATATTTCTCTTGTGAGTATGAGTGAATCAGAGTAGTTAAGTTGAAATGATTTCTACGCAATTATACTTACATATGCATGAGTCAATATGAGTAGCGAAAAAACTATTCATTGCTGATCTCTGTTATCCTCCAACAATTAATTTAAGTGTTTATATCAAGAACAAAAATAGGGAATTAAACACGACAATTAAAATCTAATTAATTGAAATCTTTGAGGAAATTTGTATTTTCAATTATTTGGTCTTACTGTTATAAAATATATTCCTGAATAAATTGATCACTGTATCAAGTTTGCCCTCTTAATATAATACGATTAATATTTAATAGCCAAAAGCATTATCTAAATAACAAATTTGATTAGTATTTTCTCCATGCAGCCCTCTTAAGAAAAACTAGTTGCAATAAATACATTTCTAATACAAACAAGTAATTAACTACATATCGCTCCTTTACTTCAATAGTGCTATAAATCGAAAAAAATACACTTTTTCAGTAAAGCCGTATCAAGTTTTTAATGAAAATAGCAATTATTAAGAAATATGAAAAAAAAAACCATTCTTAAAATTCTTTATTCTTAAAAACCTTCCATCTTAACGGTCCTAGCAAAACTGAGTTGTGTCATTGTTATGAATTAAAAAACGTTAAATAACAAGCAGTTTAGAAGCGGTTCCAACGATTCAGAAAGACTTTTTTACAGAATATCAATAATAATATCGCGAACATTTCTGCAAACTTTTAGTGTTTTCACACTTACAGCTTAAACCCGGTTTAAGAATTAAAACTATTAACAGCTGATTTTGCGTTCACACGACAAGTTTTATAAAATCAGCTTTTAACTCCACTTTGTCTTAGAAACTGGTTGAAAAAACAAATAAATTTCTCGCAAAAATAAGTTTATTTCTTGTAATAATTTTTTTCCTTTGGATTTTTTTTCTATTGTTGTTGCTGGCTGTTTTCATTTATTTTAATAATTTTTTTGTAATTTTGCAATATTTCATATATTTTTACTGAGCACCATTTAAAATAAATATAAACTTGGTACAACGAAAACATGGTTTTATTTCATAAAATCTACTTAACCCCCGTTTCCACATGCAAGTGCAAGTTCGAAAAACTCAATACACTCACACTTTTTCACTAATATTAACACAAAATTTCAGCCAATCGGCTGTTTGCTCGATTTTTCGTTGATGACACGTAAACCCTACTTGCAAGTAACTACTTGCATATGGAAACGTGTGATTACACAAAATCAAGAAAAAAGTTTTGAGATGGTTTAATTGATCGGTTTTAACGCTAAAACCAAATTATCTAAAAGAAATCATACTTTTTCAGTTATTACACTTTTGCAGTAACACCTATAAATGTACACATTTGTTTAAAAGTTTTCCAAGCATAAATCAATAACAAACCACTTAGAGAATTGTATTTTATTTATTTCATGGTTAAAAGGCCTTCATAACTAAAAGGTGTACACATATGTATATATTTAATAAGAATAAATAGTTTTACATATTTTTTCCATATTTTTTGGTGATAATATTTAGACCATTAATTTACTTTCCTATTGTAAAATATGTTATCTTTCAACACACCCGTTTATTTATGACGCAAAGTAAAAAAGTTTATTCGGTCAAGTCTGTTTATATGATACCCTGTACCACATGATATAAAAGCAAGTGAGAATGCAATATTTCGCAATGCCGAATCCTTAAAACCTTCCACCCAGAGTATGAACATTTCAGAAGTTATTGAAAACTGACCTCACAGTGTTAAAACTAAAATACAGAATAACGTTTTTGAGAATTGGCCTTATTGACCCCTTTGGTAAATTATGGACCGATTTTCACGAAATTTCGTGATCTGATTTAAAGTCTCATTAAACTATGGCAGATCAAACTTTACTGCCATAACTTCATTCGTTTTTCGAGAGTGGGCTTATTTGACTAGAAATGACTCCTCGAAATTTGTCATAGTCGTCTTTTAATTAACAGTAGGTTCTTTATAAAGCCCAATTTCGATAAACATAAGTGACATGTAATGATGTTGTGGTTGGAATTTTCTGGTGACCGGTCCATTTTCCATAGATCCCAAGTTAAGCAGCCTTCCGAAAACAAATTACATTACTGTCTTTTCATCTACCGAATTTTAGAATGATCAGTCCATGAAAACTACAGGACCAGTATAAAACCTCCTCCTGAGAATTACTTGAAAATGCCTAAGAAACGCAATTTAATCAGATTTATCCGAATCACCAACAGCTGAATTGCTGTACGATTTAGTCTGAAGAATCCAAACTAAGAAAAGTACCAACGTCTGGCTCAAAATGTAAAAAGTTGTTTGGCATACATGTCATCTTCAACCCAAAAATATGTGAAAAATCATAATCAAACATGGAAAATTCTAAATTTAATGAAGTTTTATTTATTACTAACGTATATCCGCTACTTCGTTAGCGCGTCCTTTTTCTTCGTGGACATATTTTTATGCCAAAGTTTATTTTTCTAGGTTTTAACTTGTTTAAACTGTAGCATTTAACCCGCTACTTTAGTAGAACCAAAAAGCTAAAGAAAAATTTCAATGTTCCCGTATTACCTTTTTTGGGTACTATCAAAGTATCAAAAATTTCAGTATTGTAGTGGCAGCCCATAATTTAGCAAAAAAAAAGTTAGTAAAAAAAGTACCAAAAATAGTTAAGATTTTCACCCCTTAAATGTTTGAATTTCTAAAAAGTACCAAATTCGTATACGTATTTTTTTTTTGATAAGTTTCGAATGTGGTATTAACTTTGTTTCTATGTTTATTGGTTCAAAAGATAGATGGGGTGGCAAAAAAGTACTAAAATTCAGATTTTACCCATTTAATCCCTAATAAAGCCGAATTTCAAAAAGTACCAGACACCTGGCCGCTTATTTTTCTAAAGAACAATAATAAGTATTACATTTATTTTGCATCTCTTTTAGTTTTGGAGATATAAGGTTACCGAATTTTCCCATTTTTACCTCTTTTTACCCCCTAAACATTAGAATTTCGAAAAATTCCGTCTTAGTAGATCGAGCTGGGGAGTGACCAATCGCTATTTCAAATTTCAAGTTTCTAGGGTCAGCAGCTTGGGCTGGGCGATGATGAACGAGTCAGTCAGTCCCTCACGCAACTCTTTTATATATATCGAAGATAGAAGATTTATTATTAAAATTTATTTGTCTTTCTTATGGCCCTAAACAACGAGCGGTAAACGTTTTGCAAATAAAAAAATTCTGTTGCCGATACATTAGCTCTGTTTCTTAACTCTAATTTAGGATCCCAACATGCGAGCGGGTTTGAGAGAATAAAATTCTTCTTCTTGCGCGTAACAGCCCAGACTTTTTCTTCATGAAAATTGTGTAAACTGTCAAACAGCTGTAAAACATAAACAAAACAAAAAAGGCAAAGAAAAACAGATCATGAACCAAATTTTGGAAAAGTGTTGTGCATGGCCCAATTAGTAGGTCTGCTCGAAACGCCTGCTGATTTTTTGCAGAGTTGTGTTTTTGTAATAATAATACATAGGCATAAATGGGCAAAATGTCAAAAGTTGTTTACATTTTTTAACGTCGTTGTGTTTATTTGAAAATTTTTTACTTTTTTAATGAGTTTTGATTTAAAAAAATAATTTTTCTTATTGTGAAAATAGAAATAAATTTTAATAATAGTGACAAAAATTGTGAACAAAAATAAAGATATATAAGAATTATACAGAAAACTAAAAGGCGGACACAATGGAGAACATTTATCGTCTCCTCCCCACTGACGAAGAAAATAGAGAAAACAACATCAGTGTCAACATTTTTATTTCAATAACAGAAGAGAAATTTCCACAGACGAACATGTTGACCAAGGGGATACTTCTCCTTTATCTGCTAAAACATTTCCGTTGTTTTCTTCACGCCCATATGCAGCCGGAGGAGGAAAGTAAGCAATCTTTAGTGTGCTGTTCAAATGATTATCTCCAGATTGGTTTTTGTTTATTAATCCGTTCATACTAAATAGAGTTTGATACATGCTTTGAGCATGGCACTTTCGGCATCAAATGATAAATACATTGGCGCTGCTGTATCACCACTGAGGAGGAGACGATTAATGTTCTCCATTCTGTCCGCATTTTAGTTTTTTATTTATTTTTTTTATAAAATTTAAAGCACAAAGAGCAAATACTGGTAGTATTTTGCAAAATGTAAAAATCTATTGTATTTATATTGCTTTTTTACATAAAATATAGAAAATATCTTCCCATTGTCCTTTCTGTTTCATTTCCTTTATCGCCCAATTAGTTCTAAACACTTTTTAGAACAAAGTTATTTCACCAAAATTTCGATTGAAAATTGTTCATTTAAAAAAATAAATACAAAACACATATTTCTTGACAGCTGACAACTTTTTGACATTTTTGCCATTTCGTCAGCTCACAATTGGTTTGACCTACCGACCATTTTTAAAAAAATTGAGTTTGGTATGGGGTATATATATTTTGAATACCCTCTTTTTGAATCCAAAATCTGTTTTGCGAATTTTTTTGTGGTTTCTGAGATATAAAGCAATCATTTTGCTGCATATCAACTGTTTCAAAATTTTTTAAGTTTTGTTTTGCTGTACAAGCTACTGTTTGGCGATTGCAGCAAATTCTTCATATAAAAACGAACAAAATAAAATTTACTGTTGCTTTGCTGCATTGCCGTAAGAAAAAAAAGTAGTTAAAGCAAAAGCAACGTAAAATGACAACAAGAAAATAAATTTTGGAAAAATAGTTTTATAATGGACCCAACCAAGTGTACGGTTTGCTATTATTTGTGTTTTTAGCCTACCTAAGGGAAATGCTTCAAAATTTTACTACAAACGAAAATTAAATATGTTTAATCTTACAGCACCCGTTATTATGTCATATATACCAACTTTTACTTATTGTGCCTTTTTGAAGCTCATAGTGGTCGGAGTGGTAATAATATTGCTAGTGCTTAAATTAAAATTTTAAATGAATTAATAAAAGATTATTCACTTATTAAAACCTTGACATTATGGAGCGATTCTTGCGTACCTCAAAATAAAAATCAAATTAACGCAACCGCAATCAAAATGTTCTTTAAACAAAAAAATATTGATGCCGTAATACAAAAGTCTTCAGAACCAGAACATTCTTCAATTCAAGAAGTGGACTGTGTCCATGGTGTTATTGACCGGTACTTAAAGAATATTGAAATTCATAGTCCTCTTCATTTACTAAATTTGCTTAAAACAATGCCAAATAATAAAACAAAACTTAAAGTTATGGAAATGCTTCCGGAAAATTTTCGCACATACTCGTTGGAAGCAAATAAAATGGACTTTCGAAAAGTCCCTTTTGCTAAAATTAAAGTACTTCTATACAGTTAAAATAATGATTTATGTATATATTATAAAACTTCTACCAGAGAGGAAAAATATAAAAATGCAATTTTGGTTAACTTTGCATCGAAAATTGTTTGAAAACTCCTGAGAATTTGTTGACGAATGTTTTGAAAATATCGAAACCATCATTTATTTCCAGCGATAAAATTAGAGACATAAAAGACTTGCTTATATTTCTTCCACGTGTTGATAAAGCTTATTATAAAAATTTACTCAATATTAAGTTTTAAATTTTCTTTTTACTTTTGCATTATTTAAGTTGTTTAATTTGTGGCTTTTTATGTAACTTTTCATAACAGTAGAACTGTTTTTCTGTTTTTGTAAAGTGAAATCAAATAAAAAAACTATAAAAAAAATTCATCTCAACAACAAGTTACTCAATACACAGCAATAAGTATACATATGCAGCACAAAAAGCCACTTTTTTAATTTTTTTTAGAAAAGTGGCGTATGCGGCACAATACAATATTTTTCATTTTCAAAAAAATACTATTAAATTCTAACTTTATTCATGAAGGTGCGCAAAAATTAGCATTTTTCTTCAAAACATATACCGGAAGCAGTGGTAAAAATATAAAAAAATTCTATCGGGTACAATTTGAGAAATCTTCATGTGAATCTTCTTTGTCGTTTTTCTCCACTCCGACTTTTTGGCATATGCGCCAAACCAATTCTGAGCTGACGATTTGTATACACAAACAAAACGCCTGTTGTTTTTTCTATTGTTGCATTGTTGTAGTTGTGCGCAGACCTACTAATTGGGCCATGGTGTTGTGGAATAAAATAATGTACTTATGGTGTTTTCTTTTCTACAAAAAAATGCAATTTTGTGTCTGTTTGTTTTATTCTAAAAAACTCACCCTTTTCGGGAAGAAAATTTTTAAGAAACAGACACCAAATTGCATTTTTTTTATATAAAATGTCAGATTTTTCTTGTAGAAAAGAAAACACCATTAAATAAAAAGTTTAATATCCAGTAAAAACTTACCCTACTTTTTTAAAATGAATAGCTTCTGTCACTGATTATTTAGTAGCTTTCTTCTATATAACTACAATAACTACATACTTCTATAACAACTTATTTTTTCAGGTGTATGTAGGTAAAAAATAATGACTTACATTTAAATGCTTTCATTTTGGGACATCTCTTGTAAAATTCATCGGTTCTTTCAGTAGAATTGGAAGTAGTATTTTAACTATTTCCTGATTGCTTAACACATTAAATTGTAGGCGAAGTTTTTACTAGGTATTAAAATATTATGAAAAAATAATGTAAGTTATTGTAAAAGTTTGTTTTGTTTTATTTTTGATAAAAGTAGTTTATTTCTACAAAAAATATACAATTTTTCAAAATTGGCGCAAACTTTTATTGTTCTGTAAAGACTGTCAAACCACTGACTTTTTATCAAAGTTATTTACGGGAATACAAAATTTACTATTAAGATTTTCGTATGGCGTGCTAAATTCCCAATTTTTCATATTTGATAAATACACTGAAATTTATTGTTGAGGGAAAGTTAGCTTCTATGCGCATTTCACTGGTTGCTTAGGCCAGATCATCAGGAAACCTTTTCCAAAGATTTTAGAAAAGGTAAAAATATTATACAAATAAGACCCTAAAGCGAATAAGAATTTTAAACACTCAAAGTCTTACCTGTAACAATATCAAAGCTTAAACAAAACACCAACAATAAACAGTGAGTTTATCTTTTCTTACATCCCCCTACAATTGGTTGGGTTCTTTCCGACTCGAATTGTAGTTGTAAGTGGGTAAAAAGAAAAAACAAATTGTTTCATTCTATTGTCTTCGCAAGAAAACAACAAAAAAACCAATTTGGCAATTCAGTTTTCTGCACGGGCACATGCAAGTATATTATCAAAGTTATTTACGGGAATACAAAATTTACTATTAAGATTTTCGTATGACGTGCTAAATTCCCAATTTTTCATATTTGATAAATACACTTTTTATTTTGTGCTTAAAATTGTGTTTTTTCTGTTTCCGTACTTTTGTTTAATTTTGACTCTGAATGCGAGGATTGCTCTCATTTTCACGAACTTTACCCAAAAAATAAAGAAACAGAGCTATTTTTAAAAAACAAACGACGAAGCGATCTGTCAAATCAATCGAAGCGAATGCAATTTTGACTCAAGAGCTAAACGCGATAAGAGGCTAATTTGGTACTTTCTATCGCTTTCACAAATTTTTTTGAAAAAGATGCAAAATTGGTAATAAAAATTAAAGATGATGCAGATTGACAGTAATGAAATGTCAATATATGTGGTAAAAACTGAGAAATAAAAGTTATGGCTCGTAATCATAGTAAAAACAGGTAAGAAAGTATAGTCGGTCAAGCCCGACCATATGATACCCTACACCACAGTATATAAAAACAAATCATGCGTATGTGTCCATGTAAATATGGATTTATCTATGTTTATAAACTTCATGAAAATCGGTTTGAAAGTTTGTAAGAGGCAGAAATTGCCCCCTGACTCCCCTTGTGGTCTTTTTTTTTAAACTGTATAGCTAATGTGTCCCTATAGATATGGATCTATCTACGTTTTTAATTTCATTAAAATCGGTTTGATAGTTTCTGAGAGGAAGAAATTTCCCCCTATCTTCCCTCGTGGTCCTGCGATTCGGCCCATTTTCAATAGGCTTGGCCCTTGTGCCAATAAGAACCTTTGACCCAAATTATCTCCAAAATTGCGACCTGTACTTTGCGCACAAGGTTACATAGACAGCCAGCCAGCCTGCCAGCCAGCCGCACGGACATCGTTAGTTCGACTCAGAAAATGATTCTGAGTAGATCGGTATACTTTAAGGTGGGTCTAGGACTACTATTTTAAGGCGTTACACACATCAGCACAAATGCATAATACCCTCTCCACTATTGTGGTGTGGGTATAATAAAGTCAAAAGTTTACTTTAAAACAATAGCGTTCACATGCATTTAAGGCCGGTCTTAATTTAAAGTATACTTTAAGTATTTTGACTGTTTTTGTTTGAAAATTTAAATCAAATAAATAGTGATGATATGCGAAAAAAAAGAGAACCAATCACTCGATTTGCTACTATTTTTTTTTTTGCATCGCAGCCGCTGTCATTTAAGTTTAGCTGTTATAATTTTTAATAATAATGAATAGAAACATACATACATAATGTGTACATATATTTTTGTTCATACCCAGCGGTAAATATTGAAAGGACCGCAAGTTGCAGGCCTTTTTGAAGGCCTCTATACTCCTTTCTAAAAGATTCGCTTCGCATGATATCCTGCCTTCAGAAGCATGACTTCTAGAAGGTATAAACTTCTTTTTAAAAGAACTTCTGAAGTATTTAGTACACATTCGCTACTCCCTTCTTTGAGAAGGGAGAAAGGAAGGTGTTCAGTTTTATTTACTTTTTATTTTTAGTGACCATCCTTACTCCCTTCTTTGGGAAGAGATCGAAGTTTTTTTTAAAGGAAGTGTGGAAGGCCTTCCGCCCAATGACAACCTGTGTAAAAAATAAATAAGTATGGAATGCGGCGAGAAGGGCTTCTGCTAAATAAGGCCTTCTATTAGGCCTCTTTACTCATTCTAGTTGCCGCTTGGTACAAATCTGCTAAGTTTTTCAGCCCACTGTGTGACATGTTACCGGTATCCGTCAGATTTTATTTATTTAACTGTCAACTAACTAACATGCCTTTAACTCCTTTCTATAACAATTCATTTAAGTATCGGCAATTAAATTATTGCTCATACAATTTTAAAACAGCAATTTATTTATTTAACAACAACAATTGGCACTTTTATTTGAAGGAATCTTCATTCGTTCGTGCTCATGCTACTCATTGTCATAAATACTTTACTTCCTGCTTTTTTATGTAATTTTCTACGGAACAATGTCATGGTGACTTTATATAAAGGAAAACTTGTGTTTTAAAATTCTATGAATTTTTTATTGGAATGAAAAACGAAAATGTTTGAAATTTCGCCATGTTCTACGTACCTCTTTTTTTATACTTCATGATTGCAAAGAATATTGAATTCAACAACGTGAACGACTGACTTAACATTTGTTTTTTCTTAATTTTTGTGCTCGAGCATGTGTGTGGTCGGTTCTTTTTTCATTATTTTATAAAATTGTTTACATCCGACTTGTGGAGTAAAGTGATGTGATGTGGAACATGTTGTAGCGAAATGAATTCGATTTTATTCTTTTTTTTTTAATATTTATAAAGTTTTAGTTAGATGAGATCAGGGTACACTAAACAGATATATGCATTCTCTCAGTTGATGGCTTTTATACCCTACAACACCGATTGTGCTGGTCGAAATCAATCAGTAGAAAAAAATTATGCATCCGAAAATGAAACAGCCACCCTTAACAGAAGATAATTGTGTTACAAAACTAACGTAGTAGTACAAACTACTGATGTTACGAATATCCAATCTGAACTCAAAGGCCACTCGATAGTAAAATCAAATTGAAAATAATCTCCCGTTAGCATCGATAAAAATAATTTAAATAAAATCGGTCACACTTCTTAGTTACTCTGTGTAATAAGTTTTCAACAAGGTCGTGACCAAATCAATCTGACACCTAATCATTATGTAAAATTTTCTGCTCCTATAAAACTGTGACGTGCTAAATTTTCTTGTGATAGCATTATTAATGCCCGTAATTTTTACAAAAAGAAATCTAGCTGTGCATAGAAATCTATGTTGTAAAAGCTGTCATATTTTAAAGAAAAACTGAAGGTTTAAACAAGAAGCCAAAATAAACGTTGAAAAAGGTAAAGATAACTGTTGGGTACGAACACGACCTGCTTTCCTTTTGTAAAAATTACGGGCATAATTATAGCTTTAGGCGTACCAAACTGTTTTCCGAGAGTAGGTTTTATATGGGGCCTAGGGTAAATTATGGACCGATCTTCACGCAATTTTTCAATGTTATTTTTAGTCCTATTAAACGAACTTTTGCAAAATCTTATATCATTCTGTGCATTGTTCCACCATTTATGTTGGTTTTTGTAACAAAATTATCAATTTTTTAGGGTGGAGGTTCCATATTTTGATTCATAGCTGTGATTCTACTAAGCCGATTTTGTTGGATTTGAATCTCAAACTGCTTAGGATAACTACAAGAAATTTGACATGAAGGCTGTTTATTTCTTTTGAGTTTTTCGAAGGTGAGAGTGTTTTCAACTGACGGACAGACAGACGGACATGGCTAAACCGACTTAGAATTTTTCAAGGAGCCAGGGTATATATCGAGGGTTATTTTTCAAATAGTGCTATCTGTAATTTTTCAAAAATGTGTTTTTTATAGAAACTAGTTCACTTACTGAAGGGTCGTCTGTCATTTAAATTTGAAAAAAAAAATTTCCCCAACACACAAGTTTTTTTTTTTTTTCTTTGTAAAAATATAAAAAATATTTCTTCATATAATAAAATTATAAAAATTGTTATTACAAAGTAGACATATTTTACATCAAAGGGTTGGGAATTGTGTCTAGATTTCATAAACTAATAAAATTTTAAAATTCGTTGTAGAAATTTTGCAAAAAAAACTGCAAAAAAATTTTCATGAGTTTTTGTAAACAATTTTAATTTATTCAATAAAATATTTGTTAGCTAATATTTATTAATGAAATTTTACAACTAAAAACATTTTTAAATGCTTAATACAAACCAGCTCAAAATATTATTAAACTTAAAAAGGAATCCCACAATTCTCAAAAAACAGCCGAAAATTCCCAAAAATTAGTGTTTTTTAGATATATAATGGCTACCAAGCACGGTTCATAGTATTCATATTGCACAATTATTATAAACATATCGGGTCATACAAACTTGAACTACTCGCCCAAAATTGGACCGTCCGAATGGACCACCTCAGACAAAGTCATGGCCAACTTTTACATGATATTATTATACAAATAAAACTGTTTAGCGAATTTATTTGTATAACATCTTCAGTTTTTCTACATTCTTTGGATGAAGTTGCCTAATGATCTGGCCTAAGCAACAAGTGAAATGGGCATTGGAATAGGCTCTTCCATCAACAATAAATTTCAATGTTTTTATCAAGAATAAAAATCGGAAATTAAGGACGACAAACAAAATCTTGTATTACCAAAAATTACTTTGATAAAAAAGTTTTTTTTCTGATAATTCACAAAAAAATATTTCAAACAAATTATGATAAATTTGAGTCTTAAATTTCCAAAATACTAGACCATCGAGCTAAAATTAAGAATTAAGGATCGTTTTTAGTTTTTGTTATACCCGAGATTTCCTAATTTGGGAACCTATAGCACCTCTCCTGCTAAGACCTCTACACGCAAAGAAAAAACATGGTTGTAGTAAACATATTCTAAGAGCAACATATTACGATAAGAATTATGATTGTAGTCACCATATTAAGATTATTATTGAATCATATTATGACTAAATTTACTCGTTCTATTACATCATTATATTTTTCCCTTATCATATTATTATTCTGTTAATCATACTAAGTTAAGATCAAATTATTGTCATGTTGATCATAATAAGCTAAGAAGTTAATCATATTATTGTCATGTTAATCATATTAAGCTAAGAAGTAATAATATTATCATCATGTTAATCATAATAAATTAAGAAGCAATCATATTATGATACAGCACCTTTCATAACTGTCATAAAAATACAAAATAAATTAAAATATTTTTGCGTCGATTTTTTATTTTGTGGCTTTTTACAATTTTTCTTAATGTTAATCAAATAGCAGAGTTCAATATAAGGCTTGCAAAAGAGCAAATGAAAAATCTGTGGTTTTCATGGGCAACCGCGTGTGTCCATTTTTTCGATTTTAAGATGTTGATGCCATATTGCCTAATTTTGAACGCTCTCTCCATTTTTTTGAAAAAAAGATGGATCAATTCCGATTTTTTAACGTAATGACAAAGTTTAAAAAGTGCAATTCCTAGCCCATAGTTTGATCTAGAATGGGTTTTCGGCTTTCCTGAAAAATTTGTTTTAAGACATACGCGGTTGCCCATGAAAACCACAGAAATATAGTAGCACTTTTATAAAATATAACGAAATCTCTGTGTGTTTTGTTGTTGGATTTTACAAAAAAACTATGATATTTTGCATTTGCACTATTACATCACTAATACTTGAATGAACTCCGCTAATATTTAACTTTTTTAATATTTTTAAACTTATTTTTTTATGGAATTTTATCTTTTAATTGTTTAACCGCTCACAAATAACAAAACGACACAACTGCTTCAAAATTATTTTACAAATGGCGCTAACATAATATTATTAGAGTAAAAATAGTTTGATTGCATCTTAAACATAATATTATAAATGTATAGAAAGTTATCATGTTATGGCTATTAAATATCATGATATGGTTGGGAGAAATATAATATGTTTAGAAAGTTATCATAATTTAGTTGTTAGAAAAATAATTATTTTTCGGTCAACAATACTCAAATTCATAATTGCGATAAACATTGACATGTTTACAGTAACTATAATATTGTTGATATTAAATAAAAATAACAATTATTTGTGTACGACAACAATATATTGTTACATTAAACATAGTGTTGTTGCCGTAACCATGCCCAACCATATTTTTTCTCTGCGTGTGGGCAACCGCGTGTGTCCATTTTTTCGATTTTAAGATGTTGATGCCATATTGCCTAATTTTGAACGCTCTCTACATATTTTTGAAATAAGATGGATCAATTCCGATTTTTTAACGTAATGACAAAGTTTAAAATGTGCAATATGTACCTAGCCCATAGTTTGATCTAGAATGGGTTTTCAGCTTTCCTGAACAATTTGTTTTAAGACATACGCGGTTGCCCATGTAAACCACAGAAATATCGTAGCACTTTTAGAAAATATAACGAAATCTCTGTGTGTTTTGTTGTTGGATTTTACAAAAAAACTGTGATATTTTGCATTTGCACTATTACATCACTAATACTTGAATGAACTCCGCTAATATTTTAATTTTTTAATTTCTTTAAACTTATTTTTTTTATGGAATTTTATCTTTTAATTGTTTAACCGCTCACAAATATAAAAAACGACACAACTGCTCCAAAATTATTTTACAAATGGCGCAAACATAATATGATTAGAGTAAAAATAGTTTGATTGCATCTTAAACATAATATGATAAATGTATAGAAAGTTCTCATGTTATGGCTATTAAATATCATGATATGGTTGTGAGAAATATACTATGTTTAGAAAGTTATCATAATTAAGTTGTTAGAAACATAATTACTTTTTGGTCAACAATACTCAAATTCATAATTGCGATAAACATTGATATGTTTACAGTAACTATAATATTGTTGATATTAAATAAAAATAATAATTATTTGTGTACGACAACAATATATTGTTACATTAAACATAGTGTTGTTGCCGTAACCATGCCCTACCATATTTTTTCTCTGCGTGTATAGACCTCACATTCAAGACTTTTACTCGACTACAACTTTTTAATTGTCACCTCGAACTGCATTCCAATCGGACCAACCGTTTATAAAATATAGAATTATTTCAATTTTTTTTTTTTTCAAATTTCTCAAACTGTGCAGCGGTCATATAAATAGAAGCGAAACCCTTACAATCTGGCCCACGTTCTTTTTATCTTAGCAAACGGATGCATCTCTAAAGCATTGAAGTCTGCTATTTCGTAAGAATATCATTATTTTTATGATAATTTAAAATATGCGAATAAAGTTTAATTACTTATTGCTTTTCAATAAAGTTTAGTGTAAAATTTTAACTTAATTTCGAGTTATGTTAACATGATTACGCGTTTCTTTAAATTTTACTAATTATTTTAATAAAAATTCGTGTAACTTAAACTTAAGTCTCAAATAGTTTTCATTACAGCTCATTGTCATTTTTGTTCAAATAGTGCCATCTGCGTATTTCAATATTCAAATCGATAAAATTTTAATTTGTCAATAGTGCTATCAGATATATAAGCGCGAGTATCTGGAATTAAGAAAAAAATTTAAGATGTATGATTTAGACGTTGTTTTTTAATAACATTGTAAAATAAAGTTTAGCTAATACTCTTAGAGTTATTTAAAAAATCAGTTTTTTCGCTCTCCGGTAAAATTATGATTTTGCTGATAGCATTATTAAAATAACCCTCGATATATAGTTTATGGGGTCTGAGATGAATAATCAAAAAGATTCACAAGGAATGACAAACTTAGTGTATTCTTTTCACAACTAATTGTGGTGGAGGGAATAAAAATTGATTTTTATTGAAAAATATGATTGATTACAGATAAACGTCCTTTTTCGACTGGGGAGTTATTTTTTTTTTTGTATTATAGCATGACAATTTTGATTTTTGGAAGCAGTCAAAAGTTATTTTCCCGATTGGGGCATTATTTTAGACTCTACAAACTTTTTAGTTTTTTCACATATCAGAAAATGTATTTTTACTGAAAAATATGAGTGATCACTGATAAACTCTGTTTTCTCTAGCAGACCGTTATTTTGAAAACTACAGCCGTTTTTAGTTTTTTTTTTTTTTTTTTAATTTAAGTATAAAAATACAGATTCTAAATGCAAAATATGCGAGATCGCAAAAAATGAAGATCACATTTTGAACAAACACACTGTGTTTGCGACTTTTTGCATAGTTTGCACCATATTTTTCCACCTTATTTGCCTAACCAGATTGGAAATTGGTCGATATTATCATAACGGACGTCAACAACTGGATGTTTAGCTCTTTCACGAATTTTTGAACTTCGTGGCAGTTGATCTTCTTGTAGAGTTTCTGGACGTGGTGTTCTTGGCCCACTGCCTGGACGACCAACGTAAAGTTGGTAACTGTTTGTGTCAAGCGCACAACAAGATTTGAAGTTGCACCAAGATCGGGGGCTCCGGCTAATACTACGTTATCGCCTGCACCATTGTACACTTCAAAGCGATAAGCAAAGCCGAACGAATCGCATAAGACGAATAATTTTATTCAACATTTGTGTGGCTTGTTTGGCATGTTCTGTCGAAGATGACGTCGCATTTTGGTACTGCACATTTGCTCGTCGACACAAAGTCGAGCACGTTCCGGCACGGAGTCAAATCTCTTGTTGAGTTCGTTGGCCGAAGTTCGAATTCGAAACAATGAATCATAACCAGGTTCCCCTTTCTTGATTCGCTCGCTTTCATCTCGGAAAGATAACTACTTTTTTATTGCCTCAAATCATTTGCGTCTCATTGTATATTGAATAGGGGCGAACGCATTTTTACCCCAGTAACTCTCCAAATTTGGATACCGGTAAACTGGCATATGATACAGTTCATCAGCGTCCACATTTAAATTGGCGTTAAAGTTTTCGGCGACAGCTGCTCCATTTGTTTCAGAGGCAATTATTTCCATTATTTCGTTTGTAAAGAAATAACAAAATGTGTCCATTAGGGTTTGTAGCTCTTTAATTTTTGGTGTCAGCGATGAATCTCCTCAAAAAGCTACTTCATTTATATGTAGTTGCATTGGTCAATGATGATGATCCCGAATGTATGTCAAATGCACTTATATTCATAGATATGTCTAGTGTCTCGGTGAAAAACAAAAGCGGTATTCAATGTTTGGTGCGTTTTAGGTTGCAACGGTATGGTAGTGCAATAATTTTATCACTGACAGTGAGCGGTATTTTAAGCAACTTTGCAATGCTGGATGCAAATTAGATAACAGCTGTTTTACGAAATTATTGGTCGTGAAAATTTATAAAAAGGTGTTTGATTATTTTGTGAAATTGTTTTAAAATGCCACGAAGCAGTGCAAAAGAAAATCGTTGGCCTTTTTATAAGATGCCTTAAAGTATCGTACCTTCCACCTTATAATATCCAGGTTGCATCGATACCGCTTTTTCAATAAATTTTTTATAAAACATTTGAGCTGTTGGTGTCTAAATAATAATAGTAAAGAAATTGCTTTTGAAAAATTACGGACTTCTCTTAAATACTAACCTCTATGTTTTCTGACAGCTCTAAATAATCCAAAACAGTTTTTATTTCATCTGCCGTCGACTTTTTGTTGGGGTTTTTTCTTTTTAATTTTTTATTTAGAGTTGTCGGCTCCATATCTTAACCAGGTCATCCACTTGCAATAAAATTGTTCAATTTTACGTAATGTACAATTATATCGCCAATGTGTATGTTATATTCGAAGGTGCCACAATATATTGGCAACAATCAAGACTTTTGATTTTTATTGCACAACGAAAAGAAAATTAAATGTGTTGGCAACATTGAACAAAGCTGTTTATGTTATTCCTATAGGATATGTTCAACTTTTTATTGAAGGAATGAGACCATTGTAAGACTTATTGCATAATAAAGGACAAAACCGAAATAATATGTCGAATATCATATACAATAATATTGCATGTATTTGGGCCGCTTTAAATTTTGTTTCACGATTCTGGATTATTGTTTACAAATATCAGCTGTTCGAGTATCAGTTATGTAAACGCAATACATGTAGCAAAAAAGCTAAACAGTTTTAGTGTTGCGCAAAAGCAATGATGTGGCTATTGCAATTATGTTTATTTTGTTGTTGGATTGCAAACAAAAGCTACAATATTTTGCATTTGCACTTCCGCAAGACCATTCGCATCAAACACTGAACTCCGCTAAAGTATTTTTTTGCATTTTACTAATATATTGTAAAATCGTTCCTTTTCCTGACAAATTTCATCCGGCGCATAAATTGGGTAATTTTCTTCATCATCGCTATTGAAATCGTCTTCTTTGTCTGTTTCTATTGCATCCATAAACTCTACCAACTGATCATCAGTCAAGGCGGATAACTTTATACGTCTGCGCTCTCTATCTGCCATTCCTTTTATTATTATTATTATTTTTTTTTTGATAAAAAATTGCAAAATAATAAAACAAAAGAGTAAAAAACTATGAAATATAACACGCCGAAATTGACCCCAAATTTGGGGCTATTTTCCATAATGCAATATGACCCAATTTTATTAATGAATAATTACCCCAAAAAAATGAAAAATAACATGAAATATGACCCTAAATTTGGGGTAATTCTTCATTATGAAAAATCAACCCAAAATTTATAATGAATTTTAACCCCCAAAAAGAACACAAAGAAAGTTATATCAAACATTTTCAGTGGAGTTCATATGCCCAAAAGTAAAAATCCCACATTTAGAATCCCGATTTCAAAATCCGAATAATAATACAGTTTTGGTTTTAAAAATCGTACGATAGATAGCATGGTTGGGCTTTCGGCCATGCGCAAGGATTTTTTTCTCTATGGTATAATGAACACTGGCTTCGCTCACTAAAGCTCACTAAGGCCTTCTACCGGTCGCAAGAATTTTCTTTTCTATGATAAAACGAACACTGGCTTCGCTCAGCAAAGCTTCTCTTAATAGCCGGCCTTCGGCCGTGCGCAAGGATTTTTTCCTTTATGGAATAACAAACACCGGCTTCGCTAACTAAAGCGTCTTTGCATAACCGGCAATAATTTTCTCCACTTTGGTATAAGAATTTATAAAAAAAATTTATAAAATTTGTGTAAAGATGTTTGGGGTGATTTTTCATTTCTTAAAATTGCATTTTTAATAGTAAAAGAAAAATAGCCCCAAAGCAAAAATTGGGATTTTATTCGGGGCCATTTTTTATTCCACTTAAAAACAAACAACAAATTTGCCACAAAATTGCGAGTTGTTGTGTCTCTTGTAACATTTTTGGGCCGTTTTTCATTTTCCTTTTGGGGCCATATTTCCTGGGGTCATTTTGCGCACCGCCGTTTTTTCACATTTAGGTATAATAGAGCCGATTTTTAGTACATAACTCTCATTTGAAAACAATACATTCTTTTTCTCAAAGCAGCTTCGTTTTTTTATTACGCAAATATGAAAAGAAAATTGAAAATGTTTTTCTCCATAAAACTTGATCTCGTATGAATAGTGGAGTATTAAAAGTTTAAAAATTGTTAAAAAAAAATTATTTAAATTTTACTTAAAACCATTAAAAATATCAACAACTGTCCATTTAAAAAAAAAAGAAAAAAACATAAAGATAACTACTCTCCTAAAATGAAAAATTCGCCTTTGCAAATGAAGAAATTTAACAGCAAAGTTTACGCCAAAACACCATCAAATATTTGGCCTTATTACACCGGAAATGGATACAAGCAAAAAATTTAAAAATAAAATACTCAAATTTCCACAAAAGTTTGATATAAAAAAATGTTTGAAATTTAAAAAAGTTCATCCAGGTAATTAAAACAAATATTAAATATTGTTGGTTTAA
This sequence comes from Pollenia angustigena, assembly GCA_930367215.1. NCBI lineage: Eukaryota > Metazoa > Arthropoda > Insecta > Diptera > Polleniidae > Pollenia > Pollenia angustigena. The sequence continues at coordinate 145,747,490 of OV884060.1, read as the reverse complement.
TTAACATTATTTATTCCCAATTGCACGTCATTAATAGGCTTAAGAGTATTGTCTCACATGCACACCAACACACCTCAACAAAAGCCAGCTGACAATTCTCTAAACACAATGATTTTCGAGTACTTTTGATAAGTCAAAACTAGTTAATTAATTGGGTGTTTGAAAAAAATACTTGAAAATATTCAAAAATTTATTAATGTCTGTCATAACACAAGTGATTGGACGTGTAGTAAAATTTATATGAAAAGCACTCAGTTTTTTCAGTGTTTTTCATATAAACTTTACAACATCACTTGTGTTCTGAAAACAGCATATAAGAGAAAATACAAGAATTGAAAAAAACTCGCAAGTCAATTAGAAAGGAGTTTAGACTTTGGCTGTTTTAGCGAATTTTTTAAAATGTACACGTTTGGATGATAGAAAACAGATTGTTGTGAGGTTGTTGCACATATCACCCAGGGGATGTACCACGTAACCAAGGAGGCGTAGTTAAGCATCAAGAAGACTCCTAAATTGTGATGTGGTCAGTACCAGGAAGGATTCAAAATTAACTGACAGTTTTCTTTTCTGTTTTATAGTCGCACTGCAATGGAGATCCTTTTAAGAGAGATATAGTGGGTGGACAAGTAGAGCTTGATATTAATGTTATGTCCATTTCTTTCCTCGGACATTGAAATTGATATTTCTTTTGAGATGGCGGCTCCCCAGAGAAGCTCCCCAGAGAAGCTTCCAGTGAGTATACCACCGGACTGACTGTTGGTCAAAGCCTCCGTTTGTAAGCTTCTTGCAGAAAATGCTTCCTGTCTTTCAGGATGTTTGTCTTTGCGAAAGCCTTACTTTTCTGATAAGAGATTGCTGTTCATCAATTTGTTCTCCGGCCGATGGGGGAGTAGCTTTTTCAAGTCATTACCTCACAAACAGGTTCAACGAAGGGCGGCTTCTTCGCCGAAGAGATACTTTTTGAGGATCAGGTGGTGGCTGTGATTGAAACCTAAATCATGGGCAGGTATGTCTCGAAACGTCAGGAAAGTTATCCACAGGAATCTAGCCAATTGAACAAATCATCCCTAGGTGATTTTACTACTCGAAGAAATGCTCCTGGCTATTCCTTAAGCAGCGAAGGTTAGACAGCTTCAGCTACTAAACAAGGGCAAAGTTTAAAATGTTTTTTGGAGTATACACTTAAAATAGGCACCTGTGTGTGTGTGTTTGCCGAGATTAAGTTCCACCATGAGATTAGGCAATATGGTGCTTATGGTGCTCATGTTTTGAATAATTTTTTACAAAATGTTTCGCACAGCTTTTAAAAAACTGCAGTCAAAGTAGAAAAACTGCCGTTTCTTCCACTTCTTCATTTGTCATTGGCCAAACAAAAAACAAACTGGTTGAATAAATGTAAACAGTACCCAGGAAAAACTTTTGATTTTTAGTAATAGATGATAGTTATTTTATACGTTAGATGGTAAGAAGTTGTCATTACTTATTACTTCTATTATTTTCACTACAGAACATGTAACTAATACTCAGCTCAATTACCACCCTGCGGGAATTTTGTGTCAATTGTTCCTTCAGACTGGCCATGGGATTTGTGAAAATAGAACAAGTACAAAAAGAAAGAACTCATGATCAGATTGTTTATGAAGAACAAAGAGGTAGAAAAAGTAATGAATTACAGTACAGTCTTCACCAGTTGTGTGATACATTTTTTGAGACTTTCTAAAATTTAATTCTAGGACTTGTTTTATTGAAAAAATATTTCATTGTATTAAAATAAAACTACGTTGTAGTAACTGACACAAAACACGTTCATTGAGAATAGATGTGTGACTGGTCACATGGTATCAATGGACCCCCTGCAATGACAACCCCATGTAAAAATGATAGGTCTTATTCATAAAAAGTGTTAGAACTAGAACCGGTCTCTGCCACCACAGACCTATCACGGGACTACTTTCGTGTCAGTTCGCTTCCCTCTAGGGTACTTATTGGTTGTGTTGTTTTCAGTACTGAATATTATATAATGAAACCTTACGTTACAATAATGTAAGTTTTCATAATTGCAATGAAAACATTTGGAATTTTCAATGAAATTGTGTCCTTATTGGAATGTAAGTTTGTCGTAGATAAAATGAAAAGCTGCATTCATTTAATGATATTGTTTCATTAATGTAATGATATTTAACATTAATATATTATTTTGAAATAACTATAATTCATGTTAATTTAACATTGCAGTAAAGTTAGAGCAAAATGTAATTTATTTTGAAATAACAATCGGAATCACGTTGAATGAAATTTATTTCAAGTTGAAACAACGTGAATTTCATGTAGAATCAAATGGGTTTGAGTGTATTTTAACAGTGTGAAGAAGCTTCAGAGACAACATTTGCATTTATGTAAGAATAATTCAAAACACTTACCCTGTAACACATGTTTCACTTATTTTGTATTCTCCTTTGTTAACAGAAACATCAGCAGAATCGTCCGATATGGTCATCATTCTACTTTGAAAACTTGATGTACTATTTAACTAAACAATTTTAATTAAAAGAATAAGGGAATTGTCTTCCTTTTTTATAACATATTTTAATAATGAAAATAAAAAATGTACATACTTACATGTGTATATATGTGAATAAGTGTATTGTTTCTGTATTAAGAATAACTGTATGAAAAGATACATTACTATAATGCAATTTTGTCATTAAAGTTTACTCATAGTTACGAAATTACAAGAACACTTCCATAGAAAGTTAACGTAAAATGACAAAAATAATGACATTTGTCATAATATTAATGTAAATTGTACGTTACTAAAAACTCGTAAAATAAGCAATAAAATCAATAAAAACTTTAAAAATTATATTCTTTTAATTAAAAGTTTTACTTTTAATTTATAATCTGTACATATATTACATTATTTTTCTTAAAAAACAGAAACAACTTTTGTCACTCAGAAATGTAAAGCTTCATTAATGCTACGTAAATATTTCATTAAAATTTTGCAGATGCTGTTATTGCTGCAGTTCAATACTTATTTAAATAAGGGTAACTTAAATTAATAGATTTTAATAATTGTAGCCCAAAAAGGTAATCATAATCACTTTTTTCTATAACTATATGCCTTAAATCGTGCTTAAAAGTTGTTCGTTGCTCGAATGTAATACATTTCGTAGCCCCAATGAAACTACGAATTGTCTAAAAACTCCTGTCTTACACGATTCATTGCATTAATGTAACTTTCATTACTATTATGTACATTTTCATTTAATTAATGAAACTTTTCATTACATTAATGTAAGGGGGTTAACGTAACGGCTTCATTCCTGTTACGAAGCGTTTTTCTTTCAGTGAAGCTTTCTTCTACTTTTATAACTACTTCTTTCTGGATGTATGCAGGTAAAATAAATAATGACTTACTTTTTAATGCGTTCATTTTGGGACATCTCTTGTAAAATTCATCGGTTCTTTCAGTAGAATTGTAAGGAGTGCTTTTAGTTTTTTCTGATTACTAGACACATTATTTTGTAGCCGAAGTTTGTACTGGGAAGCAAATAAACCTTTTTATGCAAAAGATTTAAATAGATTCGTACATGTTTATTATTTTACCAAAATGCTGACTGGGTAGCAACACATGTATTAAATATAAACTCACACGCAAACTTTATAGTGCACTTTATGTAGATTAAAAAGACAACAGAACTCTGGAAATGGGTTTTGTAAAATTAAATTGTAAACGAAATTGTGACTAGAAATAAGCGCTTTAAAATGAAGTCATAAAACAGATATGAACTGAATGTGTAATTACGGTGGAAAATAATACTTACATGAAAACATTTAACTATATAAATGTATACGTATACACATCTCACGTCTAATGTTTGTGTTCAATTGTGAAGGTATGTATGAATAAATATGTGTGTAAAACATCCAGTCTAATGTTTTAAAAAATAATGAAGGTCATAATGTAAATTTCACAGGAACAATTTTAAATCATATATATAATCACTATTTTTGTGGAACATTTACCTGAGTAATTTTGATGAATTTATCATCCACATACATCAATCGCAAAGTCAAATGTTTAAGGCCAACGTATAAAATTTGGACTGCAGGTTGCCCTCATACAAGTTTTTATACCCACACCACAATAGTGGAGAGGGTATTATGCATTTGTGCTGATGTGTGTAACACCTTAAAATATGGGTCCTGGACCCACATTAAAGCATACCGATCGACTCAGAATTACTTTCTAAGTCGATTTAACGATCTCCGTATGGCTGGCTGGCTGGCTGGCTGGCTGGCTTATACACGGAAAGAAGTCTTATTTTCTTAAGACCCCTTTCAGACTCGGCAAGTTAGTTGCTCAAGCTACTTGCCGAGAGCAACAAAGTTTGTACAACATTTTTTTCCTTACCCCGACGTCTACAAACCAAGAGTGGCGAAAGTAACTTGCCGAGTGTGAAAGGGGTCTAAGTAATCTTAAAACAAGAAAATCCGAAATCCAAAAGTGATTGCTTGATTTTAACTTCATATTTTGTAAAATTTTCTTAAATTTTACTTAAACCAAGCCACGCATATATTTAGAATAAGTAATTTTCTTGGTTCAAGCAATATTTTTTTTGGTGATATAGTAAATAATTCTTTCTGTGTATCTACTTTATTAAATGTTGAATTATTTAGTTTCTTATTTACCAAACTGTTATTTACCAAACTGATTAAATCAGCTAATCTATATATCGTCGGCTTAGAGTGTAAACTTTATAGATCCATTTTTTACATTATATGATATATTGATACCGTCCAAAAGATAAAGTGTCGCCGTATCGGCTTAGAAAAACATTTTCTTAAATATTTGACTCTGCAGAATAATAGAAAATAAACCAAATATAAATAGGGTTCCTTCTTAAGCAAGAAATAGAAAACATAAGAAGTTTATTAACTTCCCTGTACAATTTTCTAGAAGTTAGTTAGCAGCTTTATACGCTAAACGCATAAAATCAGGCGTTTAAACTACCAATACAAAGCATATTAATCTGGCAACATTTATCCCAATGCTGCCACAACATTTTTTTTAAACTACATTTACCATTGGGGCACTGATTTACAGCTGTTGAGTTAAAACTACATATATGTACATTAGACTGACTCAACTTGTATGGAGCTGAAAAAAGGATTGTTTTTACCCCTTGAAAATAAAGCTTGATATGTATGAAAACCCAAAACGAAAATATGTATTTAGTTAAATATCTCAATTAGTAGGCCGCAAGTGGTCAAGTTTTATATACCATTGGACGCTGCTTCAAAAACTCTTTTCGATGATACCAAATTTTATTTATGTCGTCTTGGAGCAAAGTACAAAAAAATTTGAAAAACTGAAAAAATACCTTTTTTAAAAATGGTCCAGCGCACGGATGGTCAATGCTAGGACCAAAATATTTTGGGAATCATCATAAAACATATCAAGCTTTATTTTCAGAAGGGTAACAAAATCACTTTTTTGAGTCGCTCTAATGTACATAAATAGAGGGTGATTTTTTTAGCTATTATCTTTTTGGCAACACTGTTTTAAACAGCTGACGCACGTTTCGTGTTTTGTTTCACTGTCAAACATCTTTATTTTGGTCTATAATTTAACCATGAATCGTCTTACAAACGAACAACGCTTGCAAATTATTGAATTTTATTATAAAAATTCGTGCTTTGTTAAGAAAGTTCATCGCGCGCTTCTTGTGTTCAGCGACGAAGCTCATTTTTGGCTATAATAAGCAGAATTGTCGATTTTGGAATGAAGATCAACCAGAAGCAATGCAAGAGCTACCAATGAATCCAGAAAAAGTCACAGTTTGGTGCGGTTTATGGGCTGGTGGCATCATTGGACCGGAATTCTTCAAAGATGATGCGAATCGTAGCGTAAGTGTGAATGGTGAGCGCTACCGTGAGATGATATCCAACTTTTTTTTTGCCCAAAATGCAAGAGCTTGACTTGCATGACATGTGGTTTCAACAAGACGGTGCCACATGCCACACAGCATGCTTAACAATCGACTTATTGAGATGCGAGTTCGGTGAACATTTTATTTCACGTTCGGGACCGGTCAGTTGGCCGCCTAGATCGTGCGATTTAACGGCTTTAGACTATTTTTTGTGGGGCTATGTTAAAGCTAATGTCTATACACACATGCCCGCTTCAATTGACGCATTGGAAGACGACAATGAAGCATTTATTCATGAGATACCGGCCGAAATGTTGGAAAGAGTATGCCAAAATTGGACTAAGTAGATGGACCATTTGAGGCGCAGTCACGGTCAACATTTGCATGAAATAATCTTCAAGCATTAATTTATATGGACCGTACTATCGATTCAAATTAAAAATTTCATGAATTTTTCTGAATTTTATGTGTGTTTTTTTTTTAAACTTTCCTATAGCTCTTAAAAAATCACCCGATATAATTTTAGTTCTAACGAAACATTCACTGATTTATTACTGTATTGAAGTTTAGACTAATTTAGGCGTCTTAAAACGAGAAACTACTCTACCGAATTTCGTGATTAAGGATCCATAATTTACGTCCAATATAAAATCCCTGTTTAAAATCACTTTAATACGATTTATAATATTTCAGAAACCCATATTATTGATATTTTATTTTAATTAGCCAACGAATTAAAATACTGAGAGGTCAGGTTTTATAAAAATTAGATTATATATGCAACAAATTTGAAGAACTTTTGTAATTAAAGAAAATAGTTGCGAAGAAACCTACTAAATAATGAGTGAAAGAAGCTATTCATTTTGAAAAAGTTAGCGAAGTTTTTACTGGGATATTATTATTTTTTTTTTTTTTTTTGGAAAAGTATAAAAGAAAAATAAATTATTCACATAAAAATTTTATGCTCACTCTATACTTATAAGTATAGATGTGAATTTAATTTTTGTGTATAACCAGATGCATTACATACGATGATAAATGAGTATTTAAGCACATACAATTTAAGTGAAACTTTGTACAAAATTGTTAGAAATGACAGGTTGTTTGATTCTTTTAGAAACGTTTTTACACATGTTTTGCTTTTAATACTTTTAGAGTTCTTAAAATGATACTTTGCACATTCCTAGTCCAATTCCCGTAGAAAAAAACCCGAAATATTCATAAAATATTTACTGTCCTACATTCCATTTTTATTCTACTTCATATATCATTTTAACTACTGTTTTTTACATTTCAACTGTCTTCGCATTTAAATTTTATGTTAATTCAAGTACCCAATAGACCATAGAACGATATGATAGCGAAAACGATATTATATTTTACGGCGTGTATGATGGTATATACTAATATTTAAAACGATATCGTTACGACATCATTTTATTAAAATATTTTTTTCCAATTTAAAAACAAACATTTGAAAAAAACATCAAATATTTTAAAACATATGTAATTAATTATTTTAACAAAGATTAATTTAAAAATTAAAAACAAACTTTTTATCAAAATATGTACATATGCACATTGTGATCGAATTATCCTTTCAATATTACAAAAAACTGTAAGTATTAGCTATAATATGTTAAGAATTTTTCTTTAATTTTTAACATTTTTGTTGCAGAAAAATTTTAAATACACTTTAAACAAAAATTTATTTATTGCGAGGGGATAAATTGCTAAGAACTGTAAGTAACTGTATCTCTAAAAATAAGTAAGGTGCTAATGATTGTCCTTATGAAATTCAGTTTAAGTGACCACGAATTTTAAACACAGATTTTTTAATGTTTATTAAAGGAAATGCCACGAGCAGGACAGAAAAGAACTACTGTTAAAATTTTACATAGAATCTTTGAATTAATCCCCTGTGGAATCACCAAAACTATGTTGACAAGCATGGAATTCATAGCTATTTAGTTTTTATTATTTTAAAAGATTTTTCACATTGCTTTTACTATTGTATAAATTACCTCACGTTTTCTTAATATTGTAGAAATTTATAACATTTTTGTTAATCTAGCTTTAATGTTTTTATTGACGTTTTATAAATAATAAATATTTTTCAAATATAAAAATTAAAAATGTTTTTATTTTTAAGATGAAAATTTTACCTTGTTATTAGATACATATAATATCATTATCAGTATAATAAAACGATAATTTTTCGAAACATTTAAAAATGCGATTTCACTGTCGTTATTATTGGAAATTATGATATCGAAAACGATATCATTATTTAATGGAAAAACGATATTATAAGGAAAGGTACAATTTAGTCCGTAAAAACTATCGTTTTCGATTCGTAAACGATTATCACTTGTGATACTTTCTATCACCTATATGATATCATTTCGATATCGTTACAATATCGCTTGGTTTACTGGGTACATACTTCAGTTATATTTTTATCGTTATTGCAGAAACGTTTTAATGTATTATAACGGAATTATGCTTTGACATTCTACAACGGCACAAGCGACTTCATTTTCGTCATGTTTATGATGATTAAAATGACAAGTGCCAAGATAAATGACAAGTGTTCTTTTGTGAACAGGACATGAGCATAAAACTAAGTGATGAAAAATATTCATGTAGTTATAAATTTAATATAAATTATGACCTTTAAAAAATACTTTTTCTAGAAAAACATTAACAAACGATGCTGTTTGTTGGCACAGGAAATGTTATTTAATAAAATCATACATATAAAAAAATAAAAGAATCAAATAAGAAACTATAGTAAATACTCTGGGGTATTTAGATAAAAATTTTTGAGAGTATACCCTGTTTTCCCATATGGGATGTTAGGATGAGGGTTTATATGGGACTTATGGTTAGTTTTGGACCTACCAGCACAACATTTTGTCATGACATTTTACGTCAATACCAACATTTAAAAGGAAGTTATGGCACTTAAAGACATTTCCGGGAGTAGTATTCGTATGAGGACTATGTGAAATTATATAACGATTCTCATCATCTTCACTAGGGTCCTTATGATTATCAATATGAACGTACGAAATATCATCAAATTACATATCTCCAAAATTGAAACCTGTACTTTGTGCACAAGGTTAACATGGACAGCCAGCCAAGTGGACGGACTGACATCATTAAATCGACTGCGAAAGTAATTCTAACTCAAGCGGTATACTTGAAGGTGGGTTGAGGATCAACATTTTAAGATGTTGCAAATAACAGAACAAAGGCACATTACCCCCTCTACGATTGTAGTGCTGGGAAACTATCGATATTATCGATAGTCTTTAAATATCGAAAATATCGATAGGAAAAATATAAATATCGATATTTTTATTATTTAAAATACAGCTTTGAAGACATGTAACAGCAGCTATACACACACAGTTTTTTTTTTTGCCGCAAATTTTTACTTGCTTTTATTAATTCGCGCTGAATTACAGCAATAAATACAAACAACAAGAATGGCAAGTGGTATGGATTGATTAGCAGTGCTTTTTACTTAAGTCGAAATTTTTACATGTTTATATAGGGACTGAAATGTCAAATATTTTTGTAATGTTGTACAAAAAATGCAAATCCAAATGCAGTTGCAAGTATAAGACAAAACAATGAACGACCATTAGAGGATAAGTCCGCTAGATTGATTACCTTTTTGGGTTTCGAATTTAGAAAATTTTTTTAAGTTGCAATGGAATATTTTATAGTCCCTGTTACTTCGATTCCTTCAGAAAGGTACTTATCAATTTTTAAAAAACTGCCATCTAAAATAACGTGCGTATATTAGAGCGACTCACCAAAAAAAGTGCTCGATGTACCCTTCTAAAAATGAATTTTGGACTTTTTTAAGATGACATTTTAAATTTTTCGGCTCCAGCTTTGACCTCTCGTGAGCTGGACCAGTTTGAAAAAGGGTATATTTTTGCATGTTTTTTTAATTTAAGAATCTGTTTTCTTTCCAACATATACAAATTGGGTATCGTAAAAGGTTTTTTTAAGGCCCGTTCAACTGTATATACAATTTGTCCGAAGACGATCATCCATGTCCTTTTTTAAGGATTTTCTGTAAAAAAACGGTTTTTGAATTTTTGTTCGGGGTGGTTTGTAATAAAAGTGCCAAATTAACATATTTTAATCTTTAGTCGATTTAATTAAATACGTGTCTCAGCTTTTTTTGAAATTCGTGCTAGTTCGCGTTTTGGCAAAAATGCAATGGGGTGGTAACCCTTCGTTTTAAATAGGGCAATATTGGTATAAAATTTTTACTTTTGCCAAGTACATCATCTATGTTGGAAAGGAAACAGATTTTTAAATTAACAAAACATGCAAAAATAGACCCTTTTTCAAACTGGTCCAGCTCACGAGAGGTCAAAGCTGGAGCCGCAAAATTTAAAATGTCATCTTAAAAAATTCCAAGGTTCATTTTTAGAAGGGTACATCGAGCACGAATTTTGCTTCCATACAACTTGAGTCGCTCTAGTGTATATAGATACGTCTCAAACATTCGATAAAGTGATAAAAACAACGAACTGTAGCCTTATAAACAAATAATTAAAGTTTTCCTGCACAAGTGCACCCATTCAGTCGATAGTAATATCGATATATCGATAGTGAAATCTGAACTATCGATAAATATCGATAGTAGAAAATATCGATAGTATCCCATCACTAAACGATTGTGGTGTGTGTAGAAACACTGAACAATTTTAAGGACTTTGATCAATATAAGTAGATTAATGTATAAAGGGAAAAATATTGGTTAAATTCTGTGAGTTTAACATGAGTTTAAGCCGAGAGGCGATGTGCGTGTCCGAAATTCTGCGTGAACGCCATAAATAGTAGTCAATGAATGTTTTCTGATGTTGAAAAATAGAGATAAATCCGAATAAGACAAAGGCCCTGAGTTTTCATTTAGCTCATCGGAGTGTCTCCTCATTCAAGATATTTATAAATGGACAGGCAATACTTTTTGTTGAATCTCTCAAATGTCTTAGTGTTATTTTTGATTCAAATCTTAATTTTAATGAACACATAAACTTTATTGCAAATAGAACTTGTCTTATTTTGAGAATGCTTTATTCGTTAAGAGCTTATACACTTAGGCATGTGAGAAATCGACTTGCCTTTACACTTATCATGTCTCAAATTAACTATTGTCTTGAAGTATATGGTTTGAGGATTATTGAATCGACAATTAGAAAAGAGTTTCTTTATGTATTTGATGTAAAAGTCTGGGAACATGAGCGTACTTCTATACTTACTTCGGTTTTTTTGATGCGTAATATTCAAATTTATGTTCCCTTGGGACATCATACAGTATTTGATCGATATTTTTTGAAACGGATTCATCATGACTGGAGTCTACTTCCAAATGATCTTAAGCTTTTTTATTATTCGTATTTTAAAAGCCTTTAATGACTTTTGTTAACCTGTGGCTATGGGAATAACTTTTTTATTTATAATTTACATATATACAGGCTGGGGAGCCAAATCAATTTTATCAATTTATATATAAACATATTTTGTTTTAATATTTTTAATTAGGCTTAAGTTCATCAAATTTAATTTTCATTAAATTATTTTTATGAAGAAAGGAATTTTACAACATGAAAATTAATTAAAATTTACTGATAATTTTTCATTCTTGACTCAATCTGGGCTCGAACCCAGGCGTTTTTACGGACAGGTTACCCTGACATGTTTCGATTGCAACCACTCAATCTCCTCAGAGGGCTTGCCGTTTAACACTCGCAGCCATCGACGACTGCTGACGTCATTAGTCAAATGTCAGGGTAACCTGTCCGTAAAAACGCCTGGGTTCGAGCCCAGATTGAGTCAAGAATGAAAAATTATCAGTAAATTTTAATTAATTTTCATGTTGTAAAATTCCTTTCTTCATAAAAATAATTTAATGAAAATTAAATTTGATGAACTTAAGCCTAATTAAAAATATTAAAAATTTGGATTAAAAACCATAAATAGTTCAACAAAATAACCACAATACTAATTATATTTTGTTTTATTTACTTGAATTCATATTATTTTTGTTATATCTTTTCAAGTTATTAATTGTACAATACATACATACATATTGGCCATGAAGGCTTTCTGTATAAATGTATTACCAAAACTTAAAGCCAACCAAATCATATGTTAAACCCGGCAATTTAGCCTAATCAACGCCAAAGCGAGATTTCTGTAGCACAAAGGTAATGCTCTGTATTTGATGTAAAGGGAATAGTGTTAGGAAACCTGTACCGAACAAAGTTGATTCGTTTTATTTTTTCGATAGTGTCCTATTTAGTATACATTGACCTTTATACAAATAATATATTAATATTCATGTAAATATCAATTCAAATGGCTCTTTAATACTTAAATATTTATAGAAAATATTAAGTTTAATAAAAATATAATTAAAATGTCTTTTAAAAAGGAAGAAAATAACGTTTAAGGCAAAATTATTTAATAAAAAAATTTTGTCTGTTTACTTTGTAACTTCCTTCTTAAGCATTTAAATTTTTTGTTATGCTGTCTGCTATAAAAGTTTTCTTGCAATACACATGTCAACCGCAGCATAGTTCTATTGCACAGTGGGGCAGAATTGATTTTATTTTTGAAAAATTAAGCTTACATTAATAAGATTTCGCTATGACGTGCTAGATTCCCAATTTTTATTTTTGATAAATATTTACAATGAAATTTTTTGTTTAGAAAAAGCTAGTTTTTATGCGTATTTCCCTGGTTGCTTAGCCCAGATCGTCAGGAAACTTAATCCAAAGATTTTAGAAAAACTAAAGATATTAAACAAATAAGACTGTTAAGCGAATAAGAATTATAAGCAACAATGTTACTTGTAACAATGTCAAAGCTTAAACAAAAACAACAACTTAATAGGTTTTGTTATTCGTGCTTTATCCCCAATTTTCATTCTTCATAAAAACACTGAAATTTATTGTTGATGGGATAAGCTATTCCTATGCGCAATTCACAGGTTGCTTAGGCCCGATTGTCAAAAGAAAAAACTTTACTGTCAACATGCTTTTGCAAGTTGTTTTTGTTTTTGCTTTCATTTTGTTTTTCTTAACCTACTTACAACTACAATTTGGAATTGGAAGAATTTCAATCAATTGTAGTGGGGAATATAAGAATAGATAAACTCACTGTTTATTGTTGATGGTTTTGGTTTAAGCTTTGATATTGTTACAAGTAAAACTGTTGCTAATATTTCTTATACGCTTAACAGTTTTATTTGGTTTAATATCTTTAGTTTTTCTAAAATCTTTATGGATGAAGTTTCCTGACGATCTGGCCTAACCAACCAGTGAAATGCGCATAGGAATAGCTTATCCCATCAACAATAAATTTCTGTGTTTTTATCAAGAATACAAATTGGCAATTAAACACGAATAACAAAATTTTTTTAACTAAAATTTTGTATTCCCAAAAATTATTTTGATAACAAAAACAACAACAATAAACAGTGAGTTTATTATTCTTCCAACATTGATTGTTGTTATAAGTATACTTAAGCTGCAAAATGCAATGGGGTGGTAACCCTTCGTTTTAAATAGGGCAATATTGGTATAAAATTTTTACTTTTGCCAAGTACATCATCTATGTTGGAAAGGAAACAGATTTTTAAATTAACAAAACATGCAAAAATAGACCCTTTTTCAAACTGGTCCAGCTCACGAGAGGTCAAAGCTGGAGCCGCAAAATTTAAAATGTCATCTTAAAAAATTCCAAGGTTCATTTTTAGAAGGCTACATCGAGCACGAATTTTGCTTCCATACAACTTGAGTCGCTCTAGTGTATATAGATACGTCTCAAACATTCGATAAAGTGATAAAAACAACGAACTGTAGCCTTATAAACAAATAATTAAAGTTTTCCTGCACAAGTGCACCCATTCAGTCGATAGTAATATCGATATATCGATAGTGAAATCTGAACTATCGATAAATATCGATAGTAGAAAATATCGATAGTATCCCAGCACTAAACGATTGTGATGTGTGTAGAAACACTGAACAATTTTAAGGACTTTGATCAATATAAGTAGATTAATGTATAAAGGGAAAAATATTGGTTAAATTCTGTGAGTTTAACATGAGTTTAAGCCGAGAGGCGATGTGCGTGTCCGAAATTCTGCGTGAACGCCATAAATAGTAGTCAATGAATGTTTTCTGATGTTGAAAAATAGAGATAAATCCGAATAAGACAAAGGCCCTGAGTTTTCATTTAGCTCATCGGAGTGTCTCCTCATTCAAGATATTTATAAATGGACAGGCAATACTTTTTGTTGAATCTCTCAAATGTCTTAGTGTTATTTTTGATTCAAATCTTAATTTTAATGAACACATAAACTTTATTGCAAATAGAACTTGTCTTATTTTGAGAATGCTTTATTCGTTAAGAGCTTATACACTTAGGCATGTGAGAAATCGACTTGCCTTTACACTTATCATGTCTCAAATTAACTATTGTCTTGAAGTATATTCTGGTACGTGGTCTTATGGTTTGAGGATTATTGAATCACCAACCAGTGAAATGCGCATAGGAATAGCTTATCCCATCAACAATAAATTTCTGTGTTTTTATCAAGAATACAAATTGGCAATTAAACACGAATAACAAAATTTTTTTAAGTAAAATTTTGTATTCCCAAAAATTATTTTGATAACAAAAACAACAACAATAAACAGTGAGTTTATTATTCTTCCAACATTGATTGTTGTTATAAGTATACTTAAGCTGGAGGTCCTCACCACGCGTTACTCGTTTATTCGCAGCATACGCAGCTGTCAAAAAAGTAGAATCTGTGTAGTTATACGTAGTAAGTTACATACACAAAAGCGTAGATGTCTTGAGGCGAAAAGTAGGTTTAGTTTCTACTTTTGTAGGCGTCACAAGCAGCGTTCGAACAAATCAGCTGGTTTTGACAAACTAAATTTTATTTTTACTTGTAGTGCTGCTGCATAAAAAGCGTTTCATGTAAATGGAAACGAAGATCGCAAGTAAGGTTAGAAAAGCTTGCGCTGCGTGGAGGCGAAAACGCGTGGTATGGAGCTCCAGGCTTATATGTTAAGAAAAAACCAAATGAAAACAAAAATAAACAACTTGCTTCATTGTTTTCCCAAAAAATAAAGTATGTTGCCGTGCACTTGCCAGTTTATTATCAAAGTAATTTTTTGGGAATACATACATGTACTGACATTAAGAGAGCTTAAAAAACGAAGTGAACGTTGATTAAAAGTTCCATTACTCAATAAAAATCCGGCGTATGTGCTACAATTTATAATATTGACCATGAAATATATGAGGCCATCAGCTCAAAAGTGGTGTAAGCCACATTACATTTATTTTATATAAGTAGAGCAAAAATAAATAAATAAAACACAAACTTTTGCAACGCTTTCTGTAAGTGATTGGTAAAACAAGAGATAAACTAGTTTCTAATTTTATTTTCGCAGTTTTTATCAATTTAGCGCAGATAAGTAAGGGGTTTAAAAATAGAGGCTTACACCACTTTTGCGCTGACGGCCTCATATATTAAGCATCATTCTCTAAGTTGGGAAACTAATTTCAGCTAGTCTTGTTGAGTATGAAGGTAGTACCAGGCATCCTCTATAATTATTTCTTAAGCAGAACATAAGAAATTGTTTTTGAACTGATTCGATACATCATTATGGATATTTTAGATCGGGTCCCAAATAATGCTGCCGTATTCTAAAATTGGTCTAACGAGCGAAGTAAGAAGAATTGTTGTGGTTAAGCGATTGCCAGAACACTGCGGGATTTATTAACAGTTATCGTTATATGTCGAATAAAGTTAAGCTTTTTGCACAAATAATCATCTTATTTTTCTTAACAACCATACTTTTACTTATGGCAAACATATAACTTTTTAGGACAGCCGTAAAATTACCGCCGTATGGATATAGTCTCATTTATGGAAATGAAACAATCGTAAATTTCTGCTCTTAAAAATTGTCTTGTTTGCTGAATTTCTTGTCTATCTATTCATTTTGGAATGCCACAATTTCTGATTCTGTCCCACGGTGCAAGGTAATTCTATACTCTTGCTCCCAATTCCTCAAGTTAACTGTTTAAATTGTGTGGAATGATTTTCTTTACAATAATATCTTCTCTGTTGTAGTTGTAGAAAAGGAAAAATCAAAAGAAAATTAAAAGGTTCTCTTCATGATTCTTGTATCAAATAGTGCTAAGGATTTAAGTGGTAATTAAAACATTTACATTTTTCTTTTTTGTGCTGTGACAACAAAAATGTATTGTTTCCTTTGTTAAATTGACAGGTAAATGCCTACGTCAGGAATTAACAAAAGAAATTTGAGATGGTAATAAAAATGAAATACATAGTTCTTTATACCCTCCACGTCTAGTCGCATATAAGGGTATACTTAGTTTATCTGTCCGTATGCAACTTTTTAAATATCCATTTAGGACCCCCAAAGTACTAATAGACTGTGTCCTTTGGAAATACTTAGACGACTAAGCCATAACAGGCTGCCTGTCTTTCTGTGAGTCTGCTGAAATCATGCTTTCTTCCGCACACCTTATAAAAAAATTAATTTGGTATCATATTGTCTCTGGGATTTATAATTGAAATCCAGCACAATCGGTTAAGTAGAAAAAAAATTATTGAACCAAATCAGTAGCAACCATCCAAAAATATTAATATTTTAATTAGTAAAGCTAAGCTGAATTGTTGACAGGATGACTAGAAATCATATTAATACCCCAGTAAAAACTACGCCTACAAAATAATGTGTTGGGCAATCAGAAAAACATAAAAGCACTACTTACAATTCTACTGAGAGAACGAATGAATTTTACAAGAGATGTCCCAAAATGAAAGCATTCAAAAATAAGTCATTATTTTTTATTTTTGAAAAAGTAAGTGAAGTTTTTACTGGGACGTTTCGTGAAGGTAGGTTAATAATTTACCGTTGACCTCATATACTTTTATAAAGTGCTTTATATGGGGAAAAATTTAAAACGACCTTCACGAAACGTAGTCATATGAATTCTGTTCGTTACGCCAATTTATTTATTATAGTATAATGTTCGTCTTAAGCCGTAGCGAATAGTTATTTTGTAGTTAAGTTATTTAGTTTCATAAGAATAGAAATTACTCTGCCAATTTTAATGACGATCAGTCTATAATTTACCGCAGGCCTCAGTTAGGCAAACGTTGCTGTACCGTATCTGTACTGTATCCATCAGCTGTTCGCTTTTTGTTATATGAAACCCAATACAAAATTTTACCAAAATTCAATTTACCGTAGTTGGAAAATAGAATCTCATGCCGTTGTTACGTGACATTTGTAAGACAGTGATGGGCGGCTTGTATGTTACAATGAATGCGGGTTTGTTTGCTCTTTTCACAGCGGTCACCATTTAAACATTTTTGATACCCATCCCTGTGTGTTTTGTTTTATGTATACTATTGCTTTTCGTTTATGTATGGGAAAAACATATGACACGTTTTTAAATGTTTTTTTTTTTTTTTTTTTTTTTTTTATTTATATACTCATAACTCCTTTAACAACACCAACGTACTTATAGTATGGTGCGGTACATTACGGGTACAGCAACGTTCGCCTAACTGGGCCTTTATATAAAGCCCGCTCTCGACGACAAACACTAAACTCTTGACGAATAATGAAATTTGGAAAAATTTTATGCAATTTAACTTTAACTTGAAATAACAGCGTTATACCGTGTTCAAATATACCTTTTTTATTGAGTTAATATTCAGTTAATTGACATAATTATCTTTCTGTTCACATATACACAATTTAGCAAACTCAATTTATATTGCTACTACATACAGCATTCAACGTAAACAAAAATGTACATGTATAAGAAAATGTAAACAACTTTTGACATCTTTAAGGAATAAACATCTGGTTTTTGCGCAGACCAAATGGATGGGCCTTTTTTTGTTGTAATTTCAATTGCCAAATGTCTAAACACTGTTTAGTAAGTTGTGTTTTGCTTAATAAACACACTTGTTACAGTGTCGCATTTTAATTTTACTCAATATTTATAACAATTTCGTATTAATTGAGCAATTTTGTATGGATAATTGAGCTCAATAATGGCATTTATTGCGTAAAACTCAATTAAGGTGCATATATGAACAAGAGTAGAGTCTCAGAGGGTTTTCGGGTTGCGCCGGACTCCGTTTAAATTCTGAGTGCCAATGATCCTTGAAACGACGTGGCGAAAAATTGGCGCCTCCAAATATCCAATGCTAAAGGTTAAAGGGCAGCAGCCTTAACTTTTGTTGTAGAAAGGTGAAACTTACATTTGCTGTAACAGTTTTCTAC
The DNA here is from genome assembly GCA_930367215.1 of Pollenia angustigena. NCBI lineage: Eukaryota > Metazoa > Arthropoda > Insecta > Diptera > Polleniidae > Pollenia > Pollenia angustigena. The sequence continues at coordinate 145,729,162 of OV884060.1, read as the reverse complement.
AAAATATCTTGAGGCGTGAATCAAATGATGATGAAGCGGCAAAGGAACTGCGTTATCTTCGCCCAGGAAGGCTAGCAGCCCTAGCAGCTGGGATTGGATTCTATAGGCTAATAACCTGTTGATCTGAAAATCAAATCTATTCAAGAAAACTCAGAAAAAAAAATTAAAGAACAAACACTCGAACTCTCGGCAACGACATATCGCAAACGTCCCTGGACTATGATCGCAACGTGGAACATTCGTACTTTAAACGAACCAACCAAATTGGCACAAGTCGTAAAGGAAATGAAGAAATATAAAATACCTATATTAGGATTATGCGAAGTAAGGCTGAAAAATTCTGGCGAACTCCAAACTGACGATGGATACAGACTAATTTACTCCGGGAATGCCGATATGCATAAAAATGGTGTCGGATTCCTCTTATCTCCAACTGCAAAAAATTCCATTTTGAGCTGGGAACCCATATCGGATAGAATAATTCGTATACGACTCAAATCCAAGAGTAGAAATATAACGTTTATTCAGTGCTACGCACCTACAGAACCTGCCGCTTCATCAGAAAAGGATAACTTTTACCAACAACTCGTTAAAACACTAAACGACTCAAACCGAAGAGATATTAAGCTTATATTAGGCGATATGAATGCCAAAGTCTGCTCGACATCAAATATCACCCCACATATTGTGGGAAACCATAGTTTCGAAAAGCGCTGCAACGATAATGGGGAAAGATTGTTAGATTTTTGTGCAATGCACGGTTTCACTATTGGTGGAACAAGGTATCCTCATAAGGAAATTCACAAATATACTTGGGTGTCCCCAGGAGGACGGTACCGATCGCAAATTGATCACATTCTTATAGAAAGTAAATGGCTTAACCTTTTAGCCGATGTCCGAAATAAGCGCGGAGCAGATGTCTTCTCCGACCACATCCTAGTTGTTGGAAAAATATGCCTGCAAATTAAGTACAAGAAGAAACTGCAACAAATCAAACGTATTAAGTACAACATAGAAAAACTAACTACTGAAGATACTAGAACGAATTTCCTTTCATCCGTGGAAACTTGCCTTGATGCAAATACAAACCAAAATATATTAGAATCTAACAACAGAACGGAAAAATCCTGGTCTGCACTAGAGAAAGCCGTTGGAGAATCCGCCCATCATATCCTGGGCACCAAGCCACCAAATAGAAGGGAATGGATCAGTCAACTCACATGGCTGAAAATAGAAGAACGAAAGGAGACGTTATCAAAGATAAATAGCTCAATACAAGGATCCCATGAAGTCGACGAATTAAGAAGGAAATATTCATCATTAAACAAAGAAGTTAAACGTTTAGCACGCAGCGATAAGAGAAAATACATATCTCATCACCTAACCGAAGCAGAAACAGCAGCACGCCACAACAACTTGCGAAAAACATACAAATCGATAACTGCTATTACCAACAGCCGTCCTTCTGCTTCACCTCCACTCTTCTCTATTGACCGGAAACTAATAACTGACCAGGAACTGCAACTAACTAGATGGAAGCAACATTTCGAAAGCCTAGCTCATGACACAGTGACAACGCCACAAACTGTCTCAACACCAAACATTACGCAAAACCACAATATCTCAGAAACTCCTCCATCAATACAGGAAATCCGTTCAGCAATATCTAAACTGAAAAACAATAAATCACCTGGAACGGACAACATAGTGCCAGAACTAATTAAAACCGACCCCGCCTATTTTTCCTCGGTACTTACACCTATCATCGAGGATGTTTGGGCCCAGGGTACTATTCCGAAAAGGTGGACAGAAGGACTTATAATTCCTCTCCCAAAAAAAGGCGATCTCCGCCACTGTAATAATTGGCGTGGAATAACGCTACTAAATACAATACAAAAAATCATCGCATTGGTATTGTTAGATCGCTTGTCCCCGCTCGCAATCAAGATAAGAGATGAACAAGCCGGTTTTAGAGAGGGAAGATCTTGTGCGGATCATATCGCAACGCTCAGAATCATCGTCGAGCAAGCGAAAGAACTGGACTCACCACTCTATGCACTTTTCATTGATTTTGAGCGTGCTTTTGACACTGTACATAGAGATAGTATATGGGATATACTTCGAAGGAACAATGTCCCGGAAAAACTTATAGGCATTATGCAAAGCATGTACGAAGATGCGCCTAACTATGTATACTACAAGGGTAAATTCTCTGAAGTGCTTAAGATAAAGCAGGGCGTTCGGCAGGGATGCGTTCTTTCACCACTATTATTTTTACTTGTTCTTGATGAAGTTATGAAAGCAACCAATAATCAGGCACCCCATGGGATCCAATGGACACCATTTTCAAAATTAAATGACCTGGCATATGCAGATGATCTCTGTCTATTGGCCCACAATTTCGAAAGCATAGAAAGTAAACTAACTGCACTAAGATCAAATGCCCTAAAAGTTGGTTTAAAAATCAATATAAAAAAGACCAAGCTTATGCGTATAGCTACTACAAACACAAACAACCTATACATAAATGGAACAGCTATCGAAAACGTAGTTTCCTTCTGTTATCTCGGATGCATTGTTTCGAAAGATAACGGTGCTAGCGATGATGTTGACAATAGAATTAATAAATCCCGAAATGCTATGTCGAAATTGCAAAGTATATGGCAGTCAAACGAACTATCTCAACGCACAAAGATTAAGATATATAATGCGTGTGTCAAATCGGTTCTTTTGTATGGTTGCGAAACGTGGGGCCTTACAAAATCCCAGATAAGAAAACTGCAAACATTTGAAAATCGATGTCTTCGCAGAATAATACGATGTTTTTGGCCGAATACTATTAGTAATGCCGATTTATTAAGTCAAACCAACCAAAAATTGATCACCTATGAAATAAAAAAGCGGAAATATGGGTGGATCGGTCATATACTAAGGTCAAACAACACCATTGCCAAAATAGCTCTACAGTACAACCCCCAAGGTCAAAGGAGGGTAGGCAGACCTAAAAATACATGGCGCAAAACCGTTGAAAGAGAGTTACAACCGATTGGCTATTCATGGGCAGATGCGATACGAACAGCACCAAACAGAACGAGTTGGAGACTATTAACTGAGGCCGTTTGCTCCCAAGCTGGAGATTAGCGGATATATATATATGAACACGGTATTATATTCTGTTATAATTGGTGCATAATTTACAAAAATTTACTCGCGCCAGTTTTAATACAACTCTACGTTTTAAGCGATATCTTGTATTTTGTAATGCGTTTTTTAAAACACAACAACAATTTTCTTTTTACCCACTTACAACTGCAATTCGAGCGGAAAGAACCCAATCAATTGTAGGGGAATGCAAGAAAATATAAACTCACTGTTTATTGTTGGTGTTTTGTTTATGGTTACAGGTATGACTTTGAGTGTTTAGAATTCTTATTTGCTTTAGGGTTTTATTTGTATAATATTTTTAGCTTTTCTAAAATCTTTGGAAAAGGTTTCCTGATGATCCGGCCTAAAGCAACTAGTGAAATACGCATAGCTTCCCTACACAATAAATTTCAGTGTATTTATCAAATATGAAAATTTGGGAATTCAGCACCTCATACAGAAATCTGATTAAAAATATTCCCATTTAGGGCCCTCCCCTTCTATATCGGTGACATTTTTACAAATCAACTTAAGTCAGATTAAAAAAAGTTGAAACAAATTTTGATAATCATACGAACTTTCATTAAAAAAAACATTTTTGTTTGCGTTTTTAAAATTTTGAATTATAAACGAAATTTTCTTTAATATTGGCTTATTTTATTTTTTGATTTTTATTATTATTATCAAGGCGAATTCATACAAGTTGGTCTTATTTTGAAAACGCTTAACAACACTGTAAAATATTTTAACGTTGTGTCAAAAATTCAAACAAATATTTGATTTTGTTTTTATATTAAATTGTGTTTTTTTTTGAAATGTTATTTATAACTTAAAGAAGTTTTAAATTTCACAATTTTAATCGAAAATTATGGAATTTAGTTAAGATTCCCCAGAACCAACAGGACGGTATACCATTTTGACACAAGGTTAGTAATCAGCTGTTGCTTACGTAGCAAAATAAGTTCACCTGGTGTATATTCGCCTTGATTATTATCTTTTCACAGAGTTTTATTGTAAAAACGTTTTTGCTATCTTATCTCGCCTTAAGATGTTATGTCAAAATGCCACAGATATAAAGTCTCTACCGAACGTATCTTTAATGGTCAAATTCACCTATTTATTTAAATATCAATTCATATTTAAAACTCGTTTTTCATGCCAAAAAAAAATTAATATGAATAATAAAATAGAATTGCTGAAATTGGCCATAATTTCACATAACCCTTTTGTAAATGTCGGAATATTGCAAATAATTCTGTGCAAGATTTTGTTTTAATTGGTCTATCCGCTGTGGGTCCAATCAACCTGGTTATTTAAAATTAATTTTTTATTGATTCCATTCAAGGCGAATTCGCCTTGATTCCATTTTATTACAGGCACAATCAGCTTTCTGAAGTTCTAAACAATAATTTAGGAAATTACTTAATTTTTTTTGTTCTTTACTCTCTCTCTCTCGTTTTAGCTCGTATTCACTACAGCGATGAAGTCCTGCTGAGCGATGAATATCGTGCCGAATATCGACGACAAGAATTCGCCAGCAAAGAGTCCATCAATGTAACACCCTCCGCTTCGCCTCACGGCTCACCTCAATCTCGCCAAAGACTAGGTCAGCATTTAAGTAAATCGGCTTCCGAATTGAATGGTCATCAACAATCACCGCAAGTCTCTCCAAAAAGAGCGAAAAGTGCGGCTGCACCGCACACAGGCAGCAGTTCTGGATCAGGAGTTTTACAGAAGACCCATGGCTTTTTTAATAATCTCAAACATCGGTGGGGTCGTGCAAAAAGTAAAGATCGTGTAGGCCGCAAATCACCAAGTGATTTTCTCGAAGAAAGTACCGATTATGCAGCCGATTATAGTTCGGAGAGCAGTTCGGTTACACAAAGTCCAAGACATCGCTCAAAAACTATTGGCGGTTCTCCGCTAGCCAAGGAATTTAAGGCCACAGCTAAAATGGCTCAAGCGATACAAAGATTTGGTGGCTCTATGGAGGGTATAATAGATGAGGATCCTGAAAATGGTCACTCGGCATTGGGCACTGATTGTCAAGTGACCTGTAGGCAACTGGAACAGTTACAGGTTTGTGTTAAACAAGCTAAAACATGTCTATGCATAATTTTATCAACTATTAGAAACAAAATGAGCAAGAATTTTTGTTTCTTTTTGCAAAATTGCAGGCTGAAGAAATGCGCCGCAAAAAGGAAGCACAATTACGTCAATATGTCTTTTTTCAATTACGTGTGCATCTCAAGAATGGCAGTGATTTGGTGGCCATGGATAAAAATGGTACGGTAATGAGGTTATTTATTTATTCACTGCATTTTAGTTCATTTACAAAAAGTTTTTTGCTAAATGAAAAATGTACAAAACTTTTTTCAATCGCATTTACATTTTCTGTAGGTTTAAGTGATCCTTATGTTAAGTTCAAGATGGGCGGCAGACTATTGCATAAATCACGTACAATACACCGAGATTTGAATCCTGTGTGGGATGAAGTATTTGTGGTACCTGTTGAAAATCCCTTTGAACCCGTGGTAATTAAGGTGAGCTGGACAATTAATATAAAATTACATTTAAACAGATCTTAAAGGACGTTCAGAGAATTGTCATAACAAAAGAAAAACAATTTAATTAACAAACTTAATTGCGAATATTGTGTGTCTATTTGTTTGATAAGAAATTTATATTTGCTGTAGTATTTCTTGAGAAAAAACATTTCATTATGTTATTTTGCTTTCAAGCTAAAATAATTTGTAGTTTAGATGTAAATGAAGTAAATGTTTCGCAATTATAAAGACTCAAAATAAACATAATTAATTGCAAGCAATTATTTGTTCACAGGATGTCGGCAATAAGTAGTTCTTCATCATGTCACCAATTTCAGGGTGATAATGGAAAAAAGCACAAAAAAGTGTGTAATAAAAAAAGTGAGGAGTAAATAATTGAGCAGGGCCCTGTTTCTCAAAACTACACGTTACAAATCTACAAGTAAAATTTTTGTTTCAAATATACTTTGCTTGTAGCTTGTGGCGTAGCCACTTGCGAATATAGCTAAAATTACTTTTAGCACTGGCGTCAATAGGTAATCCAAAAAAAAACTTCAGGTTCGGCCTTTAAAATGGACCGAAGATCAAGTTCGGCCTTGGTCTGAAAAAGTGCATTCGGTCGGAAACTAACTATGTCACTGCATGCAAACTTACCTGACAGATTCATGTTATCGTTGGATTAAAATTGTTAAGAGGGTACTTGTGTAAAATACTTCACCTCACTTGAAAGATATGTTCATATGGTCGGCTTAATATGCTAACCTGCTAACTCCTCTACAGAACATTTTACAGGAGAGACAAAAAATTTCATATTTGCTGCTTGGGAAGAAAACCAAAAATATTTGGTTTTACACACTACAAAACTCAAATTGAAAAAAATACATGCTGGTCTACGAGGCTATGTTTCTCTACCACACGGCATCAGATCTGAAGTAACTTAAAAAGTAAATTTAGCAGGTTTGCATATTAAGCCGATGATATGAATTTTTGAATATTCAAAAAAATTTTATCCTGAAGAATTTTTTAACGCAAGGTGAAAGGATTTTCAAAATAAGCCCCCGAAATTTAAAAAAAAAAAATATATATGTTATCGATAACAAAATAAACACAATACTAGATAATTATTGTTATCGATAACTTTTCTATAAATAGTTTTAAGTTATCAATTAATTTTCTAAAGAGAACTTGAAGCTATCGATAACTTCTCTATTTTAAATTAATGCTATCGATAATTTTGATTAAAAAATTTTGACTAAAAATCAAATATGTTAATAGCTTTTGTATCGCAAATCAATTAATTTTACAGGTTAATAAAAAATCAAAATTATCGATAGCTTTTTTTTAAATTTTTTTTATTAACAACTATTAAGTATAAAATTTTAGTTTTTTATTGAAAGTCAATAACTTTTTTAAGTTGAAAGTTAACAACGAAGCGAAAATTCTGATAGTGCATAGAAAATATTCCTGGAAAATATAAAAGGAATAAGACTATTAAAGTATTAAAGCTTTTAAAATTGCTATCTGACTTAAAATACACATTCAATATAATATGAAAATTTGAAAATATATATGTATATCGATAACTTTTCCATAGAAAATTAAAGTTATCGATAACTTTTCCATAGAAAATTAAAGTTATCGATAATTCAAGCTATTGATAAGCCCAATCTTTTATAGAAAACCTACTGGACATTAATAAAGCCATCGTAAGCGCTAAAACAACCAACAAATTTAATATATATACGAAAATATCTAAATTTAATAAAAATAGCAAAAAAAAAAGCAAATGTATCTGCTCTTTGGCAAGAATAATACCGGAAAAAGAGGCAACCAGGAAAAATTTGTATAAAGTCCAAAAAAATTTAAAATACAAAAAATTGTAAAATAGACAAGTAAGAAAGTATAGTCGGTCAAGCCCGACCATATGATACCCTACACCACATTATTTTAAAACACATCATGCTTATGTGTCCATATAAATATAGATTTATCTATGTTTATAAACTTCATAAAAATCGGTTTGAAAGTTTGTAAGAGCAGAAATTGCCCCCTGCCTCCCCTTGTGGTCCTATTTTTTAAAAACTGTATAGCTAATGTGTCCCTATGGATATGGATCTATGTATGTTTTAAATTTCATTAAAATCGGCTTGAGAGGCAGATTTTTTAAAAAATGCATACATTTTGTGTCTTTATAGATAAGGTTCTATCTATGTTTTTAATTTCATTTAAATCGGTTTGATAGTTTCTGAGAGGAAGAAATTTCCCCCTATCTTCCTTCGTGGTCATACGATTCGGCCCATTTTCAATAGGCTTGGTCCTTGTGCCAATAAAAACCTATGACCCAAATTTCATCAAATTATCTCCAAAATTGCGACCTGTACTTTGCGCACAAGGTTACATGGACAGCCAGCCAGCCGGACGGACATCGTTAGTTCGACTCAGAAAGTGATTCTAAGACGATCTGTATACTTTAAGGTGGGTCTAGGACCAATATTTTAAGGCGTTACACACATCAGCACAAATGTATAATACCCTTTCCACTATTGTGTTGTGGGTATAAATATAGAAAATTTAGCTAAAAAAAAGTTTTAAAACGAACAAATATAGACATAAACCAGTAAGAAAGTATAGTCGGTCAAGCCCGACCATATGATACCCAGCACCACAGTATTTAAAAACACATTATGCTCGTGTGTCCATATAAATATGGATTTATTTATGTTTGTAAACTTCAATAAAATCGGTTTGAAACTTTGTGAGAGACAGAAATCGCCCCCTACCTCCCATTGTGGTCCTATTTTTGATAAACTGTATAGCTTATGTGTCCATATAGATATAGATCTATCTATGATTTGAATTTCATTGATATCGGTTTGAGAGGCACAAATTGCCCCTAATTCCTCTCGTGGTCCTATATTTTAACAAATGCATACTTTTTTTGATATGGTTATATCTATGTTTTAAATTTCATTAAAATCGATTAACAAGGTTACGTTATAATGTGCTAAATTCCCATTTCATACCATTGACAAACTGAAGTTTATTGTTGATGGGATAAGCTATTCCTATGCGAATTTCGCTGGTTGCTTAGGCCAGATCGTCAGGAAACTTCATCCAAAGATTTTAGAAAAACTAAAGATATTTAACCAAATAAAACTGGTAAGCGAATAAGAATTATAAGCCCCAGTTTTACTTGTAACAATCACGGTTGTCAGATTTTTTTGAGCTCCATCGCCAAACCGGATGTCAGAAATCGCCAAACGTCAATTTTGTTCAGTTTTTGTAATCAGCCCAATTATGAATAAAAATTCCCCGGGAGTTTTTTCCTTTTACCCATTTTTTTCAATTGAATTAACATAACAAATGAGAGAAGGGAGAAAACTCCTGGGGAATTTTTTTTCACAATTGGGCTGAATATTTTTTTTTAAATATTAAAAAATCGCGAAAAACTGAGAAAAAATACGAAAAAGTCGCCGAAAGGAAATTTTGTTTTGTTTCTGTTATTTTTTTTTTTTTTTAATAACATAAAATGGAGATCATATGTTATTCAGTAAAAAAAACTTAAATTAAGTACACAAGTCTATAAGAACGTACACTTCAGCCTCATCGATTGCGTTACTGGTGTTTTGACCTGCATGCATTCTATCAAAATTAAATAGTGACTGAAATAAAATTCACTTCAAATGATAACAAAACAAAAATCATGTAAAAAAAGTTGCCAGTTTTTTTTTTAAATGGGTAATGATAACAAAAAATTACAAATTGTTAAAAAAAAAATCGCTGAAATAATAAAAATGGTAAAAATAGCCAAGTAAATCGCCAGATAAATCAGAAATCGCCAAAAAAAAGTCGCCAGTCGCCAAATGGAAAATCCCATCACCAAACACGTTTTAATATCGCCACGTTTGGCGAGAAATCGCCATATCTGACAGCCCTGGTAACAATATCAAAGCTTAAACAAAAACAACAACAATAAACAGTGAGTTTATCTTTTCTTACAATCCCGACCACAATTGGTTGATTTTTTGTCAACTCTAAATGAAGTTGTAAGTGGGTAAAGAAAAAACAATAATAAAACAAATTTCTTTATTTTATTTTGCCAGTTCAGTTTTATTTACACTGCCACATGCATATTAGTTATCAAAGTTTTTCTTGGGATTCAAAAATTAATTAGCAAGGTTACGTTATAATTTGCTAAATCCCATCGAATTCGAAATCGAATCGATTTGATAGTTTCTGAGAGGAAAAAATTTCCCCTTATCTTCCCTTGTGGTCCTATGATTTTCAATAGGCTTGGTCCTTGTGCCAATAAGAATCTATATACCAAATTTTATCAAATTATCTCCAAAATTGCGACCTGTGCTTTGCGCACAAGGTTACATGGACAGCCAGCCAGCCAGCCGGACGGACATCGTTAGTTCGACTCAGAAAGTGATTCTGAGTCGATCGGTATACTTAAAGGTGGGTCAAGGACCAATATTTTAAGGCGTTACACACATCAGCACAAATGCGTAATACCCTCTCCACTATTGTGTTGTGGGCATAATTAACTGAATAAAATAAAAATGTTAAAAAAAAAATTGCAATAAAACGGGGAGAAGCACTAAATTTATTAAATCACTTAATTCAACGAAAACAAATATTCACCAAAGTTTAAAAACGTGAAAATATATAAGAACCGCCTTACTTGGCAAATATTTAAAAAAAAAACGAAGAATAAAAATGTAAAAGAGAAAAATAAAAGGAATTAATCAAAGAGGAAACTTTTAAATCGCTTTAATTAACTTAAAATCTATTTAATCACTAGAGATAATAGAGATAATTAAATCACTATGGATGCTATTTCCATAGTCTAAGAACGATGTCAACCAATTATCTTTCTGAATCATTAAATTTGCGTTAAAATGGCATCGACTTGTTTTTGCATATTGTTGCATATTTTGGTGAAAATGCTTATTTTTGCATATTTAGTTTTTAAATGCATATTTTGAAATTTTTGAGAGATTTAATAAGATAATTCATAGAACATGATATAAGCAAGTAGAACTACTTTTAATAAATCTGTGGCCGTATGGAAAAACTAGTTAACTCCACTTTTTTCGTAAACTGACATAACACCAAAAATAGAAAGCATGTTTCATTTACTATCACTCTGTCAGATCGAAATTTTGATATAGTTTCTCATTTAAAAGTTATTTGAAAAACCAAAATCAGGAAAATACCAATTTTTACGTAAAAACTAGATAACTCCATGCATTTTTTAAAAAAACAAGATAACTCCAAGACAAAACAGAAAAATAAGAAGTTTAAAACGACGTTGTTTCGAAAACTAAGATGGAACGAGCGTAATAGAACAAATTTGGGTCGCAAGTTCTTTGGGTCAAAATGTTAAACATAACAACTGCAACTCCAGAAAATTCAAAGAATATTATATGAATTCTTTATATGCATATTAGAGCGACTCACCAAAAAAGTGCTCGATGACCCTCCTAAAAATGAACCTTTGACTTAAATATTTCGGATCCAGCTCTGACCTCTCGTGAGCTAGACCATTTTGAAAGAGGGTATATTTTTGCATGTTTTGTTAATTTGAGGATCTGTTTCCTTACCAACAATATTGGTATCATAAGAAAGGTTTTTTAAGACGCTTCCAACTGTATATATAATTTGTCCAAGGAAGATCACCCATGCCCTTTTTTAAGGATATTCTATAAAAAAGAACGGTTTTTGAATTTTTTGTTCGTGGTTGTTTGTAATAAAAATGCCAAATTAACATATTTTAATCTTTAGTCGATTTAATTAAATACGTGTCTCAGATTTTTTTTTTTTGAAATTCGTGCTAGTTCGCGTTTTGACAAAAATGCAATGGGGTGGTAGCCCTTCGTGTTAAATAGGGCAATATGGGTATCAAATTTTTTCTTTTGCCAAGTACATCATCTTTGTATGTAAATAATTTAGATTTTTGCAAATTAGATGTATTTTACACGGTGCTCTGGAATATATTTAAATGCAATTTTGTCGTAACTCTAATATGATAGCGGATTTAGTTTTTAGAAAGAAAGAAAAAAGGAAATGATCCACAACTTTTTGACGGCATATTTTTTTCGCAAACTAAACTCATTTAATTAAGTTTACGCATAAAAACAGACAAAAGCTCGGCTTATTTTTCACAAAAGTAAAAATCTTTTTTTTTGAAAAAACTGGAAAACTCCATTTTTTCGAAAAAAATGATAAATTAACGTGCTGAGTCAAATAGTTGATGTTTTTCAACAAATCATTACTTTATTTGCCTTAATTCCATAAAATTAAAGTTTTTTCGGAAAAACTAGATAACTCCATTTTTCGAAAAAACATGATAACTGACATTGACTTTCGGTTCTAATGTCCAAAAATTAGTTCAATGGAACCAGGAATCTTTAACATATTTTAAAATTATGTTTTGTTAAATGCGCATGCATAATAACTTAAATTCATATGAAATAATTAGCGAAATATGTTTAAAACTTTAAATGTGTTTTTCTCGTGTTTTCAAAAAACGGAGTTATCTAGTTTTTCCATACGGCCACAGAAATATTTTTTTTTTTTTTTGTCTATGAAACAAATTAAAAAAATATGCCTAAAAATTAGTTTAAAAAAAATATGCAAAAGCCTTTAAAACAAAAAAACAAGTAAGAAAGTATAGTCGCTCAAGCCCGACCATATGATACCCTACACCACAGTATTTAAAAACACATCATGCTTATGTGTCCATGTAAATATGGACTTATCTATGTTTATAAACTTCATGAAAATCGGTTTGAAAGTTTGTGATAGGCAGAAATTGCCCCCTGCCTTCCCTCGTGGTTTCATTAAAATCAGTTTGATTGAAATTTTATCAAATTATCTCCAAAATTGCGACCTGTACTTTGCGCACAAGGTTACATGGACAGCCAGCCAGCCGGACGGACATCGTTTGTTCGACTCAGAAATTAAAAATAATTGATATATTTCTGTGGAAGTAATTTTTTTAAATATGACTGTTTTTACATAAAACTAATTTAAATTGCACTTTGTTATTTAAAGTGATTCTTAAGTAACCATTTTTAATTGAGAATTTTTGATAATCCAAAAATTATTAGCAATTGAAGTAATCTTTTCGGTGGCGCACTAAAGGACGGCAGATAGAAACAAAATGATACTATCTTCATTATATTTTTACCTCCAATATTTTTTTCATTGAAATAACCAAAATGTTCTATCTATATTTAATCCACTGATGTATCATCTTTTCTCAAATTCTCTCCCAATTAAAATTTTTAATTTTTGTAAACACTGCAGCCATTGATTTAAATCGTCAATACAGAATACATTTTTGCAATATCATCGTGCTCCTTTGTTGAGAGAGAAAATATTCTTTAAATGGAACCAACAATTTAAAAATTCGATCTAACGCTGCCATTAAGGCCCTGCGTTCACTTAAGCCTTCCCTCCTGCATTTTGTTGTTACGTGATATTGTTATAAAGCACAGTGAAATAAAATTTAATTAATATATAATCGACCTGTTTTTGGATTTGTATCATACATAAGTTTTTTTTATAAAAATTTGTAATTTAAATTTTTAATTTTTCCTGTTTTTTGGGTACTTTTGAAAAAAGTTAAAAAAATAAAGTAATATCGTTGGGCTCATGTAGTAAGGCCCTAACTCACATAAATGCAACTTTACAGGAGAATGCAAAAACATAATAGAAACTGTATGTACCATAATGTAAAATGCTTATTCAATTTCTTGTTAAACTGATATTTTTGATGCTATTGTATTAAATTTTTGTGACGAGGTGTGAGGTGTATTTGTGGGAAATGTATTGGAATCACTAAAAAACTCAATTTCGAAAAAAATCGAGTTAGAGCCTATCTGAAACTTCTGAAGGAGGTAGCTAACTTACGGACAATATTATTTCTACTGAAAAAGCCAATCATCGTAGACATTTGAGACTTTTTTATGACTGGATATATCCGTGATGCGAAAACGCAACACTGGATTTTAAATTATCAAATAAAATATATTTATTATATAATCACTTGCTATTTAAAACAACAAAATAAAAACTTGAATATATGTTAACTAGATGACCCGTGCGAATATTTCGCACCGTTAGTTGTCATTTTTGTAACATGAAATGAAAATAATTAATAGAAATTTTAGTAACTTCAATACATTTTATTAAAAGTATAAAAATATTAGAAATCATAATATAAGTATATCATACATATTTACATACATACACACATATGTTTAAATGCTTTTATGATACTTCTTTGAATACAATGTTAGTGGTAATGACATGATCATCGTTAACTTTTTGCCCGTACGAATCCTTTATCAATGAAAATATTATTTTTTCAATTTCAAATTATTTTTCGTCATTAGTGTTAGAAATAAGCTTTAAAATGAGATATCATTCATTAAATTTGATGCGGTGGTATGGGAGATATTTGTAACCGACAAAAAAAAGTGCTTTAGAAATAATATATATGACTAGATGACCCGTGCGAATATTTCGCACCGTTAGTTGTCATTTTTGTAACATAAAATGAAAATAATTAATAGAAATTTTAGTAACTTCAGTACATTTTATTAAAAGTATAAAAATATTAGAAATCATAATATAATCATACATAATTACATACATACATACACATGTATAAATGCTTTTATAATACTTCTTTGAATACAATGTTAGAGGTAATGTAATGATCATCGTTAACTTTTTGCCCGTACGAATCCTTTATCAATGAAAATATTATTTTTTCAATTTCTAATTATTTTTCGTCATTAGTGTTAGAAATAAGCTTTAAAATGAGATATCATTCATTAAATTTGATACGGTGGTATGGGAGATATTTGCAACCGACAATAAAAAGTGCTTTAGAAATAATATATATATATATATATATATGATATAAGTTGTTGTTATTTATGTGTTTTGAAATTTTCGATAATTTTTTCACCTTTTTCAAGCTAATGGCCAATTTTTAAAATGCAGGATATTTCGCAGTAGGTAAATTCTGTATGACAATTTCTTTTTTTTTTCTTATGCCCAAAGTGTATTATTTTCCTAGAAGGAAGCAAACTTACACCAAAGTAGTCCCGTGATAGGTCTTTGGTGAAAGAGACCGGTGCTAGTTCTAACACTTTATATAATTAAGACCTATCACTTTAACATGGGGTTGTCATATTTCAATAAAACAAGTTCAGTAAAAAGTGTTACACCATCGGTGAATACTGGGGTCTAATCACCGCATACGATATCGAGCAAATTTGATCGAAATTATTTATTTTGGTATCATGAAACTCGATATCGACTGATATGTATTGAATTTGAAATAATAGCATTCGATATCGAGTAACTCGACATTACATTTATCCAGTTTTCATTCGATACCTCAGTGTCTATCGTATGCAAAAAACTTCGATAGTTTATTCGATACGATAGTATCGAATGCGGTGATTAGACCCCTGTACTGTAATTCATTACTTTTTTACGCTTTTTGTTCTTAATATACCAGGTAGATGATAAGTTCTCCTTTCACTGGTCATTAATTCTATCTTTTTGAACTTGTTCTATTTTCACAAATTCCAGGACCAGTCTGTTGTTACAATTGACAGGGTTATTTCAATAAGTACAGTCAGAGAAAATCGAACAAGTAGTGTGAAGTTATCCTCTCCCAGGATATTAAAGAAAACCAGTAAGAGTACTAAATTCGGCTGTGCCAAATATTTGATACCACCCACTGACACCTAGGATATTTCAAGAGTGAACATTATATTGAACCTGTGGTAAATTATGAACCGATCTTTACGAAAGTTGACAGTGTGATTTCTAGTCATATAAAACTGTGACAGAACAAAATTTATTACAATAGATATAAATTATAAATTTGTTATGGTTTAAGGCGTACTAAAGTGTTTTTCGAGAGTGGGCTTTATATGGGGCCTATGGTAAATTATGGACCGATCATTTACAAATGTGAGAAATGTGACGTAGCAGTGCACCCAAAGTGCTTTGGAGCATATCATAATTGAATTAAAAATGAAATGTATATGAATATCTTTTTTAATTTTTTTTCCTAAAGACGTGAAAAAAAAATTTAAATTTAAAATGTTTGCAAATGCGCTTAATTTTTATATCGTTAAGGCCCAACGTTGCGTTTTCGCAACTGGGGTTATCTGGGCTCCCACGTATCCGGTTTGCTAGATGTTTCAGAATTCTAGTCAAAAAACTTCGAGATATTTAAGAACGGTAAAAAAGCTTTTTGATACCGATGATTGTGCAATTAAAAAAGGAAAAGAAATTTTAAATTTAAATAACATCAGAATTATTTGTATTTACAAATTACGGTTATATGTATTGGTGATACACTAACTAATTGGGAGGGATTTAGTTCACTTAATACTCAAGTCGTATTAATTGATATTGCAAATAGTAAAATTAACAATGTGGAAGGAAAAATAGCACGACAAATTAAAAAAAAAATCCGTAACGTTTTGCAATAAAATAAAATAAATTTCAAATATTTTTGATCTGTTCTGGAATCAAAGTGAGATCTGAAAATAAATGTTTTCATAATGCATTGATTGGCATTCTCTAAGTACAAGACACAACTTAACTTTTAATAAAACATTACTTTTTTATTAAAACAAGCAAAAATTTAAATTAGTTATTTAAGTTTTTTAAAGATATTTGAATAAACATATCGCACCTGTTCATCAAAAGTAACACAACTCAAAAAATTCTATTTTCCACTTTTTTGAAGGAAACAGTGTATGATTACCATATCTAACGACTGTAAAATTTTTGGTATTCTATTTGTAATATTTCATGAGAGAAATGCCTTTATGTCTTTCTTTGCGTACTCATATTGTTTGTTTTGATTCAATTAAAGAGTTGTAATTTTAGTTGCGTTGAAGTGTTCAAGGGTTATGGTGCTCAAATGAATCAGCGAAACTGTATTAATTCGAGTTGTGATTGTTTTCATGTTAAAAATCTGTTTATCAATAGCTGTTGATTTTGGGTTGTGATAAGCATAACTTGAAATAATATTGACATGTAGATCAAAAAATTTCATGAAAACTGTATTAAATCAAAAATCCGTAATAATTTCGGAAAAAGGAAGAAGAGAAATAAATTTTGTGATTTTATTGAAATGTTAGTGAGTTTCCTTTATAACGGTATATTTGTTTATAACAATAATTCCATCATATTGGCGGAATTAGCTTTTTGCCTCTACTGAAAACTTGTAAATTTTGAGTTGTGTTACTTTTGATGAACAGGTGCGATATGCTGAATGTTTTTATATTTTTGTTTTTAGTTTAATTAAAAAACGATTTTTTTGGACATTTTTAATTTTTTAGTCCATATTTTGAATTTTTCATGCATTTATTGCCAAAAATAAATCACTATATAAAATTGTATATAAAATAAAAAAAAAGCTAAGTTTATAAAACACATAATTAAAATAAAACAAAATCGCTAAATTTGTGAATATTTTTTTAGTTTCGTATGAGAGCAATTTTTAACTTAAAGGTGATTACTGAAAATTAACTCCTTTTCTAAAATAATCATCAGTTTTTTGCAGCTATAATTTTTTAATATTTTTTGTTATTTATATTCCTTATGTCTTAGATCGAAAGTAAGTTTAAGTTTTTATTACAAACTAGCATTTAACCCGCTACTTCGTTAGCGTCTCCTTTTTCTTCGTGTACATATCTGTATGCCAATGTTTATTTTCCCATTTACTCAGGACCTTGCATGTTTAATTTTTTCTTTTTAGGTCCAATACCAACGGAAATTCAAAAAGTACCAGTCAAATAATAAAAAAAGTACCAAAAAGTTCACTCTTATAGATTCTCATCCACCTAAGACATTGCATCTTGAATTTTATGTCTCTAGGTCCAATACTAAGGGAAATTTAAAAAGTACCAGTTAAAGAACAAAAAAGTTCCCTCATAGCTTCGTATCCACTCAGAACATTGCATATTGAATCTTATGTTTTAAGGTGCAATATTAACGATAATTCAAACAAGTAAGAGTGCTATGTTCGGCTACGCCGAATCTTATATACATGCATTAATGTGTATGTGTATGCGTAAAATTAAACACATTACAAATAAAATCCACCCACCACTTGTAGTGAAGGGTACACTGAAAAAATTTTCTTCACAGATCCAATGAAATTTACATTCAAATTCAACCTATGTAACCTTTCATTGAATTAATGAAGGGTTAATAAAATCAATGACAACATTTTCATTGATTTTATGAATCCTCATTGAAAAAATGGATAAAATAAACGTTTGTCATTAAATTAATGCAAAATTTTCATTGATTTTATGAAACATTTCATTAATCCAATGAAAGGTTACATAGGTTGAATTTTAATGTAAATTTATTGGATCTGTGAAGAAATTTTTTTCAGTGTATAAAAAAACAACAAAATAAACCACATTACCAACACTGTATTGCCATAGCCACTATATGACCGTAGAAACCAAAATTGAATTGGTTTGCATGGTATGTTTATGTAGTTTTGGTAATACAGTGTTGGTATCTCAGCCATTTGTGGACCGATCTTGCTGAATTTCAATAGCAAACAATTCCGGCCATATGTGACATAAATGTATAATAACCTAACCCCCATCGTATATGGGGTCTTCGCAAAACCTATTTCAACGGACAGACGGACATCGTTAAATCAACTTCGCTCCTCATAAGGACCCAGAATATATATACTTTATAGGGTCTAACATCAATATGATAGAAATTACACTCAGAATGACAAACTTATATATGTATACCCTATTCACCTACCTGTGGTGAAGGGTATAAAAATACCAAAAAGCTAAAGAAAAATATCAAATTTCCCGTATTTCGTTTTTTGGGTACTATTTTTCCCCCCTATTAAAGTATCAAAAATTTCAGTATTGTAGTGGCAGTCCATAATTAAGTACGAATATGTCAATGAATGGAGAAAAATGTTTTGTAAAAAAGTACCAAAAATAGTTACGATTTTCACCCCTTAAATGCTCGAAAGTACCAAATTCATATTCGTATTTTTTTGATAAGTTTCGAATGTGGTACAAACTTTATTTCTAGGTGTTTTGGTTCAAAAGATAGATGGGGTAACAAAAAAGTACCAAAATTCAGGTTTTTCCCGCTTACTCCCTAATAAGGCCGAATTTCGAAAAAGTACCAGACACCTGACCGCTTATTTTTCTAAAGAACATTACATTATTACATTTTTTTGTATCACTTTTAGTTTTGGTAATATAGGTGACCGAGTTTTCCCCTTTTTACCCCTTTAACATTCGAATTTCCAAAATCCCGTCTTAGTGGATCGATTTGGGGAATGACCAACCTCTGGTCCAAATGTCAAGTTTTTAGCTTCAGGCTTTTAGGCTGTGCGATGATGAATCAGTCAGTAACGTTACAATTTTATATATATCGAGCCCTAACCGCGAAAATAACGTAAGCGACATGATTTTCAATTTTCGTTCTTTTTAATAAATGACTTTATTGGCAACCCTTGCATCATGGCATGGTCACAAAAGGTACCGTTACGATTTTATAGCAAAAAAAATTTTATTGTAAGCGACAAATTTCATACAAAATAAAAATAAAATAAAAAAGCTCTCTCCTGTAAAATTTGATTTTTGGCGGTTACGTTATTTTCGCGGTTAGGGGTCGATATATAGATGTTATCGTATATTGATAAAAGATAAGCAGGCAGTTATTTTCCTATAGCTTCCTCAGAATTGTACGAAATATATTAAATTTTACCCATGCGTTCTTTTGACCTTGAAGATCTCAAGGATGCCATTAGCTAAAATTTGGTTTCAGTCAACTTTAGCACTTTTTTCTTGTTACCACAGTAATATTGATAGAATCAATTCGAAAAACTTATTAACCGAAGAGAGTAATAAATCGCTAACATTATTAATATTTTCACAATCGATAAAATTATACCCGATAGCAATTATCGTAAAATAAACTCTACTTGAACCAAAAACAAAGTCTCAAATCCAAAAAAAAAAAATTGTTTTAAATAAATTACAAAATTCAAAATATCACTGAAAATTGTATATGCGTACATACTTATGTATATGTTTTTGCGTTACAACCACATCATTATTTAAATTAAGTTTTTAATTGCAATTTGAATGTCTCTTTATTAAATACCATCTACAAAATGGTGCATAATGAAAATCCTTTTAGAACCAAAAAATGCAATTTTTTACTAAATGTTTCAAATTATTTAAATCATTAAATTCTAATTATTCCCCTATTTCCCTGATTAACCCCTTTTTGCAGGTGTTTGACTATGATTGGGGCTTGCAGGATGATTTCATGGGTTCAGCTAAAATTGATTTAACACAATTGGAATTGGGCAAAGCAGAGGACATCAATTTGCCATTGAATGATGTCAATCACCCAGAAAGACAAATGGGAGAAATATTGATTAACTTAACACTATGGCCACGTTCCCAGGAGGATAAGGAAATGGTAAGTGTCAGTTAAAGTAATACAATTATTCATATTTATTTAATTCCCTTTTTCATAGCCGACTACACAAGTTTAGTTTTCCGCCACAGGGACTCATGATAATCAAATGAACACAACTCAAGCTATTCAAGAGAAAATGACGGAAATTAGGTTTTTGTTGTGCACAAAATAAAGAGTATCTCTCTGAAGTTTTAAAGTTTTTTGCTGAGAACGATTTATTTATCTTTAATTTTCTTTGTACCTTTGAAAACGAATGATTTACCGTTTTTGTCTTTAACAATAACAATCCCCATCTTTTAGTAACAATTTATGTCACACATAAATATTTATGTTGTCGTGTCGCCTCTGCTCCTCCTCTGGGTATATTTGGTTGTGTTACAACGTTTGCTTAGCATAAAGAAATTTTTTTTTTGATTTTGCTCTTTCTTCGTTAATTTACTTTTTTGCTTTTGTTGTCTTATTTCTGGTTGGTTTTGTTGTTCTTTAACTCCCATAAGAGTTTCAAGAGTGAGTTGTATGTGAGAAATTGTGAATTGCAGAGTTTGAAATGTGATTGTGTTTATAAATTCAGATGAGATACTTTGTACGACAATTTAGTTGAGGTGTCAATCTGTCAAAAATATGTAAATAATAAATATTTATGTGTGAATTAGTTTTAATGCTATAATATTTAACGAGCGTTGCCACATAATCTGTAAGTAGGCATAAGCTAAATATGATAGTTGGTAGACATAGAAAATCTTGCAACATTTTGCGATTTATAGCAAATGTTAAAATTTTTTTTGAAAGTTTAGATTTATAAAACAAAGGAATTTCTTAAGAACCCGTTAAAACTTCAGTTCGATTCATGTTAAGTCAAGAATGAAAAATTGTACATAAAGAAATTTTAATGCATTTCATGTTGTAAACATCCTTTTTTCATAAAAATAATTTAATGATAATTAAATTCAATGAACTTAAACCTAATTAAAATATAAAAAATTTGGATTTAAACCATAAACAGTTCAATAAATTAACCACAATACATCAAATTTAATTTTCATTAAATTATTATTTTTTTTTTTTTGAAGACAGGAATTTTACAACATGAAAATTAATTTAAAATTGTTATTGATAATCATTCATTCTTGACTGACCTGAGATTCGAACCCAGGCGGCGGGTTACCCTGACATGTTTCGATCGCTACCACTCGATCACCTCAGAGGTATTTGCCGTATAGATTTGCAAATATATTTTAAATGTTCAATTTTGCAAAATTTGCGATTTAGTAAAAATTTTAGCAATATTTCCAATTTTATTTAATACTTTGCAATATTTAATTTAGTAAAATTTGCGATTTTCAGAAAAGTTTGCAAAATTGCAATTTATAGAAAATTTTGAAAAATTTGTGATTCATATAAAAAACTTGAAACTTATAAACATATGTATTTTAAAAAATTTTCGAATTTATTAAAAATTTTGAATGATATACGATTAATTATTATTTTTGTAAAATTTGTGATTTATAATATTTTAGCAAGATTTTCGATTCATAAACAATTTTGTAAAATTTGCGATTTATAGAAAATTGTGCAACTTTGCGATTTATAAACAAAACAAAAATGATTGGATATTTAACGAAATTTGCAATTTATAAAAGTTTTGACCAGTACCCATGTTCTGTAACTTTAGTGAGAACTTCTTGCATCGAAAAGATGTGAAACAAAATATTCCATCGTTTCTCGAAAAGTGAGAAAAATGTGTGTCTGTAACTCATGTCGAAAACTATCAAAAGAGATTACGTTGTTACGTTATAAATGTCATAATATTGCACTCGAAGCCGATGTGAGATTGCAGACGTTCAGAACGCCAGTAGCACATATCGTTGACGGCGACCAAAAATAACTTAAATTGAAAATTTTTCAACGACGGCGGCGGAAATACAACCGTCGGCTATGCCAAATTGTGTAAAGAGCGAATTTAATGTTTGTTGTTTGCAAACGAGCTTTGAAGACATTCGTATATTTTATAAAAATGTTAAAAGCAAAATAATAAAACAATGAAAAATGTGCCAATAATAAAATATTATTATTATTATTCTTTGCATTTCGCATTTTTAATTGTTTTTTAGTGTTAAAATTTTTTCTCGCCCCATTTTTATTCGTGAGTTTATTTGACAGTTCAAAGCGGGAACTTTTCTCACCAAAATGATACAGAAACACTTTTTCTGTAAATTGGCGAGTAATTTCCTTACGTGACAGCTTGTACTCGCCAAAAAAAGTTACAGACACAGTTTAGTGAGAAAACCAGCTTTTTGTTTCAATTTATGACATTTTTGTTTCATTTCACACATTTCAATCGAAAACTTTCTCGACGCGAGAGTTACAGAACATGGGCACAGATTTCCAATTTCATGGAAAATGTTGCGAAACTTAGTTATTGCAAAAACTTGAAATTTTCGATTTATAAGAATTTGAAAATATATTTAAAATGTTCAATTTATAGAAAATTTTACAAAAATTTGAGATTTATAAATAATTAAAAAAATTTGCAAAATTTTCTATAAGTCGCAAGTTATAGAAAACTTTGGTTTAAGGATTGATGTTTGACTAATGACTAGGGAGATCGATCGAATAGTATTCGACCAGTTTTAACCGGTTATTTATTCTAATATCGAATAAACCCGTTATTTTTGTAAAATTAACCGGTTATTTTAGTAATGCGTATTTTATATACGTTTTCTTTAATTTTGTTAAAAATGTACCCGTAATTGAAGCTTATAGAGCTTGTGTTCTTCAAACAAAAACCAAAAACAATTCAAAATACTACAAAACAAAAATGTTCAGCTTAAAAGCAATTAGCAATTTGACAGTATTGTTAATATTCGAACTGATTTAAAAGACAATGGTGTTTAAAGGGACATAAAATTATAAGTTGCACAGGTTCTTCAACGTCACGACTTAGAAATCGCCTTTAATTAGTCCACAAGCTTGACATAAACATACGCCAAGTTAAACTTGACTCTGTCCTAAGTAGTTTTTGAGAGACTGCAAATAATTCTTTACTTAAATATGCTGCCAATAATGAATGAAAACTCTTACAGCCATACCTAAACAAGAGCGGAAAGTGTCTTCTAGCTATCAAAAATTCTTATGCCCATACAATTTGTATTAAGCATTTCTAAATAGCGCGACGTCAATGCTTTACAATTGGAAAATCCGATTTTGATAGCGCGAAGTTGGCCGCTTTGTTAATAAATAATGTCAATTTAGCTATTTTTTCGACAATCTAGCGGTCTACTTTTTATTTTTATTATGTGGGTTTTATTAAACAAGAAAGTTAACACTTCTGTTTGTGGCACAACGTTGATGCTCTTGTTTAGGTATGACATATCAGCGTAAAAGCGAAGCGGAAGAAAACGTTCCGCCTTCCGCTCTTGTTTAGGTACGGCTGTTCCAACATACCGGTGGAATCATCGATGTGGAAAAAATCTTCAGTTTTATTTATTAAAACTAGTGCTGGGAAACTATCGATAGACCATCGATATTATCGATAGTCTTAAAATATCGAAAATATCGATAGGAAAAATATCAGTATCGATATTATTATTATTTAAAATACAGTTATGAAGGCATCTAACAGCAGCTATACACACACAGTTTTTTGTCGCAAATTTTTACTTGCTATTATTGATTCGCGCAGAATTACAGCAATGAATACAAATAACAGGAATTGCAAGTGGTATGGATTGCTTAGCAGTGCTTTTTACTGCTAATCAAAGGCCTTTAAGTCGAAATTTTTACATGTTTATATAGTAGAGTTTGCTAAAAACCGTAAAAATGTGAAACCGCGGTTTCGGTTTTAAAATGATTTAAACCGGTCGGTTTGGTTCGATTTTCGGTTTTGAAAATATCAAAGTAAAATTCATAAATAAACATATATATATTTTTTTGCATGAAATAAAATTTTTTTATTTGTTGCAATTCAGATACTTTTATTCGCCCTTAAGTGTATACCTGGGCCAGGCTTTTTTTTGACTTTTTCCCAGTTTTTTTATATAATTATTAAGTATATAGAATGAAACGTTATGTATATGGGCCTGGTCAGGCCCTTCCCTATAATATATGTACTGCAGTTAATAAAATCAAAATGAAACTTTTCAAAAAGCATACACCACACATAAGAATTCTTTCTTTTCTGTTTTTTCGAAAAAATATTTTATTTCCCAACAAAATGTTCCTGCTATAGCCATAAAACTCCTTCATATAAAGTAGACCCAGCCTTGCCCAGGTGCTCGTTAGTGTGAGTTTTTTCTATAGCCACAAGAAACTCCATACAAAATTCAAGTGGCCCAGGTGGCAGTTTATGCCTCACAAATAAGGTGTGTTCTTCTTAGTACTTATTTTGAATTTTAAGAATTTTGAAATACCTTATCATTGTTGAAGGCTGTTATGTATAAAGTTTTTGTATATGAAGTACGGGCATGATGTTTAATTTTAAATTTCTTCAAGCATAAATACATTGTTAAAGTAAAAGCTATTAGGCATTTAAAACCGCGGTTTCGGTTTCGGTTAAAACCGAACAGCAATCCCTATTATATAGGGACTGAAATGTCAAATATTTTTGTACTGTTGTAAAAAAAAAAAAAAATAAAACCAAATGCAATTGCAAGCATAGGACAAAACAATGAACGACCATTAGAGTATAAGTCCGCTTTTTGGGTTTAGAATTTAGAAAATTTTTCAAAGTTGCAAAAGAATATCTTACAGAGCTACCTAAACAAGAGCGGCAAGCGTTTTTTTAAACATGCAAATTCTATTGCCAATGCATTTTCAATAAAATAAAACTACCAAGCGAACTACCAAATAAGATTTTCCAGCCGGGTGGTGTTAAATCCGTGTTCTAAAGGTTTGTTTCGTATAAACTGTATGAAAATGATAAGTTTTGACATAAAACAGACGCTTGCCGCTCTTATTTAGGTAGCTCAGTTATAGTCCCTATTACGTCGGTTCCTTCAGAAATGTACATATCAATTTTTAAAAAACTGCCATCTAAAATAACGTGCGTGTACATATACATATGTAAATACGTCTCATACATTCAATAAAGTGATGAAAACAACGGACTGTAGCCTTATAAAAAAATAATTAAAGTTTTCCTACAGAAGTACAAAGATTCAGTCGATAGTAATATCGATATATCGATAGTGAATTCTTAACTATCGATAAATATCGATAGTAGAAAATAAAACTCCATGAACTTGAAACAAAATTGTCATGGAAGGGTTTAAATTGTGATCGACGAATTGGCTGATATTTCAAACAAATACATGATACATGATATACGTTTGGCTAGATCAAATTTCATTTAACAGTTTCTAATTTACATTATACAGTTATGATCTTAGGAATAATGTTTAGAAAATAAATAGAAATTATAAAAAATAAAGCTTAAGATTGATCAATTTACTAACGCTTTTTTCGGATTCTATCGTCAAATAT
Organism: Pollenia angustigena; assembly: GCA_930367215.1. Lineage (NCBI taxonomy): Eukaryota > Metazoa > Arthropoda > Insecta > Diptera > Polleniidae > Pollenia > Pollenia angustigena. The sequence goes on along the minus strand of OV884060.1, from coordinate 145,703,450 downwards.
TTGTAAAGTCTGAACATACCTTAAGTCATATCTATGTATTTTGTTGGTGCCTTACCATCGTGAATTGTTTTGTTTTTATTCTAATTAACTTTTTATTACAAAAACTAATTTGATTTTTGTATTTTTATGTATTTGAATTAAAACCGGTTAACCGGTTTTTTTAAAAATGCTTAACCGAAACCCGGGTTTTTTTAAATAGCAACTATTCGGAATATTCTCCCTACTAATGACGTCAGCAGTCGTCGATGGCTGCGAGTGTAAGACGGCAAATCCATCTGAGGAGATCAAGTGGTTGCGATCGAAATATGTCATGGTAACCTGCCGGCCAGGGTTCAAGCCCCGGCCACGGTCAATAATGAAAGCTTATCAATAACAATTTAAATAATTTTCATGTTGTAAAATTCCTTTTTTCATAAAAATAACACTACGTGACAATTTTTTGACCAACTGAATTTGACACCTAATCTTTATGTAAAATTTTCCGCTGAATCTGAATATAAAGTCAGAATTGTCGAAAGTACAACAGTTTTTGAGATATTCCAATAACCATTATTTGTGTTTTTCAAAAAGATGCTGTGACATACATAATGATTAGCTGTCAGATTCATTTGGTCACGACTTTGTTGACATTTTGTCACGTAGTGTAATTTAATGAAAATTAAATCTAATGAACTTAAGCCTAATTAAAAATATTAAAAATTTGGATTTAAAACCATAAATAGTTCAACAAAATAACCACACTACTTATTTAAGTTTTTGTACACTTCTGGCAACACAGTCTCTTAAGTCCTTCCTGTTTACGTAAATGAGATTTAAAATTGGATAAAACCATTTTTAAATAATTTATGTTCATACATATATTTACTCAAACAAATTTTTGGGGACTATTAAAAAATTAAAATAGTTTTAAGTTATTGGATTTTAAACCCTAGAGACATGTTGTTTTTTAAAAGTTAGTTAAAGCTTTTTTCTTTGTTTTAACTCCAAAGCAAATATAAATATTTACAACATTTCTCATGACTCATAAAAATAGTGAAAGTTGTAATAAAATAACGATAATTGATAGCTTTTCAATAGAAATAATATTTTTGCTTTTATTAAATAAAATCAATATAGAAAATAAAACAAGTAAAAAAGTATAGTCGGTCAAGCCTGACCATTCGGTACTCTACACCACCACAGTATTAAAAGAAAATTTTTCCAGCCAAAAATGGTACGCATCTGGCAACTATGGCCAATCAAGTGTTATGCGATTAAAATTTATGTATATAAGAGTTCTTTGTGCCGAAAATTACCTAAAGATCAACATTTAGATAAGACTTACTCGTCTTATAGCGTTTTTAAAAGAGAAGCGGCTTATACGTGGCCCATATCTTTGTAACATAAAAGTTATCGTTGCCAAATTTTAAATCAATACCAATATTTACAAGAAAGTTATGGTACTTAAAGCTTATTTCGGAAGTGGGATTTGTTTTGGAGTTATGGTCAAATATCGATCTTAAAAAAAAATTTGGTCAGACGATGTATGTCGCCATAAAATATTCCATCTAAATACCAACATTATAAGATAGCTTATGGACACTAAGACTATTTGGGGTAAAAGTTTGTATGGGGGTAATGTGAAATTATGTACTGCTAAAAATTCATCAAATTATCTCAAAATTTGCGACCTGTACTTTGCGCTCAAGGGTACATGGGGTTGTCTATCCAGCCAGCCGGTGATTCTGTGTCGATCTGTATACTAAAGAAAAGGTGGGACCAATATTTTTTGTGTTAGACACATCCGCATAAACGCATAATACCCTCTGCCCTATTGTAGTGTGGGTTTGATTTAATTTAACAGAAGGGAAGGTATGCTAGTTAGCCGATGCGAAAATGAACGGATTTTAAAAATTATAATTTAACAATAATTCTTCCTAGATATTTTATATGTGGCAATAAGGAAAAAGTTCTTAAGTCTATTGTTTTAGTTTTGTAGGAAAACAATTTTAAATTGTTAAGGGTTTTCTTGAAGATATATTTTTGTTCTTATAAAATCATCACTTCTCTTAGGTTAAAGTTTTTTAAGTTTTTATACCTAAATACTACTCAAGTCAAAGATAGAAAGTAAACATTAGCTTAAGTTAGTTACATAGCAAAAACAAATTTTGCTATAACTTATTAAAAAATAATACAAAATAATTAAAAGTTAATCGATGGGTACCAGAGACCTGCGCCGTGGGATTTCATCGGCGGCGGCGGCTGACGCAAAAAAATGCTCGGCGGCGGCTCGCTCCGGCTGTTAGCCTATGTGGCTGTCATATTTGTATGTGTTTATATTATAACAAACAATTAAAGCCATTTTTTTCATACTATAATTCACTACTCATGGCAAAAACAAGAATCACATGTTTTCAATGACACAGGAAATCAAACATTAATTGAATAATTAGCTATTCCAGAGGTACAAAATTTAACATTTTTACATATAAAACAGTTATAATAAAACACACCATCTTTTTTTAGAACTTCTATTTACACCACACCAAAATTTCGACCACTTTGAAGGCTAGTCTTGGTGTGTTGACCGCGTACACGAATACCTCAGTAGTGACGCAAACAAACATATTTGCGTTTTACTCTTAAATTCACTTTTCTTGCTAAGCATATTTTCGTAATGCACGAAATCTGAATTGAACTCGCTGATCTCGGCAGCCGTATCGCTGAAGTCAATTTCATCCTCTATTACTTTTGATGCTTTAAAAAATACACATATTTAATTTTTAATAGCAGCCAAATATATAGTTTTAAAAACAATCAACACTTAAGGCTGTTTAACAAAAGTGATTTGGCCAAATTTTTACAGAGCTAAAACTTTTCGGCGGGAAAATACACAGAATAGTTATCACAAAAAATAAACAACAATTGCACCAGTGTTCATCCATTTTCCTATATGTCGTTATTTTGAAAATGTTGATGAAATTTTGGTGCTTTATAAACAAGAAACTAAGAGTTGCACTTTTTAAAAATAGACAAACAAAAAAGAATGTGGCAAGGTGTTAAAAAAAGGCAATAAAAATTATTTATAAAGTAATCGGTGGCTAAGCTGCAGCCGATTTTTAGCCGAAGAATTTTCGGCGGCGGTGGCTACAAATATTTTCATCGGCGGCAGGCTAACAGCCGGCTAAGCAGCTTCGGCGCAGGTCTCTGATGGGTACTTTTAAACGTGGATTTTATTTTCAATACAAATAAAGGGTGTTTTTTAAAGCCGGATAGGTTAAGTTCTTAAACGAATTGCGTTCACTTCTAATATTAATGGTCGGTATGCTCTTGCAAATTATCTTGAATATATTTACACCGGAACAACGCTATCTAATTATCCATATTTACTTTCAAAGCCAGTCATCGAAGTTTAATCTGTTTTAAGACTTTTTAGCCTAATGGGATTGTTTGCCGCATGTGGAGTCAGACTAATCCAAAACAGACCCTACAGTCTCTATAACATCCAAAAAATGCATTTTGTTGGCATCATCAGACGTTATTCTTCAAAAATGGAGCCGCAGTATAACGATCCAGTGAAATCGAAACCGCACGAAAATATAAAAGACATTGATCCGGGCAATATATTGCTCTACGCGCCATCCGGCGACCGCAACGATCGGCTTATTGAAATCATAATTTGGCGATAACTACCTTTTGGGTAATGGACATTTTGGACCAGTCAATTAGCCTCCAAGGTCGTGACATTTGACACCTCTTAAATTATTTCCTGTGGGGCTACTTGCAGTCATTGGCTTAAGCTGAAAAACCAGCAAGAACTAAATTCTTGTAGGCCAACATTGCTCGTGGCATACGCCAGTAATAATGAACCGGGAGCCTATATGCCCGAAATCATTTTCAAATGGTTATGTAATGTATTGATTTTTTGAATAAAAACATTTTTTTTTTTTTTTTTTTTTTGTATAATATCATTTTTATGTTATTTTTATACAATTTCAATTTATTACGGTTAAAAAAAAAAACATTTTGTGTCTATGTTTTGTCTATTTTATTCAGGGACCGCAAGAGTTATTAATTTTCTCAAAAAAGTCAGATGAAAAATAGCAGTTGTTTTTTGATTTTTATTTTTCCGATCAAAAATACCAGTTATTTTTTGATTTTTATTTTTTTCAAGCTAAAATAAAAGTTATTCTCTAAAGAAATGTACGTGATTTAATAATTTAGTTGACTTTAAATTTTTATTTTAATGTACAATTATCATTGGAATTTCTTATGCACATTAAAACAATTATTAAAGTCATCTAAATTATTAAAACACGTACATTTATTTTGAGAATAACTTTTATTTTTGTTCAAAAAAATAAAAATCAAGATATAACAGTTATTTTTGTTCAAAAAAAATAACTGTTAAGTTTGATGGAAAATATAAAAATCTAAATTTTAAAAATCAATATATTTTATCATTGACAAGTGCACAAGGAACAATATTGTATACTTGAATCAGTTTTTCGACATTTAATTCTATATGCTTTTTTTGTTTTAAAATTCCAATATAACTGTTATTTTCGGTCCCTGATTTTATTACTATCAATTACCTGCATAGATATAAATAGGTGTGTTCATTTACAGAAAATGTTTACTTTTTTGAGTAATTGTTACTAGTAAGTGTTCACGTACTCGAAAAACTTGCAACGAAAAAGTGAAAAAAGAGCATAAAAATTTGAGAGGCATAAAATTTGTTGAAAATTTCTGATTTTACGAGCAAGAATTATTCAATCAATCACCTGTTCCATGTTTTTGTTTACAAAACAAATCTTATTTTCATAATTTTTAAATTAAAAGTTTTTCGTTAATAAAAAAAGTAATTATTTTGCTTCTGTTAAGGAACAACATTCATGCGCAAATAGTTGAACTATCAATTAAATTTGAAAAGAAATAATCTTGTATCTTACATCTATGTAGTTCTGTGTCGTAGGGACAATCACAATCACTCATAAGAGTGATTATAATTGTAGAGTAAATAAAAAAGGTATATAAATATAAATAAGATGCCGATCTCTTACGTGTTACCTTATGCGAGTAAAGTAAAGAGTAAGCGATTTGAGATTTTGAACATCCACGCTGGTAAATGTTAAGGCCCAACCACAATGTGCTTAAATTGGCTTAAGCGAATGAGCGAATACATGTAAATTATATAAGCAAACCATATTGAACTTAAGAAAACTTTTTGCTAAGTTTAATGAAACTGTCATTTGCTTAAGCAAGGTGCGAATCTAATCGTACATTCCGTACGGAATCAAATGTTTTTTTATTTTGTTTTTGTTTTCTTAAATACATTTGAGAGACTTTTTGTTAATTTTTGACAGTAGGTTAAGCAAGACTATGCATATTATGGTTGAGCCTTTAATGTTGCTGTATTTACAGGGTTGTAGAAAGTATTTAAGATTAAAAGCAATGTGTTTATGGTAGGTAGGTGTACATTTTAAATTTAAGGTTTATTAGTTGAAATTTTAGGTTATTTTAATTAATTTTTTATAATTTCGGTAGATTATTTTACAATCAACTTATTAGCGCTGTTGCTATGGGATAAGTGACATTTACATAAATTTATGTTCTACTATTAACCTGTCTTCGGCTAGCAGATAGCCGAAGAGGGTTTTAAATAATTCCGTTAGTGCTAAAACTTAATAAATTCATTTACACTAGTATAAGACAGATTTTATACCAATAGCTTTTAAACTATACCACAATTTAAGTTCATTTAGGATTTACAACTTCTATTTTAACGTTACAATTCAAACTAAATTCAAGATATTTATATTATACTATATTTTCGTTTTAAATTCAGTATTTTCAATTCATTAGATTATTAGACTTTAACTTAATTTTACATATTTCACTTTCAAGATTTTTAAATTCATTTTCCATATTTATCATATTTATACTTTTCAAATTTCATACATATTTATAATTTTTCCATATCTAATATTAATGTTCAAATGTGATTTGAACAATCTAAATAGTGTCAATATCCCAAACTTGCTAGTTTTTACCGGTAAAGTGTTTATTTACTTCCCCAGTAAAAAACGTGCTCCAAAAGGAGCAGGTTTTTTGTATGAATTCATACCTCAAATCGCTTCAAACCTGCTGATGGGATGCCTGATTTTTGTATGGGGTGTTCCCGGTTTGGAGGACTATTTTCTGCTGACAATAAGCGCTTCTTTTAACATGCAAACAAAGCGCACCTAGAGTTCTTTTTTAAGGGCTAACTATATTAACATATTCATTAATAATTAGTATTGTGGTTATTTTGTTGAACTATTTATGGTTTTCAATCCAAATTTTTAATATTTTTAATTGGGCTTAAGTTCATGAAATTTAATTTTTATTAAATTATTTTTATGAAGAAAGGAATTTTACAACATGAAAATCAATTAAAATTGTTATTGATAATCTTTCATTATTCATGTTGTAAAATTCCTTTCTTCATAAAAATAATTTAATAAAAATTTCATGAACTTAAGCCTAATTAAAAATATTAAAAATTTGGATTGAAAACCATAAATAGTTCAACAAAATAACCACAATACTAATTATTGTTAAAGGTAAGGCACGAGCTCTATGTGTACATTTGTCCTTCAAGCTGTGCTGAAAAAGGTCAACAGAAAAGAGAAAGACAAAGTGAAAAAACAAAAAAATGTACTTGGACTTCAAGAAAAATTCTTGACGAAAGTACGGAAAAACAGAAGTAAAGGAAAAAACATGTAAAATCAATTAAAATGGATAATCATTCAGGAAAGCAAATTTCGATCTACCAAATGTTAAAATACAATTTGGTTTAAGGATTGATGTTTGACTAGTGACGTCAGCAGTCGTCGATAGCTGCGACTGTAAGACGGCAAATCCATCTGAGGAGATCGAGTGGTTGCGATCGAAACATGTCATGGTAACCTGCCGGCCAGGGTTCGAGCCCGAACCACGTCAAGAATGAAAGATTATCAATAACATTTTTAATTGATTTTCATGTTGTAAAATTCCTTTCTTCATAAACATATTCATTAATGTTTTGCTTCTACTTGCTTGAATGCCTTTTTTCAATCATTTTCGTAGACCATAATAAATTTTTATTTTTTCGCTTTAAAACCTTCTTCGTTATCAGCACTAAAATAGCAGCTTTTTTGTATGTTTTATTCGTTATCATTTACTGCTTTATAAGAGCTCTCTAATTGAAGCGCTTAAGTATGCGCTTTTTCTCTGTAGTGCTTCAAAAACCCCAAATTTTTTTTACTCGGTCTGTATTTTTTTTGAAAAATTGGAATAAACATTTTTTAAATTTACTCTTTAATTGCAAGTTTTCGTAAGTAAAGTAAATGAACACTCCTAATGTAAAAATTAATTACAATTATTACCAGCTTATACTAATTAACATATTTTTTTAATAGTTGTCAACTTCATTAAACTTCCGTCAAGTTGTGTAAGCTACATTTATAAAAAGGCTGTACTTTAGTTTACAAAAGTGTTGAGAAAGAAAAATACTTATAATACTCAAAATATACATAGATGTACAAATAATGACTCAATGCTCTTGTAAAAGAGATAGATATTAAATAAATTGTAAATTGTAAGAGAAGTATACCCCTGAGGTTTTGAAATAATTTGCAAGGCTAGAAATTATACTGAAAAAAAAAGTACATCTTATGCAAAACTTTTTTTTCTGCTTTTATCGAAATATTTACAAAGGTCTCGTTTATTGTACGAAAAAAGGGAGTGGCTCAAGTCTTTTACAATTTTACGAAACTACCGAATTCGTTCGCATTCTCAATTTTTTGGTAATAAATATATGAAAACTTTTTATGTTTAACGAAAAAAATTTCTTAAAACAAAATAAATGCGAAGAGTGAAAAAATTTAATTCGATTTAATTATTGAACAAGTATGTTTCGAATGTTGTTCAAAGTTTTTTGTTTTTTATTTCCTTAACGAAAATTTTAAAATTAAATGATGTATTGAAAAAAATGCTAAAACCTCCATTAAGCCCGTCGCTCAAATGTTTAACATTTTGTTTAGATGACTCATCATGCACCTGCAGTCCTAATTTTTAAAAACTGATTAAGATGTAGATCTTTTCACATATTTCCAAAGAAACATTCGTAAGTGATAAGCAGGGAAACCAGAAATATGCTCTAAAAATTGCGTTTTATGCGCATTAAATATGCAGCAAAAATTCGAGAATATGCCCTCAAAATTTTTAAAAAATATGCCCCAAAAAATTAAAAATTACTTATTTAAAAACAAAATATTGATTATTCCCATTAAAAAAAAACAATACTAAAATTATAATCTGTAAAGAATTTAATCTGCTGTAACATTTTTTTTGGGCGAATTTAATCTAAATTCCAACACAATAAGATGGCGTGTAATTTGGAAAGAAGTTTTTATGGGGAATATATTAAATTAAAGACCTATTCTCACCATTAACATAGACTTCGTCCTTGGTAAAATTAAAATGTATTTACGAAATTTGATCAAATTATGTACAAAAGGTTAACATGGACAGACAACCAGCCAGGCGGACGGATGGGCATCGTTAAATCACTTTAAAAATGGATTCACAGTCGATCGGTGCACTAAAAGATTGGCTTAAATTTCTTTGTATTGCACAAATCGCAAAAACGTAAGTTTATAATTGCTTTTTTCTTAATTTTTGCTTTAATATAAAATGAAAGTTTAAAATAACATTATCTTTAATGACAACCTGCTTTGTCTTCATTTTAGAGTAAAAATATAAATGTGGATGACGAAATTATAGCAACACGTTAGGTAAACAGATAGATATTTAAAACAGAAAAGCCATCTGAATTTGGAAAAAAAATGTTTTTGCTGCGAAAGCTTGCAAGAAGCATCTCAAATAAATCGAATATGTATCAAAATATGCCTTAAAAAGGCAAAAAATGCGCTAAACACTTAAAAATGCTGCAAAAAGGCTCTTTTAACTAAATTATGCAAAAATAGGCTCCAAACGGTAAAATATGCCAAAATATGCACTAACAAATCGATGCCAAAATTCATAAAAAGCACTAAAACGGATAGATTTATTATTTCTGCCTTCATTGGTCGCGCAAGGAAAAACATGCAATTGCATATTTGTGGTTTCCCTGGTTATAAGGCTTAAATAAAAATCCATTTTTTATACACCCTTCAACGCAATAGAATTACTTTCCTTCTCGATTTAACGCAATCCGTCCGTCAGACTGGCTCGCCTGCTGGGCTGGTTCTCTATCCATTTGAATTAAATTTTATTAGGCCCAACAAGATTTAATTGCAATCTTAATCATCTTACAAGATTTATTGGAATTAGTCCTCCTCTATCGCGAATGTTATGTGAATATGTTATTAGGGAGCAAACCTAGGATAACATCTAGTTTACCGACGCAGCTCCAAATAAAAAAGGAGCTATGATGATAGAAAATTTAAAAATAAGAAGAAAAAATTAAATAAAAAAATTCGCGCAAACGCTTAGTTTTCGAGTTATGGACGTTTTTAGTTTTCATAGAAATATGTGATTTGGCTGAAGTGCAGTTTACGGGGCGACGAAAAAAATATAAAAATATGCCACCTGATTCAGAATAAAAAAAGAAAAAAACCAAAATTAAAATGTAAGGGGGCTGAGTCCCGTGGGCCCCCTAGAACCAAAAAACTGCACCGCCTACTTAGTTATATGTAGAAATATAGATCCATAAATATCAAATTAAAGGTAATTTGCTCACGATTACAAATGTGTATTTTGTTTTTGCATTCGCAAATTATTTTTCTCTTTAGGTTAATTTAAGTATTTTTTAGGTGCAGAGAAGCTTTAGTTAGCGAAGCCGGTGTTTGTTATACCATAGAGAAGAAAATACTTGCGCCAGGCCGAAGGCCGGCTATGCAGAGAAGCTTTAGTTAGCGAAGCCGGTGTTTGTTATACCATAGAGAAGAAAATACTTGCGCCCGGCCGAAGGCCGGCTATGCAGAGAAGTTTTAGTTAGCGAAGCCGCTGTTTGTTATACCATAGAGAAGAAAATCTTTGCGTCCGTATTTAAGTAAATTATACACTTAGTACACAAAAACTGCAATGTGAGCTTAAGAGTTAAAAAATTTTAAATAAATATAGATCCATAAATATCTAGTCAAAACCTTCAAAATTATATCAATATTGGCCATATACCTTTAGAAATGTAGTGGAAAAATTACATGTTTCTATGAAAATGTAAAACGTCCATAACCCGAAAACTAAGCGTTTGTGCCATTTTTTTTTTAATTTTTTCTTCTTATTTTTCAATTTTATATTAACCTGCGTACTTTTTTTTATTTGGAGCTGCGTCGGTAAACTAGATTTGTTCCCAAACCTGTATTCCGATCCCAAACAAATCGGTATTGCAAATATTTTGGGAGTAAAAATTTATTTTGCATTATTTGTCAGTGCTTTATAAGCAAAAGTCTCTATTGTGAATAACTTGTCAGTGGTTGTCTTCTGAAAGAAGAATATACAAAATAAAATACTAACAAGTAAGAGTGCTATATTCGGCTATGCTGAATCTTGTATACCCTTCACCATGATGAGATAAGAACAAAAAGTAATGTACATAAATAAAATTCTTTAGACAGGTATAAATAAATCTCAATTGAGCCGCGCCAACTTTTCATTTCGTCATGCCGAAGAATATAAAAAAACAAACAATGTATATATGTACCAAAGCCCGTTCCCTCTTTTGCCAAAGTTGATGTTTGACATTCGTTCTATAATCTTAAAATCGTTTTTTAGAACATAAAAAAATTAAAGAAAAAAAATGAAAAAAAAATCTTTTTGGGATTCGAACTGGCAATAACATCAGTCTCAGGAGAGAACTTAACAACTCGGCTGCGAATGCTTTTACTGAAGAAGCGTTACATTAAAATATATTGAGTCTATGAGTTTGTTTCTTTATTTTAGCGGCATATCATATACATGCATTATTGTGTATGTGTATGCGTATGCGTTAGACTAAACACATTACAAATAAAATCCACCACTTGTAGAGAAGGGTATAAAAAAACAACAAAAAAAAAACACATTACCAACACTGTATTACCATAGCCACTGTATGACCGTAGAAACCAAAATTGAATTGGTTTGTATGGTATGTTTATGTCGTTTTGGTAATACAGTGTTGGTATGGTAATGTCACATCTAATTGGACCTTTAAAGGAAAAAATTTGATGCAGTCGTGGTTTTTGCTCATATCTCAGCCATTTGAGGACCGATCTTGCTGAATTTCAATAGCAAACAATTCCTTACCATATGCAACATAAATGTATAATAACCTGGCCCCCATCATATATGGGGTCTTCGGAAAACCCATTTCAACGGACATCAACTTCGCTCTTCATAAGGACCCAGAATAAACATACTTTATAGGGTCTAATATCAATATTATAGAAATTACAAACGGAATGACAAACTTATATATACCCTGTTCACCACCTGTGGTGAAGGGTATAATAATAATGATAATATAATAGAATAAATAATTAATATTGTTTATCTTCATTTTCTTTAATAACACTCCTTTAATAAAAGGACACAATGCCCTTGATACGGAGCAGGCACGAGTAGTCTATGAGGCTCGCGCTTAATTTGGCGATAATAACTTTCAAATTAGCTTATATGTCATGGCAAAATGTTTTATGTTCCTGTATTTAGCCACTTGGAACAATGACATATTATCCTTTTTTAATTGTATTATCACCTAATATTAAAATAAAAGGTTATTCCGAAGAATTTTATCTTAATACCCCATATATTTTATGAGTTCTATTAAAGCAAAATTAATAAGGGATTTATACAAAAGCTATGATCAATTATAGACCTGCCCTGCACTGAAAGAATTTTCTTCGCAATACCAATGAATTTTGACATTAATCCCATGAAAAATTGCATTAAAAAGAACGTATGCAGCGCTTCGTTGGATCAATGAAACCTGTTTCATTAAAATGTATTTAATGAAACATTACATTAGATCTATGAATATTATTCATTGGATGAATACTTTCTATAAAGTAAAAAAAAAATTTTTTTTAATTTTTTTTAATTTTTTTTAATTTTTTTTTAAATTGTTTTTTTTTATTTTATTTTTTTTTTTTTTTTTTCTGTCTCTGACGGGAATCGATCGGTGCTGATAGACTAGCTCACTACCAGCTAGTCTACCGAGGCTGTGTAGTTTTTGGATAAAAAAAACTATGTTTTTTACTCAATTAAGAGCGTAAATATGAGATTAAATTGTCCATAACAACAATAACAACACTGATGAAAGTTTTTTGGTTCATTACTATAATGACATTTTTCATTGTCATAATGAAAATTTAAATTTATGAAAGCATTATTGAAATATGTTGCTTTTATAAAAAAATTGTTTGATTTCATAAATTTAATGGCATATTTCATTAGATGTATGAAATAATTAAATCTTATATTTTTTGATTAACAATTAAATATTTTTTTAAGGAAACTATAACTTTGTATTAATTTATAAATATACTTACGCTTGCATATTGTTTTTTTATGTTCCCAATCAAAATATTTTGTTTAATTTGGACAAACTTAAGTTTTCATATATCCAATGAAAATTTTTAACGTAATTACAAAATCCAATGAAGCGATTTTAACGAAAATACTTCATTATAACTATGAAATTCCATTTAGACAATGAAAATGTTCATTTACCCAAGTAAAATTTTGTTATGAAAATGATTCATTAAATATATGAAGCATTTTTCTTTCAGTGCGCCAAGAATTTTGTTGTCAGATTTAAATAAGTTTTGGTGTTATGTGTACCGAAATCAAACTCAAAACCAATCCCGTTGCGTTGTATCAATTTCTTCGTACAGCTCGCACAGAAAAAAAATAATTGATTTCAATTAACAATTTGTGGTGTAAATTAAAAAATTTTACATTTTTTGATATTAATGTCTTTTTTACTCCTTGTCAACGCAGATATGGCCATAGTATTTTGAATATTCCGAGAACAGCTACTTCTGCTTGAGTTATTACCCGCACCTCTGTATAAAGATAAATTTTTTGGGCCAAAGAAGAGGAAATTGTGTCTAAGCTGCTCTTCTTTTTATTTAAAACAATATGGAAGCCCATTCAAATTATGACATGACATTTGCGCTACATTGTACAAAGTATGAACCAAATTGAATAAATGTTGGTATTGAAATTTGATTCTAAATCTTATCGAAATTGTGAATATTACTCATATTAGCTAAATATTATTGGAATTCGAAAGCTCTTATGTTAAAAAAAAAAAACTAGAAAAAAAAATTACAATAATGTTAACAAATATTATACAAACTTAGACTAGAACCTTTGACTCTGAATTTTGTTTAAATTACTTTTAAACTCACAATTACTCATCTGAGTAAACAATGGACTCATTATTGTCTACAAATGCGCATACTTTCCCAGAGACTTAATCACTGTAAAATCTTAAATTTGTGTTTTTATTTTATTTCAAACGAAATTATTAACTAAAATTGTTTAAAACCAAATGCAAGCTTTTTAGTAGTGGATATGTTGTGTAAGCACAACAAACGATCTGGAACGTTGCGATCGCATGTACTAGTTAACGGAACATTTTAAGCCCAGTCTTTTAGTTACATAAGTCTCAACAATCAACATGAAATACACACTCAATATCAACAGCAGCAAATGTGTAACAGCTAAGTCTCTGTTGAAACGTTTTCGTACAAAACGTCAGAATTGGAAGAAGTTAATTGAGGAAGAGGTCACGGAATTGTATGAGGTTAGCAGGAAAATTATGAACTAAATCTGTGCAGATTCCATAGAAAATTGCTAGAATTGAAGAAGAGAGAAAAACAATTTCATCCGCCTACTCTAAAATTTTACCTGTATTAATAAAAAATGTGTTAACTTTGTTGCTTTAACTTCACACGTACGAAATTTTAAGAAAGAGAATTTTTTTGGTTTTTGTTTTGCGAGAGTTGTGGTGGCATTTTTCTCTTTTAATCTTTGAATACAAAAATTAAAGTGTGTTTATTAATTAATTTCATACCTTTGCAGCATTTTCAACGCAATTCGAAATTGGCTGAATCATCGAAACGTTTAAAGTCTCAAATCTGGAGTTCAGTGGTTACGATTTTATTAGTTAAAGCCAAAGGGGTGCCCCTGGGAGAAGATGGCAATAAACTAAATGATATTCATATTAAATTTAGGTAAGTTCCTGTTTAAATATAAATTTGTTTCAATCTGAAAATTTTTTATTTGATTTTATTTGATCAGACTGGGCAATGAAAAATACAAAAGTAAATCCTCTTGGACCGAACGCTGGCTGGAACAATTCGATTTACATTTATTTGACGAAGACCAAAATCTGGAGATTTCTTTATGGAATCGCAACACTTTATATGGCAAGGCTACCATTGATTTAAGTGTTTTCCAACGTGAAACAACCCATGGTATTTGGAAGCCTTTCGAGGACTGTCCCGGTGAAGTATTTCTTATGTTGACCATAAGTGGCACTACGGCCTTGGAAACTATAAGTGACTTAAAGGCCTTCAAAGAAGATCCTCGTGAACTTAAAGTCTTAAAAGATCGTTACCGTTGGCATCGTTGTTTTCAAAATCTTCGTGATATTGGCCATTTAACTGTGAAAGTGTTTGGTGCTCAGGGTTTGGCTGCGGCAGATATCGGTGGTAAATCGGACCCATTTTGTGTGCTAGAGTTGGGCAATGCAAGACTGCAGACGCAAACCGAATATAAGACTTTAACGCCAACGTGGAATAAGATATTTACTTTGTAAGTAGAAACTATTTGTTATTTTCATCTCAAAATTCAATTATTTAACAAAACAAAAATATATTTCAAATCGGACAAAAATTACTTAAATTCAAAAACAAACAAACTTAATTTATTCAAAGTTAAAATCGCAGAAATTCACAACCATGCCAAACAAAATCGTCTAAATCATCTAAAAACTCCAATTAAATAGTACGAAAACGTAATTGAAAACTTCAATCAACAGTTTAAAAAGAAACCGAAAAACAGGAAAATTGGTTAAAATTTGATAAAGTTGTTTAAAAATGTCTCGATAGCGTCACACTTTAAATCGTAAATTTGTACTTATGACCAAGAGTCGTCCAAGTTATCTATTTAAAATAAGAACAGTACCAAAAACAAAACGAAAAACGTAACTACCCAGGAAAAACTTTTTGATTTTTAGTAATAGGTGGTAGTTATTTCATACATTACCTGGTAAGTAGTTGTCATTACAATTGTCATTATTCCGAAAACTTCAATAAGTGCTTACTAGTAATGACCTCAGCAACTACTTATTACATCTGTTATTTTCACTACTGAATCTTTGCTTACTGGTAACGTACTCAATAACTACTTATTAGGTCTATTACCTAGTGATTTTTTGGCTTCTGGTAAGTTTATTGTAAGTACTTACAATTCAACTTACTAGTAGTTAAATAATAACTAGGTATTTTTTGACTTCTAGTAAGTGTATTTTGTAAGTACTGAATTCTTTGGACACCTCGAACAAATATATGTAGTTATTCAGCCGAAAAATAAGTAGTGTTTATTTTCTTCAACATTATTTGCTAACTTACCAGTTAAGTAAAGTTTTTGCTGGGTACAAGCATAAATGCCGATTCAATGATGTCAGGAAATCCATTTTTAAAAATCTGAAAAATTAAAAAAAAGCATAGTTTAAAAATATCGTTAACATTAAAAAAACGCTAATAATTAGAAACTTTCTATACTTGAACCCGAATCCAATCGAAAGTGGATTACTTTAGCATTTTTGGTGTTCTGCATTTCACAACCACATGTTTTTATTTGTTTTTAATTAGAGTAGTAAGTGGTTGGTAAAAGTAAAACGAGTCGACTTTTATTTCAATATGTGATAACATTTTTAACAGCAAAAATAATTTAGTTGTTAGTTTAAAATGATCTTTATCCAATTTAATCAAAAAAATATCTTTAAAACTAAAAATCAACTTTTTCATTGATTTTGATGTAATTATAGCTTATTGTTATCGCTTTTTTAATTAGAGATCTCAAACTAGTTTTTGGGCTTGTTTCAAATGTTCGATTTGTTCCTGTAAGTTTTCTGATTCTTTACTGCTTTAACGATTTATAATAATAATTTAATAAGTTAGCCATTTTTGCCGAGTTTTTGCCATTCCTTATAGTTTTAGGGACTTTTAATCAATTTTATTGCTTGTTTGAAATATTAAAATGTTCGCGAATTTTCGCTAATTTTGCAATTTTTTTTTTCGTTATCTTCCGATATTATGTTTTTTTTAATCCATTTAGAGATTTCAAATAAATTTTAGTGATTGCGTAAAACTTTGCCAATTTTTCGCGAATTTTAGCGATGTTCACGATAAAAGCGATTTTTTCCTGTGACTCTTTACAGCTTTCAGGATTTTTTATAAATATTAGACTTTGCTATCATGCTGCGGTAAGCAATTTAGCGATGTGTAGTTCAACTAAAGGTTTTTCGAACAAAAACTTTAAATACACAAAAATATGCGGGTCTGAGAACACTAATTTATGAATTATGCGGATACCAAAAAAAAATTTCGTTTTCAAATCGAGTCGAAACCTAGAACATACCTGATAATGTCAAAATCGATATTATTAATATAAATATGCTAAAATGTCAATGGCAGAATAACAACACAGCGTTCAAAAAGCGCTAAAACTCAAAAATCACAATAATCCGAGGCAAATCACTTTGATGCCAAAAAACATTTAACACCAAAAAATCACTAAATATTTTAAACTTTCTGAATTTAGTACAGAAAAATCTCTATAATTGACAATATGACGGCAATTCCTCAATCGAAATTATTTGCCTTAACAACAAAAACAAATCGCTGAAATAAAAATATAAAAAAAAAATATATAAATAATGTACATTCTCACGACAATCGGTTCTACGCACTGGAACGACTCGGAGTTTAATGAACACCGACCAAGGATTGTCAACTCAGCAACACCTGTTCTTCAGGGCTTGCTGCTACAACAACAACAGGTAAAAATATAGAGGAAATGTAATATAATTCAACAAAATTAGAAACAATATCGCAAAAAAAATCCAATTTTGAAGAATCGCTTAAATCGGCTGTAGGAAAAATCGCCCAAAGAAAAATGGCCCAAAAAAAATTAAAAATCGCCCAAAAAAATTGCATATAAAATTGGGTCTGAATTCATATGAAAAGTGACCCAAAATTTTTGGGCTATTTTTCGTTATTATTGGGTGATTTTCCGTTTTTTAAATTTGGTGATTTTTCATTATGAAATATTGTATGAAAAATAGGCCATTTTTTCGGGCCAAACCTTTCATTATCAATATACGTGGAATTCCAAAATGTTATTTGTAAAAATAACGGGTCATATTGCAAAAAGGTGGCATGTCATAACGTCCAGTGTCATAGTGTCCGTGCCTTCGGCAGGGCGCAAGGATTTTCTCCTCTTTGATAAAACAAGTACCGACTTCGCTAACTAAAGCTTCTCTGCAATTACTGGCTTCGCTAGCTAAAGCTTCTCTGAGAAGTCGGCCTTCGCTTGGAAACAAGGCAGGTTTTAGAAGCTTTACTTGCCGAAGCCGGTACTTGTTATACCATAAAGGAAAGAATCCTTGCGCCCGCCCAAAGGCCGTCTGCGCAGAGAAGCTTTAGTTAGCGAAGCCGGTCTTTGTTATACCATAGAGAAGAAAATCCTTGCGCCCGGCCGAAGGCCAGCTATGCAGAGAAGCTTTAGTCAACTAAGCCGGGTTTTGTCATACCATAGAGTAGAAAATCCTTGCGCCCGAAGGCCGGCTATGCCGAGACGCTATAGTAAGCGCTGCCGATATTTGTTACACCATAGGGGAGAAAAACCATGGACACTTCGACACTGGACGTTATGCCATGCCACCTTGCAAAAAGCTTTATTCCGTTTTGAGTAATTGATTATAACTATGCAGTGATCAATTAATATTTAACTATTGAAGAGTGCACAAAGTTTGGCGGAGGGGTCAAGTAAGCTTTATTGCCCATACTGCTGAGCAGCTTTTGAAGATACAATGCAATTTTTTACATAAAACTTACATTTGTATGTAACTAAATTTATATGAATAATAAACACTTTTTTGCAAGGTGGGTAATTTTTCATTGTTTTTTTTTTGGGAAAAAATTAGTTTTTGCTTTTTGGGTAATTTTTAATTTTTTTTGCCCTTTTTCGTTTTTTTTTTTTTTTTTTTGCAAAATTTCATATATAACTTTTTGGGTCATTTTTCATGTTCGATTTTCCCTACAGCCGCTTAAATCAGGAGCGAATCGGACAGATCAAAATAAAAATATTTAAAAATCGCCAAAACTTAAATAAGAAAAAGTATGTTAAAATAAAATAAAAATCGCAAAAGCCATGAAAATGTTAAGCACAAAAGCGACAAATCTTAAAAAAGTTTCACACGGTGTAACAAACTTTGTGTACATACCCTCATTTACCACTAGTGCTGAAGGGTAAAAAAAAAAAAAAAAAGGTAAAGGTAAAGGTAAAACCACTAATACTGAACAAATCTTTATGTTTTCAATAAATCGCAAAAAAAAACGCTTAGTTTTATATATGAATAAAGCACATGAAATAGGGCAAAAGGATAAAAGCTCCCCCTCTATATATCTTCTTAACTAATCAAAACTTGGTTTCTTAAAATTTGGCATGCAGACACTTTTATATCTAAAAGCAATCAATGAATAGGGCAAGAGGGCTAAAAGCTGCCCCTCCCTATATCTTCTTAACTTATTAGCCGATTTTCTTGAAACTTGAAATGCAAATAGTGTAAATTCTGGAACGAACTATAGCCCATCATTTTTACTATTAAGAGAGTGAAATAGGGCAAGAGGGGTAAAAACTCGCCCTCCCTATATCATCTCAACTAAACACCCGATTTTCTTAAAATTTGGCATGCTGACAATGGAACATCTGAAAGAAAATAAGAAATATGGCATGAAAAAGGGCAAGAGGGGTAAAAGCTCGCCTTCCCTATCTCATCTTAACTAATTAACCGCTTTTTAAAAATTTGGCATGCAGATAATGGAACATCTGAAAGAAAATAGGGAATAGGGCATGGAACACGGCAAGAGGGGTAAAAGCTCCCCTTCCCTTTATCTTCTTAAATAATCAACTGGTTTTCCTAAAAGTTGGCATGCAGACACTGTAACATCTGAAAGAAAGAAATTTATGGCAAAACAACGTTTGCCGGGTCAGCTAGTTTATTATACAATATGGCCTCAATAACTTAATATACAAAATAACTGAAGAATTCATCCAGCAAATAGAAAAATTCTTAGAATGTAGATAAATCTTAAAATTTTACTATTAACCTTTGACCCCTCTATTTAGTAAATTCATGTTATCCAAGAGTTAACTCATTTTTCTTCTTCCTTTATTTTGCCAGCAACATCAAAGACATAACACAAGTTCTGGAAATCACTGTCTATGACGAAGATCGGGACCATAGAGTAGAATTTTTGGGCAAACTGGTAATACCTTTGTTACGCATTAAAAATGGCGTTAAAAGGTGGTATACATTGAAAGACAAAAATTTATGTAGTCGGGCCAAAGGAATGTCACCACAGGTTGGTACTCACTCGCGCACACACACACACACACGTGAGATTAAACATATTTCTTATTATATTGATTCTGTTGCAGATATTGTTGGAAATGTATGTGGTGTGGAATGAAGTCCGAGCAATTTGCCGCGTACTGCAGCCCAAAGAGGAGAAATTAATACAACAAGAGGCTAAATTTAAAAGACAACTATTCCTACGAAATGTCAATAGACTGAAAGTTATAATAATGAATATATTCGATGCCGCCAGATATATACAGTAAGTTGCATTTCTTTTTTAAATGTTTAGTATAAGAAAGTTATAATAAGTATAATTTTTTCCAAAGATCTTGCTTCGAATGGGAAAGTCCTTTAAGATCGGCCATAGCTTTTACTTTATGGGTTTTAGCTTGTATATATGGTAATTTGGAAACTATACCTTTAGTTTTACTGCTGATCATACTCAAGTAAGTGGATTATAATATATGTATAACATTATTATATTTAAATTATAAGTTTTTGTTTACTTTCGATAGAAAATGGCTGATAAGAATGATTACCGGTCAATCAGATGCCGGTAATGGTAACTATGATTATGACTATGATGAAGACGATGATGATGACAAAGAAAAGGAGGAGAAGAAATCGATAAAAGAACGTCTACAGGCCATACAAGAGGTATCCCAAACGGTACAAAATACCATCGGATATTTGGCCTCATTAGGAGAGAGTACTAAGAAGTGAGTTTTGTTGTTAAATAGGCGGTATTTATACGACGTTTTTTAAGACATGCCTGTTTTATTTATTCTCTCTTTAATATGCTACCAAAAACATTTTGACATGTCTTATTGTCTTATCTTCTTTATAATATTAATTATACATATAAATAAACATGAAAACTCATTTCGTGTCTTTTTGGCAACCCCTCTTTTTTCTCTACTCCGATCGCTTACAAACAGAACAAATGTGTTTGTAAGACATGTCTGGAAAGACATCGTATAAGTGCCACCTTAGAAAAATATTTCGATTTTACCACAAAAAATTTTTTTGGTTTTAGTACCTTTAATTTTTCCGTCCCCGAATTAACCTGGTTAGCAGTAGTTTTGCTTGTCGGTGCTATTGTGGTGTTACATTTGATACCCATAAGATTTTTATTATTATTTTGGGGCATAATGAAATTTACCCGCAGAATATTGAGACCAAATACTATACCCAATAATGAGTTATTAGACTTCCTATCTAGAATACCAGATGATGAGGAATTGGTAAGTTTAATTAAAATTCTTTTAATATAAAATACTTTTTAATTTCCAAATCTTTTTTTAGAATCAATTCCGCGAGTTACCACCCACTACGGCTGCGGATGCCGCCCGCTTGAATCCGAAAAAGAAGTTTAAAGCCTCATAGTCTATAGCGAGTACGGATGATGCCGATATAATGATGGATTTGTATGGCGCTCGTGAGGCATCGCCGAGCAAAACGATGGCCGTTTTGCCGCAACATGTTGTCAATATATCGCAACGATCTATGCGTAATGTTTCGAACATGTTTAAGGCGAGCACTGATAATTTTCGTATGCCAACAGCATTTAAAAAATTAAATAAAAGTTTGCATAAATCAAGTGAAAAGTTAGATTAAATTCAGGAAAATTTACTTATGAATAGTTTTTATAAAGATTTTGGAAAACAAAAAACACACACACAAATTGAAAATGTTTAATCGGAAATTTATAAATTAACTTGTAAACTAAATATTTTCTCTTCTAAATATTAACCTTAAAACTAAAATATCTTTAAACTAGTTATAACAAAAATTTCCATTTACATTTAAATCATTTTACATGGCACAAATCAAAATAACAAGAAGTTGTATAGCAAAAATATTCTGGCATAAGTTTTAAGTTTTAAGAAGAGAAAGGAGTATTGATCATAGAGGAACGATGATATCCCTTCTTAAAAGAAAACAAAAGACTTGCGTCCAAAATCTTTAAGTGTAAACAGTGGAATATCTCTTAATCGGATACTGAAAGGGCCATAAGAATGTTTCAGTAAAAGGGAAATTCCCTCTCAAAAGAACTCAATGCTTTCCTTTAGAACCAGGCACAGTGACCGTCAAAATTGGGTGTTCGCTTAAGGGATATTAGCAGCACTGTAAACATAATTAAATATTTTGTATTATACACTTTCATTTTGTCTTTCATAATTTAATTGTTAACAATGAAAATTTAAGTATCCAGCAAAAAACGGCATTTAAAACATGTCCAACTGTTTGAATGAGAAATAAAAACCGCACAATAGTCTTAAAATAATTACAATTAGAATATCAAAAAAGCAACACTCAAATAACAAAAATTTCTTCGAATATTATGTTGCTTTAAACGAAATAGAGAAAAGAGTATTTAACATTAAGCCAGGGGTATAATCACCGCATACGATATCGAGCAAAATTGATCGAAATTATTTATTTTGGTATCATGAAACTCGATATCGAATGAAAATTATGGAATTTGAAATAATAGCATTCGTTATCGAGTAACTCGACATTACATTTATCGAGTTTTCATTCGATACGTCAGTGTCTGTCGTATGCAAAAACATTCGATAGTTTATTCGATACGATAGTATCGAATGCGGTGATTAGACCCCAGGGCGCTAATTCTGGCAGTCGTGATCGATTACTTTTTCGATTCGAAAGCAATTCTAATTCTTATTCTTTCAGTCGATACTCAACTAATCGAAATCATTTTTTCAGTGTTGTGATAACTCAAATTAATATTTGACAACTCTAAAAAAATAATTTCGATTCGTTCCGTATCGACTGAAAGAAAAAAAGGGGTGAAAAATCAGCCCATTACAGAGATTTTCAGGAATATCTCTTCCTGTGACTTTGGCTTTTAACCACAACCACCATGTGAACGCCGAAAGTATCCTGTCAGCGGACAGGCGAAACTTTTGGAAAGACAATCTCCCTGAAAGACAAAAGGCATTTCTCAAAAAAGCACACTAAGGAGACCTAGACATAGTCAGTCCGATGTCGTGTCACCGGGTTCTGCCATGGTACCGAATAGGATTTCTGGTGAGCAGAGCTTTCAAGAAATCTGTTAATTTTAGATTTTGGTCGAGGCCCGGGTGATTTAGCCCGGAGGATCTAATACCAAAATGTACATAACCCTTGAGATGATCCCTAGAACACCGGAGGTCCGTTTATGTATAACCACTACAAACTAATACTTTTTATATTTTTGTATCCACATTCAAAGTGTTGACACATTGGTTATATTTTTAACCATAGTTGCCATATAAATTTTGTACAAAATCGTCAATAAACCATTTTTTGCATTAAAAAAATCTTTTTATATCGGTTTTAAAAGAAATTTTATTCATAAAATCGAAATAAATCATGTGATTTTGGTTAATGCAATTATAGACCTTTAGAGAATAGATCGCAAGCCTTGGTATCAGTCTGCGTACAAACTATACTCGGATTTCTTGCAAATACCTCTAAATAGAATCTGCTTAATCTTTTCATATATCACCGAGAGGGTATGAACTTGGAATTTAAAAATGTTCAATAGAAGCAAAACCATTTTTCAGTTAATATTAAAGGCATATCGTCATCTTAAATGCAAACAACTTAACAAAATCAATAACAACAAGGTGTACTTGGCGTTTGAATTTCATTAAAAAAGTCGCCATTTTTAATCGCAGGGATCTAAAATTGTGAACATTTAGTTTAATAAAACGAACAAAAAATAATTAAAAACTCTTTTTTTTGTTACGCACTATTGCATTTTAGGTGACGATATGTAGAAGAATTTTTAAGCTAAACATTTCATTGCCAGTTTTCGTTGCACTCTCGGGCGATGAACCTGCACCCAATTTCTCAAGCACTTCTGAGGCTTAATATTGGCAGTTCGCTCAGATCGTGGCTGACTTTACAACAGAAAATAGAAGCTTTCAGGGTACGATATACTCTAGATTGTTTATTGGTAAGGTTCATTTGGTAATAAAGTTGTGGCGGTAGTTTAATACAAAATCGTGAAAAAAATTCCGGTTTGGAGGATTTTTTACACCCGTAGCCTAGGGTGGCGTTTAGTTTGTTGGCGGATGTCTATGAGTGTGGTTGCTTTAAATCAAAAACTGCTTTGCAGTGGAGGTTACATTACACTGTTGCCTACCATGAGGTCGTAGTAGTTGTACTGTTTTTACCCGATGTTAGGGCCGACGACAACAGCTACCCTGGTTATACTTTAACACAGCTGATCCCCACATATGTATAATGTAAAAGACCGTACACAACTGTCCCTTTATCTCTTTTTTCATACTCTATTTACTCTTCAATAATTTGATCTATTAAACCTTTTATGTAACTCTTCAATCATTTCATAATCTATCAAATATCTTTCTAAATTCAAAAGTTGTAATATTTTTAAAATTAAAACTAACCAAATCTTAGTTTTATTATTAAAAATTAGTTAAATAGAAAAGGCGTTAGAGGCAAAAGCTTTTTAACAAACTATTAGAGATAAATAATCTTTATAGTAGTTTCCTATATTCTACCCTCCGAAAGTAATTAAATAACTTAATTTTATAACCAAATAGTTTAAAAAAAAAACAAAAATTTATTTGAATTTTTTACATGCCTAAACATCTTTAACATCTAACAAACAAGAAACGCCTAAGTCACTCTCAATAAATGCTATATAAACAACGAATATTCGCCGCCAAACATGAACAAAAGCAGGGATTGTCAAAATTTGTTTATTTTTGGCGCAAGTAAAATTACAAAGTTTGTTATTAACTTATTTGCACACACTTTGTTTTACGTAAAAAAAATATCTTATTTTAAATAAGATTTTTTATGACGTGCTAAGCTCCCAATTTTTATTAGGTAAATACACTGATATTTATTAGATTCATCTTTTTTACATAAAAAATTTTTATTTTTTAGCAAAATTAGAAAAAAAACTTTTAATTAATAATATTTTGTTTGTCGCGCTTGATTCCCAATTTTTATTCTTCATAAAAACACTGAAATTTATTGTTGATGGGATAAGCTCTTCCTATGCGCATTTCACTGGTTGCTTAGGCCTCACGACCCGTTGTTCATACATTGCACGATTTTTTGGTCTTTGAAGACCCCTAGTGAAATTTTATGCAAAAAATATTCGTTTCAGTATACTTGTGTGTAAGGGTCGGGAAAAATGACAATAAAGGCCTCTTAAAATGAGATTTAGAGGGTTAATCAATTCTAAGAAAAGAATCGTCATACGATTCCACTGAAGCCATCGAAATTATTTTTTAGCTCAGAAGTATACTTAGTATATTTTTTTTTTTTACTTATACCAAACGCACTTTCAAAAAATTCAAAAACTTTAGGGGCCCATATTTCGGGAACCCGAGCTAACTTTTCAAAACCCTTTGGCAGATTTACTCTACTAGTAATCTACTTTCATTTCGCGTTGCAAGTGTTGAGGCTGGCGGCGATGACCCGAGTTTTGTTGAACTGTGTTATAAGCACCAGTTTTACTTGTAACAATATCAAAGCTTAAACAAAAACAACAACAATACACAGTGAGTTTCCCTTTTCTTACATTTTTATACCCTTCATCACAATTAGTTGTGAAGAGGGTATATTAAGTTTGTCATTCCGTGTGAAACTTTTTTATTATTCATCTCAGACCCCATAAAGTATATATATTCTGGGTCCTTGAGTAATTCTAAGTCGATTTAGCCATGTCCGTCTGTCTGTCCGTCTGTTGAAAACACGCTCACTTTCGAACAACTCAAAAGAAATGAACAAACTTGGTGGCAAATTGCTTGTAGTTATCCTATTGGATTGAAATCCAGCAAAATCGGTTCAGTAGGACCAGAGCTATGAATCAAAATGTGGAACCACCACCTTAAAAAAATTGATAATTTTGTTACAAAACATAACATAAATGCTGGAACAAGGCACGGAATGAGATTAGATTTGGCAAAAATTTGTTTTATTTGACTAGAAATCACGCTGTTAAATTTCGTGATGATCCCTCCATAATTTACCCTAAGCCCAATATAAACAATACTCCCGGAAAACAGTTTAGTACGCCTAAAACCGTAAAAAATAACGCTAGCGTAACAAAATGTGGCACGTCACAGTTTTATAGGACTACAAATGACACTGTGAAATTTCGTGAAGATCGGTACATAACTTACCCTAGGCCCCAAAGAAACCCTACTCCCGGAAAACAGTTAAGTACGCCTAAAACCGTAAAAAATAATGCAATCATAACAAATTTTGGCTCGTCACAGTTTTATGCGACTACAAATGATACTGGGAAGTTTCATGAAGATCGGTACATAACTTACCCTAGGCCCCATAGAAACCCTAGTCCCGGAAAACTGTTTAGTACGCCTAAAACCGTAAAAAATAATGCAATCATAACAAAAATTGGTACGTCACAGTTTTATGCGACTACAAATGATACTGGGAAATTTCGTGATGATCGGTCCATAATTTACCCTAGGCCCCATAGAAACCCTACTCCCGGAAAACAGTTAAGTCGCCTAAAACCATAATTAATAATAAATCGTCACAGTTTAAGATAATAATAACATCATACAGATATTACTCCTTAAACATTCGAACTGTCGGTGGAGGGTATCAAAGATTCGGCACAGCCGAATATAGCACTCTAACTTGTTTTTATTAAGAATGCAAATTGGAAATTAAGCACGACAAACAAAAAAAATGGGAATTTGAAATCAAGTAAATATTAGTTAAATATTTTGAAACTTGAATAGCATTTAAAAATACGTTTAATATCAAGTTTATTTCCAGTTAAATTTAAAGCACTTGAAATTTTGTTTTTGAGTGCTTACTGGATAAGAATAAAATTATTACGCCTGAAACAGAATAAAATAGTTGTACTTAGTAGTACCTGAAACAGGTGAATTATCGGTAGCGCAACAAAGCTCAAGATTTTGAATTTTGCGTTTCAACTTCAATTGCAACGACTGCTACAACTGAGTGAAATAGAAAAAAAGAGTAGGGCTTTAAGCTAAGTTTGAATATAATATAAAAATTAAAAGCTTCATTTTTGGTTTTGGACCAACTTTAAAATTAAAGAAATTATTAGGTTCGTTGAAAATTGGAATAAATAAACTTCTTGTCACATATTTTGAAAAATATGGAAACAAATTTATATATATTTGGAAAATTATCAAAGAAATTTTTGGGAATACAAAATTTTGTTATTCGTGCTTTAAACACAAATTTTATTCTTGATAAAAACACTGAAATTTATTGTTGATGGGATAAGCTATTCCTATGCGCATTTTTCTGGTTGCTTAGGCCAGATCGTCAGGAAACTTCACCCATAAAGATTTTAGAAAAACTAAAGATATTAAACCAAATAAAACTGTTAAACGTATAAGAATTATAAGCAACAGTTTTACTTGTAACAATATCAAAGTTTAAACAAAAACATCAACAGTAAACAGTGAGTTTATCTCTTCTTACATTCCCCACTACAATTGATTGGAATTCTTCCAACATTTATTGTAGTTGTAAGTAGGTTAAGAGAAAACAAAATCAAAACAAAAACAACTTGCAAAAGCATGTTGCCAGTTTAAGTTTTTTTAAGCCGTGCACTTGCCTCTTTATTATCAAAGAATTTGAAAAACTTATAACCAGGTAAACCGGAAATATGCTCTTAAAAAGGTGTTTTAAATATGTAACACAAACTTAAACATATTCCCTTAAAAATTTATTTTAACTTGCCTAATGATACATGAGGACCTTATCCACAATATGTCCAGACGAATTTTCCAATTAAGTATACATAAGAACATGTTAAGATGGTTTATGGGCCCAAGAACGCTATTCCGGAAAGAAGTTTGTATAGGGGCTACGTGAAATAAAAGTTCAACTCTAACCATTTACAAAAGCTTTGCCCTTATGAGAAATAAAACGTATATACCAAGTTTTATCAAACTAGTATCTCAACAATTGCGACCTGTTCTTTGCGCATAAAGTTAGCATGGACAACCAGCCGGACGGACGGACATCGCTAGATTGATTAAGAAATTGTTTCTGATTTCATCGATATACTAAAAGATGGATCTTAAATATTTCCATGCCAGATCAGTAAAACCGCATATCGATGATTTTCTTCCGCAACCTCGTAACTCAAAAACAACTACTTTTCAGGAGACACAAAATGCTTTTTTTTACCAAATATTTGAAACTTTATGCTATATGTGACAGCGCATAGAGAAAGGGACCAGTAAGGTAAAGGGAACAGTAAAAACCAACTAAACAAAACAAGAGGTAGGGACGACCTACGCGCGTTTTCAAGTTTGAAAAACATGTTCCTGACGTCATGAGATGTGTCGCTTTCAAATGAGACCAATACCAACACGCTCAGTGATGGTACGCCAAAAATACACGTATTTAAATCTTTAAAATGGCTCTCCTGAACAAAACCCTTAGGTCCCTTTCTATTTTGCGCGTCACATATATTCTTTTATAATCCAAGAATTAGGAAAAATTTCGATATTCCGCCAAACAAAAAAATTGCAAAATTGTTAGGCGGTATTTACTGATTACTTTTCAGATTAAAACATAAAATCGGAAAAAATCGCATTACGTGGTTGCGGAGGAAAACCATCGATATATGTAATTGCATTTTTTTCTGATGTTTTGCTTATGTATAAAATTCACTTCAATAGTTACATAATTCAAAAAACACTATTCAGAAGAGCCGAATAAAGTAATTTAAAAAAAAATATCAATGATATCGGTTTAACCCAAAAGGAAAAGCTACGTTCTTAATCTTATGACGCCCTTGCAAAACTCAGATTTAAACAAAAACGCGTAATAAAATGCACATTTCTATCGCGGTAAGTTTTCAACAACTCATAAAGAGTTTTTTACACAATCAAGATAATGCGCTCATTTCTGCATACCTACAGCCATATCTAATTAAGAGCGGAAAGCAAAACGTTTTCTTCCGATTACTCTCAAAGAAAAATCAATCCATCCGTATACAAATTATAGTACGGTGAGTACGGATTTTCTTGAATCATTTACAGAACGATTTTCAATCGTGATATACTTAACTTATCCATATTCAATACCGAATTCGTACTTGGAATAATCCAAAAATGAGATTGATTTAAGTAAGACTAAGATTGAGCCAATCTCAAAATGCGCTTGATTTAAGAATTATAAAGTTGACTCAATCCCGAATTCGTACTGGAAATAAACTAAAAATTAAGTTAAAAAGAGAATTACCCGAGAATTACAGAATTTCAATTATAAAACACCAGAATCATTCCCGATATGGTTTTTACTTTAAAAATTTTACGAACATAAATAACTGAAAATATAAACTAAATGAGAAGCAAGAGTTCTTAATTTTACTTTTTGAACAAGAAAATAAAAGGTGCGCTTGAGAACTTTTAAAGTGAAATGAAGTAAATGAGTAAACTAAAAAATTTGCTCTCACAAAAAGCTGTCGTACAAAAAAGTACGCGAACGGAAAATTTGTAAAAATTCGTAAAATAAAGGCAACAGCTGATGGCAAATAATTAAAGTGTTGAAAAATTTTTACACTTTTGATAACTTAACTCGTTTTCTTACCGGTACTCGATTAAATACTTTTTATAACACGAACATTTTTTGAAAATACAAACAAATTATTTAATGTAATCTTTCATATTTGTTTGTTTTTTATTTTATTTGATTTTACTAATTTTTAGCTGGTTAAACTATTTAAAAGAACATGAATAATTTGTTTGCTATTGATTACTTAAGTACCCAAATACTTCACACTTTTACAACTATAAAAAATTAACATAACAAAAAAAATTTCAAAAGTTTGTATTTAGCCAAATAAATGCTTCACAAATAAGTTTAATTAATTAATATTTATTGACTTCTTGTTTTGGTTTAATTTTTATTTAAACTTTTCTTTTATTTAACAATTTTTTCACAATTTGTATGCTTTTTATTTGTTACTTTTGTTTGTTTATCTTTTGAAACATATGTTTTTTTGATTTACTAAATTTTACTGCAAAAATTTCTGCAGTTAAAATTTGTAAATACTCAAACAAGAACTGTCACTTTTCGCTCTCAATGTGTGTTCTCATTTACTGCATTTTGTGTACTCGAACGCAATTTCGTAAAATGCAGTTAAGTTTAGTAAAAAATAGTAAAAACTTTTGTGTTCTCGAACGCAACTAATGTGTTTTCGTCTTGTTCTGTTGTTTTGTTGTTTCTACACACGACAAGCAAATCGTTTTTTAACTTCTTGTGTGGTGTTTAACTTTGATAAGTTAAATGAGATTAAAACGCTCACTTTGTAATTTTACACTGAGCGTGGCACTACCAACAAAAAGTTTAATCTTTTTTTACTTGGTGTACGAATTTTGTACTTATTTTTAGAAATTCCGTGATTGATTTTCGAAAGTAATCCCATTTTTTGTTCTTGTACGTTTAAGTGTTTATCGTATCGTACTTGAATTGTTAAGCATGTCTCGTACTTAAAGTAAGTATAAAACTCTTAATTTATCCCGAATGTTTTTCTTTCTATGTAGCACTTACGGTAAAATGTCATATCTAAATAAAAGCGTCAACGTTGTGTTAACTATCTTGTTTAGTAAAACCCACACAAAATCGTATTTTCCATTTGCAATGCCTTGCCGCCGCAATATTGCGGCATGCATCTTACTAATTGTGTGGGCATGAGAACTTTTGACAGCCATAAAACGCTTTCCGCTCTTATTTAGGTATGTATGGCTGTTAGCTGAAAAATCGTGCTTTTTGAGTTATGACAACTGTGGTATTCGGATAGATATTTCAGACAGAAAAGCCATCTAGTAACCAAAATTAAAAAATTTTATACATGTAGTGGGGAGTGTAAGAAGAGATAAACTCCTTGTGTATTGTTGTTGTTTTTGTTTAACCTTTGATATTGTTACAAGTAAAACTGTTGCTTATAATTCTTATTCGCTTAACAGTTTTATTTGTTTAATATCTTTAGTTTTTCTAAAATCTTTATGGATTAAGTTTCCTGACGATCTGGCCTAAGCAACCAGTGAAATGCGCATAGGAATAGCTTATCCCATTAACAATAAATTTCAGTGTTTTTATCAAGAATAAAAATTGGGAATAAAGCACGAATAACAAAATCTTTTAAATTAAAATTTTATACAACTTTCACATTTTAATTCAAAAAATTTAAGTATGCTTAAAAAAATGTTGCAGAAATGCCTTTTTAACCAAAATGTGCCAAAAAACGGCTTAAACATGCGAAAATATGCACTAACAAATCAATGCTAAAAATCATCAAAAGCTGTAAAACTTATAAATATATACAGCCGTATTCATAACAAAACGTTAGCCATAGTTTGTACACTACGTACAACGAGCTGCTAACTAGAATGGCGATTAAGCTTAGCAGCTTGTTGGCACAGAGTTAATTCATAACGAATTTTTCTCCATCTGCCAACTTTTAATAAATCAACTCTGAATTTTTATGATGCCACATTGTATTAATCAAAAATGCAACACGTTTTGCATTAATCATCGCTGAATTTGTAATTTTTTTTCTTTTTCCCTTCACATATAAAAATTTTAAAAAGTTTTTAAAATTAAAATGAATTAAGAAAAGACAGTAAATTAAAAAACAACCGTTATTTAAAAAAAGAAACCAACAAAATTGTTAGACATTAAACGGCTCACGCAGAGAAAAAATATGGTTGGGCATGGTTACGGCAACATCACTAGGTTTAACGTAACAATATATTGTTGTCGTACACAAATAATTGTTATTTTTATTTAATATCAACAATATTATAGTTACTGTAAACATATCAATGTTTATCGCAATTATGAATTTGAGTATTGTTGACCGAAAAATAATTATTTTTCTAACAACTTAATTATGATAACTTTCTAAACATATTATATTTCTCACAACCATATCATGATATTTAATAGCCATAACATGATAACTTTCTACACATTTATCATATTATGTTAAAGATGCAATCAAACTATTTTTACTCTAATCATATTATGATAGCGCCATTTGTAAAATAATTTTGAAGCAGTTGTGTCGTTTTTTTTATTTGTGAGCGGTTAAACAATTAAAAGAAAAAATTCCATAAAAAAATAAGTTTAAAGAAATTAAAAAATTAAAATATTAGCGGAGTTCATTCAAGTATCAGTGATGTAATAGTGCAAATGTAAAATATCATAGTTTTTTTGTAAATCCAACAACAAAACACACAGAGATTTCGTTATATTTTATAAAAGTGCTACGATATTTCATCAACATCTTAAAATCGAAAAAATGGACACACGCGGTTGCCCATGAAAACCACAGATTTTTCATTTGCTCTTTTGCAAGCCTTATATTGAAGTCCGCTATTTTCTTAACATTAAAAAAAATTGTAAAAAGCCACAAAATAAAAAATCGATGCAAAAATATTTTAATTTATTTTGTATTTTTATGACAGCTATGAAAGGTGCTGTATCATAATATGATTGCTTCTAAATTTATTATGACTAACATGATAATAATATGATTACTTCTTAGCTTATTATGATTAACATGACAATAGTATGATTAATTTCTTAGCTTATTATGATTAACATGACAATAATTTGATTACTTCTTAACTTAGTATGATTAACAGAATAATAATATGATTAAGGGAAAAATATTGTGATGACATATTACGAGTATATTAAGTCATTATATGATTCAATAATAATCTTAATATGGTGACTACAATCATAATTCTTATCATAATATGTTGCTCTTAGAATATGTTTACCACAACCATGTTTTTTCTTTGCGTGCTGTTTTTCACAAGTTGGCAAACGTTTGCCAGCTCGTTAATAAGAATTTAGCAAATCGTTAGCCAGAGTTTGGTTAGTGTTATGAATAAACTTTTTGCTAACTTTATGCCAAATTTTCATTATGAATACGGCTGTAAGTTTCTGCCTTCATTGCTTATTTCGCTTTCCCTGCTAACAAGAAAACATATGATTGTTTGACAATTGGGTTAAAGAGAGAGAGAGAGAGAGAGAGAGAGAGAACGACATAAAACAAGTTTAAAGTTAATTGTTTATAAAGCATTTATTATATTAAAAATATTAGTTTATGGAATTACGTTAGCATTAAATCCAAATTGTTTATTTATAAGTAAATTAATTTTAGCATAAAAATTTTTTGTAAAAAAAACTCCTAATTGCCCTCCATTGTTCTCTCTTTAAGTATTTGAATTGTATTTATTTTCAATTATATAAATGTATTTATTATTATTAAATCCTCTTAAATCTTTTACTAAAGAAATCAATCAAAATTTATAATTATATTTAATTACTTAACAAAAAAAAAATATTTTTTTAAAAAAATTTTGTGATATTTTTCCAAAAATTATTTTTAAAGTTACAAAAATATTTAACTTTAACAAAAATCAAAAAAAAAAAACTTAAGAATTATAAATTTGCTTAAAATTATTTTGTCCTAAACTACGATTTAAACAAATTTTTTATAGATAAGCAAAAGTTTAGAATTAGTTGCCTTTGTTCTTCACAAAAATTTGAATTAAAACTAAAAAAAAACTTAAGCACCTTTTTGAAATTAAATAAAAACTGCTTCAATTGTTCGAAAAAAACAAACAAAATAATTACTTTATTAAATAAACTAAAATAACAACAACTAAAAATAGTTATTATTAATGTATTTATGTACTTATTGTATGTATTTATAATCCAAATGTTTTTATTAGATAGTTTTCTTTTTTGCAAAATTAGAAAAATCTCTTTACAACTCACTTACAGTCAGTCAATCACTTACTCACTTCATTCCACTCCGTCTCGCTAATTTAGCTACAATTACGCTCACATGATTACAAAGTATGTACCTTAAAACTTAACAACAATATCCACTATCTTACAGATACTTATTAAAAAAAAAAAGATACAAACAAATATACATTAACTTTACTTAAAAAAAAAGATTATATTTATTAAAACTTTACTTAAACTAAATAATACCAAACAAAAAAACTTTATTTCAATTGTAAATTGTTCAATTAAACTGCGATTCTTCCTAAATTATTATAAAATAAATAAATAAGAAAACAAAATATATAAAACAAAAAAAATATTACAACAATAAAACACAATTTTCAATTTTAATATTATGTTTTTAGATTTAAATGTTTTTTATTTTTCTAAAAGAAAACAATGTGTAAAAAACACTCTACAGCACTGTTGGGATCTGACAATTCTTAAATTGTACCGTCTTGATGGAAAAATTGTACCAAATTGAGATAAATTGTACCAAAATTTCGCTATAAAATAAAAAATCATACATAGTAAGAATTCATAACTCTTTTTTATTTAATAAAAACAAAATCAAAACAAGTAGTCCATTAAGCCCGAGCATTTGATACTCTACACCACAGAATAAACAGACAAATTTTCGAGAGCGAGACCCTTGGGCAATCATGGAACCGCAGAACAATATTATGTTATGTGGTTAAGATTTATGTAAAAGTTTTTTTGTCGACTATTATTAAGATATTTTCATCTATATGAGATTTGTTTACCTTTAAAGGCGCCCGTACACGACATGTATTTGTCATCTGACATGTCAAATTTTCAAGTCACATGTAATTGTTCATGTCTGTCAAAATTGCTGTTTTACATAAGGTTTATAATATTCGGTCACAAACGTACATGTAATTTGCTTCTGACATTGTCTCTGTTTTTTTTCGCATTGTTATTGCAGAAACCAAAGTAGTTCTCGGTTTCAAAGTAGCTTGCTGCCGCCACGAAAATATTTATTTGCGCCGTAAAATAATTTAGCCATCTTAACATTTTTTTCTTTTATTTTAAAGATACCAATTTAGAATTTTATAATGAAACGGGTTTTATGTATATATTTACATAACTTATATTCAATGGTGAGATGAGCATACATATCTTGGTATTGTAAAATATTAACTTCAGCCGGCTAATGATTCCGTCAATAGTTGACGCCGCTGCCAGTTTCTTCCCGGCATAGATTTCTGATGTCAGATGGTTTGTCAGAAGAAAATAGAGCACGCTCTAATTGAAATTTTGTCAGATGACTTTGCGTCTGACTTTTACAGAAGCAAAGTTAAAAAGGTAACACACGACATGTATGTGTTTTGCAGTGGGAAATTTGACATGTCAGATGACAAAAACATGTCGTCTATACGCTCCTTAAGTGATTTTGGGACGGGGGTTAATATGGGACCTATTGTAATTATGGAGCCACCAGCGCAACGTTTTGCCTTGACAAAGTGGCTATCTTAAAAGATTTTGGAGATCAATACCAACATTTATAAGGTAGTCGTCAAATATAGACCGATTCCAATACAAAATAGTTAGATGATTTATATTGCAATCAAATAAGTATGCACTGAAAGAAAAATGCTTCATATATTTAATGAATCATTTTCATAAAAAAAATTTCCTTGGGTAAATGAAAATTTTCATTGTCTAAATAGAATTTGATAGTTATAATGAAATATTTTCGTAAAAATCGCTTCATTGGATTTCGTAATTACGTTAAAAATGTTCATTGGATATATGAAAACTTAAGTTTGTCCAAGTTAAACAAAAAATTTTAATTGGGAACATAAAAAAACAATATACAAACATAACTATATTCATAAATTAATACAAAATTGTAGTTTCCTTAAAAAATGTAAGATTTATTAATTTCGTACATCTAATGTTACATGTATGTATGCCATTAAATTTATGAAATCAAAAAATTTTTTTTATAAAAGCCACATATTTTAATAATTGTCTTCATAAATTTAAATTTTCATTATGACAATAAAAATGACATTATAGTAATGAAACAAAAACTTTCAATCCACTTTCAATCAACGTTGTTATTTTTATTATTGGCAATTTAATCTCATATTTACGCTCTTAATTGAGTAAGAAACATGGTTTTTTTATCCAAAAACTACACTGCCCCAGTAGACTAGCTGGTAGTGAGCTAGTCTATCAGCACCGAGGTTGGGGGATCGAATCCCGCCAGAGACAAAAAAAAAATAAAATAAAGTGAAATAAAATAAAATAAGAAAAAAAAAAATAATTAAAAAAAATAAAAAAAAAAAAATTTGTACTTTATGGAAAGTATTCACCCAATGAATAATATTCATAGAATCATTGATCCAACGAAGCGCTGCATAGGTTCCTTTTTAATGCAATTTTTCATGGGATTAATGTCAAAATTCATTGGTATTGCGAAGAAAATTCTTTCAGTGTGGTCCAAGTTTAATCTAACTAACAGCTTAATAGGCTTTTAAGCTTATATTCCGGAAAGAAGTTTGTGTGGGGAAACGTGAATTATAGACCGATTAACACCATTTGTATTAGGCCTTGTCCTTATGAATTGAAATCTATGTTCAAAATTTCATCGAATTACCTAAAACATTGCGACCTATACTTTCCGCACAAGGTTACATAGCTAGACAACCAGCCAGCCGGACGGAGGGATATCGGTAAATCGAAAGTATTATTTTGTAGTCTGCTATTGGTATAAATATTCAGAAGAAGCAGAAATACTGGTCTACAAATTTGGAAAAAAATTGACTGCATATGGGCATTTCCGTCAAAAGGTCCACCGTGACCGAAAATTCAAAAGTTATTAAAAGCTGATTATTTTACGATATTGTTATAGAGAAATATTTATATTTAACTAGTTTTATAAATTTACCCATACATTTGTTCACTTAGATGAACAATCAGACTGCAAAGTTGTGCAAACGTAATATGTGAGAATGTTTTATTGTATGTTTTCTTAAATATTATCTTCCTTAAAAGAGGTGATATTCGATAAAAATTATTCCAAACAAATTTTCTTACATGGTCTGTAATCTAAGGAAGAGTTCAAAGAGAAATATGTTATACGGATTAACGGTAAATTTTTATTTTGTTTTAATGATTATTCAGTTAAATTATTATGGAAAAAATTTCACGTTCGAAATGTCACGTATCGACCCAGATTTTGGCTTAAAAAAAAAAAGAAAATACAGAAGATTTTGAAATCAAACCAAGACATTTTAATGTTTCATTGCTACGTAAAATTCTGAAAGTAGTTTCTAAAAAATTGGGCCAGTGGTGCGATTCACTAACTTTTAACGATCCGACAATCGTAATATTTGTCGACATTTATATTCGCTTGCAGTAACGATAGTGTGATTCTGTAATTTTTTTTAACGATAGTACACAGCTGTTTTTTTTTGTAACATCTCTGTCTACAAAATGTTAAAAAAAAAAACGAAAAGCACAAAAGAGAATCAAATAAAAACATATGAAATTGTTCTTAACCCCCCTTGTTACACATGTTTTTTCATTCAAAATGCATTGAAAAAGGTCTGGCCAGACTCATAAGTAAGACGAAGGTTTAATTTGTGGGTTTATATTTTTTTTTGTGAATTTTACATTTAGAATTTAATTTTTGTTCTTAATTTGCTTTCTTTTTGGAAATTTTGAATTTATTATTTTGTTTTTGTTCATACATATACATATGAATA
Organism: Pollenia angustigena; assembly: GCA_930367215.1. NCBI lineage: Eukaryota > Metazoa > Arthropoda > Insecta > Diptera > Polleniidae > Pollenia > Pollenia angustigena. The sequence goes on along the minus strand of OV884060.1, from coordinate 145,666,238 downwards.
TATCTTTGTATGTATGTAAGCTATTTTAAACATAAAAACCATTTTATCGATAAAATAAACACAAACTAAATTATTGTCGCTAAGATAACGACAAAAAAATTGCTTAAATTAACAGCTGACTTTAAACGACAGCGAATATCGTTAAAAATTTTACAGAATAGCATATTCGATAAATTTTCGTTATACTTATTTTAACGATTCGATTGTCGTTATAAAAGTTAGTAAATCGCACGACAGGTTTCGCTGAATTACTCCTTTTTATACATGGCCACATAAACTACTTCTGTTTTTTTCACGTTCGAACCGCTACTTCTTTTGCCATTATCTTTGACCTAGAATTGCACAATCCATAAACTTTAGCATAGATAACAGTGCTTTCTTAGTGCTATAATTTAAGGGTTAAGAGAACGTAAAAATATTTGTTGTTTAAGATGTTATTGCATTTTTGATGCGTACGATTGTCACGTTCAACACTTTGGAATCACCCATATACGAAGCATGGATTTAAACTTATCTGCGCTGAATCTGTGGTGTGATTCACTAACTTTTAACGAACCGACAATCGTTATATTTGTCGATATATATATTCGCTTGCAGTAACGAATCACACTATTTCTGTAACTTTTTTTAACGATAATAAACAGCTGTATTTTTGGAACATCTCTGTCTTAAAAATGTTAAAAACGAAACGAAAAGCACAAAAGAGAATAAAATAAAAACAAATAAAATTGTTCTTAGCCCCCCGTGTTATACATGTTTTTTTATTCAAATTTCATTGAAAAAGGTCTGGCCAGACTCATGAGTAAGACAAAGGGTTAATTTGTGGTTATAGAGCAATTCCATATGAAAACTATCAAAAATGGCAAATTTTTGGACGACCCCTCTCCGATTTTAAAATAAATAGTCTCAATCGATTGCCCATCAAAAAATAATGTGCCTACATATTTTTTTTTTTTTTTTTTATAGTGACTGGTTTAGTGGTGGTGTACACCACTGTCATGTGAAAAATTGAAGAATTCTTCATAAGGGACCTCATTGAAAGTTGTTTTAAAAAAAAACTACTAAAGCGATCGCAACGAGTGATAGCTCGTTGGAAAGGTATTGAATCAGGCTTTAATTGAAAAATAAAATTTTCCTAATTTTTCTTAGAAATTTACCTTTAAATTTTCCCATGAAAATTTAATTTTCCGATTTTCCACAGAAGCTCCTAAATTGTCCGGCAAATTTTTTTTTTTTTTTGGATTCCTCATAATTTTTGCTTTAAGAATCAGCAATAAAAAAATGGGCCCCGACTCCTTGTTCGGACAGGAGAAGAGCATTTAAGAGACCACCTTGTTAAAAATACATTTCAAAAATTATTTTACAGTTAAAAATACATTTATGAAGAAAAAATCAATTTTTTTTTTAAGAGCCCCAAGTTGAGTGTGTAGTAAATATGGTCTGCCTGCCTTCACAAGATCGGCCATAAATCCATGGATAATAGCAGCAGTGGCATGTAATGGCACACCAAACCCGACTGAGGATACAGGTCATAAAATGTTTTGTAAATTTTTTAAATTAACAGGTAATAAATATTTCGCCTAAAATGACACGTCGCTTATTTTTTTACCTATTTTTTACCAAAAAATAAATATAAATACTTCACACACTCTGAGTCAAATTTCAGTTGAATACTAAACGTGAAAGTGTTAAAGTGTAAAGTAAAGAGTGAAGCTGTAAAGACAATTTAAAGTAAAATGAATAAATTTTGCTGCAATCCGTTTAACAAGAGTGGACATCGTTCGAAAAAGATAAAAGTATTAAAATTAACTGGTGTTTCGAAGCGATACATGAATGAATTAAATATACAATACGGTGAAGAAGCAGAATTCATTTGCCCCAAGTGTAAAATCGATTTGTCTCAACAAGCAAATGCATTGAAACAAATGCAGCCACAATCCGAGAGTGAAATGACAAGTGAACAAAATGTTTCATCTGATAGTGAGGCAGACATTCCGATGGTCAATATGTCTTTGAGTCCTTTGAATGAGGCTATTACCACTTTAGGTGAAACGCCTATTAGAAAAAGAAAGTTGCGAAGTGAAACATACAGGAAAGAGAAAAAAGGCAAGGTTATGAGTGCAATCGCGACAATATTTGATGAAGGCTCTGATAACGAATGCAGTCAAGCAGATGACGTTGATGACGGCAAACAAATGATTGAGCAGTTGAAAAGAAAATTCAATTTAGCGACCACTTTTCCGGAGAAATATCTCATTTTATCTGTGCTGCCTCAATCATGGTCTATACGCAAGATTTCAGAACAGTTTCAAACATTTTTTAAATCGCGAGAAGAAGCAAATAATTAGTTCGACAGAAGGGCATATTGGCGACTCCCACCAAGAAATTTGGCTCAAGGACCCTCAGCGAAGCAACGGTGAAATTGATTCAAGATTTTTACTGCAATGATGACAACAGCCGCGCCTGCCCAGGTACACGGTATGGAAAATCCGTGTTTTATGACTTGTTTCTGCACGAGTCATTTTAGGCGAAATATTTATTACCTGGTAATTCAAAAAAATTTACAAAACATTTTATGACCTGTAGCCTCAGTCGGGCTTGGTGTGCCATTACATGCCACTGCTGCTATTATCCATGGATTTATGGCCGATCTTGTGAAGGCAGGCAGACCATATTCACTACACACTCAACTTGGGGCTCTTAAAAAAAAAATTGATTTTTTCTTCATAAATGTACTTTTAACTGTAAAATAATTTTTGAAATGTATTTTTAACAAGGTGGTCTCTTAAATGCTCTTCTCCTGTCCAAACAAGGAGTCGGGGCCCATTTTTTTATTGCTGATTCTTAAAGCAAAAATTATGAGGAGTCCAAAAAAAAAATTAGCCGGAAAATTTAGGAGCTTCTGTGGAAAATCGGAAAATTTAATTTTCATGGGAAAATTTAAAGGTAAATTTCTAAGAAAAATTAGGAAAATTTTATTTTTCAATTAAAGCCTAATTCAATACCTTTCCAACGAGCTATCACTCGTTGCGATCGCTTTAGTAGTTTTTTTTAAACAACTTTCAATGAGGTCCCTTATGAAGAATTCTTCAATTTTTCACATGACAGTGGTGTACACCACCACTAAACCAGTCACTATAAAAAAAAAAAAAAAAATATGTAGGTACATTATTTTTTGCTGGGCAATCGATTGAGACTATTTATTTTAAAATCGGAGAGGGGTCGTCCAAAAGGTGATCGCTTTCATATGGAATTGCTCTATAATATTTTTTTTTTTGTGAATTTTACATTTAGAATTTTGTTTTTGTTCTTAATATGATTTTTTGTAAATTTTAAATTTAGAATTTTGTTTTTGTTCATACATATACTTATGAATATATCTGTGTATGTATGAAAGCTTTTTTAAACATAAAATACATTCTATCGATTAAATAAACACAACCTAAATTATTGTCGCTAAAATAACGACAAAAAATTCCTTAAAGTAACAGCTGACTTCTAACGACAGCGAATGTCGTTAAAAATTTTACTGAATAGCATATTCGTTATATTTATTTTAACGATTCGATTATCGTTATAAAAGTTAGTGAATCGCACTACTGGCATAATAATTGGGCATCACGTCTTGTTAAATTTTATCGCATGCTGGCAATACTGTAAAACAGTCAGTACAGAAACTTGAACAAATCGTGGACATCGACAATGTTTTGCATATTTTACATTCGCATTTGGATTTTTTCAAAAAAAAAAAAACTATGTGCAGTGAGCGCGAACAAGGGGAGCGTGCTCTTGTTGGCTAGTGAAATTTGCCTATTTCTCTTTTTTCTCAAAGGTAGACAAAAATGTACACAATTGTTTGACAGTGTCAAAAAGCAATCGACTAAAGTGGCGATGTTATTAAAAATGTTATTATTGAAAAGAAAAGTAAGTTAATCCACCACAAAGAAATGATAAAACTTCTTGGGCACTTTTTTTTAGGTTGTACCAAAAAGGAATGGATTGTGCCACTGTACCAATATTGTTTCGATTGTACCCAATTTGGTACAATTTTACCACAAATCCCATCAGTGCTCTGCAGTAGAGTTTCATATTTCCGAGTCTTTTTGCGTTCTCGGCAGTGTTTGCACCAGCAAAATTCAAAATAACACTTGAGATGAAGCAAAATTACCCGATTTAATTGAAATTACACCTGATATAAAATTAAAGTTTTATTTAATTAAAAGACATTTTAAAAGAAGCAAAAACACAACAAACTTATTGAAAGAAGATCAATATTAGTCAAACTGTTAAGATTCTTATTGTAATTTAAAATTATTTAACAAAAATAACATTAAAGACCTTTAAACAATTAATAGAACTTAAAATAACATTCCTAAAATAATGAGTTTAACTTCCACATTTGGTTGCATATATCTAGAGAAGTTTCAAAAAATGCATTGCCATTTCTTCATAATGGGTGTTTTTTTTATCCCGATAGAGGTAACGAAAGGTTAGCTATCAAACGAACTGTCATACTGCTCTCACTTTTTGCTCAGGCACATCAACATGCATATATTCATCCGTGAACAACGCCACCAAATTATAAAAATTTACTTAGAAAATCAGCTATCGATTTTTGAAACTCGACTTCATGATTTAAATGACGCAACTTATTTTTTCACAAATTAAGGCGATGTGTTGATTTAGGGAAAATAAACTGTCAAATAGATTTCAAGGCCGTGCGATGTGACACCTCTTGATTGTTTTCCGTAGGCCTGTAAAGTCACTGGTTTATGCTGATAAACCGGCAACAATTGACGTCTTGGAGATCAATATTGTTCATTTTATTCGTAACATAACTTAAGCATTTGAAAGTTGCCAGATAAAAATAAAATTAATTATATCTTGGAATATTGAAAATCTTCCCCCATGCTAGTTTTTAGTTTAAATACATATTCAGGTTTTTCAGGTCATCTTTATCCAAATCTAAGAGTCCATCTTGCGACATTCATTACTGAACTTTTGAAAATATATACATATTTAATGATTTAAGACTTTTCTTAAAAAGAAACCGAGGCTTTGGTTCAGAAGACTTTGTATTTTTCATCAACAATATTTAAAAAGAAATAAGAATTTAAATAACACCTGAATTACACCTAAGAGAAAATACCCACGCTCTACCCACGACAGTAAAAATTAAAACAAACTGGGGTAATTACCCACAAAGTGGCAACACTGGTTCCCGGAGAGCATAATTTTTTCTTTCGTTTTCGAGAATTTTAATATTGACAATCGTAAGTAACAAAAGTCGTTTAAGTTCTTTTATGTCCCAAAACGCTTGGCATTGTCTTTAAATATCTTCATTGCATTACAAAATATTTGAGAAAACAAATTGTAGTAGCAACAAGTAAGAGTGATATTTTAGGCTGGACTGAATCTTTAATACCCTTCACCATACCACTTAGGCTCTTACGTATGTAGATTATATTCTTTTAATTATTTATTTAATTATTAAACAGAATTAAAAAAGAAAAAGTATGCCGACCCTTATAGTATACCCTTTACCATGGTGTGATAAGAACAGAAAGTAATTTAAATAACGTTTTTTATTTCTGTGGCTTGGTGCTAAAGGGCCAATGTCAAAACTTTGCTGTTTTGAGTTAATCGTATCAGCCAATGTCTAATAAACCTCATTAAACTGTTCTGGTTTAACTTAGACATTGGCTGATACAGAAAAATAAAAGGGAGTAAAATAATACACCTAATGAAACGCATAACTTAAAACAGCAAAACATTGAATGGCCCTTTAAGCTCCACGCCACAGATATATAGATACATCTATTTTGTTTGACGCCCACTTTTTTTATTCCGCCCACGTTTTGTCGGATGTTGTGGATTGATAACAAATATGCTAGTTCCTTGTTTGGAAACTTTGGTTCTTGCCGATCTCATCTTTAATGTTTTTGTACGGGAGATACCACGCCTACTTCTCAAATCCCGAACATCTTTTAAGAAAGGTTATGTATTGATATACATAATATATTTTTTATATATTCAAGTTTGTATTGCTGGATTATATTTTTTGTTTTGTTATCCCAGCTTTGTGTAAGAAATTTGGAGATTTTTGCTCTTAACATTCTTTAGATATAAATAAATCTATTTTGTGCCACGCCAATATCTCCACTCTGATCCTGTATATTGATAACCAAGAGTTGTGAAACTATTTTGAAATTTTTTCCTCTTGCTGTTCTCTAAAACCTAGTCCCCATTATGTCTGGGGTCATCGGAAAACCTATTTCAAAATACACACGAATAGACGCAGACATTGTTCAATAACTTCGGCGCTTTAAAGGACTCAGAATAAGACTTATTTTGTAGAAATTACAAACGGAATGAAAAACTTATATTGTATACTTTTTACCTTCGATGAAGGTTAAAAAAGGGCAATTTATCTAGGGAAACATTTGAACTTATATTTTCCAGCGATTTCCTCAAATTAAAAGACTTAACTTATGACTCTGAACAAACAAATAAATTTCTTTATTTAATTTGACGTAGCAAGTTACCATTTAATGTCTCAAAGACTTACATTTTGGTTAAACATTTGGGGAAGAAATTTTTCATTTTAAAATTTCTAGATATTTGTTCCGGGAACTCCGAAGAACTCAAGAATTTTCTCATCTATAGTATAAGTCGAAAAATACTTACACCCTTATAAAATCTTAACGAACTTAAATATCAAAGAAATGGCATTAATTTACATACATAATGAAAAATTATCGTTAAAATTCTATAACGATCATCTCCCAAAACACAATTTCTTTAACATTGCTCTCGCGATATTTATATTATAACTCTTAACATCAAAAATTCGGATTTTAAAAAGTTTACGAGGGCATGAAATTAAATTTTTTGTTGGTTCTCTTAAGGGGTTTTTTTATGTTAAAAATTTATATAAATAAAAATGAAATGTTGTCCGTTGCTAAGCGCATAACTTGAGAACGGCTAATGATCGCCATGGTCCAACTTAGGATTTACGAAAAGAATTTTGCCCCGCCCACTTTTACGCCTACATTTTTCGTATTTAGAAAATTCCGAGCAGCGCCAGGACCAACCAGCTAGTACTACTATAAAAATATAGTCTCACGGGAAAGACATTTTCTAATACATTTTGGGTTGATTTTGCATTATAAAATTTAAGCAAATTAATTTCAATAAGAATACTACTAAAGTTGTAATAACGTACTTAATACGAATAATGTACCATAACAATTTTATTACAAAAAAAATGTATCAACACTATTCCGCTTAATGATTTTGCAAAGCTTCTCAAACTTAAAAAAAAGCTTTTTCAACAAGAACAACGTTTATTTCATGCGAAAAGTTGCCAGATTAAATTATAAAGAGCCGGTTTGAAGAATTGTGGGATTAAAAATCAGCTAGTTATTGACGTTTTATGCCATAAATTAAAAGATTTTTCAAATAAATAATTTAATTAAATTTACACATCATTTACTAAATATTATATTATATATTACTAGCAGAAACGGCAAACGTTATTTTGCCATATAACTTATTTCTTTCATATGTTACAGTGTCTGCATGCCAAATTTTAAGAAAACCGTGTGATTGGTTAAGAAGATAACAAAATTTATAGGCTATAGTTCTTTCCAGATGTTACACTATTTGCCTACCAAATTTCAAGAAAATCAGTTGATTAGCTAAGAAGATATATGGAGGGGAACTTTTACTCCTCTTGCCCTATTTCATGCCCTGTTTTCTTTCAGATGTTACAGTGTCTGCATGCCAAATTTTAAAAAAACCGATCAATTAGTTCAAAAGATATTGGGAAGGGGGGACTTTTACCCTTCGTACCCTATTTCACATCCTATTCCCTATTTCCTTTCAGATGTTAAAGTGTCTCCATGCCAAATTTTAAGAAACCCGATTGATTAGTTTAAAATATTGGGGAGGGGGAGCTTTTACCCCTATTGCTCTATTTCACGCCCTAAATAATAAAAATTTGAGATTATAGTTCTTTCCAGATGTTACACTATTTACCTGCAAAATTTCAAGAAAATCGGTCGATTTGTTAAGCAGATATAGGGAGGGGGAGCTTTTACTACTCTTGCCCTACTTCACGCCCTATTCCCTATTTTGTTTCAAATACTACAGTGCCAGCACGCCAAATTTTAAGAAAACAGGTTGATTAGCTAAGAAGATATAGGAAGGGAAAGCTAATGCCCTATTTTGCGCCTTCTAGCGATATAAAATATACTCTACGACCTATTCTCGTACTTAACAAATACACAAAATTTCATACAAATCAGTCAAGCCGTTTCGGAGGAGTTCAAAATGGAGGGCATTTTGTTGATATTTGTATGGGAACAATAGGAAAATTAAAATATTATATCTGCGGAACCCCTAAGCCGATTTAGTGCAAACTTAACTTAAACCATCTACAGACTTTCCCCAAGGAACCCTGAAATTTTGGTTGAAATGAGTCAACCCGTTTCCGCAGTTAGTGGTGACATCAAAGTGTACACTTCTTTATATATATATATATTTTATATGGACAGTTCCACCAATAGGTCCACTGAAACTAATAAAGTTATAAGTTCTTGAAAAGACTTTGTTAAAGGCATATTTTTACAGGGAAATAATCATAATAATTTCATTAATGAAAAAGATTGTAAATTAATTTATAACCCATTTCGAGATTTATCAATACAAAGTCGAACAAGTGCAACTTTGCTAATTTGGATATTCCAATTGCACGTTTGGTATTTATAAAAGTTCTCAATAAGAGACATTATGAGTTGACTTGTTCTCTCTAAAACCATTCGGACATGATGGAAATGCCCATATTTATTTAATAGGCAAAATACAATTTTTATCCCAACAAGTTATTTTTGTGTTTAATTTAAATATTCTCTGACTTATGCCTAGTTCTTTATCTTCAACATCCAAATATCCTTTTTTAAAGAGCCTCACTACAAATGGTCGTACAACTGAATTAAACAAGCCAGTTGATCGTTAGTTTAATGAAAAATAAATTTTCTTTTATTTTTTTAATTCCAACCGTTGGTCAACCAGACTCTAACTTAATAATTTGTTGTTCCAATTGATGGAACTGTACCACAAGTCGCAACTTGTAGGGCTGCATAAAACCAACCTTAAAATGTGGCGTTTAAGACAAAATATTTGCTTTAAATTCCTACAAGACTTACATATTTAGGCTAGGGAATGGTTTTCGATTGGAATCGAAATCGATTTTGTGGTAAAAAAAAATCGGTTTTTTGCAATCGAATTTACGTATGCGATTTTATACTGAAATCGATTATTGGGCTTTTAAAATCGATTTTTTTATTTTTATCAAAATTTTGGCAATTTTTAATCTTAATTTAATCGATAAATTATGGGCATGCACAATATAACGTATTTTTTTGTGCGTACATACGTCTGTAGGTATGCTAATGCAGTTTTCCCAGTTTAAAGTTGTAATTTTACGTATTTCCCTATTAGTATCTTTAATATACTTCCAAGTTTAATATAAGGGCTCTGTGAGCGATATTTAAATCTAGTTATAAGCAGAGTGAAAAACAAAAAGTATGTAATTTATCCTAACAAATACGAAATTACAAGGAAATGTCTCTGCATCTTTCTGGCATCAATGGCATGCAAACGTTTTTTTTAAACTAACTTAATAGTAACTTAGCAAAGAAACAGTCGCTACCGATCAGGAACTACTGTCATAATCCTTTGAAATACTATCGATAAATTCAGGCTTGTCACAGAATTAAATCCGATCAAAAGTGATTTCGTTTAATTAACTTTCGATCGGAATAAATTTATGTGACAGGCCTGATTTTCTACAGAAGAACACAATTTTAATATGTAAAATGTACATGTACTTGTTCCTCTAAAGGCGATCTCAAAATTTACACATTTTCATTTTTTGCAGGAAAATTAGAAAAAGTAGTCATATCTACACACTGTAAAAATCTCAGTTCAATTTATCTAGTAGTTTTCTAAAAAAAAAAGCTGGAGTATACCTCTTTGTGATATAAGGTATGAGTTTGCAAATTTATCTTAAACGATTTTGAAATCGATTTTAAAATCGATTTTGAGGTTCGATTAATCGATTTCAAAAACCGTAATAAAAAAGGTCTATCGAAAAATCGAAAATCGATTTTGGTATCCATTTACCCTTCCCAAATTTAGGCAAACTACTTAAATTTTAATAGCTATAAAAAATGGTGAGGGTGTCAAAAACCCAATCCGTTATATACTATTGACGTCAATATAACGTATATGGGTAATTCCAAAGTTTTGAACGTGACAGTCGTACGCATCAAAAATGCAATAACATTTTAAACAAAAAATATTTTTACGATCTCTTAAACCTTAAATTATAGCACTAAGAAAGCACTGTTATCTATGTTAAAGTTTAGGGAGGGCGCGATTCTAGGTCAAAGATAATGACAAAAGAAATAGCAGCTCGAACATGAAAAAAATAGAAGTAGTTTTTGTGGCCATGTACAAAAAGGCGTAATTCAGCGAAACCTGGCACAATTTTTTAGTCAAATTACTTTCAGAATTTAACGTAGCAATGAAACATTAAAATGTCTTTGGTTTGATTCCAAAATCTTCTGTATTTTCTTTTTTTAAGCCAAAATCTGGGTCGATACGTGACATTTCGAACGTGAAATTTTTTCCATAATAATTTAACTGAATAATGATTAAAACAAAATAAAAATTTACCGGTAATACGTATAACATATTGCTCTTTGAACTCTTCCTTAGATTACACACCATGTAAGAAAATTTGTTTGGAATAATTTTTATCAAATATCACCTCTTTTAAGAAAGATAAATATTAAAGAAAACATACAATAAAACATTCTCACATATAAGAAATTACTTTTGCACAACTTTACAGTCTGATTGTTCATTAAAGTGAACAAATTTATGGCTAAATTTATAAAACTAGTAAAATCTAAATATTTCTCTATAACAATATCGTAAAATAATCAGCTTTTAATAACTTTTAAATTTTCGGTCGCGGTGGACCTTTTGACGGAAATGACCATATTATATTTGAATTAAATAAAAAATAGGCATATTTCTTTCGAAATAATTAAACATTTATACTACAATGACGATTTGGGTAAATCAGTTTGACAATTTTCTATACAATTTGACGATTTTCTACAAATTTTATATGGCAACTATGGCCATGTGCGTGTGGATTTTTTTTATAATAATAAAGTGCAGAACACAAGATTGATTTATGGGCATGTGTATAAAAAAGCTCTAAAATACAAACATTCTCTTGATACACCCACTGACAAAATGTTAGTAAAATTATACTCAATCGTGTTTAGATTAAAAATTATTTTAAATTCATGTGTAAACATATAAGATGAATAATTATTGTCAAGTGCTAGATAAAAATAGTATTTGTAAGAGCAACAAAATAATTGACTTAACAACTGGCTGATATTGTTTATTAAAAGTGTACTTAATTTGCAGAAAAGAATTTGAGCTGGATTTTTGTGGATTTTTTCCATGCACACGAGGGCAGCTTAATAAGTCTGGGACTTTTTTTATACCAATGGTCGAAATTCCACCATAATTGTATCTAAGTATATATGAATTAACATGTTTCGAGCATTTATTTATTCCGTCTTAGTAGATTGACTTTTAAGTCGACTCCTGTTAAAATTTAAATAAGCGGCGTTATTAAGATTGTGTTTAAGAGCTAGTGATAGCAGACTATCTAGTAATTTGAGGTGAAAATCGAAAAAAGTGAATTTCTCCCTCATCGCCCTATTGTCCAGAATTAGATCCAAGTTACATGTAGTTCTTGTCAGATGATTTCATCGTTGGAATCAAATATCTTTCCGTCGAGGCATTTTTTCAGGCAAGGTATAGACACTCTGGGCTAGTTCGGAAAATAGAGCAAATGAGGGACAAATCTTATTTTTTGGGACAAGATAAAAAATTGGAAAAACGTAGAAAAAAGTATATAGAAGTCAAAGGAAACTACGTTAAATAATTTTTTTCCAATAATCTGTGTTAAAAAAGTGAGCTGATCTTATTTACAGTCACGTATTTATAAACCCGCCCTCGTATTTTGTTCACATTTATTTATTTTTTTGTGATTGATTTTTATTTTTAAATGGAAATATTATTCTTAGCAAGACAAAAAAACATACGATATAGTAGTCAAAATACGTTTAATGTTTTGTTTGTTTTCTACAAGTCATGGGAGATGTATGTATGTATGAATATTTTAATGCCCCCTAGGGTAAGTAATACAAATTATTAAACCCTCATGAAAATAGCAGATAAAATATCTTCAATTAAAAAATACAAAAATATTAAAATACTAGATTAGAATATTTGATCAGTTCTTTAATGAACAACTTTAACAAAATGTGTTATCTAATACTGGGTACACACAGTGCAATCTACATGCAATCTACATCAATGCAATCTCAAAATAACAAAGCATTTTGATGTTGATGCAATCTGGAATGAATGAAAATGAATTTAATTCACTAGATTGCGTAAATGCGTTGCGTAGTCTGTACCCAGCATAATAAGATTTCTGGAACGAAATTTTCTTCCAGAATAAAAGTACAACACATGTATTGTTTTTATTTAAGTTTTTCCTAAACATGTTTTATTTATTGTATTTATTTTTGTTGTTTTTATTTTTACACTATACATATAGAAAAAAATCTTACAAATGCTAAAATTATAAATGCACATCTGGTTAGTAACGATCCTGATTACTTTGGAAGCACTAGATACCTATTCATACTAAGTTAAGTTGTATTTTTGTGACTGGAAAAGTTTTATTTTGCACCTCTACACTAATTTAATTGTATTGAGTGTTCTTCCAGAAATCGTAGGCAACAGAGAAATCTTTTTTACCCAAACCGTGAGCCTTAAGAGTACGGTACATTTGGTGGGCCATGGCACCCATTGGAATCGGAGTGTTTGAGGCAGTAGCAACGCCAGCAGCCAAGCCCAAATCCTTGGTGATAAGGTCGGTAGAGAAACCACCCTTGTAGTCATTGTTGGCAGGAGCAGAAGGGGTGACACCGGGAACGGGGTTGTAGACTTCAGAAGCCCAGCAGCGACCAGTGGACGAGTTGATAATTTCGGCAAAGGTGTTGGGGTTCAAACCCAAACGGATGGCTAAATTCATGGCTTCGGAAACACCCAGCATAGAAATGCCCAACATCATGTTGTTGCACAGTTTGGCAGCTTGGCCCATACCATAGTCACCGCAGTGGGTGATGCGCTTACCCATGCATTCTAAAACAGCCTTGACGGCATTGTATTCTTCGTTGGTACCTCCAACCATAAAGGTCAACGTGGCTTGTTCAGCACCGGGTACTCCACCGGATACAGGGGCATCGATGAAACGGGCCCCCTTGCCGCTGACCATCTTTTGCAATTGCTTGACTAAGTTGGGGTCGATAGTTGAGGAATCAATAAAGATGGTATTCTTGTTTACACCATCAGCGGTCATGTCTTCATAGGCCTTGTTGACAATGTCATTGTTGGGCAACATGGTGATGACAAAATCTGAGTTCTTTGCCAACTCACTAGTCTTTTCGTAGACTTTGGCACCTTTGGACTTCAAGTTATCACAGGCGGGCTTGGAGATATCAAAAACATGCAATTTGTGACCGTTCTTCATCAAGTTCGAAGCCATATGGCCGCCCATGTTGCCCAAACCAATGAAACCAATATTTTTGCCTCCAGTTTGGCTTGACATAGCACGCACTAAAGTTTGACCCATGGCACTGAAAGCGGGGCTAATGCATACCAAACGTAAAGCCATATTTTCTAAAACAATTCTGTATGAATGTAAATTGCATTTTCCAGACGATTATATAACGTGAAAGGAGATAAAACAAAAAGAATATATTAAAGCTATTAGAATAAAAAACGTTTACACAAACAAAGTTTCTATCAACCTGAGCACACTAACCACGAACGAGAGCCAAAACGATCACTATTCTATGAATGCCAAAAGCACACTAAACTTTGCCGATTCGAATAGAGAAAACACAACGTCACCATGCCTAAAGTTTTTTTTTATATAAAAAGTTTCATTGTGTACAGAATAAACAAGCTCCAATAAAACACCAACAATGTTCCAGACCCACTGATACAGACAAGCACATACAAAATACCCACACCGGCCTCCCTTGTTAAATCGAAAAATATCTAAACAAAAACGTAGAAAAAACATCACCTCATTCAACAACTTGTTTCGATACTCAAAGAGAACAAAAATTTATTGTTTAATTAACTCTCTTTACTTCTCACTTGCTTGATCTCTCTTTAATAGAAATTATGTGGAGAGTTTTGTGGGGCTTCCAAAAAATTTTTATTGGATCTCTTTGTTATTGTTGTTGTTGTTTAATTAAATATCGTCAAATGAACTCGTGCAGTGTTGCCAGAAAATGTTTAACATTGAAGTCCCAAACCAAACCCCCATCATAAAATTTCAGTTCCCCAATTCGAATCCAATTTTATAATTTTTGTATAAATCAACTGATCTATTACGAACTTTAAATTAAATTTATCAACATTGAATTTTAAAAATTACGTACATTACAAATGTGCAATTATTTAAATTTCACTCGCCTCATGTAAAAAGGCCCTAACTCATATAATTGCAACTTAACAGGAGAAGGTAAAAATATAATAAAGGCTGTTTTTAAGACTTAAAGAACCTCCGACGGGGATAACTGTTAAGCCAGCTATCATACTAATGAAGTGTGGTGGATTTTTTTTTTTTGGGTTATGTTTATGGTGTAGGTGTAAATGCATTATTACTGATGCCAAACTTAATTACATTTGACGCGGAACCTTTTTTAACTATATCGAAAATCTAAAGATGCAGTTCTTATTGTTTTTTTATGCACTACATGGTATGGATAGGGCCATTTTGATATTTTCAAAAAATTGTAAAAAAGTTGTCTCCCTAATGTACATAAATAAATCTTCAACAAAAATGTACATTTTTGAAGATAAATAAAATGGGAACATAAATTTAATTCTGTCTGTTTGTTTCATAATAATATGAGAAAAGTGATCACAGGTTTTCATCTAAATTTAGAATTAGACGAAATATTCTTATTAACAATAAAATAACGAAACGTCAATTTATTTAACATTTAAAAATTTAGAATCAACCACAAAAACCCGGCACGAAATATTAAGTTCTATACAGTATCCTTCCAGAATATATCATGCGGGTTCGATTCCCGCTAGAGACTCTGGTTTCTTTCCTGCAGACAAGCGAAGATCTTCGCAGGATTAGCTTAGGAAATTAAAAAAAAAAATCTTTCATACTTTTTTTAATTTTTTTATAAACATTTTTTAAATAATCTTCTATATGTATATGTATATAAAACAGGATGTATGTATTTTTTTTTTTAATTCCCTATGCTAATCATTTCGAAGCTTGATGCTTGTCTGCAGGAAAGAAACCAGAGTCTCTGGCGGGAATCGAACCCGCGACCCCGGGGTTGATAGACTAGCTCACTACTAGCTAGCCAACCGGGACATGTATGTATGTATGTAGGTATGTATGTTTGTATGTATGTATGTATGTAGGTATGTATGTAACGTATGGACTCCAAAACGGCTGGGCCGATTTTGATGAAGTTTTCAGGGAATCTTCAGAATATTCATTCAGGTGACACTGTGAAGTCTGATTTTTGATTTTCGGTCTGCGGGCGGAGGGGCGTGGCAAAATCCAATTTTCATATTGCACCACCAATGACATCTATATAATTTGGACGATTTTTTCTTTAAAATGATCGCCATGGTCCAACTTTAATTTATACGAAAAGAAAATTTTGCCCCGCCCACTTTTCCGAATTACCTAAAATCAGAAAACGGCTCCATCGATTTGACAAATTTTTCTTTTAAAAGTTCGTATTAATCTATTTTACGTTTTCATCGAAAGAAAAATGTACCACGCCTTCTTTATCGCCCACTTTTTATATTAAGCGCATAACTTGAGAAAGGCTTGACCTATTTGGACGATTTTTTCTTTAAAATAATCGTCATGGTCCATCTTAGGTTTTTACGAAAAGAAAATGTTGGCCCGCCTTCTTTAACGCCCACTTTTTTCGATTAACCTAAAATCAGAAAACGGCTCCATCGATTTAACTAATTTTTCTTTTAAATGTTCGTATCTTTTTAACGGATTTTAAAAATCGAACGCAAACATTTTTCCTAATTTGGACAGGTCAACGACGGGTCAGCTAGTAATAAATAAAGTAGTAGTATTTCAACATATATCAAAAAGCTCCAAATCCCTTGCCTCGAAAATCCGACCCCAATTAAGTATACAAATCTCTTGAGAGCAAATCTCCTCATCTGGCAACATTGAACTAGAGCGTTGTTCTTCCAAAGTGTGTTGCTAATTGTAGTACTAATAAATGTGTTTTTGGGGGAATTGTATGCAAATGAGAATATCAACAATTAAGAACGTCATATTCTGCTATGCCGAATCTATGACACGCTCCACTAAGAACTAGAAAATAGAACCAAATGTGTTTGAGATATAATCGAAATTATTTATTCGTTTAAAAGGCCTATCAATGCCATAATAATCGAAATATAAGATCGTTCAAATGTCCGTTGCGGCTTCGCTGGTTGGCGCGCATCCAAAATATGCCATTTTCCATGAATTTAGCGCAACAATCTTGATAAATTTGACCAATATTAAGGGTTATGTTGGGATTGAGGGCCGCTGTTATTCGCATAAACTTGCAACTTTAGAAAACCCCACAAGAAAAAGTGTGAAGGAGTCAAATCGCACCATCTCAGTGGCCAATCTACATCCCCTCCAACTGAGCTGACCATGCTTTCAAACCGGATAGTCCTGTCCTGTTGAAATCACATGTCCTTGTTATCCATATCATACAAAGATTTACATTTATTTATTGTTAATTTGTTTATGCTAAAATTTTTTGCGATAATTTTATAAAAATGTATTTCCTAGTATCTTCACATTTTCCAATTATAATTCAGAAAGCGGCAATTGTTTTTCATAGAAGTCAATTGTTATTTAAAATGAGTCAATTGTATTTCAGACAAATCTATTGTAATTCAGAAAGTGTAAATTTTAATTGAAAAAGCAAAAAAAAAATATTACTAATTTATTTTTATTTTATTATATGTGCTCCAAAAAAAGTGTAAAGAAAAATTTTGTTTAGTGATTTTTCTTTATTAGATACATTTATTATATTCTGAATTACAATTGACGCTTTTTGAATTTTTGTTTTTTTATAATTAAAACTAAAAGTGTTTGTGTTGTCCACATTTTTACAGTACATGACACTAAAGAAGTGTATATAATGTTTATTATCGAACACTGACTTCAACGCATTTTTATTTTTATATAGAGAACATACTTTGTAATCCAAAAAATTATCGCTAAAAAATATTTGGCTAAACTGAGATTTTTATCCAAGCAACACCAAACAATGTTTACTGCCTGCTCCACATTCTTTTTCTCACCTATAAAAAAAAAATATTAGTATTTGTGAAAAAATGCGAAACCCAGTCGAGATTTTAATCTAAATCTTTTTATTCTTGTTGATTTGTATAGTTTTATAGTTCTAGTAAACTGAGCTGCGTGTAAATGCGAATTTCTGTGTGAAATGTGATTTAACAAGTACCGATTAAGTATGGGTGACAGTGCGTTAAGGAAGTGTAAGTACATTTTTTACTGGGTATGAAACTCTAAAATAATTGACTTAAAAAATTTATTATCTTCTGTAGGCGTATTTTTCGCAGACTGCCAGAGAAAATAGAATAGAATAGAATTAAATGCCTAAAAATTTCTAGGGCCAAGAATATACAATAAACTCTATGAGTTCCTAGATGAATACTTCTTGGTATTACACATGCAATAACAAACTGCAGTGATACCAGCTTAGCCGGCCAAAAAAAAATTAAGCCCTTAACCAAAATATGCGTATTTTAACTTTTGGTTCGATATGGTTGCATTGTGTGTGAAAACTTTCTGAAAAATTCAAGAAGTGTGAATGGAAAAACTTTGAAAGAAAAGATAAGTTTTGGATCGAGGTTTTGTATTGTAATTGGTGAGAATTCATTTATTTAACTTTATAGTTCTGTTAATAATAATGCAATATTTGTACTCAAACGGTGAATTAGAGAAAACGGTGAATTAGAGAAAACTTAAAGTTAGTATAATTCATGCGATGGCCCTATATGGGATCCATAAATTATAAATAAATCTTTAAAAAAATGTACGTCAGTATTTAAATTCGCCACGGTTTAGACGCGTTAAATTATTGACCAACAATCCGAAAGCTTTATGCTTTTATTTCTAGTTATATAAAACTTAATTTGAGCAAATTTAAGTAAAATTTGATAATTCTTTAGAATTTTAAAGGGGTAGTCTGCTAGAAATAGCTGTCGAACACAAACTAAATGCTAATAGATGCCTGTTGACAGGACCACTGTTGACCTTTCAGAGAAGGGGCGGGAATTTAAACAATTCACGGATCTTTTACCCGTCAATGAGCGATTTTATGTTTTTATAATTATCAAAATAATTTTTGGGAATAAAAAAATTTTCATTTAAAAGATTTTGTTATTCGTGCTTAATTCCCAATTTTTATTACTGATAAAAATACCAGTGTTACCACCAGCAAAATTCAAAATTACACTTGAGTTGAAGCAAAATTACCCGATTTAAATGAAATTACACCTGATATAAAATTGTAGTTTTATTTACTGAAAGAAGCAAAAACACAACAAACTCATTGAAAGAAGAGCCAAACTGTTAAGATTCTAATTGTAATTTAAAATAAATTAACAAAAATAATATTAAAAACTTTGTTAGCGCCACTGTCGTTTAGTTACTTATTCAATATTCATTCGGTTACTTATTTATCGACACAGTGCGATCTCAATCTGTCAAAAACTAAAAAACATGTAAAAATCCCAAGCCTTGAAAAAGCGCACATTTTTTCCTTTATAATTGTATAAAAAAGCTATTTAAAGTCGTAAAGAAAACACATTTTCAAATAGTTAAGCAAAGTGATTGGTAGTCGTGAAATTAGAATTTAACTCACATTGTTAAAACCTTTTTGTTTAAAAACATAATTTATAACACAGTTACAAACCTATTTGTCGCGCTTTATTTCATACTAAAAAGTATGTATTTTCTTTAATCACATAACTTGTATTTATTTATAAATCTATAATTTACTTAGGAATTTCAACATACAAATGCAATAAAAACTGAATTTACCAAAACTTGTATTTGTTGTTTACAATCTCGTGAAAACTGGGCGCTCGGGCAAATTCCCGTAACAAACTTAAAAGCACAAAAAAAACATAAAATAAAACTCCTAAAATAATGAGTTAACTTCCACATTTGGTTGCATATATCTAGGGAAATAAAGGCAATGTGTGGATATAGAAATGATAAAGTGTCAATTAAACTTTTAGGCCGTGCGATGTGACACCTCATGATTGTTTTCCGTAGGGCTCTAAAGTCACTGGTTTGTGCTGATAAGCTAGCAACAATTGACGTCTTGGAGGTCAACTTTGTGCATTTTATTCGTGACATGCAGCCAGCAATGCTCGAAAAAGAGAAACAAAATTGGACGTCTGCAATGCGTTTCGTCAAGGACAGGCGCGATTCCTATTTGTTTGAAATCAGTTTCAAATGGTAATGCCGTGTTATTATCTGCGATTAATATTAGTTTTTTTCTGTTTGTTTTTAGGACTTAAGAAATACCTTTTATACCTTATTTAGTAAACTGTAAAGTAGAACTGTCCCTTTCGTAGTTCAGTTTTACAACTGTTAAGTGCGTTAAATATTCTTCAAACTAAAGCATTTGAAAGTTGTCAGATAAAAATAAACTTAATTATATGTTGGAATATTGGAAACATATTTTCCCCCAGGCTTTTGACTTTTAGGTTCTAAATCACTATCAAAGCCATCTCTATCCAAATCTAAGAATCCAAAAATTTCAAATTACACCTAAGAGAAATTACCCACGCTCTACCCACTACAGTAAAAATTATACCAAATTACGGTAATTACCCACAAAGTGGCAACACTGAAAAATATTGAAATTTATTGTTGATTGGATAAGCTATTCCTATGCGCATTTCACAGGTTGCTTAGGCCAGATCGTCAGGAAACTTCATACAAAAAGATTTTAGAAAAACTAAAGATATAAACCAAATTTATTTATTTATTATTTATTTATTTATTAGTAATAAAAATACAATTAATAATACTAATTAAAAGAGGTAAGGGCACTAGCAGCTATGGCTTTCGGCCCGATGGTTAATAGATAATTAGATTTTATTAAGCATGTTAATATTTAATATATTTATATAAAGGTTTAATGTTCGTATCGGATAAGTCCCGGAGAAGATGGGAAGGCTTAACAGACCCGAATATGTTTGAACGGGCAGAGTTACAGCTGATGCATTCGTCTACACTGAAAAAAATTTCTTCACAGATCCAATGAAATTTACATTAAAATTCAACCTATGTAACCTTTCATTGGATTAATGAAATGTTTCATAAAATCAATGAAAATTTTGCATTACTTTAATGACAAACGTTTATTTTATCCATTTTTTTAATGAAGATTCATAAAATCAATGAAAATTTTGTCATTGATTTTATTATTCCTTCATTAATCCAATGAAAGGTTACATAGGTTGAATTTTAATGTAAATTTCATTGGATCTGTGAAGAAAATTTTTTCAGTGTAGGATGTGGGTGACGGTAAGTTCCTTGTCGCACGTGTGACAGTGTGGGCGGGAAGATTTTTCAAGCAAGTATTTATGAGAAAATTTACAGTGTCCCATTCTAAGACGTGCACATATCTTGGATTCTTTTCTGGACACGTTTTTTGGATAATGAGGTTTAATTCCAAGAGGATTCACGTTTTTTTAAGAATGTTGATACAAGGACCATTGTTCGGCTATTTGATTTTTGAAATGTACAGAAATGGCGTTGTTGATGTCGTGCACTTCCCACCCCAATAAAAAATGGAGCTTCCAACGAAGCAGGTTTGTAAGGGAGAAACATAAGGGTTTCGCTTACCATTGCGCTTACGGAAGACATGAATTTTATATTGCGAGTTTCCACTTTGAAGCAATACATTTTTGGCACATAAAGCGCATTATTTAGCGCACATAAACATTGTTGGATGTAACGATCATATTTACACACTGAATGTTTTGATACAGTTATTTTTTATTATTCTCCCTTACAAACCTGCTTCGTAGTAGGGGAATGCCGTAGCACTTGAAATGTTATTTTTTTTTTTATAAAAGTTGTTGAGAGTTCTTTCACTTACTTACGCATAATTGTGCGCTTATTTTTTTAAATGTACCTTTAGTGCTTCGCAAAATTTTGAAATTTTTTATTGGGACGTTGGAAATTTAAACAGCGGTCTTCTTTTTGCTTCTTCTGCCGCTCTGTCGGCGCATTCGTTTTCGAGTATGCCATTATGGGATGGAACCCACATAATTATAATTTTATCTGAGTGCGTTATACAAAGATTTCTTGTATTAGTAATGATTTGGGATTCATAAAGGGAATTAAGTAGTGATTGTATAGATGATAAGCTGTCTGTACAGATAATAGTTCTCCCAGCAGCTTTGGAGGCGACATAAATACCAACGAACAATGCTAATGCTTCGGCGGTAAAGCTAGAGCAATGGGGGTCAATATAGCCGTTTTTAATAATTGAGCCGTCTTCCTTGACTACGGCAAATGTCGTGCCATGGTTGGATTTGGAACCATCAGTGAATAAGAAATTAAAATTAGCCCTGAGCTGGCTCGATATTCTGTAAAAATGTTGTTGATACACTGTAGGCGTGGTAGAGTGTTTTGGGAGCTTAGTTAAGGTTAATATAAACATTTATTTATCTAAGAGCCATTGTGGTTCCGATGGTAGTTTTATTTGAATTGGTTGGATATTAAGGTTAAGATTTTGGTAGATACTTAAGCACTTATTTATTGGGGAAGGAAGTCTAGGTACTTTGAGAATTGGATTTCTACAGATAAAAAGTTTAGGTACCAGTTTGGCTGTGAGATGATTTATACGGTCTTTGATGAATGGCATTCCTGATTCTGCTAGTAAATTAATAATAGGGGTAAATCTGAAAGCCCCTATGCCTTGTATTAATTTTATATTTGAATTCCCAGTTTTTATTATTGATAAAAACACTTGAAATTTATTGTTGATGGGATAAGCTATTCCTATGCGCATTTCACTGGTTGCTTAGGCCAGATCATCAGGAAACTTCATCCAGAAAGATTTTAGAAAAACTAAAGGTATTAAACCAAATAAAACTGTTAAACGTATAAGAATTATAGCAACAGTTCTACTTGTAATAATATCAAAGTTTAAACAAAAACATCAACAATCAACAGTGAGTTTAAACAAAAACAACTTGAAAAAGCACGTTGCCAGTTTAAGTTTTTTAAGCCGTGCACTAGCCAGTTTATTATCAAAAATTTTATAATAAATCAATGGAAAATCGATTTTAATTGAAAATAAAAGTCAACAAATAATATTATCCTTTTCGGATTCTTTCCTCTAGGAGCTCCAGCTTTTGATATAAGTGCGATTTTATGTTTTCATAAAGAAAAAAACTGCTAAATTGATGTTTGATAGGGAATAAAAGTGATAACAGATTTTCATACTTTACGCATACATTCCTTAAGTTTACGAAATAAATTCAATATAATGTCTCCATATAAAAATTCATAGGAATTCGTTTGTTGGTTGAAAATAAAATTAATCAAAAATTTTAATGCTTTTACCGAAAAATCAATTTCAAAATTTTAATTACCAAATCTATTAATCTACGCTTTTAATTTTCCCAAATCCCATTGACCGATTTAAATCCATATCGTTTTATTATTTTCATTAGCCTAAATCACAACTCGTCATCCAAATTACATTTAAGTCGTCATAAAATTGGATTAATTGGTATTTCTCAATTTATTTATCTGCATTTCTTGTATAATTTCTTCACTTAAAGATTTCTTAATCTTTAAAATTAGGCTGGCAAAGTAATAAAGTATTACATGTAAATGACTACAACAATTACAGCGATTATTTAGGCTATTTATCTATGAGTCTTTCAAGCTTTGCCTGTCTGTCTGCCTGCTTGTCTTTAAAACTATATTAATTTGTTTGCACGTTACGTTTAATTTGCCATCTAAAATGAAGTGGTAGTGGTTACACGTTCGTCAGATACATTTATGTCATATTAAGTTTTTGATGATTATTGGTATTTGTTTTTTTGTTATGCCACTTAAGTAATTTTAAATATTTTTTATGTCTTATTAATTTTCAAGTGGGTTGTAATCAACTTTCGAAACAGATTTTTCCAAAAAAAAAAATATTAAAGTTTGGTTCTTGTAAAAAGAAAAATTATTTAAATTGGCAGTGTTGCATACGATTGTTGTAGAGCGTACACTTTTGAAATTTGAATTGACTTAAAAATGCGTAATTTTTGGCAAAATTTGGAGCGTTTATTGTCCAATTTATCCAATCCAAATACAATATACATAAATTTATTGAAAATATTGGCCACATTAGCTATAAACTTTTCCCATCTTTATGTCAATATGGATTCCGTGCCAAAAGAACTGCTTAGTTTTTAAGGGCAAGAATAAATTAAGCCAATTTCTGGTTTTTTTTTGCCCAGCACTCAGTAGATGACGCTTACTAATGCATTGCATTATGTTGAAACTAGGAAAGACGCGTTGTACGAAAAAACTTATAAATTTAGAACACATTCCATTGTTGTACTGATAAAACAGCGAAATACAACCCACATTGCGACGGGAAAGGAGTTAAGGGAATTGGATACCCTTCTGTTACTAATGAGAACCTTCGCCCCCTCCTACACGGATATAGGTGGTACACTTCATAAATCTAATGAAACAATTTCATTAAAGTTTTTTTCATTAATTCAATGAAAAATTTCATTACAAAAGAAATGTTACAAATATAATGAAACAATTTTATTAACACTACAAATTGAGTTTCGTAATTTCGTTAAAATTTTGCATTAAATTAATGACATTAAATTAATCTTTTTCAAAAGAAAATTTCCACTTATTGTTATACATAATTTCAATACGTTCTTTAAGATTCAAATGAACTATTAATTAAAATATTTAAATGTTTTTGAGTTACTGAAAAAAATGAATCTTTTGTAACATCATATTTTCCATGATAAATGTAACTGAAAATAAGATAAAATTATTTAACTTCAAAATACTTATAACTAAAAAACGTTCTTCCTATAACTGTTGTAAAAACGTTTTTTCAATTCAATTTTTTGCGGTAGACATGAAAATATATGAAAAAAATTGTAAATTTTAATGTTTCATAACATTAATGAAAAAATTCATTACGATAACGAAATACTGATTTCAGCTAAATGTAAGAAATATTTAGATTCAAAAACAAACAACGCGAAAGAAAACACAAGAGCACAAAATTCTCCAAATTCTTTTTTCTTTAATTGTTAATATAAATACACAAAATTTACGCAGTATTACAAGCCAGAAAAATGGAAAAAAGGCAGATGAAGGATGTTGTGAGCTGGAAAATGAATTAAGTACAATTTACTTAAAGGTAAGCTTAGACCCCTTTCACACTCGGCAAGTTACTTGCCGACAACAACAAGGTCCTTACCCCGACCTTACCGCTGACGTCTACAAACCAAGAGACTTGCGCAAGTAACTTGCCGAGTTTGAAAGGGGTCTTATGAAAGTAGAACATAACATGATGTAAACGAAATAAAATTATTAAAACTTGATGATCAAACTCAAAACGCACATTGAAAAAATAGATTAAAAAAAATTAAAAATTTCATTCAAATACAAAAACATTTAAACGGTTGACATTAAAATAATGCAAAATTTTAATTGATTTTATGAAACATTTCATTAACGGGGGGCTAATGTAACATTCTTCATTAATCCAATGAAGGCTTACATACAAAAAAAAAACACGTTGATATGTGAAGAAAATTCTTTCAGTGTATAAATAGTAAAGAGATCAGAAGCAGTGAAGTATCTCTTTAAGAAGATCAGAAGGAGTGAAGTATCTCTTACACCGTTTTAAAAAACCGAGGCACTTGAATGCTTCTTTCGACACCTTGAATATGTTTTGTTCATCGGGCATAACTTTGTATTCTCATGCCAAGCATTAATATATACAGATGAGGCACCTTGCTCCGTCGCGCGTTTATGCATTAACATACACGCTGGGTCTTTCGGGCTTTAAAATCGACCCTATTCGACCGAGCGTATCATTAATGTTTGTCTCTTATCTCCAACATTTTATACGCTTGGTCTTTAACCAAATGAATATGAATGGCAAAGGTTGCTCTCACCTGCAAAAGAGTAGATAGGGTTGGAGGCTTGACATGGGGGTTCGTTTAAGAAAAATAAGAAAAAAAGTTGGAGAAAGAACGGAGCCCCTAAATTAATTTTGGAATCGTTTGACGAAACCCCATCTATTTATTGAATTCCGAAAAAAACTATATTATGTTTTCTTCATGTTTTGCAATGTGATGACCATTCCATTGATTCTCAGAAGCTTTAAAAGCTCCATTTCTTTTAAAAAAATTTCTTAATTAACGATATTAAGCTTAAATTTTAAATGGGGGAGATGATTTGAGGAGGTCCATAACAAAACGCAACAATTCCACTTTTTAAATTTCATGTTTTTTTTTATTGAAAAATATTGTAAATACTAAAATCTTTATAGTCATTGTTTTATGGACTTAATTTACTTTGAATCGGAACAAAACGCAACAATTTCACATTAAGTTTTTTTTTTTTGTTCATTCATCCAAATGTTGTACAAGTGGAATTATTACGTTTTGTTATGGAGCTTCTCAGTTGTTCCCTGATCCTACCCAACCAGTATTTTACCTAATAATGCAGATAAACATCCACTTAGTCTATAAAAACTGCATAACTTTGAAATGTGTGTATATTTAGAATAAACACTGTTTCATTTAATAAAACTCCCAATAATATCGGGTCTTAAAGTATACCCCTGCAAGGTGTATTTTATCAATCCCAAAATTTTCATGATTTCCAGTTTAACATTCCTCTTGCATTTAATTAAAAAATAAATATAAGACAATTATTGCTTAATGTTGTTCAATTAATGAACAAATTAACTTTGCCTTGCGAAAGTTTTTTAGATGGATATCAAAATCTTTAAGTTAAGAAAGAAATTTTAAATTAAAGAATACAAACATTTATGTCACTTTTCCTTCAAATAAAACTTTAATTTAAAATGTAAAAAGTACTATGTAGTTTTAACTGAAATACTCCTGTTGCCAAAATCTTGTTTTGAATATGTAATTTATGATTTTTTTTTCAACAAACAGCAAAAACAAAAAGAAATTTACAATTTATACACTGAAAGCAATCCATCTAGCATTTTAGCTACTTTTTCCTTTTATTTACAATAGTTCCGTAAGTAATATAAGACAAATTTATAAATTACGAAACTGACGAATTCGCTCGTGGACTAGTTTTTCGTAAATCTGTATATAAACCAACCAAAATACGTTTCTTTTTATACCCTTCACCACAGGTGGACAAGGGTATATATAAGTTTATCATTCCGTTTGTAATTTCTACAATATTGATATCAGATCCTATAAAGTATATATATTGTGGGTCTTCATGAAAAGCGAAATTTATTTAACGATGTCCGTCCGTCCATCTGCCCGTCTTACGTTTGATATGTGTTTTCCGAAGACCCCAGACATGATAGGTGCTAGGTTGTTTTACATTTATGTCACATATAGTCCACCATTTCTTGCTATTAAAATTCAGCAAGATCGGTCTACAAAAGGCTGAGATATGAGCAAAAAACCACGACTACCTCAAATTTTTCCTTAAAATCCCTAGTTGTTATTGTTTTTTATTTATTTTTTCTCTGTATATCTGGAGAACGGCAAGAGCCAAAGTTTCTAAATTAGGTACAAACATTTAGGTTATCCATACACATCATCCCACAAATGTTCACATATACTAGCATAATGCCCAATATGATTTCCGTTGTCACTCTTCTTTTTTATTTAATCTATTTAACGAAATAAATAGAAACTGAGAATTTTTGTTTCTCTTGTCGACAAAAAAGATAAATCTACGGTATGACAACACTGCCTATACTAAAAGAAAACAAACAAACAAACACGCTTACATGGTACAAACCATTTTGGTGAATATAGGCCCCAATTACGGCGCATAACTTAAATAAGTTGATTTGTAATGTTTTGTATTATGGTTTACAGCTTTGCTACATTGCGGTGAACAAAAACTTCAAAAATAATTACAACACAACTGAGTTGAGTTGTGAACAGTAAAACGCCATATTTCATTTTAGTGATATTCAAACAACTTTCATTCATAGTTCAGTTGTCTAGGGGATTTTTTAAGGTTAGAAACTTGGTTCGAATCTTGGTTTTTCAAAAAGCAAATTTTTTTTTAAATTTTTATGTTTAAAAAAAATATTAACCAATTTTCGCTTTTTAAATTAAATTAATAATGAAGTTTTTAGTATTTTAAATATGTATGTATATGTAAAAATTATTTAATTTTTGTCTAGTTGCTCTGTATTCTGCACGGCACAGCCGTTTATAGCACTCTTACTTGTTTTGTGTGTGTGTTTGTTAATTTGTTCTCTATATACTTCTGAATTATGAAACCGATTTTCCTGTTATATTGGCAGTTATTTCCTGATAATCTGCGGCTAAACAAAGACTATATATATATTTTTAGCTGTCATGTGGGCGTGGCACCTTCTTTACAAAGACGATAAAAATTTCAATATACATTTCTGAAAAAGGGTTGAAGTTAAAGTTTTCAAATTTGGAACAAATTGTTTGGTTACCAATACAAATCATCTGCCGAAAAGTAGTCTGGATATGATAAGTGGGTCTGGCACCTTTATTTCTATGTTTATTGGATTAAAAGACAAATGGGGTGACGAAAAGGTTTAAATATACAGGTTATAACCGTTTAGGTCCGATTTTTATAAAGGAGATATGAGGTAGGCACAGATACACCTTTTTCGCCTTATAACCTCTTAAGTATTTGAATTTAAAAACAATCCCTTCTAAGTGGATCTCCTCATGCAAAGAGCGATGTGCGTATCAATTTTTAAGTCTCTAGCATTGGCCGTTCGGGATGGGAGTTGATGAGTCAGTGCGTGACTGAATGTATGAATGAATAAGTCAGACTTTGTATTTTAATATATCGAAAGCTCAATTCCAAAACATGCTAAGTCAACTAATCAGGTTTTTAATTTGTTTGTTTGTTTGTTTTTGAATTGAGTATCGTTCAAATCAAATTCTGTCAAATTTTGGCGTTGATCGGGTTATGCAATCCGTAGTTATGCACAAAAAAGTAACTTAGCCTGCTAATGAATGTTGTACCGCCCGCAAACTTTAAGAGCTTCTCCTGCAAAACTCAATTTTTTGACTTAGCATGTTTGAAATTTGAGCTATCGATATAAATCATAATAATAATAATCATAACTCAATAAAAGTTATGTATCAAAATATTTTACTAAAATATTTTCTTTATATTCGAATACTTTAGTACATTTTACGCAAAATGTTCATGGTTTCATACCAAATTTCTTTCAATGTGTTTATGTACAATAGTTTTTGTAAAGATAAGAAACTTATGAATTTTTTTCGGTGTAGATACTATTTAAGCTCAAAACTAAAAACCGTATGGAGTATTTGGTCTATGATGTAATTTTTCCTTACAGACTTTCTTAAAAATTGCCGCCGGCAATATTTGTTTTTTTTTTTTTAATTTGTCTGCGTATTGAAAACAAACCGGTACAACTTCCATCATTTTTGTTAAAAAGTAAAGCAAAATTTGTACTAAAAATTAAATAAGTACCCAAACCTAATTTTTAACCAAAAACTGGAATATAATTGAATGCAGTTTTTATCTTTATTAAACAATTTTGTATTTGTCTTTATCTTCTTGTATTATTTTTATTGGGTTTTAAAAATATATTTTTTTAACACTTCATTTCTTAAATGATTAAAAAAAATGTTGTTGTAAATTTTTAGCACTTATAGAAGTATTTGGAATCTACTCTAAAAAAATGTTATTTACACCTTTTAAATGAATGAAAATAATTAATTATTTGTTACTAAGAGTGCGTTGTTTTTGAAAGCTGTTGTATAAATGTGTGTGTTAAAACTAGAAAATTTTTATGCACAGGGCAAGTTCTTATATGTCTGAAGCAATTAAAAATATGCAAGTAAAAAATGTTACAAAAAAAGAGAAATATATGGTGCAACACGTCGCATAGTTCGAATCCGGTATGAGAGTAAATTAGTCAAAAACTTCGTTTAAAGTAAAACTGGACTACAAGTAGCAGTGGCAATAGCAATGAACTTAATAGTGTACGGGAAAAAATGTTAACAGTTTAGAGCCTAAAGGCTCAGTTAGCCGGGAGTAACAGTAACTTAACCTTACCGTAAAAAAGTAAGACCAATCTATTGCTTACAGATTGAGATGTTGCATCTTACTGCTAAATATAATCGTTTTAATTGCTTTACATACAACAAAATGAAACAGCTGAATTGCAACGTTACTGTTACTCCCGGCTAACTGAGCCTATATAATCACTACTTCTATTTCTACCTTGACATTTTCTTAGCAATAGTTGTATGCGTAGCGGAGTTTGCTGCTTCCTAGCACTAGTTATGTTGAGTCAAATTTTGCACTAGTATTTAAATTTTATTCAAAATCGTTATTGCATAACTATAATATGCCTGAGTTTGCTTGACCTACTGCCAAAAATGAACAAAATGAAAGGCTTTTTGTATTAAAAAAAAAAAAACAAAAACCAAATCAAAAACATTTAATTCCATTAGGAATGTGCGATCAGTTTCGCACTTTGCTTAAGCAAATGACACTTTTAAAAAACTTAACAAGAAGTTTCCTTAAGTCCCAATCCATACTATAAAACATTTGCTGCGAAACATTTGAGTTTGTTGATGAGAGGGGAAAGACGAATGAAAAAGTGTAATTTGTTTCATGTACAAGCAGTTGTTGTAAGTTTGTTGTTGAAAGAAAGAGAGGAGGCATTGAAAATGACTCAATGCTGTAAAACAAAATGTTTACTCTATGAAAACGAATGTTGTTTCAAAAGAGAATTGAAGAAAGTTTTTGCAGCAAATGTTTCATTATATGGATAATGACTTACTTTCAATATGGTTTGGGACTTTGATTAACAAGTATTCGCGCAGTTGCTTAAGCCAGTTTGAGCATATCATAGTTGGACCTTAAGCTGTAGAACGAACTGTTCTACTGCGCTCACTTTTTAATATCTATGATCATTTTATTCTGGCAAATTATCAAGACGACTCTGTGATTTGTATGGCACACGGCAAATATTTTGGCTGAACAACAAAATTGTCGCATACACCAAAAAAAAGCACCTTTTGTTGTAGCTATCAAGCTACTGGCATCATCGGATCTTATTTTTACGTCAAAATCAGCCGCTGAGATCATATGCCCGAGTTCATTTACAAATGTTAGCTCCATGGATCTTTGGAATACAGAAATTTGTTTTGATTAAAATGTATTTTTATACCTACACCACAACAGTGGAGAGGCTATTATGCGTTTGTGCTGATGTGTGTAGCACCTTAAAATATGGATCCTGGACCCAGAATCACTTTCTGAGTCGATCTAACGATGTCCGTCCGGCTGGCTGGCGGCCTATCCATGTTACCTTGTGCGCAAAGTACAGGTCGCAAAAAGATAATTTAATGAAATTAGGTACATCGGTTATAACTGGCACAAGGACCAAGCATATTGAAAATGGGGCGAATCGGTTCATAATTTATTAAAGCCTCTATACAAGCTGCTTGCCGGAATGGGGTCTTTGTGCCCACTATCAAACCAATTTTAATAAAAATTTTAAATATAGATAGATCCATATTTATATGGACCCATAGGATATGCATTTTTTCAAAAATAGGACCACGATGGGAGATAGGAGCCTATTTCTGCCTCTGCAAAGCTATCTAATGCTATATTCACACTTGGGTTCTTAAACGCGGTGAAGCACCTAGAACGTTATTAAGCTCTAATCACATCAAAATCGGTATGATTAACCATACATTGAAGTGATTTGTTAATCACTACCAATTGACATACAACTAAATCATTTCATTAATCACATAGAATCTTCTGAACATACCTCAAATCACACACAAACCCAGCGGGAAAGTTCAGAAGACCTTCTTACTTCAGGCCTGCTTAAAATATTTTTAAATTCAATTACTATTCTTGCCTTACTGTTAAAGAAGGCCAAATAAAAGGCCTCGGCTCTTTTGTATAAAAGATAAGATACACATTCCACATTCGCTTCTATGAGACGGGAGTAGGGAAGGAGTAAAATTTTTTGTATTGTTATCAAAGTTTTTCTTGGGATTCAAAAATTGTTTTTATTGTATTGTATTGTCCTTCTAAAGAAGCGAGAGCGGAAGGCCTACTCCGCAATGACAACGTGTGGAAAAAAGATATGAGAGCGATCAGGCCTTGTGCATGCAAAAGAAGGCGTACAGAGGCCTTCTAGAAGGCCTCCATCTCCTCCTCCTCCTCTTTTTCCTGCTGGGGTACTTTCCTACCGGTTCACCGATGTTAAGAGTATAAAACTTTATTTTTTTAAATTAAAATCTGTATGTTTGTGTAAGAAAAGAAATTTTTAAAAGCAAAAGGCTTGAAAAACTTGCCCTGACTACTAATTAAATTAAAACCTTACAACATAATCTACAATGGAATTTGTTTGTTAAGTGAAAATCAATTTGTGCTACCACCCATCAAGTTTAATGGAAATAGAGAAATAGATTGTATCGTGTAAAACGAATCATCGCTAGGGTTGTCTGTTATTCCGTCTGTATAAAGTGCGTCAATACTAAGACAATTTAATAGTCCGTTTGTCTTTTTATATCCTCCACCGCCGGCCTAATAGCAATTTTCTTAAACTACAAGTAAGGTTAGCTTAGATTTGGTTCGGTGTTTATGTTTCGAATTTTTTAACATGCAGATTTTAAGTTTTTTAGAAATGGGCACCTGTACGTTAGAAGATGGACATATAGAAAACCAGCCAGACAGACAAACAGCGTTAGATCGACTCAGAAAGTTATTCTAGATCGATCGTTGTGTCTTTTTTTTCTTACACAACACTTAGAATCTCATATTGCAGTACAGAACTGAGTGTTTGTTAAATTACAGATGTTGTTATTACAAACTAATAAAATAAAAGAAAATTAAAACAAATTTATAATACATTTATAATAATCATCAATTTGGAAACAAATAAAAAAAAATCAGAACATAACAATTACAGTCGTCGGCACAATTATTTTGACATGAAATAATCACTCTTTTCTTTTTAACTTTAATTTGAATAAATTCAGTAGTTACCTCGTTCCAAAGAGTGATAACTTAAGAAATGGTTTCTTCTCTGTTTTGGTTTTTTTTTTTTTCAATCAAAAAAGAAGACAAAATCTTCGGCAGCTTGTGAAAAAGTTAGTCATGGTGGGGGCTCTGTTATGTTTTGGGGATGCGTTGCACACAGTGGCTTGGGTAATTTGGTACCGATAATTGGATTCATGAACCAAAATTAATATTTAAAAGTTTCAAAAGATTCTCCTCGGGTGACAAACTGATGGGTTAATCATTTGTCTCGCAACAAGATACTGATCCATGTCACACGAGTAAATTAATCGAAAACTTCGTTAGAAATATTGGAGTCAATTTATTAGATTGGCCACCTCAAAGTCCGGACTTGAGCGGCATAGAAAACGTGTGGGCATATATAAAACGTATGATATGATATGTGATGTTTTGAAAATTGTTTTCAAATAATAGTTCATTACCTAAAACGCAAAAGGCCCTAACTAACCAAAAATTAGAAAACAATATTTTCATTAATTCTGATGTATTGCATCAACACAAATGGAATATTTTGATCAAAATTAACGATGCGATTAACAAAAAACAAAAGATTATTTTATAAACGCTAAAAGACCTAACTAGGTTAGGGTAAGGTTAGGTACAATAGGCAGCCATCACGACGGCGGCTCACTTCGGTCCTTATAGCGGTCCCTTTGTGATACCCTTAGCCAATGACAAGAGTCAGCCAGTGTCAACTAGACTATACGCCGACTCCCTGCAGAACAGAAAGATCGCTTTCAGTCCCACATTAGGCACATCGTCTAGACATGGCAATTCCGGTCTCCCAAAATGCCTAAACCTATTGTCCCCCAGACTGGGGCATTGTCAGAGAAAGTGAAACACCGTCTCTCTTCCTCCTCACCATGCCAACTTCTACAGTTGTCATTGTAATCAAGACCCATTCTCCTAGCATGAGTCCCCATCACCCAGTGCCCCGTATTGACTGATATCTTTGTTCTAATGTAGTCCCTACCGAGACCAAGTAGCACGCGCGTTCTCGCCGCGTCATATCCAGGCCATAAAGTCCTGGCCATCAAGCAGGTATGCTCCTCCTGCCATCGCCCCTGAGCCTTTCTGTACGACTCTCGTCTGATGAGAGTAATGCATCGGGCCATTGAAATTCCAATCAGGCCGTCGACAAACATGTCGTCCAAGAGACAGCCCTGTTTGGCCAGTTCGTCTACTCTTTGGCTACCCAGGCATCCACTGTGCCCTGGTACCCATGTCAGCGTTACACTGGAATGTTCCGTGATATCATCTGGAGGCATCCGGTATTCCACTCTTAACATAGATGTCGTGAAGACACCAGCCAGAGCTGCAATGGCAGCCTAGCTGTACGTAAATATACATTTATCTCTCGATATATGATAGTACCTCAGCCAGTTCGCCGCCCGCTTAATGGCAGATATTTCCGCCTGCAGCACACGACTGCCATCTGGCAGCCTAAAAGAGACCCTAATGCCCAATTCTTCGATGAAGAAACCTCCATCTACTCTATTGCACATCTTGGAACCATCGGTATAGACCTGTAGGGCCTGTTCCAGAGATCGCGTGTTATCGAGCAGCTCATCATCATTACCATGATGTTGAATAAAGCACAAAAAAAGTACAAAAGTCCAGGCCCGAAAGGTCATATGATGCGACCGAAAGGTCATATGATACGACCACCACCCCCAATCTAATTGCGGAACTCAGAGCCTGTTGTTTGGCCATGATGTCAACCGGCAGCCAGTTCAGCATAGTAAACAGCGCCTTCGTCGGTGTCGAGCGGAGTGATCCCATGATCATCAGCGCAACCTTTCTATATACTTTCTCAAACATCCTACAATACCGCCATGGCAGGCCACCGCACTATGGCCCCATAGAAGATGATCGGTTTTACCACCGCCTCAAGATCCATTCAACGCCAACAGATCTCTTGCAGGTGTATAAGCCCTATCAAACCTCGAACGAACGTTGAGTTCAAAAGATAGTTTGCTATCGAGAATTACGCCAAAATATTTGGCACTGTTCGACCTATCTAACAGTTTGCATAATATGCAACATTGTCAATTGAAGCAGAGCCGCGAAAAACGTTGTAAAAGCCACTTTTTGCAATATCTGTTTTTTTTTTTTGTTGCAAATTATCGTTAACATTACTCGATTACATTGTTTAAACATCAAACATTTCATCCAAAATTAGGCACATTAACCTCTTCAAAATGCAATACAAAAGTCAGCCAGTGAAAGAACGTTGGAATTTACTAAAAAACAAGTTAGAGTGCTATATTCGGCTGTGCCGAATCTTTGATACCCTTCACCGACAGTTCGAATGTTTAACGAGTAATATTTGTATGATGTTATTATTATCTTAAACTGTTACGATTTGTTATCAATTATGGTTTTAGGCGACTAAACTGTTTTCCGGGAGATGTGTTTATATGGGGCTTAGGGTAAATTATGGACGGATCTTCACGAAACAGCGTGATTTCCAATCAAATAAAACAAATTTTTCCAAAATCTTATCTCATTCCGTGCCTTGTTCCAGCATTTATGTTATTTTTTGTGGCAAAATTATCAATTATTTTAGGTGGTGGTTCCACATTTTGATTCATAGCTCTGGTCCTACTGAACCGATTTTACTGGATTTCAATCCCAAACTGCTTAGGATAACTACAAGCAATTTGGCACCAAGTTTGTTCATTTCTTTTGAGTTGTTCGAAAGTGAGCGTGTTTTCAACAGACGGACAGACGGACGGACATGCCTAAATCCCAGAATATATATACTTTATGGGGTCTGAGATGAATAGTAAAAAGTTTCACACGGAATGACAAACTTAATATACCCTCTTCACAACTAATTGTGGTGGAGGGTATAAAAAGGATATAATCTAATGGTTTTGCAAATTGGAATAACGTTTTAAAAGACGCTTGCGTAGTGGAAAAACGTTTCCAATGACATCGCGATTGTGGATATGAAA
Organism: Pollenia angustigena; assembly: GCA_930367215.1. Lineage (NCBI taxonomy): Eukaryota > Metazoa > Arthropoda > Insecta > Diptera > Polleniidae > Pollenia > Pollenia angustigena. The sequence goes on along the minus strand of OV884060.1, from coordinate 145,630,688 downwards.
CGTTTTCCACTAAAAAAAAGCTATATCTGTAAAATTACATGTTTTTGTTATCATTAATTTTTATTATCTAAAATAAAAATTTAAAAATAAGTTACCCTGCCTTTTTAAAACGATTTTTTGCTGTCCTGAGAAATAATTATTTTGTCACTTACAACGTTAAAGAGCTTGTACACTGATCAACATCTAACATCTGTCAGCAAAGATGTAGAAAATGTGAAACACTCGTTTACAATGCTCACATCTAACATCTACCATCAAACAAAGATGTCACCATATTTGAAAAAAAAATGTTTTTCTGTACAAAAGTGCCTAAATTTAAAAAGAAAACACAAAAATGTATTTGATGTTCAATTTGTTTAAAAATATAAAAAAATAATAAAAAATTATTGCAAAAAAAGAGAAAACTTGGCAAATGGTAACGCTGCTTTCAAAACCAATTTGTTTTTGACAGTGATGCCACAATAAAAATAGAACTTATTGCCACTTTTCTACTGATGACACTAAAATAATCGATAGATGTAGAGTGAAATAAACAGAGATAGGAACATCATTTAAAGATGTTGGTTTTTAGCCCTTTGTATTTCTTATGGAAATATGTTCACATCTTCACAAATTGTGGCAAATTGATGGTAGATGTTAGTTATGATCAGAGTAAAAAGGCTATTATTCGCGGCTGCGCTTCAATTGCCAGTCTTCTTGTAAGTCTTACAAGAAAACTAGAAGAAAATTTTATTATAAACAGTTTTAGGCGATTTATTATTTTAAATAGTTTTTCGCTGCTTCTGTAAAATTTTTAATGTGGGCCTTTTGCGTTTTAGTTAACGGTTTTCAATAGAGAAATTATTTGAAACAATGTTTTCTATAGAAAGTTGTTTAAAGGTAAGTCTGAGTTCATACGACTCATGTCTTATTGACAAGATTCTTCTTTGAACATGAATTGGCATTCAAATGATTCATGTCATGTTGACGACATGTGCTTTTTAGATATTGAAAACAATAAAAAAATTAAACAACGAATGAAAGAGCAAAACGTAAAGACAGTACATTTGAGCGACTCACCAAAAAAAGTGCTCGATGTACCCTCCTAAAAATGAACCTTGGACTTTTTTAAGATTACATTTTGAATATTTCAGCTCCAGCTTTCACCTCTCGTGAGCTGGACCAGTTTAAAAAAGGGTCTGTTTTTGTATGTTTTGTCAATTTGAGAATCTGTTTCCTTACCAACTTATATAAATTGGGTATGGTAAGAAAGGTTTTGTAGTAACTCTAATATGATAGCGGATTTAGTTTCTAGATCATGTATGGATGAAAATAGGACTAAAGAAAGAAAAAAAGAATTGATCCACGCATTGTAGAAAGAAAAAAATAATTGATCCACGACTTTTAGCGGCATATTTTTTTTCGCAAATTAAAAAAAAATCAAATCGTGGATCATTTCTTATTTTCCTTCTTAAGTCCTATTTTCATCCATACATGATCTAGAAACTAAATCCGCTATCATATTAGAGTTACTACAAAATTGCATTTATATATATTCCAGAACATCGTGTAAAATGCATATAATTTGCAAAAATCTAAACTATTTACATACAAAGATGATATACTTGTCAAAAGATAAAATTTGATACCCATATTGCCCTATTTAAAACGAAGGGTTACCACCCCATTGAATTTTTGCCAAAACGCGAACCAGCACGAATTTCAAAAAAAGCTGAGACACGTATTTAATTAAATCGACTAAAGTTTAAAATATGTTAATTTGGCACTTTTATTACAAACAACCCCGAACAAAAAATTCAAAAACCGTTTTTTTACAGAAAATCCTTAAAAAAAGGACATGGATGATCGTCCTTGGACAAATTGTATATACAGGATGCGCCTTAAAAAAACCTTTCTTACCATACCCAATTTATATAAGTTGGTAAGGAAACAGATTCTCAAATTGACAAAACATACAAAAATATACCCTTTTTTAAACTGGTCCAGCTCACGAGAGGTGAAAGCTGGAGCCGAAATATTCAAAATGTAACTCGATTTTTTTTTTTAAATAGCTTTTTTGTTTATTCTGATAGCTCAATGCCAAATGTATCTTGATTTAAAAATTTTATGGGGCTGTAGTGCAACATTTGTTGGATATTTTTATTAAAAATTGCGTTAAAACTTTTTTTTATCTAAATTTTACGGATTTTTTAAAGTTTTTTTTCTTCCCCTGTAAACAAACAAAAAAAAATCGAGTGAGGCCTTTTTAATACTAAGCCATCGATAAAGTTTTTGATCAAAAATATTAAAAATCAAATCAAAACACTACGTTCCATTGTGAACAGTAAAGCCATCAAATGGCGCACATTTTTAACACTTTTGTAACAAATCGGGCTTTTTGACTTATGACACTATTGTAGTAAATCAGCGATATGTATACACTTATTATTTTTGTTATTTTGCAATGTTTGTATAAAATACGATTGATTCTTTATTCATAAAAGCTGATATTATAGTTTAATAAATACATTTTGTTTCTCGTGGTTAATTCCCAGTTTTTATTGTTGCTAAAAACACTGAAATTTATGTTTGGAGTAGAAGCAAGCTACTTTGCGCATTTCACTGGTTGCTTAGGCAAGAAAAATTTTAGAAAAACAAAAGGGTTTATGCAAATAAAACTGTAGAGTAAATGAGAATTTCAAACACTCAATTCTTATTTGCAACGATATCAAAGCTTAAACAAAATACCAACAATAAAAAGTGTGTTTATCTTTTCTTACATTCCCCACTTTGGATATCGTGGATTTTTGAGGGTTTGCGATTCTCATTCACACTGCAGTCTTATTTGCTCATTTATTTCGATTTTCTAAATAATTTTTGGCAGAATGTTTCCTGATGATCTGGCCTAAGCAACCATTTAAATGCGCAGAGAAACTAGCTTATCCCCTAGACAATAAATTTCAGTGCTTTTATCAATAATAATAATTGGGAATTATAGTTTATTTACAATTATTTAATTCCACTACTTTTTTTTAATACTGTTTAATTTTTTTATTTAAACATACTGACCGACAGATCTAAAGACATAATAATTTTTATTTAAGTTAAATGTATATTAAATACTTATTTTGACGTACATTAATTAAACATATTCACTTTAATTTATTCAAAATTCGATTTTAGATACCAAACCTGCATATGCAATTTAAAAAGAAAGTTTTTACTTGTACAGTAAAGTCAAGGCATCTTTTCGTTCAATACCTGAAATGCAAAACAATAAAACCGTCACGACTCTAATGTTTTAAAATTATTTGAAATAAAAAGAAATTGTTTAACGGCCGCGTTTAATATGGACAACCTGCTCAAGCAAGACGAAATGCGCTACAACTGTTTATAATAGAAAGAGATGGAACGAAATTAAATGATTATGAAATTTTTTAATTATTGAAATATTTTCAAACTAATTTTTTGTATTCATTTGGACATTGTTAAGGCAATTTGTCATAACTGTTCATACGCATACTTGATTGATCATAATGGTGGTCATGATGGACAGTTTTGAAAATTGACTGAGACCCAATGACTAACATTTCAAACATTTACAGTTTGAACTTTAAAGTGCGTAAGTGTTGAAATGAATGATCGAACAGGTAAGTAATTGAATGATAGGATGAATGAGTTGTTGATTATTTTAATTACAAATTTTGTAAACATTTTATTAAGTATGAATGGAAATGACTTAAAACAAGTAAGAGTGGTATGTTCGGCTATTCCGAATCTTATATACTCTTTACAATGGAGCGATAAGAACAGAAAGTTATATAAATTAATAAATATATATAAATGTACATACATTTTCTTATTAATTCGAATATCTATACGACTCACATTTTTTTTTTTTTTTTTCATTGTTTTGGATTTTATTACAACTGAGTACATTTAATCTTGTAATTTACATTTCTATAAAAATCACAGGTGCTTAGAATATAACCCATTAGTTATAACTAATTGAACTAATACAAACTATATTATTTTAAGTCTCCAGACATAGAGTTCTTCTTAGTATTCTGCGGTGCATTGGATTTCTTATCACATCCTGCAGTTCTTCGTTTGCGTGTTGTAGTAGCTTTAAAGAGTGATTTTTCGCATAAAACTTAACTTCATCATTTCAACATTCCTGACATACCACGGACAGTTGGTGATAAGTCTCAGGACCTTGTTTGGAAAGGTCTGAATTAGTTTAAGATTTGATTTCGCTGTACAGCCCCATATTTGAAAACCGTACGTCCACTTTGGTTTAAGAATTTGCTGGCAGAGTAGTATTTTATTTTGCATTGACATACTAGAGTATGGGTTAAGTAGCCAATACATTTACTTAAAGTTAAGGTTTAATTCATTAACCTTTTTCTTCACATGCTCCTTCCACTTTAGCTTTGCATCTAATGTAAACCCTGAATATTTTGCTGTGTTGGCGTATGGTATTGCGTTACCGTTCATATAGACAGGTAGGTTTTGTAAATATTTTATTTCTAAAGTTGTCATGCACAGATTTTGTATCATTTAACCATATCCTCCATTTTTTCGTCCAACTGATAATATCTCTGTTAAGGCTTGTAACTTTCTGGTACTTTCGGTTACCGTCGAACCCGTATTACCGTATCATCTGCAAAAGTAGCAATTTTTATATCATTTGCAGTTGGGATGTCTTTTGTAAATAGTATATATAGGGTTGGGCCTAAAACACTTCTCTGTGGTACTCCCGCAGTTATTTTTCTTATTTTTGAATATTCGTCTTCAAACTTTACACGAAAGAATCTTCCAGCTATGTACGATTCCACTATATTCCACTATATTGATTTGGTAAATCTCTATAGAGTTTAAAGTTCAAACTATCATGGCAAACCTTGTCAAAGGCTTGTGCCACGTCTATGAAAACTCCTGAACATATTTTATTATCATTCAATGATTTTTCTATTTCGTTTGTAACCCTGTGCACTTGTTCCACAGTTGAGTGTTTGGATCGTAAACCAAACTGGTGAGTTGGTATTAGGTTCCCATCTTCAATATTAACATTTAACCTTTTTAAAAGAAGTTTTTCAAATAATTTTGACATTGTCGGAAGCATTGATATTGGCCTGTAAATAAATGAGAAATAAATTCGCAGATTCTATATATATATTTTTACTTAGAAACAGTCGAAAGCGTTTTTAATGCAGCGCCTTAGACCACTTAGTCACTAACGCACCTTGCCAAAAAAGAAAGCATTAATGTAAAACATAGTGAGTACGCTTGTTCGTTTAATATACATTTCTCCATTAAAGCCGCATATTATGTGTTTCTTATGTGTAAAAAAAATATACAAAAAAAAAACAAGTTATAATATGAGTAAAAATTGGCAGCAGTCGTGGTTTTTTGCTCATATCACAGCAATTTGTTCGGACTATATGTGATATAAATATACATATAACAACCTACTGCGCTTAACTTCTAAGGTCTACGGAAAATCGCTATCAACGGACAGAAGGACATCACTAAATCCGCTAATCATAATCATAAGGACCCAGAATTTATATAATTTTTAGGATATAACATCAATATTATAGAAATTACAAACGGAATGACATATTTATATATACATATCTATATATATGTAAATCGGCTAAGGCAAAACAGTTAAGAACACTTTCCTCCTCTGTATGTCAACCGATTTGAACAAAATATACACCATTCAAGAGGTATTTGCTCAAAGAAGTGCAAAATGTATATTTTATTAAAATCTGTTCAATAATTTCAGAGTTAAAAGCGTTCAATATTGTTACTAACACAAATGCAAAATAAATATATAAAAAGTTATTTTCAATTATCAAATAATAAAAAATTAGGGTGATCGATTATTCGACATTTTTCAGAAACCGGTTTTCGAATATTTCGACTATATAAATCAGACTAGGCAAAACAGTTAAGAACGCTTTCTTCTTTTGTTTGTCAACCGAACCTCTATGGAGAAAAAAGGGGAAAGATGGGAAACTAAATTTTTTTTTTTTTTACTTTTCTGTTTTCATGTGATAACTTTTAAATTTTCTATAATATAGAACTTAGAAACATAATATTATAGGTGTAGGGTCCTGAATGTGTGATAACCTATAAGATAAAAAATGCTGGTATTTTTTGTTTTTCATTTGGAACTTTTTTGAATTTTCGTTAATATTCGACCTTTAAAGATAAAATTATACATTAAACTGGGTGAACAAGAACATGTAAGGGGAGCTTTTTGTTAATTTTTCGTTCAACAGCTGGTAGTTTGATTAATTTTCGTTAATATTAGGCATAGAAACATAAAATTGTACGTGAAACGTCCTGAAAGGAGACTTTTTGATACTTTTTTTTCAATTGGTATTTTTTATACTGAACTTACAAAATTAAATTAACTCACGTAGAAGATAAAATATGAACCGAGGTTGGTCCCTCGCCAAATCGATCCACTTTGAAGGAAAAAATAAATGCTCGAAACAAATAAATTCATATATACTTAGATGAACTATGTTTTCTTCATATTTACAAAAAAAAAAATTATGGTCGAATTTTGACCATAAGGCGAACACTAGTTTATATAAATATGCAAAAATAATACCAACACCGAAAACAAACAATAACTTTCGTCCAATTGCTATACTTCCTTATCTATCAAAAGTCTTTGAAAGGTTACTGCATAATCAAATAAGAAAATATATAAATGAAAATAACCTACTTACAAAAAGACAGTCAGGATTTCGCCTTAATTGATGTTTCTGAAGAAATACGTGGAAATATTGATGATGGCAAAGTCTCGTTTCTTGTTCTTCTAGATCACTCAAAGGCATATTATGCTGGGTACACACAATGCAACCTACATGCAATCTGTTTCAATGCAACCTCAAAATATCAAAGCGTTTTGATGTTGATGCAATCTAGAATGAATGAAAATGAATTTAATTCACTAGATTGCGTAAACGCGTTGCATAGTGTGTACCCAGCATTATATGGTAGACCATGAAGTTTTCTGCTGGAAGTTGCCCGGAATGTTCAATTTTTCCGCGGCTTCTGTTGGTTTAATGTCTGCTTACTTGACAAATCGTAAGCGGTCAGTATTCTTAAACAACAAAACCTCACAAATGCTGCCAGTCCCAAAGGGTTTACCCCAAGTATCAATTCTCGGACCCCTACTGTTTGCTCTTTACGTCAATGATCTACCTGCTCAATTACAATATTGCAATGCCCATTTGTACGCGGATGATGTCCAACTTTATATTAGTAGTAGCCTTAGTAACATAGGTGAATGTGTTGAAAAGTTATATATGGAGCTAAAACGTATCCAGGTTTGCGCAAATGCAAATGGTTTGTGTCTTAACCCACAGAAGTCGAAATGTCTTGTAATAACTAAGAAAACAATAAAGTTGCATTTTGAACCGAGGATAATGCTTGATACTCAAAAAATTGATATTGTAACATCTGCTAAAAACCTTGGTATTATATTCAATAACACACTTACTTGGTCAGATCACATAAATTTTGCAGATGGGAAGACATACGGAAAGCTAAGAACTCTATGGAACACTCAACATATAACCCAACTTAATATACGTATTTTGCTGGCACAAACATATCTTATGCCATCATTGTTATATGGCTGTGAAATATATGGACGTTGTGATTCTGCCAGCCGTAAAAAACTAACAAATAAGTACAATGCAATTTTAAGATTGTGTTTAATTTGCGGAAATATGACCGGATTTCTGAATATGTGACAAAACTGATAAAAACACTTGAAATTTATTGTTGATGGGATAAGCTATTCCTATGCGCATTTCACTGGTTGCTTAGGTCAGATCATCAGGAAACTTCATCCATAAAGATTTTAGAAAAACTAAAGATATTAAACCAAATAAAACTGTTAAACGTATAAGACTTATAGCAACAGTTCTACTTGTAATAATATCAAAGTTTAAACAAAACACATCAACAATAAACAGTGGGTTTATCTCATCTTCTGAGCTGGCCTAAGTAACCAGTGAAATGCTCATAGGAATTATCCCATCAACAATAAATTTCAAGTGTTTTTATCAATAATAAAAACAGGGAATTAAGCACGAATAACAAAATCTTTTGAAATTAAAATTTTGTATTCCCAAAAATTGAAATTACTTTTTGATAATGTGAATGAAAATAAGAACCTTAATGCTTCTACAGAAGATTATCTACACCATTGAACCAGTCTATCTGTTTGATAAAATCTTATTAACGCAATCAGGAAGGTCGAATAACATTATTCATATAAGATATCGAACTTAAGTATCTGAGTGGCAATTTTACGTTCATGCAATCCGTCTTTGGAACTCGTTAGAACCGAGCACACAGTTTATACGCAACGCACTGCACTTTAAAAAAGAATTGCTAAAGCATTATAGATGATTCACTCTGTAAAAATAAATATTATGTACTATTGTGTGTTTTTATTAATTTTGAAAAATAATATTTTTTGTATTTTTGTATTTCTGCTATGTAAATTTAAATAAATACTAAATATTTTACGTCATGTTCCTATACAATTGATCGTTTTTACGGACAGGTTACCCTGACATGTTTCGATTGCAACCACTCAATCTCCTCAGAGGGCTTGCCGTAAAAAAGCCTGGGTTCGAGCCCAGGTTCATTCAAGAATGAAAAATTATCAAAAAATTTTAATTAATTTCATGTTGTAAAATTCCTTTCTTCATAAAAATAATTTAATGAAAATTAAATTCTATGAACTTTAGCCTAATTTAAAATATTAAAATAAATTTTGATTAAAAACTATAAATAGTTCAACAAAATAACCACAATACTGAGTATTATTAATAAATTAAATTAGATCTTACCTGACTATTTTCCATATTTTAGACGCAAATCACATATCAATTTTATTTTGTTTATTTACCAAACATCAGAGTCCTAATCCGATATAATTTTACGCCCCAAGTGTTTTGTTGCAAAAATTGCTAGCCGCAGGCTAAATTCGGATATTAGCCGGATAAAACTATACCATCAACGGCGACGGCTACAAAAACTAATGCGGATCGGCTCAGCCGCTCAGCGCAAGCCTCTTCTAATTAATTACGACAACACAATAAACATAGCATGCAAATTTCTATTTGTTTAAGACACTTTTTGTTTACAAAGCCACAACAATATTTTTAAACCATTGTAAAATGTTAGAACATTATGACAATATAACATGATAGCACACCTTGTGAATACCCCAATAAACATATACCCTTTCCATCAGTAATGAAGGGTATGCAAAGTGAAATGGATTTATTTATTTCAGTGGGAACGTTTTTTATAAAAGTGAAATGCTGTTACTAAAGAAGATAATTTTCAAAAAACACAGAAAAAATAGAAAATCCACTTTAATTAAACAATTCGTTCAGACAATTAAATTTTTTTCATAAATTTGCCCCTGCAAAATAATTGATCATATCAATTAACGGATTGTATTTTCGAGTCATGCCACACAAATTTAGCCAATTAAAAAATTAATTTCATAAATTAAAAATACACAAAAATATAAATTTATGTGTTTTTATTAAAAAAAAATTAATTGCAGCAAACAAAAAATTAATTGAAAAAATTAATGTGCATCAAATAATTTTTTAATTGCACAATTCTTGGCAAACATTTTTTCTGTGAAGGTGAAGTATCTGTGGGGCAAATATATGATTTCAAAACGAATTTTCTAACGAAAACATTGTTTCGATACAAATTTTTTTTAACTGGTTTGATAAAAATTTTCTAAACATGTTTTAATTAGAAAATATTGCTTAACATCAAGTTTTCTATTTGTTCTTTATTCCAAAACAAGTCTTCTATAGAAAACTTTATTCCAGCACAAGTCTTCTATAGAAAACAGGGTTCCAAAACAAGTCTTCTATAAAAACAAGTGTACCAAAACAATATTCTATAGAAAACAGTGTTCCAAAACAATCTTCTATAGAAAACAGTGTTCCAAAACAATCTTCTATAGAAAACAGTGTTCCAAAAACAAGTTTTCCATATAAAATATGCTTCCAAAACAAGTTTTCCATATAAAACATGATTTCAAAATAAGTTTTCTATAGAAAATTTTTTTCCAAAACAAGTTTTCAATAGGAAACTTTGTACCAAAACAAGTTTTTCATTGAAAACTTTGTTCCAAACAAGTTTTCCAATAACAACAAGTTTGCAATAAAAAAACGTTGTTCCAAAACAAGTTTTCTATAGAAAACGTTGTTTCAAAACAAATTTTCTTTACAAAACGTTGTTCCAAAACGAGTTTGCCATTGAAAACGTTGTTCTAAAACAAATTTTCTATAGAAAACGTTGTTCTAAAATAAATTTTCTATAGAAAACATTGTTCCAAAACAAATTTTCCATAGAAAACATTGTTCCAAAACAAATTTTCCATAGAAAACATTGTTCCAAAATAAGTTTTTTATAGAAAACATTGTTCCAAAACAAGTTTTCTATAGAAACATTCTTCCAATAAAAAACGTTGTTCCAAAATAAGTTTTCCATAGAAAACATTGTTCCAAAACAAATTTTCCATAGAAAACATTGTTCTAAAACAAGTTTTCAATAGAAAACATTGTTCCAAAACAAGTTTTCAATAGAAAACATTGTTCCAAAATAAGTTTTCCATAGAAAACATTGTTCCAAAACAAATTTTCTGTAGAAAACATTGTTCCAAAACAAGTTTTCAATAGAAAACATTGTTCCAAAATAAGTTTTCCATAGAAAACATTGTTCCAAAATAAGTTTTCCATAGAAAACATTGTTCCAAAACAATTTTTCAATAGAAAACATTGTTCCAAAATAAGTTTTCCATAGAAACCATTGTTCCAAAACAAATTTTCTACAGAAATTTTGTTCCAAAACAAATTTTCCATATAAAATATTGTTCCAAAACAATTTTTCTATATAAAGAAAATTATATAGAAAATTGTTTTGACACAAAGGTTTAAAACAATGTTTTCGATACTAAGTTTATTTAGAAACATTTTGCTTGGTAGAAAGGATTTTCCAATACAAGGTTTGCTATATACAATTATTTATTTTAAAATTGCTTTTTGTACAAAAAGTTGTTGCAAAACAATCTTTCCATCAGTAAATTGTTTCGACACAATGTTTGATATAGGAAATAGCTTTTAAACGATATTTCCTGTATAAAGTTTTTCAAAATGACATTTTCTTTAGAAAATTGATTGTCTCGTTTAGGAAATTTATTTCGAAATATTGTTTTGTACAGAAATTTTGTCTTCTAAGGAAGATAGTTATAAATAATTTTTTTTTTTAACTTTTGTTTGTTTAAATATTTGTACTATCTTTGCCCTCATTACTGTAGCAATAATAAAAGCAAATTTATTTTAAACCACTTATTTAATTTCCCTTTTATTTGGCCAATTGAATAAAATCGTACGAATGCTTCGTACTTTGTATTAAACTACGATTTTGTTGCTTGATTTTTGGAATATTGATTAAAATGCATGGTAATATTGATTAAATGAGACGTGTGTGTTTTGAGTTTTTAAATATTATTTAAAAAAAAAAATATTTTCTTTTTTTTACCTTTAAACCAACGAAAACAACAACAATTTAAAAAAAAAAACACATAATTAGAAATCGACAGTAATTTCTTGCATTTTCATTTTAACACTCTGCAAAATATTTAAAGTGAAATTTGTTTACAAAAATAAAAAAATATTTAAATTGCTTTGATTTTAATTTTGGTTGACTTTTTACACGCATAACGACTGAAAGTTGTAAATGAGTTTTAAATTTGACCAAAAAATAAACCAAAAACATTCATAAAATTTCGTGTCTCTTTAAAAACATTTGCTTAAAATATCAGGAAGGAAGTTGGATTTAGCAAAAATTAAAGATTTATAGAAATAAAACAAAATAAAAAATAATTCATGACACTTAATAAATAAATGAAGTAGTAAAATCTTATAGACATTTGATTTTTTTTGTAAAAGTGCAAATTAAACTGGTTGCTTGTTGGTGATTTCTTCCTCGCAATATCATAAATAACTTTTTCTACAGGTCTCTTTCGGTTGCCCAGGCAACAGTTTAAATGTTGGGGTTTGGTGTGCGTGTGAGTGTCGCGTAAGACTAGATCTTAAAGATCAAGTTAAGCCAACAACTTGTTGCTGCCATATTGAGCATCTGTTGAGATACAGGAAGTTGAGAAAAAACGATTTTAAATGCTTCAGTAAACAAAAAGCGGTTTCTGTTACAATTATAATTTATTTTTGGTTTACAAAGTTTTTACTTTTTATATACATTTTGACTACAGTGATGTTCCAATTCTTTTATAAAGTTTGAAAACCAAAGATTTTTATGCGTAACTGATTAAACATAAGCCGCGTATAAGATGCTTTCTGTAAATAACTTTATGTTCAAAAAGCTTTTTTTAGAAAACTTTATTTTTAAAAAGCTTTATTTAGAAAACTTTTTGTTTAAAAAGCTTTTTCTAAAAACTTTATGCTCAAAAAGCTTTTTTTAGAAAATTTTATGCTAAAAAAGCTTTATTTAGAAAACTTTATGTTAAAAAAACCTTATTTATAAAACTTCATTGTTAAACGCTTCTTATAAGCGGTTTATGCTTATTAGAAGCTTTCACTAGAAAACTTTATGTTCAGGAAGCTATTTTCGGAAAACTTTATGCTAAAAAAGCTTTATTTAGAAAACTTTATGTTAAAAAAGCTTTATTTAAAAAGCTTTATCTTTAAAAAGCTTTCTCTAAAAAAAAGCTTTTTTAGAAAACTTTATGTTCAAAAAGTTTTTTTTCTAGAAAGCTTTATTTTCAAAAAAAAATTCTCTAGAAAACCTTATGTTCTTTGTATCTTTATACAATTCTTTCTAGAGTTGCTTCAAAAAAGTTTTACATTTCATTTAGATTTTCACCTTAAGTTAGCACAACCCTGTTTTTTTTCTTTCTTAGTATAAATTTTACGGAAAAAATGTCCAATATTTTGATAGACATGTTTGTATTCCTTTATCGAAAAGAGGCACACTGTTGGCACTACTAACACAAATACAAATTATATAATTTAAAATCTTTTAAAGAAAAGCCCATAAACAAAAAAGTTTTCATATATTTTGTAATAAAAATTAATAATTTAGGAAACATTTCTAATGAAATTTACAAATTTAAAAGAAATTTGAAAGTTAACTTTTTCCTTAAACGTTTAAAATAAATTAAACACACTCTAACTGTTGGATTAAAAAAAAAAAAAATAAATTGAATTGAAATAAAAAATGTGTACATTATGGTAGGTCATAAACCTCTTCAATTTATTTACTATAAAAAAGTACCTTAAGTTTAAATGAAATTTAATGGAAAAATAACAAAAACAAAAACCTAAACACATTATGTGAAGGTTCCACTACTAAACAACGCCTTACAGTTGAATTTCAAACGATTTTATTTTCAAGTGCGTGTGCCATCATTATCACAAAACTTGAGTTGAGTTTTTTTTTATGTTAAGGTGAAAATAAAAACTAAAATAAAATCACATAAAATGTTTTTCGAAAAAAAAAAAAAAAATTTATATGAAAGACAATACGAAAGGTACCCGTTCCCTAATTAAACAAGTGTAAGTACAAATATGCTTTCATGTTTAAATTGTTTTTTTTTTATTATTATTTAACAACAACAAAAAAGTAACAATCGAAGGTGAAAATTTATTTTTATAATTTTTTCTACTTCATTTATAATTATGGAATTTGTATCAAAAACAATTATAAATATTGCTGGTTTTAATAATTCATGTTTTTATGAATTTTTGTTTTGCGTTTAACGTCATTGATATTGTAACCTTAACAAACAAAAAGAATTATGGTCAGTCATGTCGCTTTCAATTGTTTGCTGCCTAAGTCTTTTGTTTTTTGTGAGGTAATACTTTTTTTAGATTGAACTTGTGGTCAGTAATTAATAGCTAAATAGTGACGAAATTTGTTTAATAAAAATATTAAATTATTGCAAAACATTGAGAAAGCTTAATGTTTTGTTGTTGTTTTGTTTAGGACATGTAAAATGAAATGCAATTCGAAGATGGACAAACTTAAATATTCTCTCAATTAAGGGTGGGATCATTTCATGATAAAATAAAAAATGTTTTCGTAAGAATTTTAGGGGGGGGGGGTGCTTTAATAACATGGTATATAAGACCATGATGGCTTTGTCTCCCATTCAATAGGGAGATAAAGCCTTTTTTGGTTTTTTTTTTCATTTTAATGGTAGATAAAGCCATCATGGTCTTAGCTCACATTAGCAATATTAGAAAATGGCTTTATCTTTCATTTCAGTTCCGGAGACACTAAAGTTTACTATGGAAATCTGGCTTCGCATACTAAAGTTTTTCTGCGTGCTGGCCTGGGGCCGTGCTAACGGGTTTTCTCCTCCAGTAGGACGCGGCAGGTGGCTTCGCTAAATAAAGTTTTTCTGCGAGCGTCACAAGAATAAAAAAATGTTTTCAATGATAACTAAGGACTTCCCTTTTACAGAATGTTTACACCATGCTTAACAATTTTCTGAAAAAATATGGCTTTAACTCTCATTTGCGAAAAAAATATGGCTTTATCTCTCATCTCGCAAAATTTTAACAGCCTGTTCGTCGATTTCGTACGTTAACGTTCGCTTAGAAAATTATATTTGGAACAAAAACAAAATTCGAAAATTTGTTTTTGTTTTAAATGTAATTTTCTATGCGAACGTTAATGTTCGAAATCGACGAACAGGCTGTAAATATGACCTTACCTATCAATGATTGGGCAATAAGGCCATTATGGCTTTATCTCCCATTCAATTGAGCAATAATGCCATCATGGCCTTATCTACCATGGTTTTAAAGCACCCCCCCCCCCCCCCCCCCCCCGAATTTTAACAGTAAGAACCATTTTTTCTTGGCAGACCCTATAAACTCGATTACATCTAGAAATGTGCACCATTTGGTACGGTAAAATCATCGGACCTTATTTTAAAAAAAATAAAGCCAACTAATCTATTGGTTTGGGTGGGATGTGGTTTCAGCAGGATGGCGCTACGCTCCATACAGGTACTGCAATCATCAACTGCGATGGTGATATATTGATTTAAAAAAATTAAGCTATCAAATGGCCTCCAGAGTCGTGCGATTCGACAGCTCTCAATTAGTTGCTGACGAGCTGATAAGCGGGCAACACTTGATGCCCAGGAGGCCAAGATTGTGCATGTTATTCGTAACATACGGCCAGCAGTGCTCGAAAAAGTGGTGCAGAATTAGACTTCCAGAATGCGTTTCGTTAAGAACAGCCGCAGTGCTCATATGCCCAAAATCCGTATCAAATGTTAATGCCATGTATTAGTCTTTCAAATAAAAAAATTCTATTGTTAAAAATTTAATTTTTGTTTCCTTTTTTTTACAGATTCAAGGTTATCGTTCTTAAAGAAACTGTCTTTAATTTATTTAAAATTTACATAAACTAAAGTTTTCTTCTTAGTTTTTTAGGTTGCTATCTAATCTTTTTTATCTCTTCTCCCTTCTTTACTTAAATTACACCTTCGTTAGCTAAATGACCTCTTAATATCTTTAAAGGGGGTTAAATAACAGTTGGATTTAAGTGCAAAACCCAAAACCATAATAATAATTAACAATATTGTGGCAAAAAATTATAAACAAAAACAATTGCTACAAGTGGCTGCAACATATTTCAAACTATCTGTTGAACTATCCAACGACCTTCACTTGTTAAGTCTGCTGAGTATATTTAAGTACAAATTACGAGGGGGAATTTTTTTTTTTTTTTTTTTTGTTACCAACTTCATTTTCCCACCTTAATCAGGCGTTAAGTGGCTAAAGCGTCGTTCGGCTTAATTTTCAACTCGAATAATGCGGAAAACAACACAAAAAAAGAGTTTTAAGCAAAAAACAAAAAAAAAATTAATTGCGGTGGGAAAAATGTTATTGCTGTTTTACAAAATTCTTTAAGACTATTTTATTAGTCACAAATTTAAAGGCGAAATTAATACATGATTTGCATAAAAATTATAAGAAATAGTCAGGTTTCTGAACGATTTGTCAGTAACGATTTTCCAAAAGATTTTGTAAGAGATTGTCGTAGCATATTTAAAATTGCCAGCAGGTTATCGATTAAATTTTAATTGAACTGAAATGGTTGCAGTTATTTTTCGTTTCGATTATTGAAATCTAATTTAACTTCTAATGAAAGTTAAATCATAAGAAACTCCAAAAGCGATTTAATCATATGTAAACTATTTCAAATTTAAGTTTAATTGCAGTGTAACTGGCATAACGTAATTATGACTAATAAATTTAATTAGTTTAAATATTATTATTGATGAAATTTTTTTTATACTCAACTACTTTGACTTTTCACTTCTGGCTTATTTGTAAATTAATGAAAGAAATTGTACCATATTTTAGTCTTTTCATATTTTATGGAAATGCATTTTAATGCATTTTCGTTAAATCATGCAACCAGACGCAATTTTGCAGAAGATGCGATAAATGTTTAAATAATTTTATTTCCGCAAAGTAGCCAATGAAATGTAAAAAAAGAAGAAACGCACATTTAAAAAATTGTAGACGATTAATGATTTTTTTTTTTTAAATCAAGTTGTTATTAAACAAAATATAAATTATTTAAAATTGACCATTTCTTTTTTATTTAGCGGATATTTTAAACGGAAAAACATTTTTATCCCAAAAAAAAAAAATATTTTGCGGAAAATGTTACTGTGCCAAATCTTTGCAACTCTCCACCGAAAGAAATTAATATGGAATCACCGAATACTGAGACAATCTTAATTAGTGTTCGAAAATAAGCACTAAATATCGCTCCTTAGTGTTCGGTTGGGTAGATTCGTGTTACACACAAACGCTAATAGTGTTTGTGTAGTAAATCATTTCCCTGTTTGCCATTTTTCGAACACAAAAATAATACTGTTCTTATCCAACTCAACAAAAAGATGAGAACATTTAATTTCGTTCGGTTCTTTTTAAAAAAAAACACAAACTTCATTGTGTTCGGTTCAGCTCATTGGTGTTCGTTCGTTTCTGTTGTGTGTAGCGCCCTTTTGGCTGGTAAAAAAACCAAAAAATTTTTTACATAAAACGAAATCCATATACAAAAAAAAAAACAAAAAGCCAGCAATGAAATTTTAGACAAACAAAACACAATACACACACAAGCTATTTGTGCAGTGGTCGTTGCTAAAATTTTTTGTTTGTTCATTTCTTCATCAATGTAACAAAAGAAACATTATAGAACAATTAATTATAATGTTTGTCTACAGTATCGCTACAATTGTTCTGTTTTTTAACGAAGAACAGAACACTATATAATGTTCGGCTCTTTCTTGAAAATAGTTACGAACGGTATTTAGGTTTGTGTTCGTATATACAAACTCTAAAAAAATAGATATCGTTTCTGGGTGTGTAAGTCGAACGCTAAATAATGTTCTGTTTATTTTTGAACACTGATCCTAATAGAAATTGAAATCACAACATCAAAATTCGTTCCGGTTTTAGGCGTATTTTTTACCAGACGGGCAGACAGAAGGATATGGCTAAATCAACTTAGAAATTAAATCAGGAAATAAATTGGATATATGCAATTACAGAGGTATAGCCAAACTGAGTGATATTCCAAAACTTTTTGAAAAATGTTTAATGGATGATTTCACTCATCAAGTTTCTGACTTATTGTCACCACGTCAACATGGCTTTCGAAAAGGATTCTCTACTATGACTAACATTATCCATTTAACAACGTTAGTTAATAGAGATTTTGCCAATGGACACCACACTGACGTTATTTACACTGATTTCAGTAAGGCTTTCGACAAAGTTAATCATCCGCTATTGTTGAAAAAACTGGATGCAATGGGTTTCAATAATAACTTCCTGAGCTGGATCAAATCATATTTGTCATGTAGAACTCAATCTGTAAAATTTAATACGGCAATTTCGGAAAAAATCAATGAAAAATCTGGAGTACCTCAGGGAAGCCACATTGGTCCAATTTTATTCCTTCTTTTCATTAATGATTTGCCTGAAGCAGTTCAACATTGTAATGTATTGATGTATGCAGACGACGTAAAATTATTTTTGACTGTAAAACATCCTTGTGATCAACAGCATCTACAAAATGACCTGGATAGTTTTGACAATTGGTGTAAACTTAACTTGATGGAACTAAATTTAAATAAATGTAAGCATATGCAATTCTCCAGAGTAAAAAAGTGTGCTTACTCCTACGTTCTTGGTGGCTGTACTTTACAACATGTTAGTGAAATAATGGATTTGGGAATATTGTTAGACAAAAAACTTAACTTTATCCAACATATAACGATGACTGTTAATAAATCCCGCAGTGTTCTGGCTTTTATTAAAAGATGGGCAAGGGAATTCAACGATCCCTTAACCACAAAAAGTCTTTATACTTCGCTCGTCAGACCAATTTTGGAATACGGCAGCATTATTTGGGACCCGATCTATAATATTCATAGTGATCGTATTGAGTCAGTGCAAAAACACTTTCTTATTTTCTGCTTAAGAAGTAAATATAGAGGATGCCTGGTATTACCTTCATATTCAACTAGACTAGCTGAAATAAATTTACCAACGTTAAAAAGCCGGCGAATGATGCTAAATATATATGGTCAATCTTATAAATGGTAGTACACATTCCGAATTTTTATTGAGTAACGTAACTTTTAATATTCCTCAACGTTCACTTCGTTTTTTCAACCCTCTATATGTCAGAACATGCCGAACAAACTTTGCGATGTCAGATCCAATAAGAAAATTATGCAACTGTTTCAATGAAATGTATAACTTTATCGACTATTCTCTGAACATTAATATCATAAAAAGCAATATCATATTATATTTAAATCAATAATGTTTATTCTAAACTTTCTTTCATTGCTTAAATAAATTATTATGTTAATACATTAATACATTAAGTTAGTCTGTAAGGAATTTGTCCATAGACTTAAATTAAATAAATAAATAAATTTTAAATTATTCATAAGTCATGTCTGAAGCTTCTTAGTAAGTCCCAATTCACACGTTGCAAGTCTTATTGATCAGCTTGCTACTTTATAACGAGAGTGACGAGAGGAAAAGAAACGTTTCTCTCTCACTCTCTCTCGCCTATAAGGTAGCCAGCTGATCAATAAGACTTGCAACGTGTGAATTGGCACTAAACCAAAGGTTTGCTTAAGCAGAAAGTATGTGAAATATTGAAGGAATTGTACTATTACGAAAAAACCTTGTAATTAAAAATTTTACTTAAAGCAGCACATACGGAAAACTTTTAACAATTTTCTATAATAAATATATTTCTAATAACTTTTCTAAAGGAAACATTGTTCGCAACTCTTCTCCAGGAAATTTTGTTCCAAAACAATATTCTACAGAACAATTTGTTTCAAAATAAATTTCAAGTGAAAACAGTGCTTTGCTAAATTTTATATTAGAAACATTATTACGAAACAATATTCAATCTGAAACAGCTGTGTATACAATTGTATATAAGAAAAAATGTTTTAAAACAGTTTTCCATGTGAAACAAAGCTTAAAAACCATAGAACCATTTTATATAATTTCTTTAAAAAAAATTCTAAAGGGAACATTGTTCGTAACAGTTTTTATGAAACAACATTGTTTCAAACAATTTATGAAAACAATTTTTTATCAGAGCACTAGCTGACCCGGCAAACGTTGTTTTACCATAGTGAAAGAATAGGGAATGGAGCGCTTTATACCATGATCGGCTCGCGATGAAAAACAATAGCTATTTATTTGTTTATTTCTGTACGTTATATATTCAAAAATTAAACATATAAAAGTGATGTAGTTTTTGTCCTGAAGTATGAAAATCAAACAGATAATCAATTTTCATTTAATTTTTATCAGTCCGTCTTTGGCTCACACAAATAAGCTCGATGGCTTGCCAACGCGAGAACATGCCACGTATAATTGTCCGTGTGAAAAACATGGTGTGCCCAATTGTAAGCCGCAAACAGACATCGATTGGCCTTGCTACTAATTGATTGTCATTGCAACGGCCAATCTAATAGGAAATTGAACGCATTTGAATTCTATTGGGACGTCTGTGGGTATCATCGGAGGTCGTGGCAGTAAAACATTTTCGTCTCAGAATTTAAAATGGTGCTTCGATAACGTTTTCCATAAATTTTTTTAGAGACCAATCGTTTACCATTGACAGCTGCGAAGAAGAATAACCGGAGAAAAAAACTCGTCAAAAAAATACTAAAAATGTTCAAGAGAATCGGTTAATAAATTAAGATGGTATAAGAGGGGGATGCTTTTAACCTTTTTGCTTTATTTTACGCCGTAAATTTTAAAATTTGAATTTGAAGGCACTAATTCAAGACTTGAGACTATCATTGGATAATTAATTAAGAAGACATGGGTAGAGGGAGGTTTTACTCCTTTTGCCCTATTTTTCGCGCTAATTGTTGGAAATTCCAAAAACTGTATATCTTAAAGTTCCTTCAGATATTACACTGTCGGCATGCCAAATTTTAAGAAAACCGGTTGATTAGTTAAGAAGAAGGGGTAAAAGCTCCCCCTCCCTCTATCTTCTTAACTAATCAACTGGTTTTCTTAAAATTTGGCATGCTTACACTGTAACATCGGAAAGAGGACAGGGCATTAAATAAGGCAAGAGGGGTTAAATCCTCCCTATATCTTCTTAAATAATCAATTAATTTTCGTGAAATTGGGTACGCAAATAGTGTAACATCTGGACAGAACTATAGCCTATAATTTTTTCTTAAAATTTGGCTTGCAGACACTGCTACATCTGAAAGAAATAAGTTATGTGGCAAAACAATGTTTGCCGGGCCAGTCCGTTTTCTATAAAATATAAAATCATTTTCTAAGGAAAACATTGCTTCGAATAAACTTCCCAATAAAAAATTTTGTCATTTTGCGAAGCACTAAAGGTACATTTAAAAAAATAAGCGCACAAATATGCGCTACGCAATAAGACATACAGAAATGCAGTAAAGTAAGTGAAAGAACTCTCAACAACTTTTATTCAAAAAAAAAATAACATTTCAAGTGCTACGGCATTCCCTTACCACGAAGCAGGTTTGTAAGGGAGAATACTAAAAAATAACTGTATCAAAACGTTCAGTGTGTAAAGCTGATCGTTACATCCAACAATTTTTATGTGCGCTGAATAATGCGCTTTATGTGTCAAAAATGTATTGCTTCAAAGTGGGAACTCGCCATATAAAATTCATGTCTTCCGTAAGCGCAATGGTAAGTGAAACTTTTATATTTCTCCCTTACAAACCTGCTTCGTTGGAAGCTCCGTTTTTTATTGGGTTCCAAGTAAAAACATTGTTTCGATAAATTCAATTTTCTATGGTTTTGAAAAGCGAGTTTTTCTTAATTTATTTTAGTTTTAAAGGTTAATTTTACCCAAACCACATTAGTGAAGAGGGTTCTATGTGTGCTTTCGGATGGTCTTTAAGGCTAAGAATCACTTTTTGAATCGATTTAACGATGTCCATCCGTCCAGCTGGTAGGCTGGCCAAAATCATTTAAAGGCTAACAAATCTCCACATAAACGGAAAGAATTATTTACTAACTGCCTATTTACGATGTGCGAAGGAATTCTTTCTTTCGTTCAACTACTTTTAAAACCAAAACCAAAGTTTTTATAATTTGTTTTTGTTTGAATATAATTTTTCGAAAGAAAGAATTCCTTCGCACATCGAATATAGGCATGATTCTCGTCCAATTCAAAAATTTCTTAATTTTAACTTTCATATTTTGTTCTTATTTAGTGAAATTTTCTTATATAAAGAAACATTTTGCTTAAGCCAATCCATAGATAACAAGAACATTTGGCTTGGACGAGAATTATGCAAAAGTTTTTTGGTTCAAGAAATATTTAGTAAATAATAGATGAATGTATTTAAATAATACTCGGAGCATATTTGGGCATCAAACTTGACTGAAGGCTCACTTATTGGGCCCAAATACAACACGCGGCCACGACAGCTGCAAGGGTTACGGGCATGCTGAGCAGGCTAATGGCGAATATCGGCGGACCAACACAGAGCAAGAGGAAACTGATTATGGCAACAACCAATTCAATACAACTGTATGGCAGTGAAATCTGGGGAGAAGCGATGCGGGCGAAGACTAAACGCAAAGTGCTGGGGGCAGGACAGCGCACGGCGGCACTTAGAGTCGCTTCAGCCTATCGTACGGTTTCGGGCGAAGCGGTATTTGTTATAAGTGGAGAAATACCTGTCGATATCTTGGCGCTGGAACGAAATGAAGCATGGAAAACTAGGGAAGAGGTTCCTGGTATAAGTGCTGCAGTGCGGAGATCTCAAACTATCCAGCGATGGCAAAACAGATGGAGCACAGACACGACCGGCAGATGGACGGCAAGGCTTATCCCCAATATAGAAAGGTGGACGCAGAGGGAATCTAGGGAGGTTAACTACTTTCTGACCCAGTTTCTTTCAGGTCACGGATACTTTCAAAAGTATTTGTACCGCATGAGCAAGACGGGATGCGGAACACACATTCTTCAACTGCACCAGATGGTCCGCAGAAAAAAGCGCACTGAGGGAGCAAATCGGCGAGTTTAATCCTGATAATATAGTCGAAAAATGCTCGAATGTGGAGACAAATGAAATTAGTAGGACACTACGTCGAAAATGTGTCACGGACGAAGAAAAACGACCTCGATACTTTAAGGCAACGCGAATCCCAACGAACAGAAGATGAGCAGCAGGATCACGCTAGCTATGAACATGATGGACCCAGACGTGGGTAAATAGAATAGTCCTTCTAGGGACGAAGTGTCTGGGCCTTCCCGAAGTAATACGGATAGCAGTTCCGGGAAGGCAGTTCACCAGAAAATGAGGAGGGATTGTTTTAGTGGAACCACCACTCGACGCAGTTGACGACGGTCACTGTAAGTGCGAAGGCATTTTTAACCCTACCTCAGACATCAAAAAAAAAAAAATACTCGGAGCAAAGAACTTTGACATGAATAATAACTTTATAACATAATATTGTTCTCGCGGGTTCATGATTGCCCATTGGTCCAAATAGGGAACACTCTCGAAAATGTATCTATTAATACTATGGTATAGTGTTTCACTTGGTTGGGCTTGACCGACTATATTTTCTTACTTGTTCTTATTTATGTTTAAATAATGAGAACTGAAAGTCGAATTATTTTTACTCTTCACATACAAATAAAACTTATTGCACCAACAATTTCAATTACTAAATTTCTTTTTTTTTACTTTCAATTTCATTTCGTCATTTTATTACGTCTCTTCCCAGTCTTTCAAATAAGAAATTTAAGTACAGTAGACGCTCGCTTATGTGACCTAATTCAGACAGGGCCTGTTCACTAAATGGAAAAGTTCACATAATCGAGACAATATAAAACAAGTATTTCAAATCATTTTTAATATGTGTACATACACAGCCTATATTCAGTTTTTGTTTTAAATTAGTTTGTTAATAATAAATGTACATGAAAGTAGTCGGTTATATTTTTTTCTTTAAGGGATTTCTGTAATGCCTTGTCCCTGCACTTTCGCAATGCCAAAATATCATATCATATCAAATATATTATTTTCACTGCAAGCAATAACTTTACGAACACCAACCATCTTATACATTTATCATGCATTCGTATATACAAATTTACTAGGTTTCTTCGGGTAACAACAGATTTCTAATAAAGGGTGTTTTTTGCAGAGTAACACAAGTTAAATCATAATAAAACAAGGAAATATATTTTTAATATCAATGAAACGGGCTTTGTTGGAAAGAACATTTTTTGAAATTTAAATATGATTTCTGCCATATGGCCACCACGGCTGGCGTATAGAAGGCGCCATTTTTCAACAACTTTTCGCATTCTGACCATCATTGTTTTGAAGACATATGGGCCAATGACTCCGCCAGCCGATAAAGCGCACCAAGCAGTGATTTTTTTGGATGTAATGGTAATTCGACAAAAGCTTGTGGATTCTTCTCACTCCAAATGCGACAATTCTGCTTATTTACGTGCCCATTCAACCATAAATGGGCTTAACGGAAAATAAAATTTTGAGTGGAAATTGAAGATCAATATCAATTTGTGCTTCAGCCCATTCGCCGAGTTATTTTGATTAAAAGTTTCAAATATTTCCGCGTTGCTTGATTAGTCGATTCATTATGAAATTTCAAAGCAAACTAAACAAAAAGCAACTATCAGCTGTTAAATGGGTGCTCATATAAAGCAGTGATGCCAACTCAAAGTTGAGATACTTTAAAAAACACACTTTACAACAAATAAATACAAAAAAAATCAACGTCTGCAAGTTGTTCACATAATAGAGATAGGTCGTGTTCACTCTTTAGAACCTCATGTGTAAAAATTTTGTTGTTCACTATTCTGGATGTTCATATAACTGGGTATCCATATAACCGAGCGTCTACTGTATTACCTTTCTTTCTATTTAAGATTCAATTTGAGTAATTTAAAAATCTATTACATCATTAACTCGTTTTGTTTTCTCACTTTTTCTCACACTTTAACGCATCTCTTAAAAAAAAAACATTTAAATGTAAAAGCATTGATTTATGGATCATGATAATATTTTTAAGCTAAAAAGATCGAATAATATTCCTAATCTGATGAATTGTCGACAAAACGGTGTTTGTTGAGGTCCAACGATAGTAAGTCATTGTTTTGAACAATTTGCTGTCTCTTAGAAATATAATAAATTATTTAAAACATTAATATACATATATGAAACATTCATATGTATATGATGCTTTAATGATCTCGTTTAATTTGTTTAAACTTGATTACTTTTTTTACAAAATTTTGTATTTGGCTTCCTGCTAATAAAAGGAGGTACAAATCAAAATTAAACAAGATTTGTGTATAGACTTAATAAAATTGTTCCGTAAAAGGGGAGTTTTACATTTCAGTGAAATAAAAAAATGAAAAAATCTGCAATATCAAAATATCTCAATTTGTTAAGCAAAACTTATTTACAGTGGTGGTCAAAACTAGATTTGTAACGATACGCCGTTTTGCCGATACGATACCGATGCTGATACTCAAAAGGAAATATCGGCGATACCGATACGAATATAAAATTTAAATTCAAGGAAAAATTAACAAAACTTTAGTAGAGTTATTTTTTTATTATAAAAAATTACTGGGTAAGAGATTATGGGTGAGTTCCAAAACATCAGTTGCAAAGCAACTCGCTTTTTTAAGTGCTTTCTACCAAGCAACCGTGAAAAATTTTACAATGTTATCTGTACCAAAGTTCAATAAAATCAATATCGATGCGTACAAAATAATCAAACTAGATATAGTTAAACTCTATGATACTTTTTTGACTTTGACTGCAAAGTATTATGATGTTTAGGAACTCAGCCTTTTACACCCGTATTCATACAAAATTAAAATGGATTTGAAATGCATTTAAAGAAAAATTTTTTATGAAAATTTTGGCATAAAACACATTTTAAACTCATTTTATTTTTTATGTATACGGCCAAAGTATATTTATACCAAGTACATGCAAGTCTACAACAAATCAACAATAAAAAAAACAACATTCATTTTGTTTGTGTAAAAACATTTGATACTGTCAAACAGCCAAACATAAAGAAAACAAAAAAAAAAATCATGGCGCACTAAACTGTAAGCAAATTTTGACAATATCGAAAATAAAACAACTGAACAGCTGATCACTTGCATGTACTTGTAATAAATATACTTTGTATACGGCAGTTAATATTTAAAATTGATATTAATAAGATTTTGAAAACAATGAATTGAATTTGAATTCATAAAATTACAAAAATTTTAATTACTTTTTAAAAAAAGAAAAGTGTTAGAGATAATTCTTTAAAGTTAATATTAGTAAGATTTTTGTTTTTGTATTTTGAAAATCCGTTTGAAGCAGAACTCATTTCTGCGCCATGTTCTTAAATTTTGGGTGTAACATTTCATTCCTTCAGTAAACAAGCGGAATTGCCTCTTACGAAAAATAAGAAAATCTAAGGTATCTTTAGACTTCTTCTTTAGCTGAACCTCAGCGTAGGATGGATTGAGCATAGTCCTTCTCGAAAATTTTTTACAATATTTTTACAAATGCTCCAAAGGTCAGTACTTGTAGACTTATCAGAAATTTACTAGTTGTAGAGGTGACCATGTCTTCAACACTTTCGGAATGCAGAGTCATGTTAGGTAGCTCAATAAGACGTTATTTCAATCTATTGTCTTTGAAATTTTCGAGATTTGTATCACAAATCGTTCATCCATTGAAATTGGCAACTAAATGGTTCTGAACTATTCTACATCGCAGTTTATGTTTATTTTCTATTAAGGTTCGAAGACCGTTTAACTTGCGGAAAGGCGTCAGACATGCACCCTTATCGTGGTTGGCAAATTTAAAATACGCCTGGGACTGTTTGGTTATATATTAAAGGAAATAAGTTTACGTTCTCTTTTGCTTACGGATTTTGTGGTGTCTTCCCGGTTACACAAAATTTTTCGAAAAGTAATTTTTATTCTCACAAAAATTAATAAAAGCAAAAAATTTTCAAACGTACAAAAACATACATAATAGAAAATTAAGCTTCCAAGAAGCAGGTTTGTAAGGGAGAAATGTAAGAGTTCCGGATACAATCTCGATTACGGAAGGCCTGAATTTTATATGGTGAGTTCCCACCTTAAAGTTATACATTTTTGCTTGGTGAGTGTTGCTATCAGCTTTACACACTGAATGTTTTGTTAGTTATTTTTAAGTATTCTCCCTGACAAACTTTCGGCTGTAGGAAATATCGCCCAAAGAAAAATCGCCAAAAAAAAAAAATGAAAAATCGCCCAAAAAAATTGCATGTAAAATTGGGCCTGATTTCATATGAAAAATGGCCCAAAATTTTTGGGCTATTTATCGTTATTGTTGGGTAATTTGTCGTTTTTTAAATTTGGGTGATTTTTCATTATGAAAATGTTGTATGAAAAATGGCCCAAAAAAATGGGCTATTTTTAAAATTCTACCATAATCTTACATAGCAGAGAAAACCATGTTTTATTATGGTTGCAAACAACAAAATAAGGATTTTCTCTTCTATGGTATAACAAATACTGGCTTCGCTAACTAAAGCTTCTCTGTATCGCCGGCCTTCGGCCGGGCGCAAGGATTTTCTCCTCTATGGTATAACAAACACCGGCTTCGCTAACTAAAGCTTCTCTGCGTAGTCGGCCTTGTTCGGAAACAAGGCAGTTTTTCGAAGCTTTACTTAGCGAAACCGGTTTTTGTTAGACCATAAAGGAGAAAACCCTTGCGCCCGGCCGAAGGCCGGCTATACAGAGAAGCTTTAGTTAGCGAAGCCGGTCTTTGTTATACCATAGAGGAGAAAATCCTTGCGCCCGGCCGAAGGCCGGCGATACAGAGAAGCTTTAGTTAGCGAAGCCAGTATTTGTTATACCATAGAAGATGAAATCCTTATTTTGGATATATATATTTAATATATACACCCGGAGTATAAGCTATAAAAATATTTTATCCATATTATGTTTAATTTAACCAAATCATTGTCACCGACAACCATATTATGGTTAAATAAGTATCTTCAAAAAAATCACTTGAAATTTTAACAGTATTTTAAAAAAAAATTTACACATTTTTGATTATAAGTTAAGTTGCGGACGTTGCAAAGTGTCATAACGTCCTCGTCCTCGTCTTCGATGGACATTATGACACTTTAAAAGTGTCCAAGGACACTACGACACTGGACGTTATGACATGTCACCTAAATTTATATGAATAATAAACACTTTTTTGCAAATTTAATAATTTTTTTTTATATTTTTTTGGGAAAAAATTCGTTTATGCTTTTTGGGTCATTTTTCATTTTCTTTTTGGGCCCTTCTTCGTTTTTTTTGGGCAAAATTTCATATTTACCTTTTTGGGTCATTTTTCATGTTCGCTTGGGCGATTCTTCATTTGGGCGATTTTTCATTTTTTTTTTGGGCCATTTTTCTTTGGGCGATATTTCCTACAGCCCAAACTTTCACCGTAGCAAGGGAATGGCGTGGTACTTGAAATGTTATTTTTGTTTTTATAGTACTTGCTTAGAGTTCGTTCACTTACTTTACTGCATCTCTGTATATCGTATTGCCTAGTGCAAAATGATAAAAAATTTTCAATGAGAGAACTACACTAGAGTGGTTCGAAAAAAAATTTTTCGTCAGTCATCCCCTAGGATTAAAGATAATGTAAAAACAATTCCAAAAATTATTTTTTTTCCACGCCTAGAAATGCCGCCCTTTTAGTTTTTACACTACACTTCACTTTTTCAGCAATTCAACAAAATTGCTGAAACGGGCTAACAATATTACGTTTTGCATTCATTTACATGTTCTGAGATGAGAGATTAAGACTGGTAAAACCACATCATTATATTAATCCTATTCTCCTGCAACTAAAATTTTATGTCGCTACAATTAAAATAGACAGCAGTTGAAGAAAAATATTATAAATAACAATAAAAGTTTATTAACAAAAATTATGTATGTGTTTATTTGATGAGGTTTATGAAACGAGTAAAGAAAATTTCATAGAAAAAGTATTACAAAAATTTTCTAGTTTTGACATAAGAGCAAAGGTATCTACATACAATTTAAAACAAGTATATTATTTAATTGTATTATTTTTTTTACAATTTAACACCCCTGCCCAATTAAATAAATCCAATACATTTTCTAAATTTAAGAAATTTAATCTTTGGTAAAGATTTTGTGAACAAATCAGCTACTTGTTCGTTTGTTGACTTGTATAAAATTTGAATCTCTCTTCCTTGTACTAAATGTCGTACAAAATTATATTTAATATCAATATGTTTGATACGTTGATGCTCCTTAGGCTCTTCTGCGATTCTAATGCATGACATGTTGTCTTCATATATAACGATTGGTGATTTTAATTCTATGTCCAGCTCTTGAAGAACCCTTTTAAGATAAACAGCTTCACAGCTTGCGACACAGAGTGCTACGTATTCAGCTTCGGTTGACGATAGAGCGACAGTTGGTTGCTTCTTAGTAGCCCAGGATACCGTACAGCCATATATTTGAAACAAATTTCCAGAAACAGACTTGCGATCTTTAATATCACTTCCCCAATCAGCATCTGAAAAACCAATAATAGCTTTATCTGATTTTGAATTATATACAAGTTCTATATCGATAGTATGTTTTAAGTATCTAAGTATGCGCTTTAAATGTTGCCAATGATTATCGGTTGCACAATTTTGAAACTGGCTAAGATAGTTTACAGAAAAACTTAAATCTGGTCTGGTTGTAATCATTAAATACATAAGACAACCAATCAATTCTCGATAACAATGTGTAGTACATTTAGCGGATGAATTATTTTCCAATGACAACTTTGGTTCCATAGGAGTTTCAATTCCATTGCAATTCTCCATTTCAAAACGTGTTAACAGATTTTTCACAAAAGATTTCTGGCTTAGCCTTAGTTCAGATTTTTCCATATTTCTAACTATTTTAACTCCTAAATAAACATTAGCTTCTCTTAAATCCTTCATTTCGAATTCGTTCATTAATAATGATTTTACAATCTCGATTTCTTTTATATCATTTCCTATAAGTAGCAAATCATCTACATATAGAAGTAAGTAAACAACACTACCATTGTGCTTTCGAATATATAAACAGTAATCATTTTTAGACCTTTCAAAATTTAATTTTTGTATAAAATTATTGAACCTTTCATTCCACATTCTCGGTGCTTGTTTAAGGCCGTATAGTGCCTTGTTTAGTTTACATACCTGGTTGCTTTCGTTTTTAAGACCTTGAGGTATTTTCATAAAAATATCTTCTCGTAAATTTCCGTTCAAGAAAGCTGTCTTAACATCCATCTGATGAATATGATAATTCTTCTTATTTGCTACAGCTAACAGCACTCTTAATGTTCCAATTCTCGCAACAGGAGAATACGTTTCTTCATAGTCAAACCCTTTTTGTTGGGAAAACCCTCTTGCAACCACACGAGCTTTATATTCACCAGGATTTCCATTTGTGTCAAATTTACGTTTAAATACCCACTTGCAATCTACAATAGATTTTCCAGGTGGTAAATTGACAATAGTCCATGTACTATTTTTCTTAAGGGAATTTAGTTCACTCTCAACAGCCTTATACCAATTCATTAAATCAGGTCTACCTTCTATATCATCAAATGACTTGGGGACATCACTTACAAAATTTTCTGCATTTAGGGCTATAGCACAATAATTAAGTCTTTCAGGTTGTTTTCTTTGTCTGCTACTTCTTCTTAAGGGCGTATTACATCTTTCTTCTGTGTTACTTTTACACTTTTGTCTACCAATTCTAGGATTTTCTGAATCTTGTATTAAATTTTCATCGCCATTTTGTTCTTGATCTTCACGATCTTCAATCTCATCAAAATCTTCATATTCACTACTATCACTGTTGCCATTTTCAATATTTTCACTTGTACTCAGTCTTTCATTACATGAATTGGAAGGTGCTTCTTTTCCTGCACACGGTTGTATAGATGGTATGTTTTCTATTTCAATACCTGTAGAAATTTGAAATTTTCGATTAAATTCATTTATATTTATTGATGTTTTATTAATAAAAGAATCTTCATTAAACACCACATTTCTTGAAAACACAATATTTTGAGTTTTAGGATTCCAAAGACGATAACCATTTCCACCATAACCTACCATAATTAATTTTTCTGACTTCACATCCAATTTCTTTCGATGTATTTTTGGTATTTGGGAATACGCAATGCAACCAAATACTTTTATGTTTACCATATTGGGTTTTACATTGTACCAGATTTCAGCTGGAGTCATATTTTTATCAGTTGCACTTGTTGGACTTCTATTTATAAGATAATTTGCACACAATATAGCTTCTGACCATAACGATTTGAGCAACCCTGAAGATGCAATCATTGATCGAGCTTTTTCCATTAATGTCCTATTCATTCGCTCAGCAGTTCCATTCTGTTCTGGCGTATATGAAATTGTGTATAGAATATTTATTCCAGAAGTTTTGCAGAACATTTTGAATTCTGAAGAAGAATATTCTCCCCCATTGTCACATCTTAAGCTAGCGATTTTGGAATTCTGCATATTTTCAACCATTGATTTGTACTCTTTAAAATATTGAAACACTTCTGATTTTCTCGATAGCAAATACACTACAGTAAAATGCGAATAATCGTCAATAAACGTTAAAATATACCTTTTCCCATTCCAAGAAGTAGGCGTAATTGGACCGCAAACGTCACTATGTATAAGCTGCAAACAACGGCTTGATTTTGAGTGAGACACTGACTTAAAAGGTTTTCTTGACTGCTTTCCTAAAACACAAGATTCACAAAACAACTTATCTTCAGACTTTAATGAATCTATGCCATCCACTATCGATGACAACTTTAACACATCCGAAACATTTAGATGACCTAGTCTGAGATGCCATAAATTAAGTTGATTTTTCGAAACCGTTAAACTTGAATTTGAATTATCATAGCAGTTTAAACTAAATTCATACAAACCACATGACACCATCTTTAAATACATTAACAGTTTTATTTTCAAATACTATTTTGAAACCAGCTTCTTCCAAACGTTTGATTGAAAATAAATTACATTTGAGATCCTTACATAACAGCACATTCTTTATTTGACAGTTCATATATTTTCCATTGACATGAATACTTCCTTTGATGTTACCCATCATTGTTGATTTTATGCAGACGTTACTCTTTGCTACATTAATAAAAATAGGATTGTTCAATTTTTGTATATCTTTAAAGAAATGTTCATCTTTTGCCATATGATCACTAGCTCCTGAATCTAGAACCCATTTCATAACATTACTTACAGAAGAACTTAAACTTACTTTTTCCGCAACAAAACTAATGTTCTCTGTTTGAGCTGTATTACCATTGGGTTTAGTTTGATCACGCTTCCACTTAAAACAATTCTTTTTCTTATGCCCCTTTTTACCGCAATAATGACATTTCCATTTAAAAACTGCTTTCATAGCAATATTTTCAGCTGAAGATTCTTGAAGGCAATGATTTCTTCTTTTCCGATCTTCTTCCAAAAGTCTGTTCTTGACAAACTCCATTTCTAATGTGTCAGGATTTAAAGTTTCTATAGCTGTAATAACGGTACTAAATGAATCAGGCATTGTTAATAATAAATGACATATAATATCGAGCTTCTCCAGTTTCGCTCCTGAAGCAACCAACTGTCTCACCAAACCATCAAATTTAAGAAAATGCAATTTCAAATCTTCGGTTTCACTACATTTCATTGTAAGAAGACTTTTCCGCAAAAACAATTGACTTGATACACTTTTGCTTGCAAATACTTTACCCAGGGAATTCAAAACCGCAAATGCACTTTTACTATCCTTTACATATTCTAGATAGGCATCTTTAATGCGACGTATAATAATTGACTTCGCCTTTTTATCTTTTGCACGCAGCTCAGCAATCTTTGAAGCATTTGACTCGTTCCCTACCATATTTTCCACATCCTCTTCAATAAAACTTCGCAAACCATGTTCATCCAATATAATTTCCAAACGGAACTTCCAGTTGTCGAAGTTGGAACCATCAAATAATTGTACAGCAAAAATTTCTTCGGACATGTCTGGTCCCATAACCAATTAAAATAGACAGCAGTTGAAGAAAAATATTATAAATAACAATAAAAGTTTATTAACAAAAATTATGTATGTGTTTATTTGATGAGGTTTATGAAACGAGTAAAGAAAATTTCATAGAAAAAGTATTACAAAAATTTTCTAGTTTTGACATAAGAGCAAAGGTATCTACATACAATTTAAAACAAGTATATTATTTAATTGTATTATTTTTTTTACAATTTAACAGCTACGAACAACTCTACGATGAACCAAGTCCCGAAAGTAAAAATGAACTAATTTCGGTAACTAAAGCTTCAAAATTCAAATTCGATATCGGGCTTGGGGACAAATTTCATTGTAAAATAAGTCTCACTTTATAAAGTTTTAGGTTATTTCTGTTTTGGGTGTTACTTCATATTTTTGGGGATTTTTTACATTTTCAATTAATAGTTCTTTAGGGATTTACTTCGTAGCATCAAATTTTACGATCCTCGTCTTATGTTGCTAAGTGTAACATTAGTTAAATATGTTTTGATCGTTACTGTATATAAAAACGAAAGGAATCTTTAACAACGCTAGTCTGCAAAAGTCAAAGTCATTGACTTCCTTTAAATAAAAATACGATTAGTGTGTTGTAGCTTAGTGTGTTGTAAACATATCGCTCATTTGCTGCAAGACCGGCATAACTCAAAAAAAAAATCAATTTCGAGATAAACGCATTTAAAGTTTTTGATTTGCTCTAACTAATTAGAAAACACATTAGATAGACACATTCTCTTCAAACTGGGAAAGTATAAAAGATATAAAAATGAATTTAATACACAATATAAAGAAAAACAAAGCGAACAATTCTGCATCTCTAACTCCAAAATTTCATTTTTTGAGTTATGCCGGTCTTGCAGCAAATGAGCGATATCTGTTTGGATTTTTACTTTTCATACACATTTCTAATTTTAGTAAAATATCGGTAATTTTATGAAAATTGTGAATAGTGTTAAAGTTTTCCTGTTTTAAAAAATCCAGGTTATTAGGTGCTTTGAATATTATTATTAATGTTAACTTTGGAACAAATCAATTCAGACAAAGTATGTTCTGAAATGTTGTCTTAAGTTTGCGTTTCTTTTACACATTTACATGGTAACGTCAATAAGCAAAATTTAACGCCTCTGGGTTATTCTTTGCTGGGCTTCGTTAAGTCATAACTTTATGCCGACAAGCCAGCAACTCTTGAAGCATTGGAATCCAATATTCAAGTCTCCATTGACACAAAACCGCCATATTTATTGGAAAAAAATCGTAAAAAATTAGACTGATTGAATTGACCATGTTACTCGTAGTTGCGGCTGACATATGACGAAAATCGTATTAGAAACTTTTATTAAAAAAAATTTCATTCAAACAAAAAGTTTTTAGTAAAAAGTTCGGTGGTAACGATTACATTTACCGAAAAAATACGTATTTATTATCAAATTTGAAGCTTATTTCCTACAAGAAACATATACTTTTTTTCAGAACTTAAAACTAATGGGTTTTGAGAAAATTCAATGCCAAACAGTTGAAGTAAAATGGAAATAATTTTGGATTTTCTAAACGTTTAGTCCGATTAAATTACAGATGGCAGTTAGGAACTTTTATTTGATTTTAAGTATTGGAATTGGGGTCTAAAGACCTATCAGGAGAGGCGCCATAGGTTCAAAAATTAGGGCACCTCGGGTATTACAAAAACTAAACTTTTTTTATTAATTAAATGTTCCAGGTGGGTTCTATAAAACAGTTAGCAACATGCATGTTTTACAATTTTTCCGTAGAATATTTATCAATTTGCTTATATATATAAAATTGTAACGTTACTGACTGACTGACTCACTGATTCATCATCGCACAGCCTAAACGCCTGGAGCTAAACACTTGAAATTTGGACCAGAGATTGGTCACTCCCCAAATCGATCCACTAAGACGGGAGTTTTGGAAATTCGAATGTTTAGGGGGTAAAAAAGGGTAAAAACGGGAAAATGCGGTGACCTTATATCTCGAAAACTAAAAGAGATACAAAAAAAGTATAATACTGATCGTTGTTCTTTAGAAAAATAAGCGGAAAGGTGTCTGGTACTTTTTTGAAATTTGGCCCTATTAGGGAGTAAACGGGTAAAACCTGAATTTTGGTACTTTTTTGACACCACATCTATCTTTTGAACCAATAAACATAGAAACAAAGTTTATACCACATTCGAAACCTATGAAAAAAATACAAATATAAGTTTGGTACTTTTTCGAAATTCGAACATTTAAGGGGTGAAAATCGTCGCTATTTTTGGTACTTTTTTTCACAAAACATTTTTCTCCATTCATTAACATACTCGTGCTTAATAATGAGCCCCCACTATAATACTGAATTTTTTGATACTTTAATGGGGGGAAAAAAATAGTACCAAAAAAAGGAAATACGGGAAATTTTATATTTTTATTTAGCTTTTTGGTCATACAACTGGTATTTTTAAAATTATCGTTTATGTTAGACCTTAAAACATAAGATTCAACATGCAATGTCCTGAGTGGATAAGAATCTATGACGGAACTTTTTAGTACTTTTTTGTTCATTAACTGGTACTTTTTGAATTTCTGTTAGTATTGGACCTAGAAACATACAATTCAATATGCAATGCCCTGGATGGATGAGAATCTATAAGAGTGAACTTTTTGGTATTTATTTAATCTTTGACTGATACTTTTTGAATTTCCGTTGGTATTGGGCCTAGAAAGATAAAATTAAACATGCAAGGTCCTGGGTCGATAAGAATCTATAAGAGGGAACTTTTTGGTACTTTTTTTTGTTCATTTACTGGCACTTTTTGAATTTCCGTCAGTATTGGACCTGGAAACATAAAATTAAACATGCACGATCCTGTGTTAATGAGAATCTTTAAGTGGGATCTTATTGGTACTTTTTTATCCGTTAGCTGGTACTTTTTGAATTTCCGTTGGTATTGGACCCAGAAACATGCAATTAAACATGGAAGGTCTTGTGTGAATGACAATCTGTTAGAGAGATCTTTTTGGTACTGTTTCGTTTTTTAACTGGTCCTTTTTTTAAATTTTCGCTAATGTTGGTCTAATGAACATAAATTAAACCTTCATGGTCCTGAGTGAATGAGAATCTCTAAAAGGGATTATAGGTACTTTTTAGTTATTAAACTGGTAC
This sequence comes from Pollenia angustigena, assembly GCA_930367215.1. Taxonomy (NCBI): domain Eukaryota; kingdom Metazoa; phylum Arthropoda; class Insecta; order Diptera; family Polleniidae; genus Pollenia; species Pollenia angustigena. Next base: position 145,594,696 of record OV884060.1, on the reverse strand, counting down.
TTTTTGAATATCCGTTATTATTGGACTTAGAAACATAAAATTCAAGATGCAATGCCCTAAGTGGTTAAGAATATATAAGAGGGAAGTTTTTGGTACTTCTTTGTTCTTTAACTGGTACTTTTTGAATTTCCGTTAGTATTAGACCTAGAAACATAAAATTAAACATGCAAGGTCCTGAGTGAATGAAAATCTGTAAGAGGGCTTTTGGTACTATTTTGTTCTTTAACTGGTACCTTTTATATATCCGTAATTATTGGATATAGAAACATAAAATTAAAAATGCAAGGTCCTGAGTGAATGAGAATCTGTAAGAGGGATTTTTGCTACTTTATCGTTCTCTAACTGATATTTTTTTAAAATAAACTGGTAATTTTTTTAATTTAATATTTATTTTTGTGCATTAAATAAAAAAGCAAATTGGTGTCTGGTACTTTAACGAAATTCGGTCGTTTTATGTAGTAAATCTAGCTTTTAAGCCAATACGTATAGAAATAAAAATTAAATAACATTTGTTACTTATCTAAAAAATACAAATGCGAATTTGGTACTTTTTCGAAATTCGAACGTTTCAGGGGTGAAAATTGTAGCTATGTATATCGATCCCGCGAACCTCATACCTCCTAAACTAAAAGAGATAAAAAACATCAGCACATATTCTTGTTTATTAGAAAAATTCGCTAACCGTATATTTCCTAAACAAAAAGAGATACAAAAAATTGTAAAAATTGTGGGGTGTAAAAGGGTAAATGAATATTGTATCACATTTTTAGCTTATCTAAAAAATACAAAACAGGTTTGGACCTTTTTTGAAATTCAAACGTTTAAGGTGTGAAAATCGTTCCTAATTTTGTTACTGTTTTCTCAACATTTTTCTCCATCTCTATATAATATAAATTTGTAAAGTAACTGACGGATTCATCATCGCACATCCTTAACTCTTGAAGCTAAAAAGCTGACTTTTGGACCGAAGGTTGGCCTCTCGCCAAATCGATTCCGCTAACCTTAAAAATCCAAAATTAAGGAGATCCAAAAAATTTAACACTTATTGTTGTTCGTTAAAAAAAAAAAGGGACAGGTGCCTGGTACTTTTTTGAAAATAAACTTTGGCATAAAAAAATATGTCCACGAAGAAAAAGGAGACGCTAACGAAGTAGCGGATTAAATGCTAGCTAGTTTGCTTATAATTGAGAAAAAATTTAAAAAAAATCATTAAAAATTTGAGCCTTCCCTATATGTTTTTGCAAAATAGGTCAAAGGTAGATCAAAAAATTAATTTACTTTACAGAACAGGAAATTAATTTCTTTCTTTAACACATTTGAACAAGATTTAATTTTTATTTATTAACCGTGTGCGTGCGTGACCGTGAGATTTAAAAAAAATGTTCGTGCGTGAAAGTACGTGTTTTAAAAATATCAGTTCGTGAAAGTGCGTGACATAGGCATTTTGGAAATATGTTGTGCGTACTATAATCCATTCGTCAGCGTGCCTGTCGTGAGTCACGTGCAAAGCTCTAGTTAAAAATATCTTGTTAGAGTAAAAAAATCCGCTGTACAGTTCTTAATTTTCAAAACAGCCAATAAAAATTAAGTTTAGTAATCAAAAAGTTGATGTTCGTATGTAAAAGTAACTATAATTTTATCAAAATTGGCTGTAGGAAAAATCGCCCAAAGAAAAATGGCCCAAAAAAAAAAATGAAAAATCGCCAAAAAAAAAATTTCATGTAAAATTGGGCCTAAATTCATATGAAAAGTGACCCAACATTTTTGGGCTATTTTTCGTTATTATTGGGTGATTTTTCGTTTTTTAAATTTGGTAATTTTTAATTATGAAAAATAACCCAAAAATATTGTATCAAAAATAGCCCATTTTTTCGGGCCATCTTTCATTTTTAAAATTTCGTCCAAATCTTACATACTATTTGTCTAATGCCCAATTTTCAGCATAGTATTTAAATCAATATTAAGTTAATTTTCATAACAAACTTAAATCGTATTTAAAACAGATTGGTTTTTTGAGTTTTATTTGAAAAGGCTTATTTAATTAAGATAAAAGTATGGTAGCACTACTAAATACAACAAAAGAAAAAAAATATAAAAAAGTGTATTTATTTACAAGGTGGTCTGAAAAAACAGCTGACTGTTAATGCTTTGCCTGTTGTTGTTGTATTGTTGTGGTCACCTTGCTAAAATATTACAATGGAAACTTAAGTTGAAATTAAGTGTACCACATCGGTGAATTAAGTTTCACTTAAGTTTTTAGTGAAGAAGAGAATTTTGTGTTTAAAACGATTTTAAAAATAAATGTGTTTTAATATCAATCCTGAAAATTGGCCATAAATCATTCATTATAATTATACGTCGAATTCCTAAATGTTATTTGTAAAAATAACGGGACATATTGCAAAAAGGTGGCATGTCATAACGTCCAGTGTCATAGGAAAGCTTCTCTACATAGCCGGCCTTCGGCCGGTCGCACAGATTTTCTCCTCTATGGTATAACAAAGACCAGCTTCGCTAACTAAAGCTTCTCTGCATAGCCGGCCTTCGGCCGCGCGCAAGGATTTTCTCCTCTATGGTATAACAAATACTGGCTTCGCTAACTAAAGTCGGGATTGTAAGAAAAGATAAACTCACTGTTTATTGTTGCTGTTTTTGTTTAAGCTTTGATATTGTTACAAACTGGGGCTAATAATTCTTATTCGCTTAAAAGTTTTATTTGGTTTAATATCTTTAGTTTTTCTAAAATCTTTGGATGGAGTTCCCTAACGATCTGGCCTAAGCAACCAGTGAAATGCGCATAGGAATAGCTTGTCCCCTCAACAATAAACTTCAGTTTGTCAATAGTATGAAATGGGACTTTAGCACATTATAACGAAACCTTGATAATTAATTTTTGAATCCCAAGAAAAACTTTGATAAATACGCTGTCAGTTTTTCTTTAAAAAGTAAACGCATTTTTTTATTAGATTTTAATGCATATTTTAAATTTTTTTTTAAGAATATTTGGATTAAAAAACCATAAACAGTTCAACAAATTAACCATAATACTAATTATTTTTAAAAGCAAGGGCACGAGCTCTATGTTTACATTTCAAGTTGTGCTGAAAAAAGGTCAACAAGAAAAAAGAAAGACAAAAAAATGAAAAACAGAAAAATTTACTATGGACTTCAAGAAGAATTCTTGACAAAAAGTACGAAAGAACAGAAATAAGAAAGAACATGTAAATCAATTAAAATGGATAATCATTCAAAGGGATTTTCGATTTACCAAATGTTAAATACAATTTGGTTTAAATATTGATGTTTGACTTTTGACTGCCAGCAGCTGTCAATGGCTGTGAGTGTTAAACAGCAAAACATTCTGAGGAGATTGAGTGGCTGCAATTGGAACATGTTAGGGTAACCTGTTCGTGAAAGCCTGGGTTCAATTCCCGCGGCAGTCAAGAATGAAAAATAATCAATAAATTTTAATTAATTTCATGTTGTTAAATTCCTTTCTTCATAAAAATAATTTAATCAAAATTAAATTTGATAACCCAAATTAACCCATAAACAGTTCAACAAAATAACCACAATACTAATTATTATACCCTCCACCACAAGTAGTTGTGAAGAGGGTATACTAACTTTGTCGTTCCGTGTGAAACTTTTTTATTATTCATCTCAGACCCCATAAAGTATATATATTCTGGGTCCTTGAGTAATTCTTAGTCGATTAAGCCATGTCCGTCTGTCTGTCTGTCCGTCTGACCATCTGTCCGTCTGTTGAAAACACGCTCACTTTCGAAAAACTCAAAAGCAATAAAAAAACTTGGTGCCAAATTGCTTGTAGTTATCCTAAGCAGTTTGGGATTGAAATCCAGCAAAATCGGTTCTGAAGGGTCAGAGCTATGAATCAAAATGTGGAAAAACCACCTAAAAAAAATTTATAATTTTGTTACAAAAACTAACATAAATGGTGGAAAAATGCACGGAATGATATAAGATTTTGCAAAAATTAGTCTTATTTGACTGGAAATGACGCTGTAAAATTTCGCGAAGATCCGTCCATAATTTACCCTAGGCCCCATATAAGCCCTACTCCCGGAAAACAGTTTAGTATGCCTTAAACCATAATTAAAAATGCTATCATAACAAATTTTGGCTCGGCACAGTTTCATAGGTCTAGAAATGACAGTGTGAAATTTCGTGAAGATCCGTCCATAATTTACCCTAGGCCCAAAATAAACCCTACTCCCGGAAAACAGTTTAGTACGCCTAAAACTGTAAAAAATAATGCTATCATTACAAAATATGGTACATCACAGTTTCATAGGACAAGAAACAAGAATATAAAATTTCGTGAAGTTTGGTCCATAATTTACCATAGGCCCCATAGAAACTCTACTCCCGGAAAGCAGTTTAGTACGCCTAAAACCGTAATTACACTGCTATCATAATTGAAATTGGTGCGTCACAGTTTTATAGGTCAAGCAATGACACTTTGAAATTTCGTGAAGATCGGTCCGTAATTTACCTTAGGCCCCATATAAGCCCTACTCCCTGAAAATAATTTAGTATGCCTAAAACCGTACAAGAAAATGCAATCAGAATAAAATTTAACTAGATTACCCGTGCGAATATTTCGCACCGTTAGTTGTCATTTTTGTAACATAAAATAAAAATAATTAATAGAAATTTTAGTAACTTCAATATATTTTATTAAAAGTATAAAAATATTTGAAATCATAATATATATCATACATATTTACATACATACGTACATATGTTTAAATGCTTTTATAATACTTCGTTAACTTTTTGCCCGTACAAATCCTTTATCAATGAAAATATTAATTTTTCAATTTCTAATTATTTTTCGTCATTAGTGTTAAAAATAAGCTATAAAATGAGATATCATTCATTAAATTTGATGCGGTGGTATGGGAGATATTTGCAACCGACAAAAAAAAGTGCTTTAGAAATAATATATATGATGATACTTCACAGTCTTATATAACTAGAAATTACACTAAAGAATTAAGTGATGATTGGTCCAAAATTTACTATAGGCCTCATATAACTCTGGCCACTCTGGTAAAATAATTAAATACGCCTAAAACCGTAGCTAATATAGATATTGCGGTAAACTTTCTTCCAACTTAGCTTCATATGGCAGAAAAAATGTTATGCAATTTTGTGATAAACGGTCCATAATAAACCTTGGATCCATTTTAAGCAGCCTTCTGAAATTCACTGCAAACGCTAAAACTAATTTATCAGCTGTATTGAAATTTATGTCTTTTAATAACAGAAATCACTCTGCAGAATTTTGGGATGATTGGTGCATAGCTTACCATGGCTCCAATATAAATTGCTCTCCTGAAAATCATTTAAGTTCGGCTTAAACTGTAACGAATCCTGATATTTTCCTCAAGCTAGTAAAAATTGCTAAAAAAAAAAAGTCATAAAACATAAACATAAAACATATATAATTTCTTAGTATGTCAGGATGTTTGCATGTATGTCCTATTCTTTCCGCGACTTTCTGAAGCCATCTGATGACATAGGAACCTGAAATTTGGCACACTTGAAGTACTTTCTCTGCGGAAGATCGTACCGAAGCCATTTTTTTTGATTTTCGGCTTTTCAACTAGTATAACTATAAAGATCTGATAGAAAAGATGTTTTTTTTTATAATATGGAAGCTTTGGGCCCCACCCGGCACGGCTAGGCACCGTCGGATTGACCTGAAAAATTAGATCATGATTTCTTACGCCAAACCTTATATTTTAAGAAGCGCAAACAATTAAATTTAAAAAAAAAATTGCGACCAGTCTAATAGACATCATACAGATATTACTCCTAAAACATTTGAACGGTCGGTGGAGCGTGCCTGTCGTGAGTCACGTGCAAAGCTCTAGTTAAAAATATCTTGTTAGAGTAAAAAAATCCGCTGTACAGTTCTTAATTTTCAAAACAGCCAATAAAAATTAAGTTTAGTAATCAAAAAGTTGATGTTCGTATGTAAAAGTAACTATAATTTTATCAAAATTGGCTGTAGGAAAAATCGCCCAAAGAAAAATGGCCCAAAAAAAAAAATGAAAAATCGCCAAAAAAAAAATTTCATGTAAAATTGGGCCTAAATTCATATGAAAAGTGACCCAACATTTTTGGGCTATTTTTCGTTATTATTGGGTGATTTTTCGTTTTTTAAATTTGGTAATTTTTAATTATGAAAAATAACCCAAAAATATTGTATCAAAAATAGCCCATTTTTTCGGGCCATCTTTCATTTTTAAAATTTCGTCCAAATCTTACATACTATTTGTCTAATGCCCAATTTTCAGCATAGTATTTAAATCAATATTAAGTTAATTTTCATAACAAACTTAAATCGTATTTAAAACAGATTGGTTTTTTGAGTTTTATTTGAAAAGGCTTATTTAATTAAGATAAAAGTATGGTAGCACTACTAAATACAACAAAAGAAAAAAAATATAAACAAGTGTATTTATTTACAAGGTGGTCTGAAAAAACAGCTGACTGTTAATGCTTTGCCTGTTGTTGTTGTATTGTTGTGGTCACCTTGCTAAAATATTACAATGGAAACTTAAGTTGAAATTAAGTGTACCACATCGGTGAATTAAGTTTCACTTAAGTTTTTAGTGAAGAAGAGAATTTTGTGTTTAAAACGATTTTAAAAATAAATGTGTTTTAATATCAATCCTGAAAATTGGCCATAAATCATTCATTATAATTATACGTCGAATTCCTAAATGTTATTTGTAAAAATAACGGGACATATTGCAAAAAGGTGGCATGTCATAACGTCCAGTGTCATAGGAAAGCTTCTCTACATAGCCGGCCTTCGGCCGGTCGCACAGATTTTCTCCTCTATGGTATAACAAAGACCAGCTTCGCTAACTAAAGCTTCTCTGCATAGCCGGCCTTCGGCCGCGCGCAAGGATTTTCTCCTCTATGGTATAACAAATACTGGCTTCGCTAACTAAAGTCGGGATTGTAAGAAAAGATAAACTCACTGTTTATTGTTGCTGTTTTTGTTTAAGCTTTGATATTGTTACAAACTGGGGCTAATAATTCTTATTCGCTTAAAAGTTTTATTTGGTTTAATATCTTTAGTTTTTCTAAAATCTTTGGATGGAGTTCCCTAACGATCTGGCCTAAGCAACCAGTGAAATGCGCATAGGAATAGCTTGTCCCCTCAACAATAAACTTCAGTTTGTCAATAGTATGAAATGGGACTTTAGCACATTATAACGAAACCTTGATAATTAATTTTTGAATCCCAAGAAAAACTTTGATAAATACGCTGTCAGTTTTTCTTTAAAAAGTAAACGCATTTTTTTATTAGATTTTAATGCATATTTTAAATTTTTTTTTAAGAATATTTGGATTAAAAAACCATAAACAGTTCAACAAATTAACCATAATACTAATTATTTTTAAAAGCAAGGGCACGAGCTCTATGTTTACATTTCAAGTTGTGCTGAAAAAAGGTCAACAAGAAAAAAGAAAGACAAAAAAATGAAAAACAGAAAAATTTACTATGGACTTCAAGAAGAATTCTTGACAAAAAGTACGAAAGAACAGAAATAAGAAAGAACATGTAAATCAATTAAAATGGATAATCATTCAAAGGGATTTTCGATTTACCAAATGTTAAATACAATTTGGTTTAAATATTGATGTTTGACTTTTGACTGCCAGCAGCTGTCAATGGCTGTGAGTGTTAAACAGCAAAACATTCTGAGGAGATTGAGTGGCTGCAATTGGAACATGTTAGGGTAACCTGTTCGTGAAAGCCTGGGTTCAATTCCCGCGGCAGTCAAGAATGAAAAATAATCAATAAATTTTAATTAATTTCATGTTGTTAAATTCCTTTCTTCATAAAAATAATTTAATCAAAATTAAATTTGATAACCCAAATTAACCCATAAACAGTTCAACAAAATAACCACAATACTAATTATTATACCCTCCACCACAAGTAGTTGTGAAGAGGGTATACTAACTTTGTCGTTCCGTGTGAAACTTTTTTATTATTCATCTCAGACCCCATAAAGTATATATATTCTGGGTCCTTGAGTAATTCTTAGTCGATTAAGCCATGTCCGTCTGTCTGTCTGTCCGTCTGACCATCTGTCCGTCTGTTGAAAACACGCTCACTTTCGAAAAACTCAAAAGCAATAAAAAAACTTGGTGCCAAATTGCTTGTAGTTATCCTAAGCAGTTTGGGATTGAAATCCAGCAAAATCGGTTCTGAAGGGTCAGAGCTATGAATCAAAATGTGGAAAAACCACCTAAAAAAAATTTATAATTTTGTTACAAAAACTAACATAAATGGTGGAAAAATGCACGGAATGATATAAGATTTTGCAAAAATTAGTCTTATTTGACTGGAAATGACGCTGTAAAATTTCGCGAAGATCCGTCCATAATTTACCCTAGGCCCCATATAAGCCCTACTCCCGGAAAACAGTTTAGTATGCCTTAAACCATAATTAAAAATGCTATCATAACAAATTTTGGCTCGGCACAGTTTCATAGGTCTAGAAATGACAGTGTGAAATTTCGTGAAGATCCGTCCATAATTTACCCTAGGCCCAAAATAAACCCTACTCCCGGAAAACAGTTTAGTACGCCTAAAACTGTAAAAAATAATGCTATCATTACAAAATATGGTACATCACAGTTTCATAGGACAAGAAACAAGAATATAAAATTTCGTGAAGTTTGGTCCATAATTTACCATAGGCCCCATAGAAACTCTACTCCCGGAAAGCAGTTTAGTACGCCTAAAACCGTAATTACACTGCTATCATAATTGAAATTGGTGCGTCACAGTTTTATAGGTCAAGCAATGACACTTTGAAATTTCGTGAAGATCGGTCCGTAATTTACCTTAGGCCCCATATAAGCCCTACTCCCTGAAAATAATTTAGTATGCCTAAAACCGTACAAGAAAATGCAATCAGAATAAAATTTAACTAGATTACCCGTGCGAATATTTCGCACCGTTAGTTGTCATTTTTGTAACATAAAATAAAAATAATTAATAGAAATTTTAGTAACTTCAATATATTTTATTAAAAGTATAAAAATATTTGAAATCATAATATATATCATACATATTTACATACATACGTACATATGTTTAAATGCTTTTATAATACTTCGTTAACTTTTTGCCCGTACAAATCCTTTATCAATGAAAATATTAATTTTTCAATTTCTAATTATTTTTCGTCATTAGTGTTAAAAATAAGCTATAAAATGAGATATCATTCATTAAATTTGATGCGGTGGTATGGGAGATATTTGCAACCGACAAAAAAAAGTGCTTTAGAAATAATATATATGATGATACTTCACAGTCTTATATAACTAGAAATTACACTAAAGAATTAAGTGATGATTGGTCCAAAATTTACTATAGGCCTCATATAACTCTGGCCACTCTGGTAAAATAATTAAATACGCCTAAAACCGTAGCTAATATAGATATTGCGGTAAACTTTCTTCCAACTTAGCTTCATATGGCAGAAAAAATGTTATGCAATTTTGTGATAAACGGTCCATAATAAACCTTGGATCCATTTTAAGCAGCCTTCTGAAATTCACTGCAAACGCTAAAACTAATTTATCAGCTGTATTGAAATTTATGTCTTTTAATAACAGAAATCACTCTGCAGAATTTTGGGATGATTGGTGCATAGCTTACCATGGCTCCAATATAAATTGCTCTCCTGAAAATCATTTAAGTTCGGCTTAAACTGTAACGAATCCTGATATTTTCCTCAAGCTAGTAAAAATTGCTAAAAAAAAAAAGTCATAAAACATAAACATAAAACATATATAATTTCTTAGTATGTCAGGATGTTTGCATGTATGTCCTATTCTTTCCGCGACTTTCTGAAGCCATCTGATGACATAGGAACCTGAAATTTGGCACACTTGAAGTACTTTCTCTGCGGAAGATCGTACCGAAGCCATTTTTTTTGATTTTCGGCTTTTCAACTAGTATAACTATAAAGATCTGATAGAAAAGATGTTTTTTTTTATAATATGGAAGCTTTGGGCCCCACCCGGCACGGCTAGGCACCGTCGGATTGACCTGAAAAATTAGATCATGATTTCTTACGCCAAACCTTATATTTTAAGAAGCGCAAACAATTAAATTTAAAAAAAAAATTGCGACCAGTCTAATAGACATCATACAGATATTACTCCTAAAACATTTGAACGGTCGGTGGAGGGTATCAAAGAATCGGCACAGCCGAATAAAGCACTCTTACTTGTTATTTTTTAAGAATGTTTTTTTTAGATAACAATAAATCCATAAAATTCATCGTCCTACTGATCATTAATGTCAAAAAGTGAGCGCTGCTTAACACTTAACTCTTTCGTAAGATCTATCGGGTTTACGAAAACCTTCCATTAAGTACAACAGACTACACACTAAGCTATAGTCTTAAATTAAACATAAAACATAAACAAAATCTATGTCTAAATTATATTGTTGACTATTAAGTTAACTATAGTCTGAGCTTATTGTCTAAATATTTTAAACAATTATCTTTTATCTTATATTTGTAATAAATATAGTGTTAAAAAACAAATAAAAAATTAAAAAACTTAATTTATTTAATTACAAAATTCCAACTTCCTTTTATCAAAACAATTTATTACTTCCCTAGCAAAACTAAATGCGCAAAAATGAGTTAATGAGATTTCTCTAATGTAAAAACTCTTCTAAACTGTAGCAGTCAACAGTTAACATATTAAATTATTACAGATTATAATTTTCCCATTATAAACAAAAGAAGGAGGAAGTAATTTTCATGTGATAAATATTAAAACAGAATTCTTAAAATTTAAAAACAAATCTTTTACTTCCGGCTGATTGTGAACAGAAAAAGAAAAAAAAATGCTTTATTTATTTCCGATTTTTACACTGTTTAAATTAGAAATACAATAAGAAGTAAAATTTTTTATAATAAAAAAAAAGTTGGGAAATATTTGCGCAAAAAAAATCACACGCAGACGCAATTTTTACTAATAAAATAACAGTATTTAAGCTTAAATTAAATATTCAGAACAACAAACAAAACTATAGTTAAAATTTCGAAATAAAATGCCAAAAATTACAATTAAATTACCCGAAGCTTAAAAACAAATGTTGGCTTAGTTCTACAAATGTAAAATATGATAATGATATGTAAATTGCTTTGGTAGTTTAGAAAACAAAAGCTTAATTTAATTACACGCTGACCCTGAAAGATATTGGCAAAATAAACAACAGCAACAAACTAAAATTGTTTAAGTAAAAACTTAGAAACGCCTTTAACCAACTCCCCCTTTTCCTCTCATTTAACAAAGAAACTGCTGGCCAAAATTAACAAAATTTATAAATAAAATAAACAAATTTCTAACGTTATGCAATGCAAGTGCTTTTTTATTTAATCTTTTTTTTTTTCTTTTTTTTTTGGTAACCAGCAGATAAATAAAAGACTACAGCATTAATTTAAATAAAGTACGTAAATTAACACAACTGCACAATAAAATCAAAGCAAAAAAAAAAACTTAAAAAATAATAAAAAAAAATTGGGTCATTTTTCTTGAATTACTCGGTGAGGCACATGCAGCTTTTGCCAAAAAGTTCAAGCTTAATTTTTGTGAATTTTTTTCTCCTCAGTTTTGGTTCAAATAATTCACAGCCTTTTGTTATGGCTAATAATTCAAACTAAACTGAAAAATTGTATTTAAAATGACAACATTTTTAGCTTTTTATTGTTAAATTGTCGCCACGAAAGAAACAAATTAATTTATTTATTTATTTCTGTGTAAAAATTTGTCTAAAGTTAAATGCAATTGTCGAACGATAACAATTTCAAGTTGCTACAATAATCAATACAGAGTTGCGTTATTGTTGTTGTGTGGATAATGAGCAATAAACACGCTTGTGTCTTAAGTCTTTCGTTTTTGGTTTTCAGGGACAATTATAATTTGTAACAATTTTAATAAGCACGGAGAATTTTAAAACATTTCTCAATGGTATTTTTTTGTATTAGCGGTTAACCATAATAGAATTTGCAATTTAATTTAAATAAATAAATAGCAAAATAACAAAAGCCTTAATACAATAAAGCCAAGATAAAAGCAAAAAAACTGTAGTCATCATAAAGTTTTAATTGTTATTAACACTTTTATAGAGGGTGTTCCAACCAAAACGCACGGTGTTACCTGTAAATAAAACAAATAGTTTTCAGAGAATTCTCTTAAAATCTCTTATTATGATGAGAAAGATTTATGACATAAAATATCCGCCAAATGCTCATAACGGCTTCGGTGGCATACCTCTATCCGATGGTGCATATTTTCAATTACTTTATTTAGATATTATCTCATCTTTTAGCCCTTGAATTGTTCTTGGCTTTTTGACGTACACTCTTTCTTTCAACTATCCCTAAAGAAAGAAGTTCAACGGTATCAAATCACGCGATTGTGGCGGCCAATTAACATCGCCACGACCTGATAACGCGGCCATTGAATTTCTTACGCAAAGGAGCAATTGTTCCGTAGGCTGTTTGTTAAGTAGCACCATTCGGTTGGAACTACAAATCGTCCAGGTTTATATTCTCAATTTCTGGCCTCAAGAAGTCCATTATCATTAAGCACGACGAAGAGTCGAGGTCAACGGCTCTTCTGCCACACTATCAAAAACAAAAGAGATGGTTTTAGCAAAACGAACTAGGCGACCATACACAGGTGTTTTCATATTTCCTATAGACCCGGTTCGCTGAAATTTACGCACAATTCTCCCGATTGTAAACATATGGGTAAATCCAAAGTGTTGAACGTGACAGTCGTACGCATCAAAAATGCAATAACATTTTAAGCAAAAAACTATTTTTACGTTTTTTTTAACACTTAAATAATAGCACTAAAAAAGCACTGTTATCTATGCTAAAGTTTATGGAGAGCGCGATTCTAGGTCAACGATAATGGCAAAAGAAGTAGCGGTTCGAACGCGAAAAAAATAAAAGTAGTTTTTGTGGCCATGTATAAAAAGGCGTAATTAAGCGAAACCTGGCACAATTTTTTAGTCAAACTACTTTGAGAATTTTACGTAGCAATGTAACATTAAAATGTCTTTGGTTTGATTCCAAAATCTTCTGTATTTTCTTTTTTTAAGCCAAAATCTGGGTCGATACGTGACATATCGAACGAGAAATTTTTTCCATAATAATTTAACTGAATAATGATTAAAACAAAATAAAAATTTACCGTTAATCCGAATAACATATTGCTCTTTGAACTCTTCCGTAGATAACAGACCATGTAAGAAAATTTTTTTGGAATAATTTTTATCAAATATCACCTCTTTTCAGGAAGATAATATTTAAGAAAACATACAATAAAACATTCTCAAAAATAAGAAATTACGTTTGCACAACTTTGCAGTCTGATTGTTCATCTAAGTGAACAAATTCATGGGTAAATTTATAAATTTAGTAAAATCGAAATATTTCTCTTTAACAATATCGTAAAATAATCAGCTTTTAATAACTTTTGACGGATATGCCCATATTTGATCGATTATGATGACCAAACAAATCACGAAATTATTATTATTAACTGACCGTCAATCGGGTTTTAGATCTCAGCATAGATGTTTAACCGCCCTTGTAATCGAAGATATCAGAGGTAACTTGGAAGATGGGAGAATATCGTTTTTAGTTTTGCTTGACCATTCAAAGGCCTTTGATACGGTTCACCACTCAATACTGTGCTTTAAACTGTGTAAAATGTTCAACTTCTCAACTACCGCCGTTAAATTGATTTCAACATACTTAACTGACAGATGGCAATGCGTCTCAAATAAAGGACTTCTTTCTTACCCTCTTCGTGTGACAAGGGGTGTTCCGCAGGGTTCCATACTGGGACCATTGCTGTGTTCGATCTATGCTAATGATATACCGAAACAGCTATTATTCCAGGATCCAGATGTATGCTGATGATATACAGGTCTACCTCGATAGCTCTAAAGCTTCCTTCATCACTAGAGTTACTTAGAGTTACTCAACACCGATATAAACAAAATTTTCCTGTGGGCGACTGCAAATGGTTTACGAATTAACCCTAAGAAGTCAAAATGTATAATTATTTGTAAAAATTCGGTCAAAATTTAGTCTAGAATTAATGTTTTTCTGGGTGGCAGCAAAATTGATATTGTAAATTCTGCAAGAAATCTTGGAGTGGTTTTCAACAGCTCACTAACTTGGTCAGATCACATCAACCAAACATGTGGAAGAGTGTATAGTATGCTAAGGTGTTTATGGACTACACAGTATTGCACACCACCAAAAATAAGACTGCTCTTAGCTAAAACCTACTTACTACCAACTCTGCTGTATTCATCAGAAATCTTTACGGGCTGTTACTCAAAAGACACTGCTAAACTCAACACAACTTTTAACAACATTGTACGATACATATTCCGTTTGAAGAGATTTGATCATGTTTCTCAGTACTCCAGTCGCGTCTTCAATATTACCTTTAATAACTGCTTAAAGCTTAAAACCCTAGTCTTTCTGCATAAAACTGCAACATTAGAACAACCAAAATATCTGCATGACCGATTAAGATTTATGAGGTCTTCAAGAGGAAATGGCATCATGCAAATAAGACATAGGGAAACGTCGTCCGAGAGACAATTTTTCATACTAACCATCCGTCTCTGGAACCAACTTCCTTTAAACTTGCAATCTATTAGCAACGCAAATAAATTTAAATTTTTACTAAATGAATTTTACCGAACGTAATCTGCTCTAATGTCATTCGTAACTTAATATTTTTTTTATATATATTTTTTTTTTTTTTATTTTATATTTTTTTTCTGTTTTTTTTTAAATGTATGTATATATATATTAGTTATTATCAAAAAGTAATTTCAATTTTTGGGAATACAAAATTTTAATTTCAAAAGATTTTGCTATTCGTGCTTAATTCCCAGTTTTTCTTCTTGACAAAAACACTTGAAATTTATTGTTGATGGGATAAGCTATTCCTATACATTTCACTGGTTGCTTAGGCCAGATCATCAGGAAACTTCATCCATAAAGATTTTAGACAAATTAAAGATATTAAAACAAATAAAACTGTTAAACGTATAAGAATTATAGCAACAGTTCTTCTTGTAACAATATCAAAGCTTGAAGAAAACACATCAACAATAAACAACAGTGTTTTTGTCAAGAATAAAAACTGGGAATTAAGCACGAATAGCAAAATCTTTTGAAATTATATTAGTTATTCTTTAAATTTATATACTTTTTAACGTGATTTCAACTTATTAAGTTTTATTGATATAACTTTTCAGATTCTGATACTATAAATTATAAGATACTAGCTTAACCCGGTGTACTTTACTACCCCCATCGTTATAAAATATATAAGTATTTAAAATATATATTAACAAAAATTTATTTATTAAATTATTAACTGCTTCGTAGTAAGAGAATTCCGTGGCATTCAGTAGTTTAATTTTATGGGGGGTATTGCTCTCCCTCCGTCAACCCCATTTTTCTTTTAAAATTTACCATAATAGTGGATTTTTCCACGTTTGAAGACTCTATCTATCATAGTTCTTCAGTAACGTGAAATTTAATATTTGCATCCTATGGGGAGTACCACTTCCCCCTCTGCTATTTTATTTCAATTTTGTGGCTCAGAAGATCCTACTACCAAAAGTTCAACAAAATGCTTGCAGCGGCTCTTAAAATATGAGATATTTATTATTGACATCCACAAAAAAATATGGCACCGCCCCTTTGTCCAACCACACCTTTTTGAACCCAACGACATATTAATTCAGAACAATAGCCTTCTGTGAAAATTTAGTGACGATCGGTTCAGTAGTTTATTAGATATAACGTTTTTACTTTTTCTATAAAGGGGTGGGGCCACGCCCACTTTTTTAATTAAACGTATTTCTGTTCATGCCAACAACAAATATACCAAATATTATCGCCGTAGGTCAAAAAATGTCATAAATAACACGAATTTAAATTTTGGGTTGTATGGGCGTGGCATCGCCCCTTTGCCCAGTCACAATTTTATATAGCCTAATGTCTCTTCCAGGGTCACAGTTACATGCTGTGAAAATTTCAAGTTCATCGGTCAAGTGGTTTGGCCTCCTATAAGGCACAAATATATATATATATATATATATATATACAAATATATATACATACATTCACTTTTATATAGATAGATTATGTCTTGTTGTATTGGAAATTCGAAATTTAATAAATACAAATACAAATGTTGATTTGAACGCCCACTTTCGTAAAAAGGCCTTTTCAATTTTAACGCTCTGTTCAATTGTGTACCTCTCCAGGGTTTAATTTAACAAACACTGAAACAAATAAATGTCAAATTACGTTAAACAAAAAACTTGATGTCAAGGTGTGACTCGTGCATTATGGTTGGAGCACCCTTTATTTTAAACAATTTTCAAAACAATTATTAGTATTGTGGTTAATTTATCGAACTGTTTATGGGTTTTAATCCAAATTTCAATATTTTTTTTAATCAGGCTAAAGTTCATTGAATTTAATTTTCATTAAATTATTTTTATGAAGAAAGGAATTTTATCGATGATTTTTTACTCTTGACTGAACAGTGAATTGAACCCAGGTTTCACGGCCAGATTGCCCCGATTGCAACCACTCAATCTCTTCAGAGAGGTTTGCCGTTTAAACCAAATTGTATGTAACCTTTGGTATATCGAAATTTGATTTGAATGATTATCTACTTTAATTGATTTACATGTTCTTCCTCGCTTCTGTTTTTTTGTACTTTATGTCAAGAATTCTTCTTGAAGTCCAAAGTACATTTTTCTATTTTTCATATTTTTGTCTTAATTTTTCTTGTTGATCTTTTTTAGCACAACTTGAAGGTCAAATGTAAACATAGAGCTTGTGCAACAATAATTAGTATTGTGGTTAATTTATTGAACTTTTAATGGTTTTTAATCCAATTTTAAAATTTTCCAAGCTATAGTCCAAAGTGCGATCTTAACTAAAGTCTAAACTATTGTTCAGCCTATGGTTTGAACCAGATTTCATATTTCGTTTAAACTACAGTCAACCCTACACTCTATACAATAGTCTAATTTAAAGACGAAAATATATTCTAAATAATAAATTGGCTATTTATAGCTAAAATTATAGGCTCGGTTAGATAAAAATAGCAGTTAGTACTCATCTAGCACATTAAGACCAAATGATTTGTTGTGATACCATGGAATGACACTAAGCAGAACTTCCACCGTTAAACCAACCCGAACTTCAAAATACACTTTAGTTGAACGCCAAAGATGTCATACAATCCGTTGACGGTTTGCGATCCCATTTCGGTCAGTCTCTTTCTCGTTAGCGCGGGACAGTGAGAGAGATGATGTTCCAGCTTCTCCACCTCAGTTTCGTCATCGCAGCTGCGGCAGTATATATCTGGCTCCCAGACGCTTTGCATGCCTACTTACAAGACAATCTCCAATAATAAGAGATACCAAAAGTGATACGTATTTCTAAATTATCGATAGCAGCGACATGGTACACCCGTCATTAATGCGAGGCTACAATTACCTGGCAATCCTACAGTCAGTGTACGAGGCCCATCTATCTTTAACGTAGCAATAGTTAATTGCCGAAGCTCGTGTTTGCAGGAGAGCAGAGGAACCCAACGCCTTTTACATCCAACGGAACCTGTAAGGTAGTGCCAAGTTTAGCAAGCTCGTCCGCTTTTAAAATTCCCCAGTATATCCCTGTTATCTAGGACCCATATGATCCATATGTCAAATTGTTTAGCCATCTCCTGTATAGATGAGCGGCAGTCAAGGCGTTCTCAGGGTGGGGAAAAACAAGGCCAAAACGGAGCACAGCTGGTTGAAATAAAGATAAACTGAAGATTAATTCATGGAAGCCTATTGTTATTGAGATTTATATATTCTGGAATAACTATACATAACATTGTACAACACACAAAAGCATAACAAGGTTCTGCCAACTGATTCTTAAAGCGGGGACTAAAAAAGATATAAGTGTATCGGCGTTTTAAAAGTTTACATCATAAACTCATTTTACGGTCTATTTAAAGCTACACCCTGGTGTAGGTAAAAAAAAAACGTTGAAAATCGTGTCATACTTAGCTTTTCGTAATATAGTGTCTTCAGAAGATTTATTCAGAGTATTACAGGCAAAAATTTGTTGTTTTACATTAACGCTCTAATTCTTCTAGAAATGGGTCTTTATGTAGTTTTTTTTTGGAAAAAAGCAAATATCACCTTAAAAACAGGGATGTATGTAGTTGAAATATTCTGCGAAAATATTTTTCATGAAATTCTACTAAAGGTCTACGGACACACTTAAGTCGAAATTTCAACTTTAATACCAGAAATAAGCAAAAACTCTAAAGGTGGGTTAAGGGTTTATATAGTTAAAATATAATACAAAAAGGTATTGAGCGGATTAGTTGGTACCTACAGATATATACATTAAATAAAAGGGAAATGTGAGCACCAAAGCATTTATTTAATACATTTTCATTTGTTCTCTAGGCAATTGTACATGACTATCAAACGATCTTCAACATATTTAAGCTGAAAATATTCAAGCCGAAATCTCAAATTAAAAGATTAATCAATAAAATTTGCCCCATCTTGCGCTGAAATTTTTGAAACTCAATGTACATAGCGAAAATATCCCATTTATGGAGCACTTAAAAAACATTTAAACTATTTCCAAAACATTTATCAAACAAAAATAATTTAACAAATAACATCTGGGAATTTAATTCTCATGGTGAGTAAAATTTTTATTATAAATTTTCATATTACAATAGGCACTATCCAGTTGTGAGATACAAAGAATGCTGACAAAGGCCGTAGCGGGCCAGAAAATGCATTACATTCTGCTGGTATCTAATAGTTGTATACATTTTCTGTACGATTTACTTCATTGCTCGCCAAAGGATAGCTAAAGCAAGCTTCGTTATAGAAATATACAAGCAAAAAATTCTGAATCGGCCTATTAAAGTATGAAGGCTTTATGGATTGTAATTTGACTTGGATACACATTCGAAATAATATGAAAATTTATAACAACATTTTTTTAATTAGAAACTTAAATACCATTATAATATTTTTATTGCTAGAAGACTTAATAAAAAATACTTTGACCGCTCACTTCCAATAAAAAAAGTTACTCAAAGCAGTAATTTTAGAGGTTGTTGATGTACAATTTTATCTACTTTCCCCCAATACAAAAAATGACTATGAAGGATAAAGTTCGGCTTTTGAATTAATCCTTCCTTTTAGTAAATGTCAATATTCGGTGGCTCGGCTATCAGTAGAAATATCCTTGTGTAAGCCCTGTCATTCATAGTCCTAAGCGAAACAGCAGAATCCCTGATAGAAAATGTCAACATTAAAAAATCTCCCGGTCCTGACCGCATCACAGGCTCAATGATAAGGAACTTACCTATGTCTGCTTCAAGAATCTTGCTGCTCATCTTTAGTTCGATATTACGAGTTGGCTACTTCCCACTCTCTTGTTATGATTCCTAAGATAGGAAAAGACGCTAGTCAAATTACGTCGTACAGACCAATCAGCCTACTATCAATATTATCAAAGGTATTCAAAAAAAATATTCCTTTTAAATATAACTCCATATCTTAATGAACACGCAATCATTCCAGATCATCAGTTCGGATTCTGAACCCAAATTAGATCAGCGTTTGAGAGAAAGAAATATTGCTCAGCACTGTTAATAGACATTTCCCAAGCATTCGACAAAGTTTGGCATGATGGGCTACTCATCAAAATTACACGAATGCTTCCACAAAACACTCACAAACTCCTTAAGAACTATTTAACTGGCAGAACATTCATGGTAAGATCAAAAAACCAATACTCCCCCACCAAGAAAATATCTAAGGGTGTCCCTCAAGGCAGCATATTAGGGCCGTTACTGTGTATAATTAATACAGCTGATAAGCCAACAAGCTCGACACATACTTCTATGTTTGCAGACGACACAGCATTTATAAGTGTTAATCAGGACCAAAAAGTTGCATCGCTGCATTTACAGTCCCACATCAATGAACTAGAAGCCTGGCTAGCAAAATGGAATATAAAGGTTAACCCGGCTAAATGGGCTCACTTATCTTTCACGCTCAGAAGACAAACGTGCCCTGCTATAAAAATAAATAACATCACTGTTCCGGTAGAAAGCCATGTTAGATACTTGGGAATTCATATAGATATACGCTTGACCTCGTCTCGTCATATTGAAGCGAAAATAGCGGCTATTAAACTTAAAACAGCTCAACTACATCGGCTAATCTGTCGAAACTCAAACTTATCCTTAGACAACAAACTTCTCTTATTCAAGTCTATCATAAAACCAATATGGACATATGGCATCCAATTATGGGGTACTGCATGCGCATCAAACATCCAGAAGCTGCAAATAAGACAGTCTAGGATATTACGGCAAATTGTCTGCGCCCCATGGAATATACGTAATGACATTATCCACAGAGATCTTAACATCGCTACCATCCAGGAAGAAATTAAAAATTATTAAGTCCAATACAAAGATAAACTAATGGTCCATCCCAACTACCTCGCTCGGGATCTAATAAAGTTCGAAGGTCACCAGAGGCTGAAAAGATCCGACACTTTGAGCCTAGCAGGCTTTTTTGACACTTGAATGCAATTAATTAGCGGTAACATTGGTAACGGCTAACAAATACAAATAAGAATTAGGATTAAGCTTTGAATACAAATTGTAATTTTCGCCAAGAAAGATTCAATAAAAAAAAATCTTAAGTTTTGTCTCTTGTATCGTTTTTAGATTTGTCAAATAGTCTCATTTGTAGACTAGACTTTAGTCTCCTCTTAAGTTTTATATGTAGTCTCATCTGTAGCCTCGCTTACAGTCTTCTCTAAAGGCTTTTCTATAGTGTCATCATTAGTCTTCACTTAAGTATCATCTCTAGTATTATCTATCGTCTAAAATTTTCAATTCCATCGCTAAATCCACGTTATTGTACGGTTGCGAAAAGTGCACTATGGCACCGTCCGATGCCCAGTCTTTTCAGGAGTTTGTTAACAAATACCTGCGTAGAGTCTTGCGTGTTTACTGGCCCTTAAAAATATCAAATGCCCAACTCTGGACAGATACAACACAGCAACCAATAAGACGCAAATCGGTTAGGCTTAGACACACTTTCCGCAAGCCATTAGATGATATCACTAAGAAAGCAATGAAGCAGGAGCATTGGACGACCGTAACACACCTGGAAACGCCAAATCACAACCGAACTATCCCAACTAAGACTACAGTGGAACGAATTTAAACATCGCCCTGATGATCGAACTCATTGGAATCAACTAGTTGCGGTCCTATGCTCCCTAGAGGAGTAAAAGGAACATATATATTAATATATATAGTATTGTCTATACTCTTGTATATAGTCTTGTTTACAGTATCGTCTATGGGCTTATAGCATTTTTCTTCTCGTCTTTAGTATTATCTTTTCAATTCGTATGTTTCGTCTACAGTTTTGCGTATAGTCTCGCCTTTAGTCAGTTGCTTAGTCTTGTCCATAGTCTTATCTTCAGTCTGGAATTTCTCTAATTTTCAAAGTCCCAACCATAATGTCCATAAGCTGGCTTAAGCAACTGTGGCAATACATGTAAATCATATGTGTCAACAAAGTTTTTCTTGTGATTCAGAAAATTAATTTACAAGGTTTCGTTTAACTGTGCTAAATTCCCATTTCATACTATTGATAAACTGAAATTTATTGTTGAAGGGATAAGCTGTTTGGTGCCGTGCAATAAAGCCATATGACCTTATTTTTTAATAAATTGAGAAAAAAAGACATATGGCTTTATTAGCACCACCCAAGTGTAATAAGACCATAATCGCTTAATAACCAAAGCGGAAATAACGCCATAACATTGTAATTGTAATGGTTGCAAATTGCCAAAAGAATTAGTTGTCATTGTCAAGTGTTGGAAAAATATGGTACAGTCGGTGGAAGGGGAAGGGAGCGTGTCCGGCGGGCGATCGTGGCACGCGCGGCGGGCCCGCCACAACATGTTTACAAACTTCAAAGCATAGCCGGCGTTCGGCCGGGCGCAAGGATTTTCTCCTCTATGGTATAACAAATACCGGCTTCGCTAACTAAAGCTTCCCTGCGTAGTCGGACTTCGTTCGAAAACAAGGCAGATTTTAGAACCTTTACTTAGCGAAACTGGTACTTGTTATAGTATAAAGGAGAAAATTCTTGAGCCCGGCCCAAAGCCGGCTATGCAGAGAAGCTTTAGCTAGCGAAGCCGGTTTTTGTTATACCATAGAGGAGAAAATCCTTGCGCCCAGCCGAAGGCCGGCTATGCAGAGAAGCTGTAGTCAACGAAGCCGGTGTTTGTTATACCATAGATGAGAAAATCCTTGCGCCCAAAAGTTTTTTCGTTATATTTTTAATATATACACCCAGAGAAAAAACAACAAAACAATTTTTAAATTAATTAGAATTATATTAAAGGAAAAAAAATTTTAATGTATGGCTTTATTTCACTCCTTACAGGGAAATAAACCATATGGACTGGGAAATAAGGTCATATGGCTTTATTTCCTATGGCTTTATTGCACGGCACCAAGCTATTTCTATGCTAATTTCACTGGTTGCTTAGGCCAGATCGTCAGGAAACTTTATCCAAAGATTTTAGAAAAACTAAAGATATAATACAAATAAAACCCCAGTTTTACTTGTAACAATATCAAAGCTTAAACAAAAACAACAACAATAAACAGTGAGTTTATCTTTTCTTACAGTCCCGACTACAATTGGTAAAGAAAAAACAAAAATAAAAACAAATTTCTTTATTTTATTTTGCCAGTCCAGTTTTTATTTACACTGCCACATGCAATTTATTTACAAGGTTTCGTTTAAATGTGCTAAATTCCCATTTCATACTATTGATAAACCGAAATTTATTGTTGAAGGGAAAAGCTATTCCTATGCGCATTCCACTGGTTGCTTCAACATATTGAACTTAAGAGAACTGTTATTTTTTTTAGTCAAAGTGCGAAACTGATCGCAAATTCCGTACGAACTCAGCTGTTTTTTTAATGCATTTGAAAGTTTTTTGGTTTATTTTTGACAGTAGCTTAAGCTCGGCCATAAATATTTTAGTTGGCTCTTTAATCTCGTTTACAATTTTGTGTAAAGTCTCATCTATTGTATTAACTTTAGTCTTATTGTGTCAGTTTTATATCTTGTCTAAAGTCTGGTCTATAGTTTGACCTCTAATCTCATTTATAACCTTTAATTTAGTATATAATCTTATCTTTAATCAATAAGGCAATAGTCTTCATCCATGAAATTATTATTCAATTCATTCCAGAAGAGGTTTTGCCTTGCATTTCTTGAAACCGAACCTAATCGTGGTTTTTCATGTTTAACGAAAAAGGCTTGAAAATAATTGAAATTTTTTTTAATTTTGGTTAAAAATATTTTTTTTTTAATGAAACATCGTTTGCATGACTCTTATTTTTCACGTTTGTTTCTTAAATCTTTTGTTTTACAATTAAATTCATTATTTTCTTTTGTCTTTTATTTACTATTTTTTTAACTTCACTTTTTCTGTTTATACTTATTAAACTTTTGTTTGAACTAGTTTCCTAACATCTTTCTGTTTTTGGATTTTAAGTGCAACGAATTTATTTTTCTGCTTATTGTTTGTTATTTTTATAACCAACAACACCATAATCGCTATGCGAAAAAAAACTTAATTCAAACAAAACAACTCTATATTGAGCTGATCAATAAATAATTAAACTTTTTTTCTATCGGTTAGCTAAACTACAAAACTACAAAATATTTGTTGGAAAATTTTGTTACACATTTTTCTGTTTGTTGTTACAGCAAAACTATAGCAGACAATAGACAAAACTTTAGGAGTGAAGTATTGATGTTAAATAAAGAGTCTGGAAAAAAAAGTAAATATTTTGTTGCTGATAGCAGATCAACAAACTGGCTGAAAAGTTCATTTTGTTGGAAATAAACAAAAGACAAATAAATATTAGTTAATAAAAAAATGTAAAAGAATGAAATAAACTAGTGAATTGTATCGTTTAAAAAAGATCGTGCTATAGAGTAGATTATAAACCAGGGCTGTGGAGTCGGAGTTGAGGTTTTTTTTACCGGAGTCGGAGTCGAAGTACCCACAAAAACTCGCGACTACGACTCGAAAATGTTTCGGCTTAAAAAATTTTCTAATGTTTAGTATTGAACTGTTTGTGGTTTTTAATCCAAATTTTGATATTTTTTATTAGGGTAAAGTTCATCAAATTTAATTTTTATTAAATTATTTTTATGAAGAAATGAGTTTTACAACATGAAATCAATTAAAATTTATTGATAATTTTTTATTCTTGACTGCCGTGGGGCTCGAACCCAGGCTTTCACGAACAGGTTACCTTTACATGTTTCAATTGTAACCACTTAATCTCTTCAGAGGGTTTTGCCGTTTAACACTCACAGTCATCGACGACAGTCAAGAATGAAAAATTATCAATAAATTTTAATTAATTTCATGTTGTTAAACTTCTTTCTTCATAAAAATAATTTAATGAAAATTATATTTGATGAACTTTAGCCAAGCCTAATTAAAAATATCAAAATTTTCTAATATTTTTCAAAATAAAATTTTTTTAAGGGGGTCGGTCTGATTTAAAAATTTTGAATTGAGATAATAAGGGCCAGTCAACTTTACATATGTAAATAACTATCTTAAAGTTCAATGCGGCACGTGTTAAAATTAAAAAATATCGAGTTTCTTTATTTAACAATTTAAAAGGTACTGCATTAAATAAAAAAGAGTTTAAAGTCAAATAAGGACCAGTCTCATATACATTTAGCATCAAGGTAAGAGTATTAGTCGGAGTCGGAGTTGGCGTTGGCGTTGGCGTTGGAGTCGGAGTCGCGGTCCTACTTAAAAAAATGTCAGCGGTTGGCGTCGGAGTTAGAACTATTTCTTGACGAGATTAAAAATAAGGCTTAAGTATAGATTATTCTTGGGAATATAGACGAGACTATAGACGAGACTATAGATGACACTATAGAAGAGACTATGGACTATTTAAGTGAATGAAGACGAGAAAATATCACCGGAAAGTAATAGTGGGGGTTAAGACTATGCGGACCCTAGTTGTGACAATTATGGAAACCGTAGGTAAAAAGAAGAGACAAAAGATAAACGACTTCATAGACCCATAGTTAGAAATGCAAGCGCAACGGTACTCACAACGAACTACTTCATGGCCAGCGTTGGTTTTTAAAGCTAGAACCACATATAAGAGAAGGCTTGAAATGCAAATATTCAGATTTAAAGACCAGACCTCAGATGAAACTATGAAACAGTCTATAAGAGAGACTACAGACGAGGCGTTATAGTAGGGCAACTGAATGATAGACAAGACTATTGACGATAATATAGACGAGAACTTGAGAACTAAATTGCATGCGGTTGATTCAATTGCGGCATTTACTTTGATGAAAACCTTGATTTTAATATTCTTGGTACAATGACTGCAAACAAAGCAAATGGTTCTCTATGTTTTATAAAACGTTGGGCAATAAAATTTTGTGATCCCCAAACTTTAATCTTCTTCTGTCATCCTTCTCTCCCGTTGGAGCATAGGGCCTCAACAACTTCTCTGTATCTATCTCTATAATTAGCTTCACGGCATATGTCATTCCAACTGTAATTTGCAGTTCTCCAGGTTTTTGATGGTGCACCCGGGCGTCGGCTTCCTTGAGGGTTCCAAGTAAGTGCTTGTCGAGCTATGTTTTCTGTAGGCCTTCGAAGTATATGGCCAATCCACCGCCATTTCCTTCGTTTTATTTCATTTGGAACTGGTTTTTGATTTGTGTGTAAGCACAAGTCTGAGTTACTTATACGATTTGGCCACCATATACCCAGGATATTTCTGAGACATTTGTTTGTGAATGTCTGTAAACGATTATTAATGCTTCTCGTACTTTTCCAGGTCTCGCATGCGTAGTACAGAACCGATTTTACATTTGAGTTAAAAATTCTTAGTTTTAATACGATTCAGTTATTTGGGATCCAAAATACAACTTATATATCAATAAAATACAATCTATTCTAAAAAACTTTCTGCTGTTTTGTCTTCAAACTGTTTCATGGGTTCCTTATGTTAACCTACCGCCGTAACGTAGCCGTTTAGCTCTTTTAACACTGAAGAGCCAAAGAATTGCTTCCAACATTTTACCCCTCACAGAAAAAATTTGGCAGCAGTAAACGCATTAATCAAAAATAAAATCGGTTGTAATCAAAAATTAAATCAATTGAATTAAACGTTTAATCAAGTGTATTTAAAGTTTAATTGATAATTTTTTATTTATTTATTTAATAGATATATTATACATATTTTACAACAATTAAACTAAATTTATTTACAAAATTCATTTGACTATAGATAAATATCTATAACTGGCTTAACTTTGTAGTTGTGAGCCAGGTTGGCAAAATAATTGCTGTTAAAATACATGAGAAAAATAATTAAGAACTACATTACACAAATGTTATTATTTTAGGGTATCATCTAAATTTTATACTTTATTAAATTATCTAAAGCTATACAAATTCGTGAAGTAACAGTTTTCTGTATTTTAAACAGGAGTCTAAATAATTCACAAGACTGTTATAATTACAGGACTGACCATTATGGATGATTAGGACTTCTGATAAGTTTAGGATGTTTTTGTTGAAGTATTAACGTCTGTATCCGTTAAAAATAGGACAAATACCAATCAAATGAAGTGTGCTTTCTGTTGCAACGAGGTTGCAAAGTGTGCATAAAACGACCGTAGTACTTCTTAAAGGTCTAGAATTTATGTCTAGCAGACCACCTCTTGCTCTTATTAGGATACTTATAGCACGAGATGAGAGATTAGAGATAGCAATTTGCAATGGAGAGTAATTTAACTGTGAGTATAAGTCGTGGAATTGAGAATTTCTTGCTGCAGTGATTAAGACTTGCTTTTCATAGGAAACAGCGAGGGGAAGAATTGACTTGCAGTGTTTGCTGAGTATATCGGAAGTATTTGCCGGAACAAAGTTAATTTTACTACACAAGTTCGTCCAATCTTCAGCCCAAAAAGAATGTTTATCAATTATTTTTTTCCGCAAGTTGGCGAGGTAATCTACTAAAAGGCACACAGAAAAAAAGTAAAAAACGGTTTTGATCACCAAAATAATTGAAACAAGCAAAAAATTGTTTAATTTTGCACCTATCACCGAAATGATTATACCAATTACTCAAATTTGCAAAAATTGCAAAACAAGGATTTTTTTCCAATTAAAAAGTTTTTACATTTTAATTACAAAAATAATTGAAAAAATTATTAATATTAAACAATATTTTAATTGAATGAATTAACAAATTAATTAAAAAAAATCAATATTTTAATTGAATGAATTACTAACGATATTCAATACTGAAAATTAATCATTTTAATAATTGTATTGATTAAAACAGTGATTGAATTCTTGCATTAAATCGATTAAATTTTGAATTGAATAAATTAAACAGTGTATTTGAAATACACTCTAAATTCAATTACGCAAATTATTCAATCAAACAAATTGTTAATTGAATAAGTTTGTTAAATCAATTCAGTTGATGGTTAAATGAAGCAAAATGATAATATTTAAAATATATGTTTTATTTAAATATGGTTTAAAAATAACTTGTTTTATTTGTTAAATTGTAATAGCTCATGCTTGATTGTACAAATTTTGGAAGATTTTTTTGACAGAGGAATTTCATACATACAACTTTGTATAAAATTGTAGAATAACTCTGATTCTTCAGGGTATTCAAGATTGAAAACAAAAAACTGTTTTTGTTGTGTAATTTGGCTGTACTTTTTTCACCTATTCACTTTAAACGCAAAACTTGAAATGACGCCAAAAATAATTCAAGAATTAACAAACAAAGAAAATAAACACCAAGTTTCGATTGCGACCATAACCACCGTCAACACTGTGGTCAGCCACAAGGCGATTTTTTATTTTACGCATAATTACATATGTATGTAGGCCCATTATTGACATTGTTGGTGGTCATAATTGTAATTCGTCTAAAACAAATTTCAGTTCATTTTTTACTTGTTGATAGTTTTTTTTTTGCACGCGACGCTGACTGTTCTTTTTGATGAATAAAACATGTGTGTATGTACATGTATGGGCAAAGACAATAAATTTATAAAGATGTTGGTTGCACTTGTAACATTTTTCGCAAACTGTTGATGAGGGAGGAAAGCAACAAGGAGAAAGCAACAATGTGTTCAATTCAAACAACCGAGTTAATTGATTCAATTAAACTTATAATTAAAATTAAGCTTAAAATCAAGTAAAATTTTAATTGAAAAAAAAAATATTTTTTTTTAATTCAATCAATTAAGAACGTAATCAAATTTATTTTAAAATTCAAAAATCACTATTAATTGAAAAAAAACTGCCAATAATTTTTTCTGTGAATATTCAGTACTTTGGTTATATAATTCAAATGCAGATTTAACCCTTAAATGCGCAACGTCTTGTATCTTAATGAAAAAAATATATTGAACGTAAATAAGAAAAAAAATTAAAACTGCGTTTTTATTTTTTAAATTTTTTGTTTGGTTGTAGTTTTATTAAGGAAAAACTGGTTGTATCTTATGATATACACTGCGCACTCCACACACAAAGAGAAACGCATGAACAATGAAAGGATTTTTTAAGTGCAGTTTAGTTTTAATATGAATAAAATTAAAAATTACTGTGATTGTATTTAATATAATTCAAATTCATTTAGTTAAATTTAAATTAACAAAACTAGGACCACGAGGGGAGTTAGGGGGCAATTTCTGCCTCTCCGAAACTATCCAACAGAATTAATTCAAATTTAAAACATAGATAGATCCCTACTTATATGTATACATTAGGTATACATTTTGCAAGAAATAGGATCACGAGGGAGGTAGGGGGAAATATCTGCCTCTCCAAAACTATCTAACAGATTCGAATGAAATTTAAATCAAATAGATCCCTATTTAGATAGGCACATAAGCTATGAATGTTTTACAAAATAGGACTACAAGAACGGGGAACGTAGTAGCAGACGCCAGGTATCCGCTAGTTCTAAATACATCTTATATCTTAAAGATTATAATAATGCCACTGACCTATCATTAATATTTGACCAATAGTCTCTCGAGTTATGTAGGTTGAAATATCTCATATTATGTAAAATACCAATTATCTTTCGCAATTCTACAACATTGAAGGAACATCTTTCATAGCAAATCGCAAAGTTTCCTCAATTATATAATTTTTCAATCTCTCAGGTAATTAGTAACGACAAGCCTGATACGGAGTAACTAATGATTTGATAACATCAGGCAGAGAGCTATCGCCCTTTAACTCTACTTCCTGACGAATTGCGAATTGCATATTACCCCGTTTTTTTAGATATTTTTTTCATTTGCAGAAGCTTTTGGATCGAGTAAAACATTTTGAAATTTTAAGGAAAGTAAATCAAATGACGTTGTACTTGATGGTAAGTCCTGTGAGTGAATTGAGCGCTGATTAGCTGCCGACTCTTGTAAGCTCGCAGTTGAGGAACTGGATGCAGTAGGACTTGATAATAAACTATTTCTAGAAACGCGGGATAGGACGAAGGTATCCGTTCACAAATTGGGTACTAGGGTATTTAAGGTACAAAATTGTACGTGGACAGGATACAGAAGGGTACTAGCCTACAGGAAGCTACAGCTACTGCAGCTACAGGAAAATGTATTGGGCTTGAGAACAGATTATCATCGTTCATAAATGCAATAAACGATTCATGAACTGACTCTAACGATATTTTCCGATCCTTTCTCCGGATCAAAGTCATTATCAATCAGGACAACATTTTAATTTTTAGAGGAAACTATTTTTGGAATTTAAATTTCATCGTCACTATTTTTATCAGTGCAGTCATAAGGAAATTCTGCGGTGTTTTAAGAAATTTTACATATTTTATCATTTGTCATTTTGGATCTACCAATACGTCTGAACGCATTCATATTCATATCGTTACCTAAAACGCAAAAGGCCCTAACTAACCATAAATTAAAGATCGACTTTTTCATTGATTCTGATGTTTTGCATCAACACAAATGTCTACAAAACATTTTAGTATCTTTCGACCAAAATTTGCAATTGTATTAGCAAAAAACAAAAGGCCCTAATTACAAAAGATTATATGGTAAACACTAAAAGGCCTAACAAAGAGTTTCCATAATGTGCATCATTGTCAATTGTTGAAGCACTGGTAGGTTTTACAAGAAAAATGGAAGACAAATAAATTATTAATAGTTTCAGGCAATATTTATCCTGTAAAATTTTCAAAATGTTAGATAGGGCCTTTTGCATTTAAGGTGGTGATATTTGTAATTATAATTAGAATAAAAAAATTTAAGTAGCGAGCAAAAGGAACTTATGTCAAATGACTAAACAAGAAGAACACACAATACTAACAGTCTACATAAAACAATAACAGCCAACATTCCTAATTTGTGTGGAATGCGCAATGTGTCTTTTAAGATACAACCACTATATACGATTTTTAGACGAAAGTATAAATCAGACCGCATTGAAAATTTCTGTATGGTTTAAGAACACTATTTCAATCAACATATATTTTTCTGGAGTAAATTCGTGAACAAAATAATGCAAATAAAATTGGGTAAAAATTAGCTTCATTTATAAAAGTACGAATTTTGAAATTTTGAATCTACGGCTCTGTATTTTTCAGAAACGATCCATTTTTGATAAAAAATTTAATCCAGCATAAAAGAAAAAAGTGTTGTTGGTGGTAATCAGCAAAATTTGTTTAGTTTTTTTAATAATTGTGCAAATAGCAGCAGTTTTATTGGTTGTATCTTTAAAGATACAAGGCGCATTTAAGGGTTAATGTATCGACATATAAAGAGTTTAATCCGGTGTCTAATAATAGCATGTAGTTTGGCGTATTGATAGGTAAAATTAACATTTTTTTAATGAAAAACGAAGCAGTTTTTCAACTATGTCGTATTTTTTGTAGCCCCATATTTGGGCATCGTAAAACATAATAGAACGCGAAGCAGCACTGAAGATTTTAAGTTTCTTTGTATTAGATATTTTTGGGTGGTTTATGTATTTAGACCACGAAGAACACATAGCCATTTTTGATGTGGATAATTTACTTGATAAATGTTTATTTAACGATAAATTGTAACTGAGTTCAATTCTAAGATACTTATATGAATTTACAATTTCCACCCCAGTTTCTCCAAAAGTTCAGGTTAGGGTTTCGGGTAACCTTGTACCGCTGCGAAAAAGAACTATTTTGGATTTCGTCAGATTGACTTTTAGATGCCATAAGTTACAGTACACGTAAAGAGAGTCAATCATAGTTTGCAGACCACACGGCGAGTCAGACAGTATGACGATGTCGTCAGCATAAAGCAAAATTGTTATCTCGATGTTGTCAACACTTATTTCACCAGGGAGTATATCGGCAAGGTCATTTAAGTATAGCGCAAACAGTATTGGGCTTAATATGCATCCTTGCTTTACACCCAGCTTAACGTCAAAGGAATTAGAGAACGTATTTCCAAACAATATTTTGCTAGTAGTCTTATCATATGAGTGCTGAAGTAATCTTATTAATTTTGAGGAATTCCTGGGAATCGAATTAAATGCGCATGAGAAATCGACAAAGAACGCATAGGTATATTTGCCATTTACAGTAGACGCTCGGTTATATGAACACCCAGTTATATGAACATCCAGAATAGTGAACAACAAAATTTTTACACAGGATGTTCTAAAGAGTGAACATAACCTATCCCTATTATGTGAACAACTTGCAACCGTTGATTTTTTTTTTTTAACTATTTGTTGTAAAGGATGTTTTTTAGAGTATCACAACTTTAAGCTGGCATCACTGCTTTATTTGAGCACCCATTTAACAGCTGATAGTTGATTTTTGTTAAGTTTGCTCTGAAATTTCATTATGAATCGACTTATCGAGCAACGCGCAAATATTTGAAATTTTTAATCAAAATAATTCGGCGAATGGGCGAAGCACAAATGGATATTGATTTTGAATTTCCACTACAAATTTTATTTTCCGATGAAGCCCATTTCTGGTTGAATGGGCACGTAAATAAGCAGAATTGTCGCATTTGGAGTGAGTAAATCCAAAACCTTTTGTCTTTGTACTTTTTGGTGTTTGTTAAGTTATTGCTTGGTGTGAAAATAATACATCTGATAATGATATTTGGAATTGCGAAAATGCAGGGACAAGGCATTACAGAAATCCCTTAAAGCAAAATATATAAACAAATACTTTAATGTACATTTTTTATTAACAAATTAATAAAAAACATGTAAGAGTGCTATATTCCGCTGTGCCGAATCTTATGTACCCTTCACCATTGTGCGAGTAGAATAGAGAGCAACTAAATAATTTTTACATATACATACATATACATACATATTTACAATACTTACAACCTCATTATAAATGAAATTTAAAAAGCGACAACTGGTAAATATTTTTTATTATGAAATAATAAAGAAGGGTGATAACGAAAATCATATTGGGCATTATGCTAGTATATGTAAACAAATACGAAGGGGGGGGGTGAGGGTATAGGAAGAAGAGACGACAACCGGATTTGAACTTCGCTTTGCATAAGGACCCAGAATATATATACTTTATAGGGTGTAGGACCTTCGGTAAAGGGTATAAAAAACAATCTTAATTATAAAAAAGAGTAATTTTTGGGATTTCAGTATTTTGGTCATAACTCTGCTATTTCTTAACCGATTTGATAGATTTACATACCGACGTGTTAAAGAAGAAATTTGCCAGTTATTTTGGCTATAAAACGTGGACTCGGGAAGATCTATGGTTCCTGAAAATGGGTATTTTTCAAAAAAAAAATCAATATTTTGGTCATAACTTTTTCGAATCTGAACCGATTTTCCCGAGTTTTTCAGAAAATATTTTCTATTAAAAATTTCCGATCTTGTGATATATAAGGCGTAACCATAGGTCATATTACAGTCAAAAAATTCAGGTTTTTATACATTTTTTAATACTTTTTGTATGAGATGTACCACGCCTACTTCTCCAATCCCGCCCACATTTTGTAGGATGGTGTATATTTATAACCTAAATGTTTGTACCTAATTTTAAAACTTTGGCTCTTGCCGTTCTCCAGATATACAGAAAAAAGTAATACAAATACAACAACCACAAGGGATTTTTTGGAAAAATTAGAGGCAGTCGTGGTTTTTTGGTCATATCTCAGCCATTGTTGGACCGATCTGGCTGAATTTCAATAGCAAGAAATGGTGGACTATATGTGACATAAATGTAAAACAACGTAGCCGCTATCATGTCTGGAGTCTCCGGAAATCACATATCAAACGTAAGACGGACAGACGGACGGACGGATGGACGGACGGACGGACGGATATCGTTAAATCAACTTCTCTCCTCATAAGGACCCAGAATATATATACTTTATAGGGTCTAAGATCAATATTGTAGAAATTACAAACGGAATGACAAACTTATATATAACCTTTTCCACCTGTGGTGAAGGGTATAATAAAAACAATATAGGTTATGTATGTTTGTACACAAAAAAATATGATTTGAAATACATACCTATTTTATATTGTCTCGATTATGTGAACTTTTCCATTTAGTGAATTCGCCCTGTCTGAATTAGTTCATATAAGCGAGCGTCTACTGTAATTCGTTTAAATGAACAATATTGATAAGGTTGAAAATATTATTGATGGTAGAATATTGTATCCTGAAATCCGCTTGGTATTCATTTAAAATATTGTTTTTATTGATCCAATCGGTAATACGGTTCAAAAGGATGCTGTTGAAAATTTTGCATAAAGTATCTATTAAAGATAATCCACGGTAGTTAGAGGGACAGTTAGGATCTCCTTTTTGGGATGAGAATTGCAGTTTTGCAAGTAGATGGTATACTTTCTTTAAGAAATATAATATTTAGAACATATAGTACCTATTTAATAAAATTAACTGGAGCATATTTATAAAACTCGTAACTAATGCCATCCAGGAGATTTATTTTCTTTTAAGCCTTTTAAAACCGAAAAGAGTTCCCATAGTTCAAGCGGAGAATTAAGAAAGGCATCCGTGTTGTAAGGCAGGCACCAGAGAAACGTAGTTATGGAATTAGAACTTTGTAATATATTTCTAAAGTGTTGTAAAAAATCGTCAGCACACAAATCACCACGAATAGAATGAGAACAGGATTTTAGATCATTAGATAATTTCCACCACTCTTTGCTGCCTCTTACTTTATTCAACTGATTAAGGTTAGTATTGTACAGCTGGATTTTACTATTTCGACACGTATTCAAATATTTGACTTTGGATGATATATATTTAAATTTGTTGATATTTGTTTGGTTTCTGCGGTATTTTTTAAGATACTTTATCATATTTCTACGATGACGGGCACACTTCCAATTGAACCACCTTTGTTTGGGCTCAAAACAACATTTGTGTCTAGTTTTGTATTAATTAACCCAATAAAAATTTTTATCATTTTGCGAAGCACTAAAGGTACATTTAAAAAAATAAGCGCACACTTATGCGCTACGCAATAAGACATACAGAAATGCAGTAAAGTAAGTGAAAGAACTCTCAACAACTTTTATAAAAAAAAATTACATTTCAAGTGCTGCGGCATTTCCTTACTACGAAGCAGGTTTGTAAGGGAGAATATTAAAAAATAACTGTATCACAACATACAGTGTGTAAGGCTGATCGTTACATCCAACAATTTTTATATGCGCTGAATAATGCGCTCTATGTATCAAAAATGTATTGCTTCAAAGTGGGAACTCGCCATATAAAATTCATGTCTTCCGTAAGCGCAATGGTAAGCGAAACGTTTATGTTTCTCCCTTACAAACCTGCTTCGTTGGAAGCTCAATTTTTTATTGGGTAAGTATTAATTTGTGGTGGCATGTCATAACGTCCAGTGTCATAGTGTCCATGGACGTTATGACACTTTTGAAAGTGTCATAGTGTCCATGGACAAGGATTTTCTCCTCTATGGTATAACAAAACCGGCTTCGCCAACTAAAGCTCCTCTGCACAGCCGGCCTTTGGCCGGGCGCAAGGATTTCCTCCTCTATGGTATAAAAAAAACCGGCTTCGCTAAGTAAAGCTTCTAAAATCTGCCTTGCTTCTGAACGAAGGCCGACTACGCAGAGAAGCTTTAGTTAGCGAAGCCGGTTCTTTTATACCATAGAGGAGAAAATCCTTGCGCCCGGCCGAAGGCCGGCTATGCCGAGACGCTTTAGTTAGCGAAGCCGGTGTTTGTTATACCATAGAGGAGAAAATCCTTGCGCCCGGCCGAAGGCCAGCTGTGCAGAGAAGCTTTAGTTAGCGAAGCTGGTATTTGTTATAC
This sequence comes from Pollenia angustigena, assembly GCA_930367215.1. NCBI lineage: Eukaryota > Metazoa > Arthropoda > Insecta > Diptera > Polleniidae > Pollenia > Pollenia angustigena. The sequence continues at coordinate 145,559,040 of OV884060.1, read as the reverse complement.
CATAGAGGAGAAAATCCTTGCGCCCAAAAGTGTTTTCGTTATATATTTAATATATACACCCAGAGCAGCAAAACTATTTTTAAAAAGTTTTTAACATATTATGTTTAATTTAACCAAATCATTGTCACCGACAACCATATTATGGTTAAATTAGTTTCTTTAAAAATAGTTTTGGTGGTTGCGACCATAATAAAACATGTTTTCTCTGCGCATATGCAGATCTTGTTTTGTATTTAACTTCTTTAGTAATTATGGACACTGTGACACTTTTGAAAATGTCATAATGTCCATTTGCAAAGTGTCATAATGCCCACGGACATTATGACATTTTCAAAAGTGTCATAAAGTCCATGGACATTGTGACACTTTTTGGAGTGTCATAACGTCCATGGACACTATGACACTGGACGTTATGACATGCCACCTAATTTGTATACTGGTGCAAATTAATGTTGTTCTCTTGATTAAACGTTTAATTCGCTTGATTAAATTTTTAATTAAAACTGATTGTATTTTTTGATTTATGCGTTTACTGGTGCAAAGTTTTTTTCTGTGTTCTCCAAAGTAGAACTAATTCAACTTATCTCCATCGGTGGCCCAAACAAGATGCTTAGGTCGTACGATCAAATTTCATTATTTTGATCCATGCCGAAGAATTTGTACGGACATCAATTAATTTTATAACCTAATTGACTTCTTGGATATCGTGGGTTTCCCAAGAAAACCTGATGACCTGAAATAGTTTTGTAAGTAATCTGTTTTTATTTCTCAGCTGTAATTACATTGTAGCTGATAATTAAATTAAATAAATAAATAAATAGACGCGACTATAAACGAGACTATAACTCCGCCTGGCGTTAGCTTGCCGGTTCCAAGCTCGGATAAAGGAGGAGCTTCTTAGGCAACGGGGCAGACCCCTATCCTAAGTAAGTAAATAAATACGCTCTTTCAGCATCACCAGAACTACTTGCAGTCCTGATAAGTCGAAGCATTAAAAAAATCATTATCAACGAAACGATGAACGCTAGAATTTTGAATTTTGCAAACAACTCTTACTGATTATTTGGTTAACACCTTTAAAGCTCTGCATATCAATGACATGAGAGGGTTGTTGGTTTAACTAACTGCCTTTATGAATGAATAGCAAAATGAATGAATGAATGTTTAGACACATGTATGCAACTGTTAATACTAAAGCTACTAATTGTATAGCAAAATGTGTTTGAAAAGCGTTCATTTTACAAACAACCAAACAGACAACCTTAAGACGTTGACTTAGCTTAAATAAACTTTAACGTCAACGACAATGTCTGATTTAGCGTTTTTAACTGAACTCGAGCAGATACTGTTGGCTTAAAAGCTAGTTAGCAGACAAAGTTACACACAAACACACAAACACACACAGATGGCAAGTTAAGGTAATGTTTTATGTGTGGCGCTGCCAAAACCACAATGAAATTACCAGCCTCAACTTAAAGTGCCACAACAAACCACTCTTACTTACTTAGGCCCCAGACGTTATTCAGTTTTTTAGTTTCTTAATGAAACGCAAACGATGCAGACGCATTTTAACGGAAATAACAACCTGTGAAATAAGTTTAATTAACTAAACAAATTATCTTAATTGGAATAAAAAAATTAAAGAATATATTAATACAATTTTTCAGTTTTTGAGAAAAAATTTTAAGAAAAAAAAAACGGCTATAAAAGATATTCAAAGAAAAGAATAAAACAAAACTGTTGCATAAAATAAAAAAAGAATTTGTGACTTAAAAGAAATAAAAGCGATTTTAACAAGAAATATTTAAGAAAGAAATCCAAATAATACTGAAATAAAAAAAAAGTGAAAAAGTGTTTTAATAACAAATTAAAAAAAAAAGAATATCAAACAAATTCTGGATTTCAACAGCATTTTATTAAGTGCCAGAGGTTGTGTTATTTCCCTTTTAATTATTGGTCTGTTTTTTAGTTGGGATTTTAGCCAATTTTCAATTGAAAGGTAAGTCTTGTGTTTAAATCAATTTATTTCAACTATTTTTTTTTTTAACTATTGGCAACAATTGCCAGTCTGCAATGCTTCCAAAAAGTTTTTCGTTTACTAGACATGCAATTTTAAATTTCACAAAAACTAAAACTAAAAAAACAAATAATTTTATATGACTGGCTATAAGTGCAAAAAATGGCAACAAAAAAAAAAACACATCAATATACTTCATCAATTTGAAAAAGAAAAAAATCGCTTAAAAAAACAAGAAAGTATTGTTTTATGCTCCAATTATCGAGAAATTTGTTGAAAGGTGTATTGAACATATTTCTTCAACTAGTATTTGTTTCTTTAACACACATGTTTTCTTGATATAAAGTGCAATTGAAAGAGGAGATTTTACTTTCATATTAAAGTTTTGCGTTTAAATATAAATTGTGAAAAAAGCAACACTTTATTTGTTTGTTATTGGCAAATGAAATGATAAGGAAAGTCAAGTGAAGTAAAACATGTGGAAAAATGAATGAAAGAGAAATTAAAAGCGTAAATACTGTTAACAAGACCTTGATATTAATTATTATTTGTTTTTTATTAGTTATTAATTACGAATGTTTTAATAAGGTTAACATAAACTTTAAAATTTTATTTTATTGAAAAAATTACGATACAAAGTAGAAAACATATAAAGTTTGTTTCTTAAGTCTTTTGTTTTAATTAAAGTAAGGTTAAGGAAATTGTTTTGTTAAAAGGCTGTCTTTAGAACTATAGTTTTAAATGATAAATAAGTTACATTGAGGAAAGCTTTAAGTCCCTAAAATGAAAAATTTTTTAAGATTTTTTGGATTGTTTTTTTGTTAAGAATATGCATATATGGCCTGTTCGTCGATAACGAATCAAGACGGGGGGTGCTTTAATACCACGTGAGATAAGGCCATAATGGCTTTATCTCTCATTCAATAGGGAGATAAAGCCTTTTGTTTTTTTTTTTCATTTGAATGGGAGATAAAGCCATCATAGCCTTAGCTAACATTAGCAATATTATAAAATGGCTTTAGCTCTCATTTCAGTTCCGGGATTTTTTCCTCCAGTAGGACGCGGCACATGGCTTCGCTGAATAAAGTTTTCCTGCGTGCGTCGCAAGAATAAAAAAAATGTTTTTCAATGATAACTAAGGATTTTCCCTTTTACAGAATGTTTACACCATGCATAACAATATTCTGAAAAAATATGGCTTTATCTCTCATTTCGCAAAATTTTAAATATGACCTCTCAATGATTGGGCAATAAGGCCATTATGGCTTTATCTACCATTCAATTGAGCAATAAAGTCATCATGGCCTTATCTTACATGGTTTTAAAGCACCCCCCCCCCCTCTCCCTGAAGACTACGTTCGCTTAATTAAAGTTTAAGACAAAAACAATTTACAAAATATTGTTTTCGTTTTACATGTAAGTTAAGCGAACAAAGTCTCCTTTCGTTATAGGCAAACTAGCCAATAATTTCTTGTTGTCTTCGAATGTACATTAGGGGGCTTCAAAAATAAACATTTTTTGTTTTGTTTTTCTGAAATTCTTTCACATCAAAACTTTCTAGCAGGTATAAAAAAGCTCTCCCCCAACATCAGCTCCATAAGTGTATTCTTCACCATGCTCAACGACTTTAAGTTTATCCATATAAATTATAGGGTATCCAAAATTTAGGTATCATTTTAATACAAAAAAAGTATATTTTTGAGATATTCAAAATATTTTTATTTCAGTTTATTACAAATAGGTTCCGGTTAAAAATTAAAAATTATGTCGGTCAAGTGACCCCCCCCCCCATCTCACAGGCTCGGCAGGCTCCCAATCTTTTACCAAAATTCTCACATCACGTTTTAGTACCCTCCATCACAATTAGCTGTGAAGAGGGTATACTAGGTTTGTCATTCCGTGTGAAACTTTTTTATTATTCATCTATCTATTATTCAGTAGTTCTAAGTCGATTAAGCCATGTCCATCCGTCCGCTGAAAACACGCTCACTTTCAAAAAACTCAAAAGAAATTAACAAATTAACTTGGTGTCAAATTGCTTCTAGTTATACTAAGCAGTTTGAGATTGAAATCCAGCAAAATCGGATCAGTAGGATCAGAGCTATGAATCAAAATGTGGAACCACCACCCTAAAAAATTGATAATTTTATTACATAAACCAACATAAACGGTGGAACAATTCACGGAATAATATACGATTTTGCAAAAACTTATTTTATACGACTGGAAATCACACTGTAAAATTTCGTGAAGATCGGTCCATAATTTACCATAAGCCCCATATAAAGCCTACTACAGTTTAGCAGGCCTTAAATCGTAATAAATAATGCTATCACAATGAAATTGAATAGTTCACAGTTTTATATGAAAAGAAATTACACTAATAAATTTCGTAATGACCGGTCCATAATTTACTAAAGGCGCCACATAAAGCCCTCTCTGGTAAATTAATAAATTTCCTAAAACGATAGCGGATATAGATATGGCGGTAAAATTTCTTCCAACTCAGCTTCATATAACCAGAAAAAATGTCATGCAATTTTGTGATATACCGTCCATAATTGACCTTAGATCACATTTTAGCAGCCTTCTGAAGTTCACCGCTGTATTGAAGTTTATTGAAATTTATGTTGTGCAATACCAGAAACCACTTTACTCTAGCAGGTATAAAAAAAAGCTCTCCCACAAGATCAGCTGCATATGGGTTCATCCAAAGTGTAGAACGTGACAGTCGTATGCATCAAAAATGCAATAACATTTAAAACAACAAAAATTTTTACGTTATCTTAACCCTTAAATTATAGCACTAAAAAAGCACTGTTATCTATGCTAAAGTTTATGGAGGGCGCGATTCTAGGTCAAAGATAATGGCAAAAGAAGTAGCGGTTCGAACGTGAAAAAAACAGAAGTAGTTTTTGTGGCCATGTATAAAAAGGCGTAATTCCGCGAAACCTGGCACAATTTTTTAATTAAACTATACTCAGAATTTTAAGTACCAATGTAACATTAAAATGTCTTGGTTTGATTCCAAAATCTTCTGTATTTTCTTTTTTTTTAAGCCAAAATCTGTGTCGATACGTGACATTTCGAACGTGAATTTTTTCCATAATAATTTGACTAAATAATGATTAAAATAAAATAAAAATTTACCGTTAATCCGAATAACATATTGCTCTTTGAACTCTTCCTTGGACTACAGACCATGTAAGAAAATTTTTTTGGAATAATTTTTATCAAATATGACCTCTTTTAAGAAAGATAAATATTAAAGAAAACATACAATAAAACATTCTCACATATAAGAAATTACATTTGCACAACTTTGCAGTCTGATTGTTCATCTAACTGAACAAATTTATGGGTAAATTTATAAAATTAGTAAAATCTAAATATTTCTCTTTAACAATATCGTAAAATAATCAGCTTTAATAACTTTTAAATTTTCGATCACGTAAATGCCCATATTTTGATTCTACGCCATGCTTAACGACTTTAAGTTTATCCATATAAATTGAAGTGTTGAGGTATAATTTTGCTTTTAATAAAAAATAAATTAAAAAAAAGAGTATTTTTTGAGATATTAAAATCATATCTATTTCAGTTTATAACAAATAGGTCAAGTGACCCCATCCCTTCTTACTGGCTCGGCAGGTTACCATTTCAGTTTTCAATACTGTTTTCAATGGTTGATATCTGCTCGATAATGTAGTTTTTAAGCTCTTGAACTGTTGTGAGATTATTGCTCTAGACCTTCGAATTCAAAAAACCATACAAAAACTAGTCAAAAGGTGTCAAATCGCAGGATCTTAGTGGCCAATTTACACCTCCTCTATGACAAATAAGGCGATTTTCAACTTTTATTACAAAAAGTATGTAAAAGCTGTATGGCAAGTGGCACCACCCTGTTGAAACCAAATATTCTTTCTCTACGTCTAAATCGTGAATTTTCCGCTTTAAAAAGCTGCTGATCATCTCCCTGTAGCGATTTTCATTGACCGATTATACCTTAAATATGGATATAAATTGCAAATAACACTACTAAAACGTCTGATAACTATTTAACCGTTAAGCTTGCGAAAAAATCCTGTAAGGGTTTTTTGTGGAAAATTTAATTTCTTTTAAGAATATGCCCTTTTTAGTAGTTTAATTTGCAAAATACGGAAAAATATCATCACATATATTTTATATGGAAAACTCAAAGTCTTTGAGCATCGTGTTGAATTAAAATATGTAGCTGATCATGTGCGAGTGCTTTTTTATGACTACTAGAAAGTGTTGAGATGATAGAAAAAAAATTGTTTTGTTCCCTAATGAATAGGGTTTGTTTTTTAAGTCTTTTGTTTTTATAGACCATAGAAGAAGAAATTAATAAAAAAAAGCTTATTAAGATTATATGCATTAAAGTTTTTGTATGTGTATGTACTGGGTAGCCCAAAATAAACAAAGAGGTTTCGAAGTGTCTATAACTTCTTTGGTTTTTCAAAAGGCTTACGCCAAGGTTGGGCCTAACTGGCGCACATTCTTTGATTGGCATAATCTAGCTTTTTCTGAAAAATTTTCTATGTTTATTTAACAAAATTTCAAGTGAAATCGCTCTAATTGTTTCTCGCGTATTTTTTTTTTTTTTTTTTTTGTTGGAATAAGAAAAGGGGGAGCAATGGAAATAATTCATTCACCCAAAATGACCTATACGATATAGTGATCTTTTTTTTTAATTTACTAAGCTAATCCCGCGAATCTCTATGCTTGTCTGCAGGAAAGAAACTAGGGTCTCTCGCAGGAATCGAACCCGCAACCCCGGCGCTGATAGACTAGCTCGCTACCAGCTTGCCTACCGGGGCACTCAATCTAGAAAATCCTACTAAAAGATCGAATTTTTTGAGTCAAACAGAGAAAATATTATTTCGATAAAAAAAAATAAGAGCAGGGGTACCACAAGGTAGGTTTTGGTTAGTGTTCGAAAAAACCATTGCAAATACTTCCCTAGTGTTCGTTTCGGTAGATTTGTGGAAAACACAAACGCTAATAGTGTTTGTTTAGTAACCCAGTAAAAAATTTTATCATTTTGCGAAGCACTAAAGGTATATTTAAAAAAATAAGAACACAAATATGCGCTACGCAATAAGACATACAGAAATGCAGTAAAGTAAGTGAAAGAACTCTCAACAACTTTTATTAAAAAAAATAAGATTTCAAGTGCTACGGCATTCCCTTACCACGAAGCAGGTTGGTAAGGGAGAATTCTAAAAAATAACGGTATCATAACATTCAGTGTCTAAAGCTGATCGTTACATCTAACAATTTTTATGTGCGCTGAATAATGCGCTTTATGTGTCAAAAATGTATTGCTTCAAAGTGGGAACTCGCCATATAAAATTCATGTCTTCCGTAAGCGCAATGGTAAGCGAAACTTTTATGTTTCTCCCTTACAAACCTGCTTCGTTGGAAGCTCCATTTTTTATTGGGAAATCATTAAAAAAAATATCGTCTCCCTGTTTATGATCTTCGAACAAAAAAATAATACTGTACTTATCCAACTCAACAAAAAGATGAAAAAATAAATTAAATTCCGTTCTGTTTATTTTTTAACCACAAACTTCGTTGTGTTCGGTTCAGCTCATTAGTGTTCCTTCGTTTCTGGTGTGTTGATAAAAACAAAAACCAAAAATTTTTTACAAAAACAAAATACTCATGCGGCAAAAAAAACAAAAAGCCAGCAAAATAATTTTACACAGACAAAACATATACACAATACACACACAAGCAGTTCGGGCTGCGGTCGTTGCTAAAATTTTTTGTTTGTTCATTTCTTTATCACTGCAAAAAAAAAGAAACATTATAGAACATTAAAATATAATGTTTTCTACAGTATCACTACAATTGTTCTGTTTTTTAACGACTAACAGACCACTATATAACGTTCGTTACTTTCTTGAAAATAGTTACGAACACTACTAAGGCTTGTGTACGTCTACACAAACACTTGAAAAATAAATAGCATTTCTGGCTGTGTGAGCCGAACGCTAAATAATGTTCTATGTTTTCGAACACTGGTTTTGGTGGCGTTTCTTTTTACACACTGCAAATTACAAAACAATTGCAAATGTTTCGTTTTGTTTTTGTACAAAAATATAATAAAACAATTAAGAGTGCTATATTCGGTTATGCCGAATTTTATATACAGAAAGTTTTAATAAATACCGTCTCATAAAGGCCGCGCCCACTTTTCTTACTCCGCCCACATTTTGTAGGATGTTTTGTATTGATTGCCAAGATGCTTGTACTTTATTTGAAAACTTTTGCTTCTTCCGTTCTCCAGCAGCCGTATTCTGTAATTCGCTTAGCTAAAGCTAAATCTCGATCGCTAAAATGCCTTAGAGAATACAAAATTTAAAAATTTTATCGATGACATTAAAAGCTAAAATTGCGGCGAATTAAATTTGTATAGCATTGCCAAATTTAGCAATGCACGTTACAGAATTGCATTCGTAGCCAAAAATTTAAAAATCGGAGCTATTTTCGGGAATACAAAATTTATTATCAATAAGAAATCCGTATGACGTGCTAAATTCCCAAATTTTCATATTTGATAAATACAATGAAATTTATTGTTAAGGGAAAACTAGCTTCTATCAGCTTTATAGATTTTCAGCGATTTAGATTAAGCATAAGCAAATTATGGAATACGGCTGCAGATATACAGAAGGACAGACGGACATCGTTTAATCAACTCCACTGTACATGTATGTAATTGTTATGTGTTAAAAATGCAAAACAAGTTAAAAAAAACATTTAAGACACTGATAGTCTCGATAATTTTGGTGATGGGTATACAGAAGAGTAACAACGTGGGATTTTATACAAATATTAGAGGCAGCCGGGGTTATTCGCTCATAACTCAGCAATTTTTGGGCCGAACTGGCTATATTTTAATAGCAAACTTAACTGGAGTATATGTGACATAAATGTATAACTATAACTAAACAACTAAACATTTATTTAAAAACCCGATCATTTGCTTTTCATTTAAAGTTAATGAATTTAACACGAAATTTTTATTTATGCTGCTTCATATTCCGTAAAATTTAATAGTTGTTACTATTAAAAAACATATTTTAACCGCCAAAAAATCCAACTACATAACGACATAAGTACGGAAAAACATTATTTTTAGGTAGTTTATTTGTAAAATAACTACAAGTAGAGAAAAAACATGATTAAATATGGTCACCTCCAACCAAACTATTTTTAAAGAAAATTTTAAACATATTATGGTTAATATAACCATATAATTGTCAGCGATAACCATATTATGGTTAAATTAGTTCTCCATCAAGAAGCCACAACCCCATTATGATTGCCTGTCAACATGCTATGGTTAAATATGACAATAATTTGTTTAAAAATTAACAATAGTATTTTCCTCTTTTCCAAGAGCAACATGCTATGGTTGAAACCCAACCATGCTATTATAAGTGTTAAACATATTTTAGTTAGTATCAACCACAACATGTTCGGAGGCAACCATAATATGGTTGTGGCTTCTTGATGGAGGCCTAATTTAACCATAATATGGTTACCGCTGACAATAATATGGTTATATTAAACATAGTATGTTTAAACTGTTCTTTAAAAATTGTTTGGTTGGAGGTGACCATATTTAAACATGTTTTTTCTCTGAGTGTGTATTTTTATTCAATTTTGATAGTTCGAAAAACGAATTTTATAACCGAGAATCAGTTACTGTAAAAATTGTATGAGTGTACTTTAAAGGCTCTAAGATCAATATTGCAGAAATCACAAGCAGAATGACAAGCTTATCCTAATTTCACCTGTGGTGAAGGGTATACTAATGTTGTTTTATACCTTTTAGTCCTTTGTTTCTCTTGGACCAACCTGTAATAAGTTCGTTTCTAAAGTCTTTTATTTTAAGAACGAATAGGGAAACGTTTTTATTATTTTCAAGCTTTAATTTTGTGGATTGTTTTAAAATTTCTTTAAAAAAACTGAAGTAAAGAATATATATCCGATATTGTGAAGAGGTAAATTAACTTTTTCGAAAATTGTTCAGTGAATATTGTTGTTGTAGAGCTGAAGACAATTTAAGCTCTTAAGAAAACCTCTGTTAATAAATTTTTATTAAAGCATTTAATTACATTTTTATTAATTGTGCGATAATTTTTTCCATTTTTAAGTAGCAAATAAAGATGTGTTGATGCTGCTTAAATTTAAAATTAAAATTTATTACGTTTTTAAACAAATAAATAATATTTAGAAAGTTTGTTTTTTATTTTAGTTTTTTTTTGAAAATAATTTCGCTTTTTTTTGGAATTGTTAAAAAGTATTGAAGTTTATTAAACATTTATTAATTATGACATTGTTATCAAAAAAAAAATCAGCAAAGTTAAAAGAAAAAACTTAAACTGAATTAACTTTTTATAGCGCAGTGTAATAGTGAACCAATTGAGCAATTGAAATTTATGAGAAAATTATCAGCAATTAATATGGAAGAGAAAAAAAAAACTGTAAACAGTCAGGTGAGGAATGTCATGTTTGCAATGAAAAATGAAAGTATTACAAGAAAAATTTCTTATTCATTATTTATTATGATCTACTGACTTTCATTTTTTAATATATCTATAAAACGATTTAAAAGACAAACAAGTCAGACTGTTGTAATCGACTGTAACGAATCTTTAATAATCTCTAGTAAGAACTAGAATGATATCGACAGCTTAATCTCAAAACATGCTAAGTCGATTTAGCATGTTTTTGAATTTTTTAACGTTTTTGTATGAACTATTGCTCAACTTTAATTCTGTAAAATTTTAGAGTTATGGGTTTATCCAATGAAAAAAAGAAGTAACTTAGCATACAACTGAATGTTGTATTGTCCGTAAGCAAACGTTTTCGACTTTTCATGTTTTGGAATTAAGCTGTCGATATTTATTCATTTCATATTCATATTTAAATATTGTTTTTCATATAAATTTATTTTTATTTAACATGAAAAAACGAATTTTAGGGATAAATTGATATTAACCCTTATGTGAGTGACAAAAAACACCTTTAACAGAGTGACAGGGTACCCGGGTACCACAAACAATAAAAATGATAATTTTACATTATATTGCAATTTACATAAGAAAATTAATTTAAAAAAATGAAAATATAAGTTTTTGCAATGTCTAACATAAACACGAATCGGAGAATTTCCCTTTGGCTTTGTGATTGATCGATAAATACATCTACTTGCTACTGGTTTCATACATTGCTAAGTTCATACATGAATAAGTTCGGTGAGCGCAATAAGAAGAAGAAAGTGTAATTGGCTTCTTGTTCTAAACAAGCACGCTTAGATTCCACCGATGCAAATGAGATATAAAACGAATGTGAACATATCCTGAACATTAGCGATATAATATCAGAAGCATCCGATGCAGAACATATGAGATAAATAGAGGACAATGAGGATTCATATGATTCTGGCGAGAGTGCAGAAACAACTGAAGTCCATGGCTAAGATGGTCCGCATTGGCGTCTTGATCCCTATCCGGAATACCAATACATCAACAGAAATTAAGACAACGCAGAGGTCCTGCTCCTGGCTTAAATATAGGAACACCTAAGGACATATTCCAAACTTTATTATTTTGCGTGAAAGTAATAGTTATTTCAGAGTTGTCGGCAGTTGCTCTATGTGCAAAAAAAAAATAGAAAAACTCGGAAGGCGTGCGCAAGTTGTAACGAACATTCAATTCACCGTCAGCTGTGTGAATCCTTCTTTCAAGGATCTCAGTGAAGTGTATATAAATTCTATTTTTTGTTGTGCTTTCTTCAGTCTTTTGTTTGAATAAACAATATAAACGAAATATACAAAATAACTAACACTGTCTTTTTATTATTAAATTTTAAACTTTCATTTATGTGAAAAGTAAAAAATATTCCAGTTTATTCAATTCAAGATGCTTTTAAGCTGATTTTCATTACAATAAATTAAAAAATAGATGTTATTTTAAATATTTTTTGGTTAAGGTACCCGGATACCCTGTCACCCCGTTAAGGGTGCAAAATAAAAATTGACACACAGAACCCTCTCAAATTAAGAAACTAAGCTAATGTTTATGTAAATATATTTAAAACACAATTATAAGAGTTCTCAAGAGGTTCCACTCCGTTTAGAAACTTTAAACAAACAAAAAATGCAATTAAAGTTTAAAAAGTTACCCGGGTACCCTGTCACTCACATAAGGGTTAAAATAAATTGTTGAAATCGGCCATAAAACTTTTAGGTAAAAAATTTTGAAATATTTTAGACTCGCTTATTTTTAAATTATATAACAAATTTCTTTCTATTTTTAGTTAGGCTTACGTTTATCAAATTTAATTTTCCTTAAATTATTTTTACTGAAGTAAGCAATTTTTACAACATGAAATTTTATTAAAATTTATTAATAATTTTCTTGGCTGAGCTGGGGCTCGAACCTGGGTTGAAGTTCCCCACATAATCACCACATTCTTTCATCAGAATTCTTTGAGTTCTAACCTCTGCACCACGGCGGTGCATGCCAGCAAACAGTCAAACATCAATCTTTAACCAGTGCACACTTGGAAATTCCGGCCAAAAATTATTTTTTTTTTTTAATTTTAATAAAATTTTGATGACAGATTATAGCGAACACTTCAAAACATACAACTCATTTATAATTTTGGCTCTTAGATAACTATTTTACTGTTTAAGGGTTTTAAAGTTGATTTTTGTGATTTGAAATAAAAGTCAGCTTTGAATTTTTCTATTAAGCATTCTTTGAAAATAAGCACGTTAAGTTTAAACCGTATTAGTAATTAATCATTCCATGTAATTATTGTGATTTTGTGCGCGTTATTTTTTTGGATAAGTGAAGTGATTGTGAATTACTTTAAAAATAAATCAAAACCTAAAGAAAGCCAAATTTAAAGAGACCATAACAAAAAAGGTGGGGCTAGGGGAGGTTAAGTGATAATTAGATCTAGTATTGTTAAGTATCAAAAGTAAGTACTATAAATTTCAGCTGCCACCACCTGCCACCCTATTTTTAGTAATTTCCTATATTTGTATAAGATTAGCGTGACTGACTGGGTGATCATCGCCCAGCCCAAACAACTTAAGCCAGACACTTGAAATTTTGTATGTAGACTCCCCTCTTAATGTGTCAATAAAAAAAGTAGAGACTTTTGGAAATTAAATTTTAAATTTAGAAATGGGTAAAAAAGGGTAAAATCAGAAACATTATATCTCGTGATCTAAAAGAGGTAGACGTAAAATTCAAAAAAAGGATAAAATCAGAAACATTATATCTCGTGATCTAAAGGAGGTTGACGTAAAATTCAAAAAATACCATCATTGAATCGAAAATTATCATGTGTTGGGTACTTTTTTGAAATTTGCACATTTTGGGTATAAAAAAGGGCAACAATAAAATGTTGGTACTTTTTTGGTAAACAATTTATCTTCTCAAAGTAATAACAAGTTAGAGTGCTATATTCGGCTGTGCCGAATCTTTGATACCCTCCACCGACAGTTCGAATGTTTAAGGAGTAATATCTGTATGATGTTATTATTATCTTAAACTGTGACGATTTGTTATTAATTATGGTTTTAGGCGACTTAACTGTTTTCCGGTAGTAGGGTTTATATGGGGCCTAGGGTAAATTATGGACAGATCATCACGAAATTTCACAGCGTCATTTCTAGTCCTTTAAAACTGTGACGTACCAATTTCTGTTATGCTGGCATTATTAATTATGGTTTTAGGTGTACTAAACTGTTTTCCGGGAGTAGGGTTTCCATGGGGTCTAGGGTAAATTATGTACCGATCTTCACGAAATTTCCCAGTATCATTTGTAGTCCTATAAAACTGTGACGAGCCAAAATTTGTTATGATTACATTATTTTTTACGGTTTTAGGCGTACTAAACTGTTTTCCGGGAGTAGGGTTTCTATGGGGCCTAGGGTAAATTATGTACCGATCTTTACGAAATTTCACAGTGTCATTTGTAGTCCTATAAAACTATGGCGTACCAAATTTTGTTACGCTAGTGTTATTTTTTACGGTTTTAGGCGTACTAAACTGTTTTCCGGGAGTATTGTTTATATGGGGCTTAGGGTGAATTATGGAGGGATCATCACGAAATTAAACAGCGTGATTTCCAGTCAAATAAAACAAATTTTTGCAAAATCTTATCTCATTCCGTGCCTTGTTCCAGCATTTATGTAATTTTTTGTAACAAAATTATCAATTTTTTTAGGTGGTGGTTCCACATTTTGATTCATAGATCTGGTCCTACTGAACCGATTTTGGTGGATTTCCATCCCAAACTGCTTAGGATAACTACAAGCAATTTGGCACCAAGTTTGTTCATTTCTTTTGAGTTGTTCGAAAGTGAGCGTGTTTTCAACAGACGGACAGACGGACAGACAGACGGACATTGCTAAATCGACTTAGAATTACTCAAGGACCCAGAATATATATACTTAATGGGGTCTGAGATGAATAATAAAAAAGTTTCACACGGAACGACAAAGTTAGTATACCCTCTTCACAACTAATTGTGGTGGAGGGTATAATAAAGATAAAAATAAAGTTAAATTGTGTCCTCTTCTCTTAAAAAGCTCTTATACAAATTTTGGTACCTTTTGGAAATTCGAATATATAAATACCGTTGGTACTTTTTTCTGTTAAGCTATTTTTATTTTTATCCTGAATATATGCACAATATTTGAATGCGAAATTTCAGCTATTTACTGAAAGAACAGATAATAACAAATATCTGTAGCTATGCAGTCGCGAGTACAGGGGAAGAAAAAAGAATTGGTACACATCCTTACCCATCTCACCCCCACCCACCTTAAACGAAAAAAAAAATATACCATTTCTATGATCTTTCCAAATGAAATTTTGCAAAATGGTATGTTTCAGTTGAAGGTTCCTAAACAATCCCCCCGTCAGCCATCCCACAGGAGCTCAAGTCGGATTCACGTCTGAGTTATGTTAAGATATATATACATATGTTTATGTATTTATTTAATCACATAAGTTCACATATTATATTATAACCATATATATGATCATATCTACTTTTATTTGCTCAGGTAGGCAAAAAGATAGGGACAGGAGATGAGCATATATAGATATTCCACAAACTACTAATATAATCGCTATAAATGATCATATTTAATTACACCTCAAAAGCCTTTTATAATTTTGTTCGATAATTTTGGGTCGTCAATGATCCGGCCAACCCCTATATGTACGTGTCTTAAATTTAACCTAGGGATCAAACATGCTATTCTTAAGTTGGGTACCAAATTTCAGCCATTTACGTAAAGAAATAAAGAAGTTATGGATTTTTGGCCGGAATTTCCCAGTGTGCAGTGGTACTGGTGGTTAGAAATTTTGTTGCAATTGTCATTTTTCAATTTATTTACATGTTGCCTCCTTTTCCTCTGTTTTTCCGTATTCTTTCTGTCAAGACTTTGTCTTGAAAACCTGAAAACATTTGTTTATTAAGTTTTTTGTCCACATTCCTTCTATTTATGTAACATAATTCACATAAATCACATTATTAAAATAGACATTAATTCCACAGTTTTGCTTAATTAAGTCTTCAAGTTAATTAACATTAAACTATTCATAATGTAAATAAACAATTTCCCTTTTTTAAATCATAATTAATAATTGATTAAGGCCGGGTTTTTGAGATGTAGATTAAGTTTAAAATTAGTTTAGCGTATTTTGAAACTCAGTTTTTTTTCGACGAAACCAACATTTTAAACAAAATGAAGCTGTTACTTCAAAATGTTGTATACAAACTTGTTAATGGCGGCACAAATCTGTTTTAAGATATACTAAATCTAGCTTAACTGAGATCTCAAAAACCCAGCCCTAAGCTTGTTTTTTTTTAACTTCGCCCCCTGAAGCTTCCAAAAACAAGCTATTGTATAATTTTTTTAAACTAATACCGAAAAGATGTTTATTTATTCTTTAGATTGAATACAAAATTTTATAATATCAAAAGTTAAAAAAGCGAAAGTTTTCTATTTACTTTTAAACAACAAAAAAAATAAAACGAAAAACTTTTAAATTAATCAAAAAAAAAAAAGCTGAAAACAATGTCACTGTATCAACAAACCCATTAAATTTAAACCAGATGCAACATTTTTATTTATGATGATCATGAACATCATTAAAATTTTTTAAATAAAGATGACGATGATCATGACAATCACGAATAATAACAAACACTCACTTACAGTTATAAAGACAACAACAATATTGCCACTACAACATTTAAAAAAGCCTTAAAAAAAATCACACTAGCCAACAAGGTTTTGGACTGGAGTAACCAAATATCTTTCCTAGGGTTATTTGGTGGGCTGAATTCGAATCTGGAATTGGTTTTTCTCTAACACGTCAGGTTTTCGAGATACAAAAAATGTTTTTACTCGTTTCTTACATAAAAAATCACTAGTTTATTTAAAAATCAATGAATTTTTAAAAGTGAATAGCATTATTTGAACTTCGTTTGTATTTTGTTGGTTCAGTTTCACATATTAGAGTCCAGCAATAGTCTCCCATTATGCTTTTGTCTCCAAATCCTTGATAAATTCTTGCAATTTTCATTAAATCTTGGTGAGCACGCTTCCCTTGCTCGCGCTCACTGGAACTAGTTTTTTTTTTTGGAAAAAAATCTAAATGCGAATGAAGAATATTCCAAGCATTGTCGGTGTCCACTGTTTGTCCAAGTTGCTGACTGAAAACCCAAAATAATGTAAATATTCATATTTTTATTAGTCTAATATTGCATATCCTTTTTTTCCCAAACAAATATTCCCCACACACAAAGCAAAAATAGCTTGAATCAGTAACACAAGAACTGCCTGACATGCTTAAACGCTGCTATTATGAAGATCTAGAATGAATGTGGGCTTCTGTCAAATAATTAAATGTGAAATTGTAGTGTCAGTATTGACTGTTTAACAGTATTGCCAGCATGCGATAAAAAAATTAAAAAGACGTAATAGCTCAATTTGTATGCCAGATTCGAATTCAGCGCACCCAGATTAGTTAAAAAACATGCTTCGTGCCTGCAGTAAATTTTTCTCCAAATTTGTAGACCAGTGTTATTGAACAAAATTTTCAGTTTTAACACTATCAAATCAGTCGGTTTTAAATGAAATTCCAAAGGAAAAAAATTAAAAAAATGTTTAAAGAAAATTCAAAAAAGAACTACTTGAAATTTTTAATGAATTGTCTAAAGATTAAGAAAAACCAAAAATAAGTAAAGAAAATAAAACAACAACAAAAGTTGCATTAAAGACTAAACAACCGTTTTAAAAGTTTTCAACATACTTGCTGCCTGTTCATCTATTTCCGAACGAAGACTTCGAAGACTTACATTTAAAATAAAAACAAATTATTAAATATTATTTTTGTTTCACATGCAACCCAATAAAAATGAATAGCTTCTTTCACTCATTATTTAGTGTCATTCTTCTGTAACTACTTCTGCAACAACTTCTACAAGTACTTCTTTCTGGATGTATGTAGTGAAAAAAAATAATGACTTACTTTTGAACGCGTTCATTTTAAGACATGGTTTTTTCAGTAGAATTGTAAGTAGTGCTTTTATGTTTTTCTGATTACTCATCACATTATTTTGTAGGCGAAGTTTTTACTGGGAAGTTAAGCTAACGAAGTCTTCATTCGAAATCGATGAACAGACCATTGACATAAATTTTCAATATACTTAAATTGGTTTTTTCCCGTGCTTAAAGTTTGGATGCCTCATGATCCCAATGTTACCAAAGAACATAAAATTTTCGGGTACGGAAAAGCTTTTTGGCAACAATTTGATACTAGTTTTGAAAACGGGAATAAACCTAATATTTAATTAGTAAGGCTGGTTTTTTGAGATCTCAGTTAAACTAGGTTTAGTTAATCCGAAAACTGATTTGTGCCGCCAACACCAAGTTTCAATACAAAATGTTCCCGGAACAGCGCAGTCTTGCTTAAAATGTCAGTCTTTAACGAAATAATAAAAAAAAATCACATTTGCCGAAAAAATCCGAGTTGCAGAGAACGTTTAACTAAGTTTAAACTTAAGCCCCATCTCAAAAACCCGTCCTAAGAGTGCTATATTCGGCTATGCCGTATATTTACCCTTCACCAAGGTGCGATTAAAACAGAAAGTTTAAAAACTCGTTACAAAGATATAAAAAATCTATTTTGTGCCACGCCCACTTTTCCAGTCCTACCCAAATTGTTTCGCATGTTATGTATTGTTAACCCAAATTCTTGTACCTAATTTGAAAACTTTGGCTCTTGCCGTTTTCCAGATGTACAGAAAGCTATAATGTCTTTGAAAGGGAGGTGCCACGCCCGCTTCCTTTATTCCACCAATATCGGTAGAGAGGTTGCGCATTGACAACCCAGCTATATGAAATAAATTTGGAAACATTTTCTATTACCGTTCTTTAGATATAAGTCAATCTATTTTTTGCCACGCCCACTTCTCCACTCCCACCCAAATTTTGTCGGATGTTTCCATTTAATAGTGAAGATGCTTGTACTTAATTTGGAAACTTTGGCACTTGACTTTTTTGAGACATAAAAACTCTATAATGTTTTTCTGTGGAAATTCCCCGCCCACTTTACCAGTACCGCCCATATTTTGCAGGATGTTTTGTATTGATAAAACTAGAGGTTGTCGTGGTTTTTTTCTTAATATCAATACTAAAATTTAACGGAGCATATGTGATATAAGTATACACTATCATGTTTACTTATATCACATATTTCAACAGTCAGACGGACATCGTTAAACCAATCGTTACTTTTTACGGTCTAAGAAAACTATTGTAGAAAGTACAAACGGAATGACAAACTTATTTATACCCCTTCCACATTTTTAGGGATGCATTTTTGTTTTGTAGTTTTAAAATTCAGAAAGTTTCATTAAAATATTCAGTGTTGCCAATTTAGCTTTATTCAGCTAGTTCTCTTATATGTTTAGCCATGAAAATCATAATTTTATTTAAATAAAATTGAAAATAAATAAATTTAGTTATGATTAGGGTGTTCAATTAATCGGGTTTTTATTTGTTCGATTAAACGATTAATCGATATTTGGCATTTTTGACTTATTCGAATAAACGAATAAAATTTAAAAGTTAATCGATTAATCGAATAATTCCAAATCCAGAAATTTTATAAATTACGATATTTTGTTTCGATAATTGTTGTGTTTTACCGATTGAACAAAAAAATTTTGGCATAACACAAATAATTTCACTTTTTGTTTTACATTTTTAATGGAACACATCTGAAAAATGAAAAAGTTGCATAAAAAACCAATTTGTCAACTTTAAAACCATCCAGAAGTGTAGGTTACTTCTTCTTATAGTTTTATTTCTACACAAACTCGTTTTTAACTTACAAGCAAATTGTTTGCTTTTTCTTTAAAAACAAAAAAAAAAATATTAAAAGAAACAATAAAAAAATTTCAAACAAGTCGTGGCTTAGCAATAATTGTCTCCGTCTAAAGGCTGGGCAAACACAAATAAAAGAAAATAATATCTTTTCCGTTCCAAGTTTTCTACAACTGCAATATAATCCAGTGCCCCTTTAACAAAAATATTAATCACGATGCGTCTTTCCGCGTGTAGTTTAGAAGATGCATAGAGTTTTTACTGTTGTATATTTCAATTTTTGGTGTTACATTCACCGGAAAAGTCGGGAATACTGCAGACAACAAAATGTACAGATCTTTAGAGATTGCGTCAGACAAGAGATGCTATCAGTTAACACGTGGGTCAGTAGCGCCCTGTCTGGGTATTGTTGGGTAACCCTCTAGAATAAAGTGGTGGGAAGGAAAATCTTGAAAAGACGGTTTCAAGGGATGATGTTTGACCACTTATGAGAAAGTTCGTCCCGCTGTTGCTTTTCAACAGATGTTGCCTGCTTAAAAGCCGCAGCGAAGGTTAGACAACTCCATCTGCTAAACAGGGGGCGAGTGTGAAATTCTGACGAGTTATACACTCAAATCGCTACATTTGTGTGCGTTGGTGGAGCTTACACACAGGGTTGGTAAACGCATTGTTCAGAAAATACGACAGGTCCTCATGTTAATCTTTTCTTCTACTTACTGTATATGAGCCACGTTTTCTTGGTCGCCCTAATGCAATTTAGTTTGTTATTTTGACAGCTCCCAGCCAGCTGCCACTGGTACAACTTAGGAAATATCTTAAGCAGACCCAGTGCTAACTAACTCGTTAGCTGGTTAATTGTAAATGCAGATATTATTTATTATATGGGTGACCCGATAGACTATTTGATAGTCAGCTAGTCTATCAGTGCGAAGGTTGCGACTATAATTCTTGCCTGAGACTCTGGTCTGTTTCACCACAACGGCCTAAAGGTCGGCATTACTATTTCCCGGTTAATTAAAATAGAATATACTTTTCTTATTGTTATAGTGACCTTAAATAATTATAAAATTACTCGGTTATATTGAAATTTATATTTCCAATTATTTAAAAAAAATATTATTTTAAATCACAAACTATTGACTAATTTTTTTTTTCTTCTGCCTAAAATTGTAAATAATGACTTTTCATTTTAATTTAATTTAAACAAATAAATTAGTTTCTAAAAATGTAAAATTTTATAATTTATGCTAATTAGCATTTACCTACCTTAACAATTTTTGAAACTCATATACGAAAAAAAATGAAAGTGAAATTAGTTTTCAACACGCACCCACCATTTCGATATTTTATAGCGTCTCTTTTTTGGTCTGCTATTTGTTGTATTTATTGTTGTTGTTTTCATTATGTTCAACAAAAAAGATAACAATTTCTATAACATTTCTTTAAACTTACATTATGGAACGTGCTTTTAAAACCATTTACTTAAGTCAGTTAGTTACTTAGTTTTTTTTTTTAAATGTTTATTGCTAGCAACAATAGCAACAACAACAATAACAACCAACAAAAAAATAAATTTCTTTTTAAATTTCTGCATATTTATACTTTCATGGTCAATTTTCTTCTTCTTTCTTTCTTTCTTGTTTTGATTGACAACTTTTTTTTCTCTGTTGTAAATTTTCTTTTCAAATTTTATGTGCGTTTTTTGTTTGTAGTTTAAAGGCGTTTGCTGAGTGTAGCGGTCGGTCATTCAGTCTGCCAGTATTCATTGGAGCTTGAATCCAAAATTAATTATTTTCTTTTTAGTTTCTTTGAATCTTTTGTGTGTTTCATTGTGCTTTTTAATAAATGTAAGTGAATTATTATTGTACTTTTTGGCAGTTAATGTGTTTAATAAGCCTTAATAACTGGAAAAGAAATAATTTTATATTTGTTTTATACAATATTTTTTGCCGGAATAAAAGAAATTAAAAAGAAAAAAGCCGTAAAAATCATTCAAAGTTTGGTGACTTTGTGTATAAAAGATTATAATTAATAAAGAAAACAAAAGACTTAAAACACAAACTTTCTAAGTGATGAGAATAAATAAAAAGTAAGAAAGCACTATTCGTTGATACCCTTCACCAGAAATTCGAATTTTAAGAATTTTTTTGGAAAATGGAATTTCTATGGAATCTGTGAAATTTATACCAAATTTCCTTTAAAAAGCAAATTTATACAAAATTTCCTATAAAAGCAAATTTATACAAAATTTACTATAAAAAGCAACTTCATACAAAATTTCCTATAAAAAGCAAATTTATACAAAATTTCCTATAAAAGCAAATTCATACAAAATTTCCTATAAAAGGAAAATAAATAAAAATTTCCTATAAAAGCAAATTTATACAAAATTTCCTATAAAAGCAAATTTATACAAAATTTCCAATAAAAATTAAATTAATACAAAATTTCCTATAAAAAGCAAATTTGTACAAAATTTCCTATAAAAATCAATTTTTACAAAATTTCCTATAAAAAGCAAATTTATACAAAATTTCCTATAAAAAGCAAATTTATACAAAATTTCCTTTAGAAAGCAAATTTATACAAAATTTAATATAAAAAAAAATTTATGCAATATATTCTATAAAAGCGAATTTATACAAAATTCCGATAAAAAGAATATTAATACAAAATTTCCTATAAAAGCAAATTTATACAAAATATCCTACAAAAATCAAATTAATACAAAATTTCCTATAAGAAGCTAATTTATACAAAATTTCCTATAAAAAGCAAATTTATACAACATTTCCTATAAAAAGCAACTTTACATAAAATTTCCAATAAAAAACAAATTTATACAAAATTTCCTATAAAAAGCAAATAAATACAAAATTTCCTATAAAAAGCAAATTTATACAAAATATCCTAGAAAAAGCAAATAAATACAAAATTTCCTATAAAAAGCAAATTTATACAAAATTTCCTATAGAAAGCAAATTTATACAAAATTTAATATAAAAAAAAATTTATGCAATATATTCTATAAAAGCGAATTTATACAAAATTCCGATAAAAAGAAAATTAATACAAAATTTCCTATAAAAGCAACTTTACATAAAATTTCCAATAAAAAACAAATTTATACAAAATTTCCTATAAAAAGCAAATAAATACAAAAATTCCTATAAAAAGCAAATTTATACAAAATTTCCTATAGAAAGCAAATTTATACAAAATTTTATATAAAAAAATTCATGCAATATATTCGATAAAAGCGAATTTATACAAAATTTCCTAGAAAAAGCAAATAAATACAAAATTTCCCATAAAAAGCAAATGTATACAAAATATCCTAGAAAAAGCAAATAAATACAAAATTTCCTATAAAAAGCAAATTTATACAAAATTTCCTATAGAAAGCAAATTTATACAAAATTTAATATAAAAAAAAAATTATGCAATATATTCTATAAAAGCGAATTTATACAAAATTCCGATAAAAAGAAATTTAATACAAAATTTCCTATAAAAGCAAATTTATACAAAATATCCTACAAAAAGCAAATTAATACAAAATTTCCTATAAAAAGCTAATTTATACAAAATTTCCTATAAAAAGCAAATTTATACAACATTTCCTATAAAAAGCAACTTTACATAAAATTTCCAATAAAAAACAAATTTGTACAAAATTTCCTATAAAAAGCAAACTTATACAAAATTTCCTACAAAAGCAAATTTATTCAAAATTTCCTACAAAAAGCAAATTTATACAAAATATCCTTTAAAAAGGAAATTTATACAAAATTTCTTATAAAAAACAAACTTATACAAAATTTCCTATAAAAAGCAAATTTATAAAAAATTTCCTATAAAAAGCAAACTTATACAAAATTTCCTATAAAAAGCAATTTATAAAAAATTTCCTATAAAAAGCAAATTTATAAAAAATTTCCTATAGAAAGCAAATTTATACAAAATTTAATATAAAAAAAAATTTATGCAAAATATTCTATAAAAGCGAATTTATACAAAATATCCTATAAAAAGCAAATTAATACAAAATTTCCTATAAAAAGCTAATTTATTCAAAATTTCCTATAAAAAGCAAATTTATACAACATTTCCTATAAAAAGCAACTTTACATAAAATTTCCAATAAAAAAACAAATTTATACAAAATTTCCTATAAAAAGCAATCTTATACAAAATTTCCTATAAATGCAAATTTATTCAAAATTTCCTACAAAAAGCAAATTAATACAAAATATCCTTTAAAAAGCAAATTTATACTAAGTTTTCTATAAAAAGCAAACTTATACAAAATTTCTTATAATTTGCAAATTTATAAAAAATTTCCTATAAAAGCAAACTTATAAAAAATTTCCTATAAAAAGCAATTTATAAAAAATTTCCTATAAAAAGCAAATTTATAAAAAAATTTCATATAAAAAGCAAATTTTTACAAAATTTCCTATAAATAGCATTTCTCTTCATGAGTACCGATTAGAAGAAAATGGCTTTGTTTGAATCTAGGAAACATTTGCCATTACAAATTCGCTGAGTTTTGTTTGTTGACTTGCAGTTCTTAGCCGGCCTGGTCGTTGGTGTCCTTGCGGATTCCAGCTATTCCAGAGCTGTCTAAGTTATTTCGCCTTTAGGTCTACTCAAAATGTGTCGAATCTGCCGCGTTATATCTTTTCGACTGAAACAAAATTCGTAAGTGAGAGTAGTTGCTCGTTTGTTACCTGGTTGGCCAGAAAATTTGTGTCTTCGGTAAACAAACTTAACATTGAAATGAAAACACAGCAAAAATAAAATTAAGCCAAAACTCTAGAATTACACCAGAAAAAAATATAAAAAGCTTGATTACATCAATATTAGATTATTCCAGTTCAAAACGACATTCCTAAAAATTATTTTCTCGAATTGTGCAAAAACACAAAAAAGGAATAGTCAAGTTTTGAAAAGAGGCTCCTCAAGCATTCTTAGTTTTATTATGCTAGAGATGCTGCTGGAAGGCCACACTTTATGAAGAGCTTTGAAGGCTATTCGTACTTTGTTGATGTGCATATTGATGTTCTTCTTATTATGAACAGCAGGAACACATATATATACGTATATAGCTATATATATACACATATCTCGTCTGTGCCACCGTTTTTTTCCAGTGTACTTTAAGGTAGCAAAATACATGGACATCCTCTATCCGTTCGCCTTCTAGGAATACTGGTGTAGAAATCGATGAGTTCACACACAGCAACTTAGCTTTTTAATGTATATTTTAAGCCCTACTGCCGCAGCATTTAAAGCGAGTTTCTCCAGCTGTTTCCTTATATAGCATAGTCTACGCCATGCAACTGTTCATTGATAAACCATTGAATTCCACGCGGTGCATCTTATTTCATATAAAAAGTAAATTAATACAAAATTCCTATAATTAGCAAATTTTTGCAAAATATCCTATAAAAAGCAAATTTTTGCAAAATTTTCTATAAAAAGCAAACTCATACAAAATTTTCTATAAATAACCAATTTTTACAAAACTTCCTATAAAAAGTAAATCATATAAAATTTCCTATAAAATCAAATTTATACAAAATTTCCTATAAAAAGCAAATTTATAAAAAATTTCCAATAAAAAAAGCAAATTTATACAAAATTTCCTATAAAAAGCTAATTTTTGCAAAATTCCCTATAAAAAGCAAATTTTTGCAAAATTTCCTATGAAAAGCAAATTTATAGAAAATTTCCTATAAAAAGCTAATTTATACAAAATTTACTATAAAAAGCAAACTTATACAAAATTTCCTATAAAAAGCAAATTTATACAAAATTTCCAACAAAAAAAGCAAATTTATACAAAATTTCCTATAAAAAGCTAATTTTTGCAAAATTCCCTATAAAAAGCAAATTTTTGCAAAATTTCCTATGAAAAGCAAATTTATACAAAATTTCCTATAAAAAGCTAATTTATACAAAATTTACTATAAAAAGCAAACTTATACAAAATTTCCTATAAAAAAACAAATTTTTAAAATATTTCCTATAAAAAAACAAATTTTTAAAAAATCTCCTATAAAAAGCAAATTTATACAAAATTTCATATAAAAAGTAAATTAGTACAAAATTCCTATAATTAGCAAAGTTTTGCAAAATATCCTATAAAAAGTAGATTTTTGCAAAATTTCCTATGAAAAGCAAATTTATACAAAATTTCCTATAAAAAGCAAATTAATACCAAATTTCCTATAAATAGCTAATTTTTACAAAACTTCCTATAAAAAGTAAATCATATAAAATTACCTATAAAAGCAAATTTATACAAAATTTCATATAAAAAGTAAATTAGTACAAAATTCCTATAATTAGCAAAGTTTTGCAAAATATCCTATAAAAAGCAAATTTTTGCAAAATTTCCTATAAAAGCAAATTTATACAAAATTTCCTATAAAAAGTAAATTAATACAAAGTTTCCTATAAATAGCTAATTTTTACAAAACTTCCTATAAAAAGTAAATCATATAAAATTTCCTATAAAAGCAAATTTATACAAAATTTCATATAAAAAGTAAATTAATACAAAATTCCTATAATTAGCAACTTTTTGCAAATTTTCCTATAAAAAGCAAATTTATACAAAATATCCTATAAATACCAACTCTTTTTGGACTTTTCTATAAAAAGCAACTTTTTAGGATGTTTCCTTTAAATAGCTACTTTTTTTACAAAATATCATATAAATAGCATTTTTTATTTTACAAAATTTATAATTTTATTTTATTCTTCTTTATTAATACTAAATAAATAATTAATATTAATACTAAATAAATAAAATTTATAATTTTATTTTATTCTTCTTTATTAATACTAAATAAAGGTCACTTTTATTTCAAATAGTTCGTTTATTTTGTAAATCGATATTTCGATTTCCTTTGGAAATCTTCTTCAGGATTATATATTTATAAAATTTAGTAAAAATTAACAAAAAATAAATATTAAAAAAATTAAAAAGAAATAGGTTAAGATCTTTGGTTGTTTTCTAAAATAAAGCTTAGATGGCTTAAGTTAGATTTGTAGAAATACATTTTTTGACGAAAAAGGGAAATATTTTAAAATTGTTTTTTGTTTCCTCTTTTTAATTTTTTAATATTTTGATTTTATGAAATGTTATTGTTGAATGTTGAAAAAATTTTTAAATTTAATTTTAATTTTTATTAATTGTCAAACACAATTTTTTGTTAATTTTTATTAAATTTTATAAATATATTATCCTGAAGATGATTTCCAAAGGAAATCGAAATATCGATGTACAAAATAAACGAACTATTTGAAATATAAGTGACCTTAAGCTCAAGTATTAATAAAGAAGAACAAAATTTAAAAAAGTTCGAAGAAATTATAATAGAATTATTAATTTTATTTTTACAAAAATATAAATCCACAAGTAGCGATTAGAAGCAAGTGACCTAATTTGAGTCCAGGAAAGATTTGCGATTACAAATTCGCTGCGTGTTGTATGTTGCCTTGTAGTTCTTGGCCGGACTGGTCGTTGGTGTCCTTCTATTCCAGAGCTGTTTAAGTATGGCGACTTAAGGTCTACTCAAAACGTGTCGAATCTATGAACTTTTGCGTGTTATTATCTTGTCGACAGAAACAAAATTCGCAATTGAGAGTAGTTGTTCGTTTGTTACCCGGTTGGCTAGAAAATTTGTAGGATTTGTCTTCGCTTAACAAACGTTTGTTATTAACGTTTCTGTCCTTGTGTGGTCACCCAAGTCCTGCAACCATATAGTAGAACCTACATGACAGTGCCATTTAATGATTTTTAAAAAACTTGAATATTCTTCTTTCGACAGAACTGATTTTATTTTTTTTTGTAACATTGAAATCAAAGCACACAGAAAAAATTATTTTTCCAATTCAAACAAAAAATTTGTAGAATCAAACAATTTTTTGTCTGAAATCGGTCCTATAAACAAATTCGCATATTCAAACAATTTATTTGCATTTGGTTTATTGAAAAAAAACACTGATTTTTTCAAACAAATAATTTAACTGAATCAAACAAAAAGTTTACTGAAATTCATATACTAAACTTCA
Source organism: Pollenia angustigena (assembly GCA_930367215.1). Classification (NCBI taxonomy): domain Eukaryota; kingdom Metazoa; phylum Arthropoda; class Insecta; order Diptera; family Polleniidae; genus Pollenia; species Pollenia angustigena. The sequence continues at coordinate 145,531,465 of OV884060.1, read as the reverse complement.
AAATCAAAAAAAAAAACTGGTTTTTGCACAAGCAATGATGAGCACACAAGCAGGCACTGTATTAGAAGATGATGGCAGAGAGAGCAGAGCGGCCGGCTGGCTTTGAGACACATTTTTTTGTTGGAATAATTTTTGAACGAAGTTCTTTTTTATACACACAATGTTTTCTTACTGTTGTACTTTTTTAAAGTGTCCAAAAATAGACTGTATGTGTTTTTTGTTGTAGTTCTTATATTTCACATTAGGAAGTGTTGCTTACGATCAAATAAAAAAATGCAAAAAGGCGACAACATTAAAAAGCGTTAAATATTTCATACAAAATTATGAAAACTTGAAACCAATAACGCGTGTATTATATTTTTGAATGGTTGTCAACATTTTTGCTGGTTAAATTAAAATCAAACAAAAATTTTAATTGAATCAGTAAAAAAATTTGTAGAAATTAAAAAAATTATCAAACAAGCGTTTGTTTGAAAATAATTCGGCAATAATTTTTTCTGTGCAGCAAAAATAAAATTGGGCCGAAACTCTAGAATAACAATTAATGTACTTGATTAAACGTTTAATTGGCTTCATTAAACGTTTAATTCACTTGATTAAATATTTAATTAAAACTGATTATATATTTTCCTAATGCTTTAATTGGTCAACAATTCTGGAGAATTTTTTCTGTGAACTATTCTTTCCATTTGTAGAGTTGGTCTTTTAAAGAGAACAGATCGACAAAGTTTGCCATAATTAACTATTAAAAGAAAATTTCGGCAAAATTTACTATAAAAGCAAAACTCTTATAAATAGCAAGTCCTTGCAAAGTGTTCTATAAGTAGCAAAAATTTTAATTAAACAAGCAAAATTTTCTACAAAATGCAAATTTTGGAAAAATAATTTAATTTAATAAAAATTCTCCCCTATTAACTAATTGTATGGATTAAGTTGGATCAGATTTTAATATTAAATCCTTTTTTATAATTTTCATATGTTTGTTTGAATATTTTCTTCAGTTGAAGCCAACCGCATGGCATTTGTACGACTAACTGCTGTTTTTACAATATTTTCTATGTTTTTTTTTTGTTTAAGCTTAAACATAAAGTTGATTGAACGTAAAATTAACTATTTTAGCATGATTTATTTAATCTTTAATTTTATATAAATATTTCATAAACATTTTTTTCTTCTTATAAACGAACACTTGCGAGTGCAATCACATCAAACTAGACCATAATTTTTATATACAAAAGCTAAAAGTAAAAAAAGTTATTCATACAAGTGCCATAAAGAGATTTAAAAAAAAAAAACAAATCAAAATGAAACTTAAAAAAATGTGTATTAAAACATGTATTAAACAATGACTTGTTTTACATGATGCAAGGGTTTGAATAAAACCACATATGTTGCTATTGCAACAACAGCAACTACAACAATAACAAAAATACAAGACAAAAGAAAGAAACAAATAAAAAGAAATTATGTTCAGACATAAATTTGCACTTGCAGAGTCATAATTTGCAATATGCAATTGCTCAAACACTCAGGGGGATGGGGGAAAAATAAACTATGGAAAAAACCAAACTTTAATCAAAGAAAACTTTGAAAATTCAATGGACTTTGTGCAGAAATATTTTGCATATAAAGCCAATATTGAAGCAAAACTTACATGCAGTCAAATATAGTCAATGTATTACAAAAATTTCATACTCGTAAAAAGAGTTTTGTTGAATAAAAAAAATAGTAGCAATTTTGTAATCTTTATATCAGTTTAAAACACATTCAGTAGTGTGTGTGTGTAGTTGTTTAATGAAGTAGAAAAAAAGATGTTGAAAGATTGCCCAAACCTGTAAGAAAATTATGGTCAATTGATAATGACTAGAAAAATGACCCATTTTTACACACATGAGCAGTTGACGTTACGATTTCTTGGAACTTACTTTTGGAATAAAAACGAGCAATTGCAAGTTGTGTAAAATTTTATTTATATTTATAGTTTTTTTTTTTTTTTTCTTTAAAATTGATTATGGGAATTTCAATTTAAGCTGAATATATTTGCGAAATATATTTTGTTACACCTACCAACAGGCCGCTTAAAATTTATAAAAATTGGTCACTGTTGTAATTCAAATAGTGCGCAGCGTTTTAATTTTTTTTTTTTTTTTTTTCAATTATAGAAAATAAATTTTATTTAGCTAATCTAACAACGTTTCTTTCAACATTTGCCTTAAATATTTTCGTTGAGAACAATTTGGCTTATATTTTTACAAAATTAACTATGTATAATAAGTTTTAAGCAAAATTAACAAGACGTAACAATTTTTTACCAAAATTTGCTATAAATTGCAAAATTTAATAAAAAAAAAAATTTAAACAAACTAAAATAAAAGCTGAAATAAAATAACTAAATCCAGGATATGACAATATGCTTAAGTTTCAAACACCCACCGAAAAAAATCGTTGATTTTTCTTACGGTTATGTTCAACGCTATTCAATAGCCTTTTCACACTTGTCAAAATCTAACATTTACCATCAATTTGCGAAGATGTCTAAATTTTCATATAAGAATTACATAAAGCTAAAAATCATCATCTTAACAATATGTTCTGATCTCATTGTATTTCATTCTAAGTCTTCCGATTATTAAAGAGTCACCACTAGAAAAGTAGCAATAAAATCTATTATTATTTTGGCATCAATGACAAACTGGCATTTGTTTTGAAAGCAGCGTTACCATTTGTCAAGTTTTTCCTTTTTTGCAAGAATTTTTTTGTTAACATTTTTATTTTTATAATTCAACAAAATGAATTACAAATACATTTTGGTGTTTTATTTTACAACTTTGGCACTTTTGTAGAAACAAATTATTAAAAAAAATTTTATTTTCAGAAATGGTGACAGTTTGATTGAAATACATATAATTGGTAGATTTTCCAAACATTTCCTATATATACCTTATTTTCACGAAAATTCCTATAAATTTCCTATAAATTGAAATTTTCACAAAATTTCGTATAAATAGAAAATTTTCACAAAATTTCCTATAAATAGCAAATTTTCACAAATTTTCCAACAAATAGCAAACTTTCACAAAATTTCCTATAAATAGCAAATTATTACACAATTTCCTATAAATAGCAAATTTTCACAAAATTTCCTATAAAAAGCAAATTTTCACAAATTTCCTATTGATTAAAAACTTTCACAAGATTTCCTATTAATAGCAAATTTTCACAAAGTTTCCTAAAAATAGCAAGTTTTCACAAAATTTCATATAAATAGCAAATTTTCACAAAATATCCTACAATTAGCAAATTTTCACAAAATCTATATATGGGACAGCGCATAGAGAAAGGGACCAGTAATGTAAAGGGAACATTAAAAACCAACTACACAAAAGAAGAGGTAGGGACGACCTACGCGCGTTTTCAAGGTTGACCAACAAGGTTGAGATGTGTCGCTTTCAAATGAGACCAATACCAACACGCTCAGTGGTGGGACACCAAAGATACACATATATAAATCTTTAAAATGGCAAAACCCTTAGGTCCCTTTCATTTTTTCGCTTCACATATATAAAACAGGATGTGTTTATGTCTGTATGTAACGTATGGACTCCAAAACGGCTAGGCCGATTTTGATGAAATTTTCAGCGAATCTTCAGAATATTCAGGCGGCTGACACTGTGAAGACTGATTTTTGATTTTCAGTCTGCGGGCGGAGGGGCGCGGCAAAATCCAATTTTCATATTGCACCACCAATTATATATACATATCGTTAGCTAAAATGCAAAAAGACGTAACTAACAAAAATATAATTTTACAGGAGAAGCAAAAAACTTTGTAAAGTGAAAACTATAAACATGTCATAAAAACATGCATTGATAAGTCGTCCATGAAATTCTTCAACCAATTTTCAAAGAAAACCATTTCATAATATTTTCTTAGAAAAAAAATGTGTAATTACGTCATTTTGCATACATCAAACATAAAAACTTGTAGTTACGTCCCTTTGTTTTTTGTTAATAAAAGTGCAATTTTTGATCGCAGAAGTGTAAAATTTTGTGAAGACATGTAGTTTTATAGCATTCATAATAATCAATCAAAAACTCGATTTTGAATTTTTTGTTAGTTACGTCTTTTTTGCATTTTAGCTAACGATATAATTATTTGTTTGCTTTTTTTTATTTTATTTTATTTTTTTTTTTTAAAGCCGTTGTCATGTTTTTCGAAACTGGATATTAAACTCTTAAATCGATTATGCAGTTCCGAAGATATTTAAAAAAAAGCTATGTTAATAATGATCCGATATCAAAATCTTAAGACTTTCGAAATCCACGAATTAAGATGATATCCAACGATTTACCGTTCCAATTCAAGCGGCTCCAATTCCCTTTGCGTCTTGCCTTTGCTATTACCATCAGCAAAGCACGAGGCCAATCATTGACTATTGCTGGCTTAAACGGCCAGTTGTATGTGGCTTGCTCCCAGTTCGCACGCCAAAAAATGTATACGTTTTTACACCCAATAAAAAAACAAAAAACATTGTCCATCGGCTGGCCTTAAGATGAAGTAATAAATAAATATAATTTTGCCTTAAATACATGCGTTTCTTTTTTGATTGAGCCCATATCTACACCCCATGTAAGTTTTTCTGTATTTATAGGTATTCAATGGATTTGTAAAATTTCGTTAAAAGCTCAATTTAAATCGTGTGGTAATACAATACTAATGTTTGCTTAGGGCCAGCAACGCGGACCAGGTCAGCCAGTTTCCTATAAAAGCAAATGTTCACAATTTTTCTATAAATAGCAAATTTTCATAAAATTTTGTTATAAAAGCAAATGTTCACAAATTTTCAATAAATAGAAAAATTTCCTAAAAATAGATAATTTTCATAAAACTTCCTAAAATAGCAAATTTTCACAAAATTTCCTATAAAAACAATTGTTCAAAAATTTCCTAAACATAGCAAATTTTCACAAAATTTCCTAAAAATAGCTAATTTTCACAAAATTTCCTATAAATAGCTAATTTTCATAAAACTTCCTATAAATAGCAAATTTTCACAAAATTTTCTATTAAGAGCAAATTTTCAGAAAATTTCCTATAAAAGCAAATGTTTACAAACTTCCTATAAATAGAAATCTTTCACAAAATTTTTTTATAAATAGCAAGTTTTCACAAAATTTCCTATAAATAGCAAATTTTCACAAAATTTCCTACCAGTTGCAAATATTTACAAGATTTCCTATAAATTGCAAATTTTCATAAAATTTCCCATAAAAGCAATTGTTCAAAAATTTCCTAAAAATAGCAAATTTTCACAAAATTTCCTAAAAATAGCTAATTTTCACAAAATTTCCTATAAATAGCTAATTTTCATAAAACTTCCTATAAATAGCAAATTTTCACAAAATTTCCTATTAAGAGCAAATTTTCAGAAAATTTCCTATAAAAGCAAATGTTTACAAACTTCCTATAAATAGAAATCTTTCACAAAATTTTTATAAATAGCAAGTTTTCACAAAATTTCCTAAAAATAGCAAATTTTCACAAAATTTCCTATTAAGAGCAAATTTTCACAAATTTCCAATAAATAGAAAATTTTCACAAAATTTCCTATAAATAGCAAATTTTCACAAAATTTCCTAAAAAAAGCAAATGTTCACAAACTTTCTGTAAATAGCTATCTTTCACAAAATTTCCTATAAATATCAAATTTTCGCAAAATTTCATATAAATAGCAAATTTTCACAAAATTTCCTACAAGTTGCAAATATTTACAAGGTTTCCTATAAATAGCAAATTTTTACAAAATTTCCTATAAAAGCAATTGTTCACAAATTTCCTAAAAATGGCAAATTTTCACAAAATTTCCTAAAAATAGCAAATTTTTACAAAATTTCCTATAAATAGCAAATTTTCACAAAATTTCCTATAAGTTGCAAATATTTACAAAATTTCCTTTAAATAGCAAATTTTCACAAAATTTTCTGTAAATAGCAAATTTTTACAAAATTTCCAATAAATAGAAAATTTTCAAAAAATTTCCTATAAATAGAAAATGTTCACAAAATTTCCTACTAATTGAAAATTTTCACAAAATTTCCTATAAATAGCTAATTTTCACATAATTTCCTTTAAATAGCATATTTTCAAAAGATTTCCTATAAATAGCAAGTTCTTAGCAAGATTTCCTATAAATGCATAAGCAACGATTAATATTTTTAAGATTCAAAAACAAAATAATAATTAAATATAATAAAGACTTATAAAAAGCAAACGGATAATCACGATTAGCAACAAAAATATCTATAACGACATAGCAAACATTTTTCTAAATCAATAGCCACCGGTTTGAAAAAAATCTTATATGTTGAAAAAGAAAAAATAAATTTTTTTCTTTGGAATTTCCTGAGGCTCTTTTTTATTTGCTTTATAAAGTGCAGTACACATCTTAAACCATTAACTTAAAAACATGCAAAATTGATTTATAAATAAGAAAAAAATATTAAAAAAAAAACACTTGCTATAATTTTTTTTTATTTTTCGCTTAATCTAAGAAATGTACAGACTGTGGGAAAATATATTTTATATGACACTAGATATTGTATTCATGGGTACCATAGCAGCGGCAGCAGCCACTGCTTGACTGTACAACATTAAATTGCTATTAACTTAGAGTTTAAGCGCTTTTTGTAACAAAAATAAAACTTAGTTTTAAATCTAGAAATTACTAACAGCAGTTACTCACACTAAGACTAAAGAAAAACAATAGCATTAACAAGAAGTTGTAGTTGTTTAAGATAGAAACAATGAATGATTCATACAGAAAAATTAAAACTTAAATAATTTATTTGAATTGAAACTAAAGGCAGCTGACTGGCAGAAATAAAAACACGAAAGAGTGCTGTATTCGGCTATACCGAATTGTATATACCCTTTACCATGGTGCGATAAGAACAGAATATTATTAAATAACTGTTCTTAAGATATAAATATATCTATTTCGGGCTACGCCCACTTCTCCACTCCCGCCCATATTATATAAATACTTTTTATTTATTTATTTAATTGAACTGCTCCATACACAAGACTTAGATTCTTATTTTGCCGTATGGAACTGAGAATGTGTAAAATTATAAATCATTAATTCATTAACAACTTAATAACAAATTACAGTTGAATATATTTTGTTGGACATTGGCTTTTAATAACCAAGATGTTTGTACCTAATTTGGAAATCTCAGCCAATTGTGGACCAATATGGCTGAATTTCAATAGCAAACTTTTCGGGACTATATGTGATGTAAACATATAACAACATGTTCCCCATCCTATCTGGGGTTTTAGGAAAATCCATTCCAACGGACACACGGACAGATGGACACCGGTTAATCAAGTTCGCTACTCATAAGGACTTTATAGGGTCTAACATCAATATTGCAGAAATTACAAACGGAATGACAAAGTATATATTTAAACCTGTGGTGAAGGCTTTAAAAAATTCTGCAGAATGATGTTTGATAAATGTGTGATAAAGTAATTTGGTAGACATTTTAGCATTATTAACGTAAGCGACAAAATTTACATTTTCGTTTTTTTAATACATGAGTTGGCAACACTTGCATCATCTCCTAAAAAGTCATGGTCACATAAGGTACCGTTACGATTTTATAGCAAGAAGAATTTTATCGTAAGCGACAAATTTCATACAAAATTCATATGAAATAAAACAAAAAACTCTCTTCTGTAAAATTTGATTTTTGGCGCTTATGTTTTTTCGCGGTTAGGGCTCGTAATGTAAAGAAACATTGTAAACTTTGTATCGATATGATTCGTTTCTGTATTGAGAAACGCATGGCTTTATAAATCCAACTCTAAATCAAAAAAATCGGTCGGCACAACATAGAGAAACTTTAGATAAATGTGCCGTCTAAATAAATGACAACAGTCGAATTTTAATTACTGCACACTTGACTCATTGTGAAGACTAGTTCTTGACAAAGAAATATTGTCGAGTCTGAATGAAGTTTGGCTTTCTTCTCTATATTAAGGAATATTAGTGAACTGTTTTCATACGTTCACTTAAGGTGTTCTAATTTGTATAGCCAAATTTAAAAGTGTTTTGATTCCAGTTCGCCAAGCATATTGTTATTCCTTTATACTAAAAAAGTATAGAAAACAAATTTGGAGCGAATCCGATAACGTTTAGTGGACCCCAAAACGACTTCAATAACACTCAGGATAAATTAAGTTTTTTATATTTACACTAAAACGTACTTAAAACAATCCTAAAAGGGATTACTTTCGAAAATCAATCCCGAAATTTCTTAAACTAAGTACATACAAAATTCTTAAGCCAAGTAGAAAAAAAAGGATTAAACTTTTCGTTGGTAGTGCCACTCTGAGAGTAAAATTACAAAGTGTGCGTTTTAATCTCATTTAACTTATCAGAGTTTGCTGCAGAGACTACAACAACATCAAATCAATTACACAAGTTGTTAAAAAACGATTTGCTTGTTATGTGTAGAAACAACAAAAACGACAGGACAAGCGAACAACACATTATTTGTATGATTAAAAAGTAAAATTGAGAACTCTTGCTTCTCATTTAGTTTATATTTTCAGCTATTTTTGTACATGAAATTTTTAAAGTAAAAGCCATATCGGAAATGTACTGGTGTTGTATAATTGAAATTCTGTAAGATGTAAAACGGGTAAGCAAATAAATCATAATAAAATGTTCCTTTTTATATCACTTTTGGTTTATTTCAAGTACGAATTCGGGATTGAATCAACTTTATAATTCTTAAATTTAGAGCATTTTGAGATTGATTTATTTTTACTTAAATCAATCTCATTTTCGGATTATTGCAAGTACGAATTCGGGATCGAATACAGATAAGCTAAGTATTTCGCATTTAAAGATACGTACTTAAATCAATCTTTCTGTACTTGATTTAAACAGTAAAGAATTATGGCCAATACGGACCAAATAAACACGCTCCGAATAATCATAGAACAGTCTCTGGAAATGCAGTCACCCCTATACGTGCTGTTTGTTGATTATGAAAAAGCTTTTGATTCAATAACCAGCAACTGTATTTGGGCTGAGTTAGCTAACTTTGGCGTACCGGATAAAATAATACGCATGGTACGAACGAGTTACGATACATTTGAATGCACCGTGTTACATAATGGTGAACCGTCTACCCCATTTAAGACAACGTCTGGGGTTAGACAAGGGTGTTTATTATCACCGCTTCTGTTCCTAGTTGTGCTAGATGCTGTTGTTAAACGCTCAACTACAAATAGAACGAGGGGAATTTTATGGGATCCCTTAAACCCGCAGATTCGATTAGAGTCGCTGGACTATGCAGATGATAAGTGTGTGCTTTCCCACAGACGTGCTGATATACAAGCAAAAATTAATGATCTAAGCAGAGAATCAGAGAAGGTTGGGTTAAAAATTAATATCAATAAAACAAAATAAATCGGCAATGACGTATGTAATAGAAAGTGTAAGTGAGTTTCAATACCTCGGCAGTATGATAGATACAAACGGGGATGCCCTTCTTGATGTCACGACAAGAATACGAAAAGCAAGAGGCGCTTTTGCGATATTATCAAAAACTTGGAGGTCAAGTTAACACAGCAAGAAGACGAAGTTAAATATATTTTCGGCATGTGTGCTGCCCGTCTTATTATATGGATGCGAAACGTGGCTTGTAACTGAAGAAATCAACAGATGCCTCCGAATAATACTTGGAATTTATTGGCCTAATACAATTACAAATGCTTAACTACACGCTATAACAAATATGAAGGACATAAATTGTGAACTCCGAAGACGTAAACTTGGCTAGATAGAGCACACACTTAGAAGAGAAGGTGACAACATACATATGCCAAAGAGCGCTAACATATAACCCCCAGGGTGCAAGAAGACGAGGAAGGCCGAACAACTCTTGGCGACGTTCAACATTAAACGAAATTAACAAGCTGCCTGAATTTAATGATAGAAAGATAGTTAACTTGACGGAACTGAAAAAAATTGCAAATATACGCTCCAACTAGAGATTTCTTATTGAGAGCCTATGCCCACAATGAGGTAGCTCTAAAATAATTTTAGAGCAAGGCTTATTATTATTAAAGAATTATGGCAACAACAACAAGCATGAACGAAAGTTCATGTTTTGCTACTTTATCATTATATAGTTTTTACTGTTTTTTCGGAAAGGAGCAGGTAGGAGACTTCAAGCTATAATTTCACATCTTTTGTTAAACAGCGCTTCACAGCGCTAAAAAGATGCAGTCCACTGAAGTTGATGAACATGGAAATTTTGATGTTGTTTATATTTTATTCTACGAAATTCTTTATATGGCACTTTTTCCAACTTTTTTTAATGCAAATCTCGTGTATGACAATTGTTATTTACGAAAATATACAAAAAAATCAAATGATAAGTTTACTGTAATTGTGCCAAAAGATTGAATGTACAGTAAATTTACATGCCATTTTAAGCAAGCGAACATATATGAACTTTAAGCGTGTCTGTCCAAACAAATAATAAATATATCAGGCTTATATTGCGGATATCTGACAACAAAATACCAAAAAAATATCCAAATCGGCGAAGGTGAAAAGAATTAATTAAGGCCGCTCTTCAACCATTGTGCGCCATTTCATTTGAAGAATATAAATTTTCTTATTCAGATCCCACATTGGTTTCCAGTACCCATGTTCTGTAACTTTAGGGAGAACTTCTTGCATCGAAAAGACGTGAGAAAAATGTGTCGAAAACTATCAAAAGAGATTACGTCGTTACGTTATAAATGTCATAATATTGCACTCGAAGCCGATGTGACATTGCAGACTTTCAGAACGCCAGTAACACATAACGTTGACGGCGACCAAAATTTACTTAAATTGAAAATTTTTCAACGACGGCGGCGAAAACACAACCGTCGTTATGCTAAATTGTGTAAAGAGCGACTTTAATGTTTGTTGTTTGCAAACGAGCTTTGAAGACATTCGTATATTTTATGAAAATGTTAAAAGCAAAATAATAAAATAATGAAAAATGTGCCAAGAATAAAATATTATTATTATTATTATTCTTTGCATTTTGCATTTTTAATTGTTTTTTAGTGTTGAAATTTTTTCTCGCCCCATTTTTATTTGTGAGTTTATTTGACAGTTCGAAGCGGGAACTTTTCTCACCAAAATGTTACAGACACACTTTTTCTGTAAATTGGCGAGTAATTTCCTTACGTGACAGCTTGTACTCGCCAAAAAAAGTTATAGACACAGTTAAGTGAGAAAAACAGCTGTTTCAATTTATGGCATTTTTGTTTCATTTCACACATTTCAATCGAAAACTTTCTCGACGCGAGCGTTACAGAACATGGGCACAGATCAAAAATAGTTGAAATTTGTTTTATTTTTTAAAATGCCATAATTTTTGCAAAACGTTTTTTTAAATTTTTCCTTCCATTTTGCCATATCAATTGATTTTTGTTGACCGATATATCCGATGTTTATTATCGAATTTCCTTTTAATTTCCTCTGGAACTCGGTGTAACCCATGTACCAAGAATAAAATATGTTACAGTTTTGGTAAAATTGGCAGCATTAACCATGTAAGTTGCTGCATCGGTTAAAAATTTAAGGATCTTTTGTCGAAATCTTTTTTTTTTAAGCAGAATTTAAAAATAATTTACAATTTTGGAATTTTTTGAGGATTTTTTTTTTATAATGGGTGATTTTTTAAGAGCTATAGGAAAGTTTAAAAAAAAATACATGAAATTCAGAAAAATGCATGAAATCTTTATTTGAATCGGTCTATATAATTAAATGTTTGAAGATTATTTCATGCAAATGTTGACTGTGACTGCGCCTGAAATGGTCCATCCGCTTAGTCCAATTTTGGCATACTCTTTCCAACATTTCGGCCGGTATCTCATGAATAAATGCTTCAATGTTGTCTTCCAATGCTTTAACATAGCCCCACAAAAAATAGTCTAAAGGCGGGTCCCGAACGTGAAATAAAATGTTCACCGAACTCGCCTCTTAATAAGTCCATTGTTAAGCGTGCTGTGTGGCATGTGGCACCGTCTTGTTGAAACCACATGTCATGCAAGTCAAGCTCTTGCATTTTGGGCAAAAAAAAGTTGGATATCATCTCACGGTAGCGCTCACCATTCACAGTTACGTTACGATTCGCAACATCTTTGAAGAAGTACGGTCCAGTGATGCCACCAGCCCATAAATCGTGACTTTTTCTGGATGCATTGGTAGCTCTTGCAATGCTTCTGGCTGATCTTCACTCCAAAATCGACAATTCAGCTTATTAACGTACCCATTGAGCCAAAAATTAGCTTCGTCGCTGAACACAAGAAGCGCGCGATGAACTTTCTTAACAGAGCACGCATTTTGATAATAAAATTTAATAATTTGCAAGCGTTGTTCGTTTGTAAGACGATTCATGGTTAAATCATAGACAAACTGAAGATGTTTGACAGTGAAACAAAATACGAAACGTGCGTCAGCTGTTTAAACCAGTGTTGCCAAAAAGATAATAGCTAAAAAATCACAAGATAATATGGAAATTAAAAAAAATATATCACTCAAAATTTTAAAATATGCAAAAATATACATTTAAAATCAAAATATGAAAATATATGAATTTTCACCAAAATATGCAACAATGTGCAAAAACAAATCGATGCCTCCTTTACACAAATTTTATGATTCTATCGACAAAAAACATGCATTTGCATGGAAATCGCATCCCTAGTTATAAGGTATTGATTGACTTTCTTTTTTTTCATAGCGAAAAACTGTTTTACGTTTTAAGCTAAGAAAATATTTTTAATGTCAGAACATTAATTTCATGTTAAAATATATACACATATATAGAACTTAACTAACCACGCCCCTTTTTCCTTTCGCCTCTCCGCCCTAACTCCTTGGTCCGTACAACATGCATGCCAACTTTCATCTTCCTAGGTCTACTAAATTAGTAAATATGCAAAAAAAAAATCCTACGCCCCTTTTTCCCTTATTTCTAAGTTCATAGTCCAATTGTAATTTTAACTAACCAGTAAAAACTTCGCCTACAAAATAATGTGCTGAGTAATCAGAAAAACAAAAGAGCACTACTTACAATTCTACTGAAAGAACCGATGAATTTTACAAGGGATGTCCCAAAATGAAGGCATTCAAAAGTAAGTCATTGTTTTCTTTACCTACATACATCCAGAAAAGTAGTTATAGAAGTTGTTATAGATGTAGTTATAGAACAAAGCTACTTAATAATGAGTTATAGAAGCTATTCATTTTGAAAAAGTAAGCGAAGTTTTTACTGGGTACTTTAAGGTAAGCCCTTACGTCAGTGCCATATGCTTGGCAATTTTTAAATTCATTGGTCTTTAGGGCTCTTCAAAACTAACTGAAATGTAAAATAACAGAATTTGGCCACGCCTTTTTTCCTCTCAATTATCCACGCGTAGTCTAAAAATCTTAGATCCGAAGACTTTAGGCTATGCTCCTTTATAAGGACTATATGATCCTTTGTAAGGACTATATGCTAGGCTATATGGGTTTGAGGTTTTTGAATTAACGAGGTATGAATTATCGCGGTATGACTGTATTTTTCTAGTCTTCAACTACAAGGTGCTTCGTGGTTGTTGTTGTTTTAAAGTTTTCTTTTTGTTTTTTGCAACTAAGAATTCTATACATTTTGTTGCCATAGTTTGTACTCGTATTGTTGTTTATGTAGGTTTATTTTTAATTTTTCTTAAAGTTGCATTTTGTATTTCTTGTGGTCTAAATTTTTTTTTTTTTTTTTTTTTTTTTTTTTGAAAAAATGAATCAAAAGTGAGATCATGACTGAATTGTAGAAGAAAAAAAACTAAATTACACGAACATGTTGTTGCCATATAAAGTTAAATTTCAAGTTTTCTAGTGTTTCTATAAATATTTATGAAATAAATTATAAGAATTTTTTTCTAAGAGCTGCATGAAATATGTTTTATTGTTATTGAAAATTAAAAATAAAGGTCGTCCAAATCAATGAAACTTTTTGCTCAATTTATTTTCTTTATGTTGGAAAAAAAAATCAAATTATTTTAGGAAATAAAAGGAATTTAATGAAAAAAATTTTAAATATTCTAATGGAGGTTTCTATAACAACTAAGTAATTAAATTGCATAATTTATTTGCTTGAATTCAGTTATTTTGGTTGCAAAATATTGAAATACTTAAGCCAATTACGTGTATGTTATTGCGTAAACAAAAGACTTAAGACACAAGCAAACTTGGTTATGGTTTCCTAAGTAGTTTTTTTTTTTTATTATTATTTGCAAATACCTCGTTATTTCCTTTTATCGCTAATTGCCAGTAATTTGTTAAAAGGTCTTAGGCAATTTTAACAAAACGAAAAAAAAAAACGTGGCAAAATAGAATCATTTTGATAATATTTTAATTGAAGTTTATTTCTTTTTGAAACTTAAGCCTACAATAGTCTGCCGTTAATGTAATTTATGTGCATTTAGTTTGTTTTTGTAAAATTTTGACAGAAATATTTTTAAAGTTGAAGTCAAGCATTTGGAAAAAATATTAAGAATTTTTGCAAAATGTTTTGAATATATTCATAAATTTTATTTAAAAATGTTGGCTATAAATTACCAACTGTAGGAAGCTGTGACTGAAAGATAGAAGACAGTTAAAATTTAAAAAAAATAACTTAATATTTTATATGATTTAAAGAATGCAGCCAGTCGTCTTAAGAGTCTTTGATAGTGTCTCTTATAGGATTTCTAAACTCAAATAGTGCGCATTTTACGGTTAATTAAAGAAATAATAAAAATGTTGGTCAAGGGGTTTTGTTTGATTAAAAGCAGAAGAAATCTAAACAACTACACTTCTAAACAGATCGCAAGAAATACAACTACACAGAAAAAATTCTCGCTAATTTTTTTTAATTTAAGCATTAATCAAAAATGAAATCAGTTTAAATTAAAAATTTAATCAAATGAATTAAACTTTTAATTAAGTGAATTAAAAGTTTAATCAAGTGAATTATGCTTTAATTGATACTATTTATTTGTTTATTTTTTATTAACTAAAGCTTTAATCTAAAATAAAATCAACTTTTATTAAAAACTTAATCAAATAAATTACACTTTTTATCAGGCTTTTAAAGACTTCAGTCGAAACCAAAAACTGTTAAACCAAAAACGAAAATTTGTAAACAACTTTTCGCTTTATGAGTTGGTTGGACAGCGACTGTTTACATTTAATGAATCAAAAGTAAAGCAACAGTTTTTTTTTGCTAATGAAAAATTAAAAAGAGGAAGAAATGGCAGTCTTTCTACTTTGACTGAAGTTTTCAAGCGCTGCTTTAAATCAAGTTAATTAATTGTGAATTGAAATCAATTAAATAATTTTCTTCTGTGTAGAGTTTCTAATTTACCAGACTTTTTCCTATCCCAAAAACAAATTAAATTATTTTTAAGGCTTCGTTTTTTTTTTATTTTCTCAAGAATTTTTATCAAACCGTAAATCACATCAGCCCTTCCTTACTTAAGGAAAAAGTTGTGACGAAAATTAAGAGAATTCCTTTTTAAAGAGAAGTAAAATCCCATGTCTTAAATCCTTTATCTGCAATCGGCATATGGGCATTTCCTGGGGTCACGAACGTACCTTCGTACGCTTTTGATGTACAAATAATATAGAAAACAAAACTTTTCATAGCATTTTTTTTTTTTTGCGATTCGATAGCATTTAGGTAGCTCTATGTTAGGTACAAAAGATGGATTTCATCGAGTTTAAGTTTTCATAATAAGAGTTATAAGCGTGTGGTCACGAACGTACGCAAAATAGAAGTCAACTTCGGCTGACAGTAGTGAAATGTAAAAATCTGCGTAATGAAACGGAATTTTCAAAAGTGATTAATTTATTTTAAAAGTGTATTAATGTAGGTCTCCATCCAGTTTTTACAACATAAAATATCTCTCTTGGTTTTTATTTAATTGGCTTATGTACCGGTCGCGAACGTACGGATCGCGAACGTACGATTTTTCCATGTGTTTTTTTTTTTTATTATTATCACCATGCATTTTACCATAAATGTCTTCAAATTTCCTTAACAAAAAAACGTAATACTCCTTTTACAATTGATTGTAATGGACAGATTATGAAGAAAGATAACATATTTTTTGCATGTAAAATAAGTATATAAAAATGTCTTTATAAGTAGAAAATACAGGAAATTATAAGATTGTCTAGTTTCCAGCCCAATTTCCTCAAGTGAAACAGCTCAAATATGCTAGGAAACCATTATTTTATAAGAACAAAGACTTTTTATAATAATAAATAATAAAAGGCGATGATAACCAAATTTTTTTTTTATCCTGGTAGACCCTTCTGGGGAAATGCCCATATTCTATTGAAAATACATAAAATGTCTTAGAGCATATCGCAGACAAATCATAAAAAGGCACAATAAAAACTCGAAAATGCTTAGAAGCTGCAGAAAACTGACATCAATACCATTGTTGCAATTTTCTAGTCAAATTGAGTTTCATAAATGAAGGAAAGTAAAAGAAGACAGTGACACAAACGAATTTTGTGTGGTTGCTAAAGATTTTATTTGTGAAGTGGTTTAAAAAAAATTTTTTTTGATAAATTTTAATTGTGCCTGTTTATGATTTAATGTTCGATAGATTTTGTAATACTAAAAAAATTTTTATTTTTTATTATCAAAGTCACAAAAAAATGCCTGGGGCTGATATGTATATATCTCCAATAACTGAAATAAAATATGCTACTGAACCAACTTTTTTTGTCCAGCTGCTTCTTAAAGGAAACTCACACGAAACTTGTCACTTGACAGTTCTTAAGTAGTAGGGACCGGTTCTAGTTCTAAGACCTTATATGAAGGGGACTTGTCACTTTAACATGGCGATGGAAACTATGACACTTTTTTAAGTGTCATAACGTCCATGGACACTATGCCACTTTGCAAATGGACATTATGACACTTTCAAAAGTGTCATTAGGTCCATAATTACTAAAGAAGTTAAATACAAAAAAATGATCTGCATACACGCAGAGAAAAACATGTTTCATTATGGTCCCAACCAACAAAACTATTTTTAAAGAAACTAATTTAACCATAATATGGTTGTCGATGACAATGATTTGGTTAAATGAAACATAATATGGTAAAAAAATTTTAAAAATGGTCTTGCTGCTTTTTCTCTGGGTGTATATAAAAAATATATAACGAAAACACTTTTGGGTGCAAGGATTTTCTCCTCTATGGTATAACAAAAACCGGCTTCGCTAACTAAAGCTTCTCTGCCCAGCCGGCCTTCGGCCGGGCGCATTGATTTCTCCTCTATGGTATAACAAACACCGGCTTCGCTTACTAAAGCTTCTCTGCATAGTCGGCTTTCGTTCGGAAACAAGGCAGATTTTAGAAGCTTTACTTAGGGAAGCCAGTGTTAGTTATACTATAGAGGAGAAAATCCTTGCGCCCGGCCGAAGGCCGGCTGTGCTGAGAAGCATTAGTAAGCGAAGCCGGTATTTGTTATACCATAGAGAAGAAAATCCTTGCGACCGGCCAATGGCCGGCTATGATCCCAAATTTGTTTACATTTTAATATTTTTCATTATAAGTTAAGTTGTGGACATTATGACAATTTGCAAAGTGTTATAACGTCCGCGGACACTATGACATTTCTTTGATGGACGTTATGACACTTTTGAAAGTGTCATAATGTCCATGGACACTATGACACTGGACGTTATGACATGCCACCTTTCTAGATATGATGGGGGCAATATCGACAAATTTAAAGAATTCAGCATTGAGTCCCAAATCAATGAGCTGAAAAATCTTGTACTGTGTAATATTTCTAAAGACGCAGATCCACTTGTTTACTGGCGCAATGACATGTTATACACAAAATAAAAAAATAACGCAGAAAAACTTGAGTTTTCAACTGAGTTCTGTAGCATCTGAGATACTATTTCCCACTATTTTCGATTTCAAACGGATTTGCGTAATCATCTATCTCCGCAAAGTGAGAATAAATCGGGTAAATTTATAATACTTGTAACCTCCTACTCTGTCATTTTGTATAATAAAAAAATTACTTTACTTGAGTTTTGCTATTTTTAACATGAAGTCAAATTCAATATGCCTTTCGCTATCGCCGATATTTCTTTTTAAGTATCGGTAGCGTAGCGGACACAATCCTAGCTTAAACTCCTGTTGCCGCTAAAGTATCACATGAAGTTCCATTAAATAGCCTTGAGGATACTGTTTCCCAGCTCTTGTATTGCAAGTCCGGTCAAGTATTTGGTGTTGAAAATATTCCACCATCAAGTGACAATTTTACTGAGGCAGTTGAACCAATAATACAACCAGCAGATTGGCCAACAGCTACCCCAACCAGAAGAAGAATTCATAAGGCACAATAAAGTTTCGTTACTTTTTAGAAGTTCTGACTTGGCACTGGGAAGTTCAAGAGGGTTGGAATCATCACGAATTTGTCTTATTGTACGTAGTGCATCTATACAAGAGTTTTCCTGTTCATCATCATAAAATAAATCGAAACTAATATCAATTTTAAATACTTTTTATTCAACACAACAATTAAAAATTATTTAATTTTATAAAATGTTCACTTGTCAAACGTTATATTTAAAGTTGGCAAATCGATATTTTAAGTTGGCAACTGTATAGCAAACTCAACTAAAAACAGTTGGGTATCACAATACCTAAAATCAGTTTGGTTGTGCATTAGTTGGGTTGACTCCAACATGACCAAACTGAGTTGAGTGGAGAACCGCAATAGGGGCATAAATTCTAAAGCTAAAAATATGTATATTTATCGCAATGTATCACGAGGTGGGAAATGTTGTGTTGTTAACGAAAAACATTATCTTGGGTTATTTTGCAAAAACATGAAATTCATTATCTCATTAAATAAAAAAAAAAAAAACAATTTTGTATGATAAACAAAAACAAATTTGTTCACATCTATGCAGTTTTGCTTTTGTTTTCCATGTAAAAACGCATATTCGAGAATGGCCCTAAATATGTGAATTTTATTGATATAAAATGGTGCGTGAACTTTTTGACGCCATCGAATAAGTAAAAACTCATTTCTTCATAGTTTTTTAATGGCCTATTCGATTTTTCTATGCCAAATTTTATATTTGCAAAATATGTTAAAAAGTTTTATTATCTATTTTATTCCAACCGACAAAACCCAAACTATTAACACATTTTTTTAAGGCAATTATTGTCTTATTATTTAATCTATTTTAAATTGCCTGTTAACAGAAGTCAAACTTCCTTGAAAAATACATCAGATTTTAATCAGTTTATTTAAATGCAGACTTTATGCAAATAAATGGAGCAGAGCTGCAAGCAATCAAAACCTGACAAAAATTTTAACTGGTTTTCAAAATATGCTTTTCAGTGATCAAAACAAAAAAAAAACAGCAAATTATTTTTTAACTACTTTTAACTTTAATTCAAAGCAATTTCAAAAAAATTGTAACAAGCAAAAATATGTGTGCCTTAAGATGTTTATGCAGACTAATTTTTGATATTTGTACCAATTAAATAAAATATTTGATTATTTTTTTGAACAGTTAGAGTACCCTGTACTTTTGTTTAACTTTTTATTTTAGTGGCACTGTTTTTGTTTCAACGAATGCGTAATGACGAAAACGTGAATTGCATTTATTTTTAAGTCAATATTGACAAAAAAAATTATCTTAAACTACCATCACATTGTATGGCAATTGAAAGTGTGAAATAAAAAATAAATAAAAGAAAAAAAATGTAGAGAGGTAATTGAAATTTTATTAAAAGAAAAAAAAACGTGTGTTTAGTTTAGATATTTTTTTTTTTTTTTTGTTGTTTTGAAAACAAAAAAGTCACATTAAAATTATTATGCAATTCTTTCATAAACAATACTATTGACAGCTTGTCAACTGTACGAAATGGAACGAACGCATGTTATCGAAAAGTAAACAAAATAAAAACAAAAGACTTAAGAGACAAACTCTGATTCAGTTAGATTTTATTTCATGAACTATTTTTATAAGCAAATTTTTTTTTTTGTTAACATGTCAATATAATGAAAAGAGATTTTAAATTTAACCTTCATTTAAAATCAAAGGACTGTTTAAAATTTCATATGACATGTTCAAAAAACAACTTTAAAAACATTAAATTTAAAAGAATTTCAGTCAGTCTTTTTTGAGTTGTTGACCAAAAAATATAGTTTTAAACTTGATAATTAATTAAAATAAGTAAAACTTCTAATTAAGATTTGTTTTCTTCTCTTTCTAGAACTATTTGATTCTGTTTTAAATCTAGTAAAAGGTGAGTTCAATTTCATTAAATATTTAATTTAGTGTATAAATTTACAATTAAGATAAACATTTGTACAATATAAATTTATTAAATGTGATAGCGATTGCTGGATGTGACCACACTGAAAAGGCGTCATAACGCTGATGTATTTTGACATCGGTACTATGACAAGGGTCTTCGTTTTTGAACCCAAGGCAAATTATGCCTGGTTGTCGCAAAAAAAACTTTGTTTTAGCACTTTTTCATTCAATGACTGTAAGAATAAATGACAAATGTCTTTTATGTTCATTAAGGGTGTCGAACGGTTTTTTATATTCGCAGACTTCTTAAGAAGTAAATTTTTTTCTGCGAATTCCTAAACGTAACAACCAAATTATAAAAATAAATGTATATTTTAGAAACAACTTAACCCGATATAATTTATTTTAGTTCTTAGCTTGATATAAGTAAATGCATATGAAACAAGTAAGAAAGTACAGTCGGTAAAACCCGACCATATGATACCCTACACCACAGTATTTAAAAACACATCATGCTTATGTGTCCATAAAAATATGGATTTATCTATGTTTATAAACTTCATGAAAATTGGTTTGAAAGTTTGTGAGAGGCAGAAATTGCCCCCTACCTCCCCTTGTGGTCCTATTTTTGAAAAACTGTATAGCTAATGTGTCCCTATAGATATGGATCTATCTATGTTTAAAATTTCATTAAAATCGGTTTGAGAGGCAGAAATTGCCCCTATCTCCCTTCGTGGTCCTATTTTTAAAAAAATGCATACATTCTGTATCCATATAGATATGGTTCTATCTATGTTTTAAATTTCGTTGAAATGGGTGTGATAGTTTCTGAGAGGAAGAAATTTCCCCCTATCTTCCCTCGTGGTCCTACGATTCGGCCCATTTTCAATAGGCTTGGTCCTTGTGCCAATAAGAACCTATGACCCAAACTTCATCAAATTATCTCCGAAATTGCGACCTGTACTTTGCGCACAAGGTTACATGGATAGCCAGCCAGCCGGACGGACATCGTTAGTTCGACTGAGAAAGTGATTCTAAGACGATCGGTATACTTTAAGGTGGGTCTAGGACCAATATTTTAAGGCGTTACATGCATCAGCACAAATGCATAATACCCTCTCCACTATTGTGGTGTGGGTATAAAAACGACCCATATATTTTTATTTTGTTATTGCAACAGATTGAGTCAAAAGTAGTCCTTTTGATGAGAGAAGTCTGGGCAAAAAGGAAAAACTAAAAAAAATACTCAATAACTGTAACAAAAGCGCTTTTAGCGGTATCACAAGAACCGGGCCCCTTTGTCGTTATCGAAATTTTTTCCGACCTTACTTACCCCGTATCACCTTTTTCAAAGGGGGAAACAGCTCCTAAGATACCCCTAAACATGTCTTATCTCCAAAATATAAATTTTTTTCATTCTGCACCCTCCTCCTTGAAGATAAGCCATATAGTGCTATATTCGGCGGTCGAATCACTTTTACCTGTGGTGAAGGGCATAAAAAAGATCTGAGTTTAGAACGAACTAAGTTTGAAAAATAGTTTTAATTATTCCTATCTTCGGCTCAAACTTTATTATTTATTCCTAATGTTAACCAAAGGTTGGCTAAAACAAAAAGTATATGAAGTGTTAAAGGAGTAGGACTATTGCAAGTAAGCTTTATAAATTAAAATTTGATTCATGTAACACATTCGAAAAATAAAAAAATGGTTTATATCTACATATATACAGTATATAAACTTGTAACGTTACTGGCTGTGTGAAGCTTGAAAGTTGAACCGGAGGTTGGTCTCTTGCCAAATCGATTCAGGAAGACGGAATTTTTGGAAATTTAGGTAGTAAAAATGGGTTAAAAATCGGTAGCCTCATATCTCTTTAACTAAAAGAGATACAAAAAAAGTAAACAATTACCGTTGTTCATTAAAAAAATAAGCAGAAACTCGTTTTTTTGGGAGTAAACGGGTATAATCTGTATTTAATAACTTTATTGTTACACCATCTATCTTTAAAAACCAATAACATAGAAATAAAGATTATATCACATTCGTAACTTATCTAAAACATACAAATATTAATTTGATACTTTTTAAAATTTAACATTGACATAAAAAGCGGAAATACGGGAAATTAAATTTCTTTCTTTTACTCCTTCGTTCTGAATGTGATAATTTTTAAATTTTCTATAATTTTAAATATTTTTAATCGGGCTTAAGTTCATCAAAATTAATTTTAATTAAATTATTTTTATGAATAAAGGAATTTTACAACATGAAAATTAATTAAAATTCTTATTGATATTATATTATTTTATTATATTATTATAATCATTCATTCTTAACTGACCTGAGATTCGAACCCTGGCGGCTGGTTACCCTGACATGTTTCGATCGCTATCACTCGATCTCCTCATCCATTTAATAAATTTTGGCATTATTTTAAAAAAAGTACATTTTTCAAAACAGTAAAAGTACCTCTTTTAGTACTTTTTCAATTTTAATTCAAAATATCGACCCCTTTGCGCGAAATTATCGTATATGCCAATTTTTTTGAAATTGAGTTTTTGATGCAATCTCGTTCTGCATTCAAAGAGACGTCACCTGACAAAATATTGTAGGCGAATTCCACTGCGTTGCTCCAAAAATTGAATGTATATTTTCATTTTATAATGTAAGCGAAAGCAGAGAAAAGTAAAAAAATGGCTGTCCTGTAAAATTTGGTTTTTGTAACATACGATATTTTTTTTTTAAATCCATAAAAGTTTGGTTAATTTTACCCTTTAATTAAAACAAGCAGTCAGAAGCCCTTCTCGCCGCATGCCATACTTATTTATTTTTTACACAGGTTGTCATTGGGCGCAAGGCCTTCCACATTTCCTTTAAAAACAACTTCGATCCCTTCCCAAAGAAGGAAGGTCACTACAAATAAAAAGTAAATAAAACTGAACACCTTCCTTTCTCCCTTCTCAAAGAAGGGAGTAGCGAATGTGTACTGAATATTTCAGAAGGTCTTTTAAAAAGAAGTTTATACCTTCTAGAAGGCATACTTCTGAAGGCAGGATATCATACGAAGCGAATCTTTTAGAAAGGAGTATAGAGGCCTTCAAAAAGGCCTGCCACTTGCGGTCCTTTCAATATTTACCGCTGGGTTATAACTCTAAAATTATTGAACAGATTTAATTAAAATATACAATGTGCACTTCTTTGAGTAAATACTAGGGTATTCATTTAATCGACCTTTTGCTTTAATCGGTTAATCGCTCGATTAATTAACCGAGGTTTTGGTTTAATCGGTTTATAATCAATTAATTTTGTTTTTAATCGGTTAACCGATTAATAAAGTTTTTTTTATAAATTAAGTAATTTCAGTATATAAAAATACGAAAACAATAACATATGTATGTAATATGCATTTTTTAATTAATGCACAAGGTGTGGTATCAAGTCATATCGTCATAATATCCTAAATAAGATTGTTTAAAGTAAATATTGTTGTGTTTCAAAATCTAAAATTGAGATTCTAAATTATAAGCGGTATCTTACAACAGTCATATCGTTGGCTTAATATGCAAACCTGCTAACTCACTTTCAGCACATTTTACAGGAGAGAAAAATAAACTTTTTATTTTTCCTATTTGAAGCTTGATAGAAAATTAAAATTACAGTCAGTTATACACACTTCAAGACTTAAATAGAAGAAAATGTAGTTTTTCTGGTCGACGAGGCGTATCTTTTTTTACCACACGGCATCAAAATCTCAATTTACATAAAAAGTGGATTTAGCCGGCTTGCATATTAAGCCGACGATATATATTCCTGTAATTATTTTAAGACATAAGGCTTTATATTTACTACCATGTGAATCCCCCAAATATTTACATATGTATACAAAATAAAACTGCAATAATTTTATTAGTTATTTCAATAGTTAAAGGACATCTTATAAAATAATCTTTTAGAAAAGTAATTTGGTTTAAATGTTTAGGATTAAAGCGATTCTTTTCTTTAGTTTTGGCAAAAGTTGACTTGGAAAAAATTCTTTCACTTATCGTAGATGAATATCTAATTTCTTAGTCCTTTTCCAGGATTATGCCATTAGAGTTTTTTAAAATTAAATTTAAAAATTAACACTTCTAAAAAAAGTTTCGGTTAATTATGTTAAAAGACTGATATGAGAATATATGAGAAGAAACAAATAACTAAACACATACATATAAAAAGTACGTGAAACAAAAAAAAGGTGTTGGCAATCAAATATTTAACCCACTTTTCGCCACATTCCTCTTGATCGATGATGAAGATAAAAAAGCATTGTAATTTTAGTCATCGGTCGGCGGGAAATGGGTTAAAATGAAGATCGCTGAACACCTTTTTTGTTTGTATGAAAAAATATTTTCTAAACAAATACAAAAAAATTATGTTATAATACTACAAAGTATTGAAAGTTTTGTTACTTCGGTTAATCGGTTAATCGACTGAAATTAATCGGTTTAATCGCTAATAAAACTTAATCGGTTGACGGTTAACCGAATACCTCCTAAATGGTGTATATTTTGTTCAAATCGGTTGACATACAGAGGAGGAAAGTGTTCTTAACTGTTTTGCCTTAGCCGATTTATATATAGATAAGTGCATTTTTCAAAGCAGTAAAAAATAAAAACAATAAAAAATATTTACTGCCGTATTCATAAAAAATTAAAATGGATCTGAATTGTATTTTAAGAAAAATTTTAATGAAAATTTTGCCTCAAAAGACATATTAAACGGCAGTTAAAATTTTTTTTTTGTTTTTGCTTCTTTATTTATAATACTGTATAGTAATTAAAAACTAAACTTTTAAACATTTTTTAATAAATATTTTTTCGACACACCTAAAATCCAATTTGTATATAGTATTGTTGCCTCTTGCAACAATATGAGGAAGTAACGAAAAAAATCAGTTAGTGTTATATTTTGTATCCAAATCCGTAATGAGTGATTTTTTTGGGTATGGAAATACGCACCGCTCCGTGCCACCGAATTACATTTGGCGAATATCGAGACAAGCCAAAAGCTGAAAATAAATTGACGGTAACTTGTGAACTTCCTTATAGGAACTAAATAAAACAAAATATAGGTATATAGACCCTTTAAACCTGATTTATTTCTTTTGGGCCACCCTATATGAATTTTAAGTCTTTAATTAAATTCATTATAGCTTTCTAACATTGTTACCACATACTTCTTTAAAAATGTCGTAATCAATTTCTGGTTTTTTTCTTCAACTGATTTGGTTGAAAGTCAAAACAAACAAATTATTAGCTAATAATAGTATTTGTCTAAACATTAGACAGCATGAACCGCTATCAACTTGACAACATACGAGCCATAACAAAACTCAACTTTAAACCCCTCCAAAAAAAACATGTTGAAACTTTCGCTTTCAACGGGTTTACACAAGACCAAAGAAACCGTAATTCTTAAGAAAGTTTTTGTTTTTTCTTTTCTTTATTTGTTTTTTTTTTCATTTGTTTAATATGTGATAATTATGTAAATAATTTTTTAAAGTTTTTATATTTAAAATAATTTACACATGCTTACAAGTTTACACTTTTATGATTTTTGATCACTCATATGTAAAATATTTTTGTAGATGGGTTTTAAAAAAAAATGAAAAAACTTTTACTTAATTTGTTTAATTTCAAAAAAAAATAAAAAAACTTGTTAAGATTTGTATCTCTAAAACATACTTGAAATGTAAATAAAAATATTTTACATATAATTTTCAAAAATTTAACAATGATAAACGTAACAAAATCTCCATTAAATTTGAATTAATTTTACACTTGTTTGAACACATGTTTGAAAATTTGTTTTTCTTTTTTTTTTTTTTTTTGGAAAGTGTTAGAAAATAAACGAAATTAAACTCCAAAACAAGTGACATTAAATGATTTTGAAATTTTGTTAAATTAGTCTGACTGTGTTTACATTAAGCAGTATATCTTTCCTTATAAATTCTAAAAAAAATGCTTCAAATAAGTAAATAACGGCAGTTGGTGGAGTGATATACTCAAGTTATTAATTATTCCGCATACATACTTCAGACCTTATTTACATAGAAAAAGCAGATTTGATTTACACTTTTCTATTGGAAGTTGCTTTAATGGAAACTAATTTTTTTAGAAAAAGTTGCTTTGCTTCAAACAAGTTTTTAATAGAAAAAGTTGCTTTGATTCAAGTTGATTCAAACAAGTTTTTTATAGAAAAAATTGCTTTGATTTGAACAAGTTTTTTACAGAAAAAGTTGCTTTGATTCAAACAAGTTTTTTATAGAAAAGTTGCTTTGATTCAAACAAGTTTTTTATAGAAAAAGTTGCTTTGATTCACACAAGTTTTTTATAGAAAAACTTGCTTTGATTTAAACAAGTTTTTTATAGAAAAAGTTGATTTGATTCAAACAAGCTTTTTATAGAAAAACTTGCTTTGATTCAAACAAGTTTGTTATAGAAAAAGTTGCTTTGATTCAAACAAGTTTTTTAAAGAAAAAGTTGCTTTGATTCAAACATGAATTTTCTATAAAAATTTTTTTTGATTAATACAAGTTTTTATAGAAAAACTTTCTTTGATTCAAACAAGTTTATTATAGTTTTTTATAGAAAAAGTTGCTTTGATTCAAACAAGTTTTTTATAGAAAAACTTGCTTTGATTCAAACAAGTTTTTTACAGAAAAACTTTCTTTGATTCAAACAAGTTTATTATAGAAAATCTTGCTTTGATTCAAACAAGTTTTTTATAGAAAATTTTGCTTTGATTCAAACAAGTTTTTTATAGAAAAACTTGCTTTGATTCAAACAGGTTTTTTATAGAAAAAGTTGCTTTGATTCAAACAAGTTTTTTATAGAAAAACTTGCTTTGATTCAAACAAGTTTTTTATAGAAAAACTTGCTTTAATTCAAACAAGTTTTTTATAGAAAAAGTTGCTTTCATTCAAACAAGTTTTTTATAGAAAAAGTTGATTTGACTCAAACAAGTTTTTTAAAGAAAAAGTTGATTTGATTCAAACAAATTGTTTATAGAAAAACTTGCTTTGATTTAAATAAGTTTTTAATAGAAAAAGTTGCATTGATTTAATCAAGTTTTTTATAGAAAAAGTTGCTTTGATTCAAATAAGTTTTTTAAAGAAAAAGTTGCTTTGAATTTTTTACAAAGTTTTTTTTAAAAAATTTTCTCTGATTCAGAAAACTTTTCTATAGAAAAAGTCAATATAAATTTAAAATTTAATTTGTTTGGGTTTATTCAAAATTTAAGCAAACCAAAAAAAAATGGGCAAAACCAAAGAAAAGTTGGTGAAAGGCGTTCACCGTTTAATTGGCAGACAGCAAAATACAAAAAGAAAAATCAGCTACTGGCAAACAAGTGAACTTTAGCACTTTTATGATTATTTTTTTATTTTAACAAAAAATATTTTTGTTTTTAAACAAAAAATAAACATAAATATTGATGGTAAAAAGTTTACTTACCCGCAAATTTTGTTAAAGGAAGGTAATTTTCATTAAAGTTCGATGGAAAGGGGAGGATTTAAAGTAAAAAAAAAACTTTGGACAGCTTTTAAGCAAACTGTATATTTGTTAGAAATGAATATAAAATTTACGACTAATAAATTTTTTTTATTAAAAAAGTTTTTGGCTTTTTTCTTTTAATACTTTTTAATTATTATTTTATTACTTTTTAGGTTAAATTTTTCATTCTTCTAAAATGTCTTGACTTTGATTTATTTTATTTGAATAGTTTTTACCAATAAAAATACGAAAAAATACTGTTATTGAATTAATCTCAATTTCCATTGTTTTTCTTTTAAGCGAAAATTTATTAAACTTGATTTATGGCGACAGTGACAGTGGGATTTTTGGTTTTTATTTTTAAATTTAAAACAAAATTTTCCACAATGTCGCCCAAAAAGCTCTAAAAAAGCAACATACTGACAATTTCAAGATTAAGGAGACTGAAGAAATAATTTGACGTGCAATATTAATTTTATTTATGGGAAAATATTTTCAAAGTGAATGTTTAATTAAATATGGGATTTCTATCAATGGGGGTTAAAAAATTTACTTTGCACTGAATGAGACTTTTAGCTGCTTAAAAACAAAAAATATTTTCTAAAAAAATTGTCGAAACTAAAGGGTGGTCCAACTAAAATGCATGATGTTAATTGTGAGTCACACTTTAACGTCAAGTTCTTTGCCCAACTTAATTTGACATTTCTTTGTTTCAGTGTTTGATAAATTCAACCGTGGAAAGGTAGACAAGTGCGCAAGCAGCGCTTTAAGATTGTTGAAACCTTTTACGAAAATGTGATTTCAAATTAAAATGCCTTTCGTGAGTTGTTTGTTCAGCATAACTGACCAAATGTATCCACAATCGGGAGAATTATGCGAAAATTCCAACAAACCGGCTGCACCTGTGGTGCATGCTGGCCCAGCGAAGCAGCGGGCCGTAATGATTCGAAAAAAAATAGGCTAAGCAGATACCTTGAATGATGTTCGCTATAGCGAGATGATAACAGACTTGTTATGGCCTGAAACCGAGGATGTGGACCTGGACGATATGTGGTTCCAAATAGGATGGTGCCACTTACCACACAGAAAACGAAACAATGGCTCTTTTGCGCGAGAAATTCTATAGCCGTGTTATCCCACGTCGTGGTGATGTTAATAGGCCGTTACGATCATTTGATTTGACGCCGTTGGACTTCTTTCTTTGGGGATATTTAAGAGAAGAAGTGTACTTCAGTAAGCCAAGAACAATTCTAGAGATAAGGCATGAGATAATTTGGCACATTAACGTCATTGAACCTCAATTATGTCTCAGAGTCATTGAAATTATGGACCATCGGTTAGATCTATGCCACCAAAGCCGTGGCGAGCATTTTACCGATATTTTGTTTCAGATATAATTGTAATAGATCCTTCTTTCATAATAAAAACTTTTTGTTTTATTTACAATTTACATCGTTCGTTTTGGTTGGGCCAACCTTAAGAACTACTTTTTCTAAGGGCAGGTTGCCTGAAACAGAACCACATTTACTATGGAATTTTACTATTAAACAAAGTCACATTTTCACTTGTCTTTTTCTATGAAAAAGTTGTCTTAAACAGAGCAACATTTTGTATTGAAAAATTGCCTTAAGCAATGCAATTTTTTTATGAAAAAGTTATCTGTAATAAAGCTACTTTTTGTATAGAGAAGTTGTCAGAAACAGAGCAACTTTTTCTATGGAAAAGTTGTCAGCAACAGAGCAACTTTTACTATAACGAAGTTGCCAGCAACAGAGCAACTTTTTCTATAGAGAAGTTGTCGGCAACATAGCAACTTTGCTCATGCAAAAGTTGCCGGTAACAGAGCATAATTTGATATAAAAAAGTTGTTGGAAATAGAGCAATTTTTTCTATAGAAAAGTTATCTGTAAGCGCTGGTTCACAATCTTTAAGTTTTAGTCGTCAAGCTGTTCATTTTTAGGAGAGAGAGGAAAATAAATGTCATTCTTTTTTCCCTTCTCTCCTAAAAGCTTAGGACTTGATGTCTAAAACTTGAAGAGTGTGAACCAGCACTAACAGCGCAACTTCTATGGAAAAAGTTGTCTGCAACACAGAAACTTTTTAAATAAAAAATTTGTCTAAAACAATTCCACATTTTCTTTAATCAAGTTGTCTGTAATAACGCAATATTGTAATCCGGAAATTACACAAATATTCCTCTCATTAAAACAAATATATTTTGCAATTACTTTTCTTTTATTTCTTAAGAATCCTCTTGATTTTCTTACAATGAATTTCAATCATAAAGCACAAAAATCCCATTAAGATACCCACAATCCAAAAGCAAAAAGGATACCAAAAATGTTCTATCGTCATAGAGGCAATCGCATGGTTATCATTGAGAATTTTCTTATCAGCACTTGCAACACCATTCCAATTACATTCCTTTTTAATTTTATTGACAATTCCACTCTCCTTGAGCAGTAACAAGTATTTATTTAAATCCTCAAATACTGGCATTCGATGGGGTACAGAAAGGAAAAATATCTGGCAAAACATAATCTCATCCAAAAGCTTGGATTTGCACTTGTTCAAATAACGCTGATGCAGCAAATAATAATTGACCACATTGTCAGGGGCAGAAACTGTATTTATATGGACTTTCAAGTCGCAATGATTGCACATTATTTTGGTATAATTGCCTGATATTGCCTGATGGTATATAATTGAAGAAAAATCCATTTGCTGATAATACTGAACATCCAAACTGTTTTTATAGATGAAAAGATTAGTTTGGCTTTTATCTTCGAGGGATTTTAATTCAGGTTCATAGAGTTGGGTAACTAAAAAACGGGATAAATAGCAGTGATAAAAATTGAGAAGAAGCAAAGTTGAGGCGAGATTTATGAGCACCAAAAAGACATTAAATAATTTATTTGATTTCTTAAAACCACTATAAGGTAAAGCAATAACTATTGCCAATGTCTCCAGCAAGGAACTCTGTTGACTTAATTGGTTGTTCGTGTTGTTGTCATAGCCAACAAGGCAAAATATGATGATGGCTATTAACAGAACTATAAGCCACACTCCTGTCTTGAATGGTTTTATTAAAAAAAGACCTCCGTCTATCTCCTTAGCAGTAGGTGCAATTAAACAGTGATTAATTATCCATAAAGAATTAGTGGCTCCATTGAAGTCGTTCACAAATATGAAGTAAGTTAGGAAATCCAAGCCGTTTTCCCTTGATGCCTCCAAGCCTCCTTCCTGGGTCATATTCAATGACCACACATGAATGTTATACAGATTCATGCTGCTATTATGATGAAAAATAAAATGCTCGATAATTTTATAGAAAAAACCATTGTGTATTATGTTGCGATATGTGCAGCTGATACCAGGAGTCCAGGAGTAATGTTGAACATTTTTTATATATGATCTTTTCCGAAACATAGAGACATTATGTAGCTCTAAAATCTCTATCTTCGGGAAAGCATTGTAGGTAAACAATTGCTTTCGTTGCCAGAGTAGGACATTTACGAACCGCTTTTGCCAACATTCCTCAAATATTGCCTCCAGAGAATGAAACTGTTCGGCATTATTATCAAATATTATAAAAATATAAGACAGGTGTAGTTTCCAAAATAATTCTTCCATAAATTCGAAGCATGTTTTAAGATTTTCATAATCTAAATAGACAATAGTTAGACAGTGTCCACTGGTGAATTCCCGAATTGCAGTGCAGTTTGTTTGAAACTCATTTATAACTATTTTAGGAGTTTCTGTTACTCTTAATAACTCTCCAAACTCCTCTCGCTTACCGTCAGATTTAGGCGTAAGAAAAATATTTAAATCAAATTTATATACTTGATTCAGTAACTGTAGAGCTTCTGTTTTTGAAATCACATTCGCAGTTGCGTTGAAAAAGCTTAGCCACAAAACAAAAAGCTCAAAGCTTATTTTAAGATTAGAAACTGTTAACATCTTCATTGTCTTTTTAAAAGTGTCAACTATGCAGAATGTGTCAGGTAGTTTTATATCCTACCAACTTTTTTTTAATTCAATTAGGATAATAAGAATATTAAAAGTTCACACCTTTCTTGTCTCTTAATTTCTTAATGAGAAAATGAATTAACAAATTAATCAAAATTACAACCCTTTTCTTAACTAATAGTATACTGATTTATTAATTAATTAACATATTTAATAAAAAAAAAAGTTTTCAAAATAATAGCCTTTAATTTAGGGGGTATTTACACGATGTCTTTTCAGACATGTCGAACTAACACATTTGTTTTGTTAGTAGGCAATTGGGTAAGAGAAAAAGATGGGTTGCCAAATAGACACGAAATGAGTTTTTATGTCATGTCATAAATCATAAGTCATAAATTAGTCATGATAACAGACATGTTTGGAAAAACACTGTGAACACGCAAAATGTTTTTGGAAGCACGTAGAGAATAAATAAAACCTAAATGTCTGAAAAGACTGCCTATAAATTCAGCCTTACTTGTATCAAGTTAAATTTAAAAAAAGGTTGTTTTTATAAAAGCATATTTTTTTAAACAGAAAAGTTGTTTTAAGCAGCAAATTTAAAAAAAAGTAGTCTTGGATAGTACTGAAAAGTCCATTAATTTTTCACCACTTGTGGTAGAGTTCGGCTTGAGATAGGACTATCTGCCATTTTCCAAAAGCGTAAAGCATAGATAGCTCCCGCTACAAGAGTTTATAGTTTTGCCGAATTATACAATCAAATTGCTACCTGGGTGTGATGGTGCCTCTCAAACTCGGGTGCGGATAGTTAACTTGCTACCAATATGTATTGGATACACCATGAGAATGGCCATAATGGCTGGTGCTTTTGTACAGCCTTTTCACAATCTGTCTATAGAAAAAAATCCATGCAGAGGAATTGTTTCTATAGAAAATTTGGCGGTAGCCAACAAGTGTTTCTTAGACAAAATAGGTCGGTAGCCAATTAACATTAAAAAAAAAATTGTCGATTACCGATACGTAAAATCTTTTTTAACAAAAATTTCTGGCAGCAGTGGTATATTTATAATCGAGTATTTGCTTATGGTTAAAGAATATTTTCAAGTATTTGAGAAAAATTTTCTCTAGAGGACAAGAATATACAGTAAGGGACAAAAATTGTTCACAAAATTAGTGTTATTGGCAAAATAGGCTATAAATTTTTGTTTTATTTATGATTATTTAATTTTTTTTAAATATATGAAATGTATAACATTAAAAGAACCTAAAAATAAAAAGTTTTCCAAAAAAATATGTGTTCATAATATTTTACACGGTACATATTAGTATTAAGTTCTGAGTGTGAACAATTATGACCGCTGTTAGAGATTATTGTTGTATTTGGGTCCTAGTTTGTGGTGTGTTGTCCCTTTGCTCTTTTAAGCTACCTAAAACCTTTTTAACATACTTTTACAAAAGTTTTTAGCATTTTCGGCTTTATTTTTCCAAGCTTTAACGGCAAATTCCCAAACATTATATGCAGTGTTAGGCGGGTTCCTTTTGAGCAAACAAAATTTGGAGTTTTGGAACGGACCAAAGGCTCTCAATTGGGTACATCTCTGGCGAATAATTAGGTAAATTTATTGTCGAATTTTTATTGTCTTCAAACTAACTTTTAGCTATTTCTGAAGTATGTTTAAGATCGTTGTCCTGCATAATGATATCACCCTGTCATGGTTCTAAGTCGAATATGGCTAATCTTGGAATCTACGGGTCTTCAATTATGGTAATGTAGTACTTGGCACACATTTTTCTTCTAAATTAGCGGAGTACTCGAGGCTGGATCCCGCGAAAACAATCTCAAGTCATTTATGAGATCATCCAAATTTTAATATTTGGAATTATTCCGCTCTTTTACGCTAACTCTTTTACGCCAGCCATGTTTACTGCCGTCCGACTGGCTCCAATCTCACAATTTTTGTCCGATCTAAGCATGTTACACGCATTGAATCTTAAAAACTGAATTTTTCTTACTTTTTTGCAAACTTCAGCCGTTATCAGCTTTTATTTTTGCTAAAAGGTGGGTTGTCGCTCTTTATTCTAGCTACTAATATACTTGAACTTAACTCATTAGTGCGCAGAGTCCCTTATAAGGGACACTCGAATTTTCTACTGTAGCACTTTCAAAAATTATAATTTTTAAATATCAAGTTAGCAATGCCATTACTGACATTCCAGCAAAGAACGTCTTATTTCATTTGTTTCAACTTTTCTTATTTCTGTGTTGTATTTTATGCAAAATATGGAAAATCCATTTATGAAAAAACAAATATCTCGAGACGGGTAAGAAAAATTGGAATATATTAAATATAATGTGAATATTTGTTATTTTCTGTGTGATGTTATTTGTAAATAAGTGTAATGATTCAATTGATATAAAAAAAATATGACAAAATGTTATGCCCCGCGCATATAGTGACTTTGAGTGCAACGTCCCCTAAAAGGGACACTGCGCCCGTGGTACAATTGTGATACCAAGATCGAGCAAATATTTTTTCATATATTGACTTACAGTTTTTGAAATATTGGATGAACTGACTACCTTTGAAGATAATATTTTCAATGACTTTGACATTGACGCAATTCCACCATTATATGGAGCCGATACTGAGCTAGATACCGATGAAAGCGATGATGGCATAAAGCAAATCTTAATCATCTCGGTCCAACATTATTATTTACAGAATGTGAAGAAATTACTGCGACCCTTATCATATATCGGAATATGTACTTCAGGCACGATAAGAGAAGGGCGAAGAGAAAAATGTCCTATTCGCACAATCCCGGTAATGAAAAAAGAAGAAATGAGACCTGTAAATCACATATTTACAAAAAAATGTAAGCATATTGCTCACACGATGGAATGTTGTCACAATTGCAACACATTTTGATGTCAATGAAAAAGGATCATCCCAACGATTCGTTAAAGGAAGGGATGCTGTAGGTATTTTCAAACCAAATGTGTTTCATCGATATAATATGGACATGAAGGTGTTGATAGGACGCAAGAGTTAGTTGTAGTCTACCGCTCGCGAATCAGACAAAAGAAATGGTGGTGGCCAATCTTTGCATATCTCATTGATGCCTCATTCTTTAATGCATGACTGCGGATGAAGAAGTTAGATCCCAATGATCCGACAAGTGCGTCTCTTCTTATTTTTCGCCGAAATCTTGCTACATCCTACCTTGTAACGTATGGTACTCCATTTATAAGAGGTTCGCGCACTAACAAAGTGACGGCAGAAACACGATATGATAGCAGAAACCACCATATTGAATATTCAAAAACTGATAAACGATGTCGACATTGCGGAAAAAACAAACTTCATTTGCAATAAATCTGAAAACGGGCTTCAGGATGATTTCAAATTAATCATACGCCAAGTGTACCTACTGCACAGTGTCCCTTAAAAGGGACGGTCCATAACTCCAAAACTATAAGTTTTTTTTAATAAAATGTTTTTGAACCAAATTAATCACATCATTTTTATTAATTATTAGTAAAAATAATTGGGGGGAAAGTGGCCAGGGAACTTCGTCCACTAATGGGTTAAGCAACTTTGTACGATTTTAGTGCTTACATCTAAATTGTACTCAATACTCAGTATTTGCCGGACCTTAATAGCTATATTGACTACACCTGTAACAATAAGTTGCTTTGATTCGCGACAATCTTTTGGCGAAAGTTTTTTTTGGGCGACCAGCTTTGTTGCTTTTGGTATCCAAACTACACTTTTTTTTATTTTACATTAAAATCTCACTGAAATGTTTATTTTTTGTGATCTTGCGATGTGAGACTCCCTTTTTTAAATTTTTCACAATGCTCTGTTTTAAAAGTGCCGCTTTTGACTTACCGTTCTTGAAGAAACTAGGCAAAAATTTAATTGCTCAAATTTTTTTTGCAAATTTTAAAAATATTTAATATTAAGAATTAATTTACAGCCAGGCCCACGATGTCACACGTTAACGTTCGCATAGAAAATTACATTTAAAACAAAAACAATTTCTAAAATTTGTTCGTGGGCCTGGCTGTTAGTCACTTTAAAACAGTGATAACCAAGCCCCGAACTAAAAAAGCCCCGAACGCACGCACACAAAGATATTATGTGCTTGTGTGCGGTCGCAAAGACTGATGATAGTCTAATGTTTTGAAACGAACAATCTTGTAATATACATGTAAATTGCCGACCGTGTCTGTGTGAAAAATACGATTATTGACTGGCTCGCGAGTCTATGGAGTGGTTATCACTGCTTTAAAAGCAAATCCCACAGATAAAACTTGAAATTTTTTTGGAATTGTTATGAAAGATTCACACAGGGTCAATATTGTTCACACATATGGTTTGGATATTAACTTAGTATAAATATAAAAACTAACGGTACTTTTGAAAATAAGTTAACATAGTTTTATTAAAAAATGTAGAAGGCCATACAATAGTTTTAGAAAGTTTACAAGTTGAAACTTTAATAGTTTTCATGATATACATACATTTTTATAATTTCGTGAACAATTTTGTCCCTAACTGTATATTCAAAAGAAATTTCTGGCAGCAAAGTAATATTTTCAAAAGAATATTTGCTTATAACGTATAGATAATTTCGATTCAAATTTTTTGTATCGGAGGATTATTTTGTATGGAAGATTTCCTGGTGAGGGAAACATTTTTTCTTCCGAAATTTGCTGGTAGCTAAGCAACATTATTTAAAGAAAATTCACTGGTAGCTAAGCAACATTTCCCATAGAAAATTCATCAATAGCAAGAGAATATTTTCTCTAGAAAAAATGGCAAGCAAAGGATTATTTGCTATAAAAAATTTGGCGGTAGCCAAGCGGCATATTTTTATTGAAAATCTTGTTTATAAAGTTTACTGGTAGCAGTGGTATATCACTTAAAGAATATTTACTTATAACGATTGAATAATTTCTATTCCTTACACCTGGTATTATTTAAAGAAAATTCACTGGTAGCTAAGCAACATTTCCCATAGAAAATTTATAAGTAGCAAGAGAATATTTTCTCTAGAAAAAATGCCAAGCAGCAATTATTTGCTATAAAAAATTTGGCGGTAGCCAAGCGGCATATTTTTATAGAAAATCTTGTTTTTAAAGTTTACTGGTAGCAGTGGTATATCACTAAAAGAATTTTTGCTTATAACGAATGAATAATTTCTATTCCTTACACCTGGTATTATAAAGAAAGAATAATTTATATTCCTTTATAAATAATATCAGAGATATTTTTTCTATAGACGATTTCCAAGCAACAGAAAAATATTTTCTATAGAAATTTTCTGGTAGCAAAGGAATACTTTTTATAAAAAATTTCTGGATTTCCTGGTAGCAGAAAAAATTTTAACCAAAGAAATTTACCGGTAGCTAGCAAACATTTTCAGTAGAAAATATGCAAGGCAGAGGAAGTTTTCCTATAAAAAATTTAGCGGTAGCCAACTTTTGTTTATAAATAAAGTAGCAGTGGTATATTTTTAACAGAATATTTGCCTACAACGAATGAATAGTTTCTTTTCTTTATATCTGGTACAATAAATTTATTTTCTAGAGAAGCTTTCCTGGCAGCAGAAAAATTTTTTCTACAGAAATTTTCTAGTAGTAAAGAAATACTTTTTATAGAAAATTTGCTGGATTTTCCGTTAGCAGAAAAATTTTTTCTACAAAAATTTACCGGTAGCTAAGCAACATTTTCTATAAAAAAATATTTTCTTTAGAAAATATGACAAGCAAAAGAATATTTCCGATAAAATATTTGGCGGTAGCCAACTCTTGTATATAAATAAAGTAGCAGTGGTATATTTTTATCAGAATATTTACTTACAACGAATGAAAAGTTTTTTTTTCCTAATATCTAGTATCATAACGAAAAAAGAATTTCTATTCCTTATATCTTGTACTAGAGATATCTTTTCTATAGAAGATTGGCTGGCAGCAGAAAAATATTTTCTGCAGAAATTTTCTGGTAGCAAAGGAATATTTTTTATAAAAAATTTGCCTGCTGTTGGCAAATTTTAAAAAATATATAAAGTAACTATCTGTTACGAAAACTACTTTAAGGTAAGCCCCACCGTCAATGCCATACGATGGGCAATTCTAAGCTTTATTAGTCCTTATGGGAAATCAAAATCAGCTGAAATGTGAAATAACATAATTTTGCCACACCCCTTTTCCTCTCAATTCTCCGTCCGTAGCCCAAAAATCCAACTTTTTCAGGCTATAATCCATTGTTAGGATTATAAGCTAGGCAAATTCAGCTTCATATCTCATAAGTGGGCTTAAGTTTAAGCTAAATTAATAAAAAATTCAATTTTGCACGCATCTTTATGCTCTTAATTGTCCGCCTACAGGCCAAAAATCAGCGGGCTTCAAAAAGCTCTCAATAGACAAAACAATATATATTTTTAATAGAAATTTGATGTTAATAATTTGCGACCTTTTATCTACAAAAATAACTGCATTTTCCCCCACTTTATTAAATCAAAGTCTCCAATGCCTTCTGGTCAAAACAATTTAAAACTCCAGTATAATTATCAAATCATCTTTAAAACACAAATGATTAAGTTTTTATGTATTCTGCATGCTGAAGATGCACAATAAATATTTTGCCACTTCCACAGTTTTTCTTCATCATCTTTCACGATCATCTTGAAAAAAATTTTATTTCGTATAATTGCAACGCTTAGTTGCACCTTAATTTGAGGTTTTTTTTTTCTGTAAGTCGTCTTGGGTTGTTTGTTCCCCCACTTTAGTGACGTATATACATCTTGATTATTTATTCGGTTAGTGGGTGTTAGTTTTGGAGGACTTAGACCGCCATTGCAAGCGGCAAAAAGGTGTTGCAATTTAAATTAAAGTTAATTTGTATGTTGTCTTAAAAAACTTTATTTCGAATTTGTATTTTTTTCCCCCAGATTTTTAGTTTCATTTTTATTCAGCATTAAATTGTTGTATCATTGGGACGCTGATTTGTTAAACATGTGCTGATATTTGGTTGGTAGTATGTGTTATTTGTTGTTCGTAATTATTTATTAGTTGTTTGTTGTTATTTCTTGTTAATGATGTTTTTGTGGGGTCGGACATGGTGATGAATTGCAATTAAGTAGAGCAGAAATTTTCAATGTTTCTTATAGGGTCTTGGTAAAAAGTGGCAATAATTGAAATAGACATTAATTTATAATTATTGCATTCGTTTTTGCAAAATACAGTTTAGTAATATTTGTAAGAGCTTAAGAAATTTGTTTGGCTAAAAAACATAAGTGTGATTATTTATGTGTCTTAAAACATATTTATTCATATACATTTCTATGGACACTTAAAAAAAGAGAAGGAAACTATAAAAAATATTTGCATAGTGACCCTAATTTTTTAAATAAGCACTGACCCAAATTGTAAAACATTCTCTATGTAAAACTTAATGGAATACATTAGCAATCAAAAAATTTGCCAGAGGCCAGGTTAAAAAATGGTAACCTGATAAAATTTTCTAAAGAAAATGTTCTGGTAGGCAGGAAATATTTCATATATAAAATTTTCTGGTAGCCGGTTAACATATTCTTTAGAAAATGTGCTGGTTTAAAAAAAAAAAGGTTTCTAGTAGCCTGCTTAAAATGTTTTTAAAAAAATAAACGGGCTCTCAGGTTACATTTTTTTTTTAATTTTCCTGAGAGCCAGTTAACATTTTCCAAAAAAAATTTCCTCAAGGTCGGGTTATATATATTCTGTAGAAAATTTTTAGGTATCCAGGGAAATATTTCTATATAAATTCTAGTGGAAGCAGGGTAACAATATTTTTAGAAAACGTCCTGGTAGCCGGACAAGATTTAAAAAAAAAAAATAAATGGGCATTATTTTAAACTGGAAAACATTTTCTATATAAGATTTCCTGATATCTGGAATACATTTTCTATAGAATATTTTTTGGTAGCCGGACTAAATTTTCTATAGAAAAAGTTCTGGTAGCAACTCAAAATTTTCTATAAAAAATTTTCAGATATATGGACTACATTTGCTATCTTTAGTAATTTTTTTTCGTTGCCGTACTAGGTTTTTAATAGAAAAATTTCTAGTAGCCTGCCTTAATTTTCTATATTAAATTTATTGTAGCCAGACATGAGTTTCTATAGAACATTTTGGGGTTGACACACAAGATTTTCCAAAAAAAAATTCTGGTAGCGGCACAAGATTTTCCACAAAAATTTTTTCTGGTAGCGGTACAAGATTTTCTGGTAGCCAGATAAGATTTTCTATAGAAAATTTTCTGGTGGCCAGACTGGATTTCTCTATAGAAAATTTTCTGGTAGCCAGACTTGATTTTATAAAGAAAATTTTCTGATAGCAAGACTTGATTTTCTATAGAAAATTTTCTGGTAGCCAGACTTGGTATTCTATAGAAAATTTTCTGATAGCCAGACTTGATTTTCTATAGAAAATTTTCTGGTAGCCAGACTTGGTATTCTATAGAAAATTTTCTGTTAGTAAGTCTAGATTTTCTATAGAAAATTTTTTGGAAGCCAGACTAGATTTTCTGGTAGCCTGACTAGATTTTCTATAGAAAATTTTTTGTTAGCCAGACTAGATTTTCTATAGAAAGTTTTTTGTTAGCCAGACTAGATTTTCTATAGAAAGTTTTTTGTTAGCCAGACTAGTTTTCTATAGAAAATGTTTTGTTAGCCAGACTAGATTTTCTATAGAAAATTTGTTGGTAGCCAGGATAGAATAGATTTTCATAGACAATTTTCTGGTAGCCAGGATAGATTTTCTAAAGAAAACTTTCTGGTTTCCAAACAAGATTTCTTTAGAAAATTTTCTGGAGCAAAGCAAGATTTTCTTTAGAAAATTTTCAGGTAGCCAAACAAGATTTTCTATAAAAAATTTTATAGTAACCGGGAAGACTTTCACTAGAAAATTTTCTGATTGTCTTACATGATTTTTTATAAAAAAATTTCTGGTTGTCGGACATGATTTTTTACAGAAAATTTTCTGGTTGTCGCCATGATTTTCTATAGACAATTTTCCGGTTGTCGAACAGGATTTTCTAAAGAAAATTTTTTAAAAGTAAGAAAACATATTCTAAAGAAAAGTTCCTGTTGACTGGACAAAACTTTTAATAGAAACATTTATGGTATTCCGACAAGATATTCTATAGAAAGTTTTTTGGTAGTCAAACAAGATTTCAAAAGAAAATTTTCTGGTAGTCGGACAAGATTTCTATAAACAATTTTGTAGTAGCGGTACAAGATTTCCTAGAGAAAATATTGTGTTAGCTGGTCCCGATTTTCTGCAGATAATGTTTTGGTAGCATGGAGTGATTTTCCATAGCACTTATGACTGTAGAAGGTCCAGATTTTCTTAAGAAATCATGCCACTAGTCAAACTTGATTTTCTATTTGAAATAAAGATTAATTTCAAAGAAATTTGCCGGCAGCCTATTAACATTTTCAATAGAAATATTGCCTGTCGACAGTTATCGGTTTCTAAAAAAAAAACCTTCTGGTAGCCTGTCAAAGATTTAATTGAAA
This sequence comes from Pollenia angustigena, assembly GCA_930367215.1. Classification (NCBI taxonomy): domain Eukaryota; kingdom Metazoa; phylum Arthropoda; class Insecta; order Diptera; family Polleniidae; genus Pollenia; species Pollenia angustigena. The sequence goes on along the minus strand of OV884060.1, from coordinate 145,489,978 downwards.
TTATTAAAAAAAATTTATATTTGTTTTATTATATTTTTGATGTATGTATTTAACAAAATTGTATATATAATATATAATATATTATACATATGTATATGCAAATGCGGTTCATTGTGAATCCCTTCAATATAGAGGAAGAAGAGAGAAGTGAAGAAGAAAGGAGATGACAGATGATAATAGAAATTACCAATATTTAACTTAAAAACCGCCTTTAAAAAAAGAGAATGATACATATAAAATTTGTAATATATTTGTTTTCTATTTACCTCCTGTTTGAAATTTTAAACAATAATAATGAAATACATATTTTTTCTTTCATTTACAGATTTAATAAAAAGCGAATACTTTTTATTGTTTTTATTGTTTCAATTATTTTATGGTAAGTTTTACATTTGTTTAGGCAAAATATTTAAATTTTTAACGCAAAACAATTTTTTTTTTTTTTTTAATTCAATGTCAAAATAAAAAATGAGCATTTTTAAAAGAAATAATTACAATTGAATTTACTTTTATCCCACATCATTTTTTGATTGCATAATCTTACTTTAATTTGTAATTTAAAATCAATTCATATTAGCAGAGTTCAGTGTTTAATGCAAATGGTCTGGCGGAAGTACAAATGCAAAATATTTTAGCTTTTGTTTGTAATGCAACAACAAAATACACAGAATTGCAATTATCATATTGTTGCAATTCTGTAAAACTGTTTATATTTTCTGCAAAGTGTATTGCGTTTGGATCCCTGATTCTTGAACAGCTGATAGTTGTAAACATAAATATAGAATCGTCAAACCGTTCTTCTAATGCTTGGATAATATTGTTTTTTTGCGCAGCTTTGTGGCATTTCAAAACAATTTCTCTAAATAATCAAATACCTTTTTGTAAATTTTCACGATCAATAACTCTGTTTATTAGCTGTTACCCAAACAAACAGTTGCAACCTAAAACGTACCAAGCACTGAATACCGCTAATATTTTCCTAGCAATCATTGTAATGTTTTTTTGCTTGTCATATTATTTAATTAAATTTCAAATTAATTCTTTCGTCTTATACGAATTCGGAAAAAACATTTTTTTAATAACTATTGTATTTAACCCAACTCAAAAACTTTTTATTTGTGGTTTAAATTCCAATCCTCTTAACCATGAATGGGTTTGTTATTTACAAAAACAAACAAAAATACTTACGACAACTTAAATTTGTTTGATCTGATTAATGTCAGAATTGGACATTTGCAAGAGTTTTTTTTTTAAATCTAGTGAGTTATTTACCAAATAAAAAATATAATACGATTAAAAAAAAAGTTTAAACAATTATCACAAAAGACGCTTATTCAAAAAAAACGCTAAAAATGATTCTATGAGAGTGCATAGAAAAATTGTCCTAAAAATCATTGATGGAATGGGCCTATTAAAGTATGAAGGCTTTATAGATTGTAATTTGACTTAGAATACACATTTAGGGATGAAACGACACCTCTAAGGTATCGATACTTTTACTCAATGTGGTATCGCTCGTAAAGTATCGCTACCTACTTAATATCGAAAAAAAGTATCGATACCTACTTGTATCGAAAAAAAAGTATCGATACTTACTTGTATCGGTACTTGTATCGTTTGTATGATAAAATAATAGAAAGCAGCATTTAAAAACTTTCTTATCAGTGTTTTAGTACTATACAATACAATAAGAACGACGTCCTATTAGAATTTTTGTGAAAAATGAAAAGCGTAAAGATTGAGACCATTTTTAGTTACCAACTAGTACCAATTTCGTTTCGAAAAATCTTTTTTATCTTAGGAAACATAGAACGTTCAGGATAACAACCTTCATTCACCTTTTATTTCAATCAACAATTTCACTATGTATTTATTTTAAATGTTAATATATATTTTATTTTTAAATTGATAAATATTTAATAAAGAGTGGTACAACAATAATCCATGATGTTAATTGTGAGTCACACCTTTGTTTCAGTATTTGACTACTTCTGCCATTGAGAGATACATAATTGAGCAGCGCGTTAAGATTGTTAAAGCCTTTTACGAAAATGGGCGTTCAATCAAAATGCATTTCGTGCACATCGTGATTTTTTTGGTCAGCATAGTCGACCAACTGTGTCCCCAATAAGGAGAATTGTGCGCAAATTTCAGCAAACCTGGTCTATAGGAAATGGGAAAACAGTACAGTACTTCTTCGAAAATGAGGTCGGTCAAGCAATTACCGTGAGAGGTGTTTGCTATCGCAAGATGATTACGGGCTTTCTATAGCCAGAATTTGAGGAAATAGACCTAGACGATATGTGGTTTATAGGTGTTAACTAGGGATGTCAAACGGGACCAGGTTTTTTGACACCCGGGATTCGGGATTTGTAATTAAAAAAACGGGATCCCGGGACGAATCGGGATTTCATATGTAAAAGCCAATTTGTAAAATTCATATAATTATAATTGATTGTTTATTTATAAGCAGGGAAACCAGAAATATGCTCTAAAAACCTCGTTTTATGCGCATTAAATATGCAGTAAAAACTGGAAAATATGCCCTGAAAAATGTTTAAAATATGCCCTTAAAGTTAAAAATTGCTCATTTGAAGACACAATAATTAACAATTTAGTAACAAAATTTAAAACAAAAACCTTAAAATATTATCGCTTAAGCCCATATTAGGTTTAAACTAATATAAGAGATGTTTGCGCCGAATATTATCTAGATATTAACATCCATATGGGTTTTTGTCTTGTTAACAAATATTTACATTTAAAAGGAAGTTAAAGCTTTTTAAGGATAGGAGCTTTGTGCAAATGTAAACCGATTCGAAAATAATTTAATTTGCAGTTAAATATTTTTGGGACGAATTTAATTTAAATACCATCGTAATAAGATAGCTTACGGACACAAAGAGTCTAATTTGGATGTGAAATTATATACCGATTCTCATCACTCACTACGAAGTCTATCGTCCACATTTGATCAAATTATATACAAAATTGGAACTTGTACTTTGCGCAGAAGGCTAACATGGACAGACAACCAGCCAGACGGACGGATGGACATCGTTAGATCACTTTAAAAAGTGATTCTCAGTCGATGGGAATACTATAAGATTGGTCTAGATAGAAATCGCATAACATTTATCCTTAATGACAACCTGCTTTGTCTTACAATTTTAGAGTAAAAATTAAATGTAGATGTTAAAATTGATTTATCAGATTTTCGAAATCTAAAAAAATTAATTTATTTGCAGCGAAAGCTATTGTAGGCATCTAAAAAAATTTAATGTGTATCAAAATATGCCTTAAAAAGGCAAAATATGCGCTATTAACCTAAAATATGCTGCAAAAATACTATTTTAACTAAATAATGCAAAAAAAATGCTGCAAACGATAAAATATGCAAAAATATGCACTAACAAATCGATGCCAAAATTCATAAAAAGCTCTAAAACGGATAAATATATTGTTTCTGCCTTCATTGGTCGCACAAGGAAAAACATGCAATTGCATATTTCTGGTTTCCCTGTTTATAAGTATTAAAACAAATTAATTCATGAAGAATATTAAACTCATTACAAAATAAAACAGTTTAATGTATTCTTTTAAAGTAATATGGAAGTATTATGTATTAAAACTTATATTGTAGAAAGCTTCTAAAACAAATTAATGACGTTTGATAACACTATGCTAGTTGAAAAAAACAGACAAGCCGGGCACATGGCGTTTAAATAATTCGGGTACACTGAATCCAGTGGTGCCCTTCGTTTGTTTTAGGTTGGCTCTGGTTTTCGAGATATACCGTTATTTCGAAAATGGAGGAGGTAACACAACATATATTTTCAATTCCTTTATTTATAAAAATTTTGATTACAATAGTAAAAAAAGTTAAATAAAACGTTCAATTTGAACTTAGGGCGCCAATTTGAACTTAGGGCGCCATACAACAACATACATTCGCATAACTCAAAAACCCTTTAGATTATTGAAAAAACTAAAAAAACCGAAATTCTGCAATAAAATTATTAAATAACTGCTATCTAATTGAGGTCAACAATACATCATATCCCAGTAGGGCCGTCTGCTGGGCATTTATGGGTCTTTTTCTTCAATATATTTCTAGTCTGCATTGAACATTTTGTATGGGAGCCCCCCTAAGGAATATAGATAGCGGGTAGGTATGACAGAAATAAAAGATTGTGATGAAAAATAAAGTGGGGTCGGTCATACATTTTACCCATCTAGGGGCATCCTTAGAAAAAAGACCTCACCTTCTGATTTTGTTTTCGTTGTAACAAAAAAAAGGCATGTAACATTTATTCACTTGCGACTTTTTTTGTCACCAGTTAAAAATTAGCCATTAACAGTATGATTTAATATTAAATTTTTGAATTTTTACTAAGCCCAAAATCTCGGGCTTCGGGACTTAAATTTTTAGAATAATCACGGGATTTCGGTATTGGGGATCGGCGTCCCTAGTGTTTGCTGGTCAAACAAAAATTTAAGATTAATTTCAATACCAAAGTAAAACGATTACTTTTGCTCGATGCCGAGTATATTTTTACCAATACTACTTGGTACTCGGTTGCTAAGAATCGATTACAAAGCTACTTGGTACTTATATAAAAGTATCGAGTATGTACTTGTTTTTACTCGTATCGTTTCATCCCTATACACATTCAAATTAATATGAAAACTTATGTATGTTATAAAGCAGAAAAGTTGTTATGTTTGTATGTTTGTAAAAAATCTCCGGAAATGCCGCACAATACTTTGATGTAGAACAAAATTGTGCAAAAATAGAAGGAGCTAACCTAGACTAATAATATTTTGCATGGAGGTATATATGATAACTATAAACAAAATTTCAAGTTTTGAAAAAAATCCGTCAAAGGATTCATGTACCTCCCATATATCCTTTTTTTAAATTAAAATTGGCAACACTTTTTATGTTTTATTGTTGAAAATGACCAAATCTGTCTAAATAAAATGTTAAAATTGATGTGCTTACAGCCATGCCCATGGTGTCACACGTTAACGTTCGCATAGGAAATTACATTTAAAACAAAAACAAATTTTAGATATTGTTTTTGTTTTAAATGTAATTTTCTATACGAACGTTAACGTGTGACATCTGGGGTCTGGCTGTTAATTTTTTTAAAAATTCTAGCAAGGATTTTTGTATGATACAAACAATTTAAATATTTCATAATAAAATTCAACATTTTTCATTTTTCGAATTTATTCTATGAGCTAAATTTCAGTTATGTATTTTATAAAGCTTTTTTGTAATAGTTCTATTCCTTCAATTTTTCAGAAATGACTTTATACACTACTAGACTATTATATTTCTGAAAAATTGAAGGAACAGAACTATTACAAAAAAGCTTTATAAAATACATAACTGAAATTTAGCTCATAGAATAAATTCGAAAAATGAAAAATGTTGAATATAAATAATATAAAGTAACCTTCGGAAGGAAATAATTCCCAGTTTCTATTTCATAGCTAAAATATTTCATACAAAAGTATAAAAAACAAGTACAATTTGGTGTTCCGGAAAAAGCACAAAAAATGGCACTTAAACTCAAAATGTGGTGAATTTTTTTCTTTACATTAAAAGTTAGAGCAACGGAGCATATATTCTTTAAAAAAAAACTGATAAAACGGTGCACCTAGTATTATAAGTATTTATCGACCTTTTTTGATTACTCTAAATAGTTTTTATAGTTTTCTATACACAGGCTTTCAAGGTCATTAATTTAATGTAAATAAAAGATTATTTATTTCATTATCAATAAAATCCGACGTTTCGTTGGTATTCTTTCCAACTGCTTCAGGGATTGAGTTTTATTAAAATAATAATCTTTTTCGTCAGTTTACATCATTTATAAAATATATCACAGTATTTTACACTATTTTTTTTTAAATTTTAAGTAAATATTGACGATTTTCATATTTTTTCTAATGTCTAATAACGGTAGAGATTTTTTTATTGAATCTTTCTTGTCGAAAATTACAATATGTATTCAAAGCTTAATCCTAATTCTTATTTGTTAGCTGTTACCAATGTAACCGCTTTTCAGCGTCCGGTGACTTCGAACTTTATTAGATCCCGTGCGAGGTAGTTGGGATAGACCATTAGTTTATCTTTGTATTGGACTGAATACTTTTTAATTTCTTCCTGGATGGTAGCGATGTTAAGATCTCTGTGGATAATGTCATTGCGTATATACCATGGGGCGCAGACAATTTGCCGTAATATCCGAGACTGTCTTCTTTGTAGCTTCTGGATGTTTGATGCGCATGCAGTACCCTATAATTGGATGCCATATATCCATATTGGTTTTATGATAGACTTGAATAAGAGAACTTTGTTGTCTTACACAGTACAACACATGATTTGCCAACTCAATTCTGTGAACTGTATGTGAAATTAGACCCAAAAAGAAGAATTTCTGCATCATTCGTTTTGTCTTCTTACCTGCGATTTGAAGTTAGTATCGATTTGAAGTTAGTACTATCGTATAGGGGAATTTATCACGTTTTAGGCCCTGTTGTTTGACATAGCTCGACAACCACTAGCCCAATTTAGTTGAAATAAATTTTAAAAAATTAAGAATTACAATTCCCTTAATCTGTTCATATATTGTTTTCCTATACAAGTAACACTTTCGAAGTTAAAAATGAATGTATGAAGGGAAAAAATTATTTTTTGCCTAAAAATTTAAATTTTTTTTTTTTAAAATACATAAAAAATCCAAAATGGAAAAAAGTTTCAAGTCTAGTTATTTTTTCGCAAAGTCACATAACCTATGAGCAAAATGAGACAAAGATCATAAAAATCGATGCACGCGTTTGTCATTTATTCACAATTAAGTAAATGTATGAATTTCAAAAATTTGCTCGAGATATGCACAACATTATTTGGAGAAAACATTGACACCTTTTTCATGATTCTGAGAATTAAAAAAAAAAGGAATAAACAAAAGGTTATTTGATTTTTATGATTGCGGTAATAAATGTACGTGGACAATTAAACGGAAAGTGGACCTTTTTATTATTTGGGTTTTTCCGGTGGCTACCTATATGATTTTTTTACAGAAATTGCACCCACATTTAAGGGTGGTCATTATTTGGAAAGTTTTGCACAGTTTGAAACGTACAAGTGCTGAATCAGGTATATAGCCAGCCGCCCTTAAAATATGCGCCCATTTATAAGTACCTGGCAGTAAAATATTCAAAAATACGTAGTATTTATAGGTGTGCATTGATCGATTTTTGGCATTCAGCCAGTGCCGACGAACGCGAACAGTAAAAGTGATTTTTCTCCAGTTTTTTAAAAGTGAATAACAACAAAACATAAAATATATCAATATGGAAAACAACAAGTGCCCATATTTGGATGAATATTGTTACGTTTGTGGTCATATCGTCCGAAAAATACAGAAAAAAGATCGAAAAAATTTGTTTACTGAGCAATTCAAAACCGCGTATTGTAATTATTTCGATGAAGCAGATTTAAGTGGTGCAAATTTTACGCCGAACACAGTGTGCAACAGTTGTTATACTACCCTTCTAAAATGGATTCACGGAAAAAGTAGAAAGTTATCTTTTATGAAGCCAGTAATTTGGGTGGAAGACACAACTGGACATGATGAATCCAGGTGCTATGCATGCATAAATTTTCGTCCTGGATTAAACAGACAACAATTGAAAACAAAAGTATACACTGCTGCATTTACTGCCACACTTCCAGTGCCCTGCTGATACCGATGCACCTAAACCTCCGAGTGCGGATACTGTGTCCCTGCTAGCCGAAACCGTTTTCACCAATCCGACCGATTTGGATGATGCTGATTGGATACCCGATATTGAAAATAGTGCACCACAACCGCTACCACAAATCGAAATGGATTACATTGTGGCCAAGCTGGGACTATCACAACACGACTCCGAATGGCTGACATCATTTTTGAAGAGAAGAAAACTCACACAGCAAAATGTCAGCGCAACATCATACCGACAACGCCAAGCTGATTTTCAGAAATTTTATTCCGTTGACGAAGCAAATACGTTCACGTACTGCCATGATATCCCAGGTTTAGTGAAAAAATTGGGAATGGATTATATCGCTGGCGACTGGCGTTTATTCATCGATGGTTCAGTTACTAGTTTGAAGGCTGTGCTGCTGCACAAAAAAAATAAAAAACCATGCATTCCATTGGGATTCAGCACAACTATGAAGGAAACGTATGAAGCATTGGGCGAAATTTTGAAGAAAATCAAATACGATGAACACAAATGGAACATTTGTTGCGATCTGAAGGTGGTCAACATACTACAAGGGATTATAGAAAATGGCGGATATCCAAAATACTTCTGCTTCCTTTGTAATTGGGATTCACGATACAAAGGAAATCAATATCAATGTAAAGATTGGAAAGGAAGAACTCCCGAGCTCAACAAACAATTAAAATTACGCAATGAACCCATGATAAAGGACCTGGATGATATTTTGTTGCCACCGCTCCACATGAAACTGGGAATAGCTGGGAAATTCGTTGAAGTGGTGGTCAAAAAAGTTAACGGCGCCTTTGACTGTTTGAAATCCATCTTTCCGAAACTCAGTGATGAGAAAATTAAAAACGGTACGTATCGTACTCTGTATTTCAATATTGTCATATCTAAATTTGTTAATTTCTATACATTCGCATTACCAATAATTTTTTCGTTTTTCTTATGTATTTAAAACAGGTATTCTCAATGGACCTGATATTCGGAAATTGATCAAAAGTGATTCTTTCACACATTTGCTTTCAGAGCATCACGACCACCAACATGCATGGAACGCATTGAAAGAAGTAATAGAAGGCGTTCTAGGAAAGAACCGTGTCCAGCGAGAAGAGATACAGCAACGAGTGGACAGGTTGCTGTTTTATTTCGAAAAAATCGGTGCATCCATGACGCTGAAATTGCATTTCTTGCACCACCACCTCGATACTTTTTTGGCACAATCACCTCAGGAATCAGACGAACAAGGAGAGAGGTTCCACCAGGTGACCATGCCATTTGAAAAGCGGTTCAAAAGCAAAAAATTGGATGCATTGCTTGCGGAGGTTTGTTGGTGGAGTTCCACAATTATGCAGTTTGAAGAAAGCACCGAAGATGAAGACATTGAAATTGGTGGACACAGTGAAAGAAACACGCCCTTGAATAGTATGTGTATCTCGGATGACGATACAGACTCAGACCATGAATATGAACAACCTACGAAGAAAACAAGATCATCAGAACCACAAGCGTCAACTTCTACAAGGATGGATATTGCCAATAATTGAAAAAATGTTCTAAATTTTGTTTTTATGCATATTATAATTGCGTATTAATTGCATATTATTTTATTTTCATTAAGTTTTTATAAATAAAGTTTTTTTTTTTGCATGATCATTTTTTAATTTATATTTTTATTTTTATTTTAAGGGTGGTGGCTATAACTGATTTTTGAAATTCATACCTTTACTCAATTGCGAATAAAAGCGAAACGCGTGCATCGATTTTTATGATCTTTGTCTCATTTTGCTCATAGGTTATGTGACTTTGCGAAAAAATAACTAGACTTGAAACTTTTTTCCATTTTGGATTTTTTATGTATTTTAAAAAAAAAAAATTTAAATTTTTAGGCAAAAAATAATTTTTTCCCTTCATACATTCATTTTTAACTTCGAAAGTGTTACTTGTATAGGAAAACAATATATGAGCAGATTAAGGGAATTGTAATTCTTAATTTTTTAAAATTTATTTCAACTAAATTGGGCTAGTGGTTGTCGAGCTATGTCAAACAACAGGGCCTAAAACGTGATAAATTCCCCTATACGATAGTACTAACTTCAAATCGATACTAACTTCAAATCGCAGGTAAGAAGACAAAACGAATGATGCAGAAATTCTTCTTTTTGGGTCTAATTTCACATACAGTTCACAGAATTGAGTTGGCAATCAAGTAACTGAAAAATGTTGTACTGTGTTATGATAAGTTTGAGTTTCGACCGATTAGGCATTGTAGTTGAGCTGCTTTAAGTTTCATAGCCGTTATTTTCGCTTCAATATGACGAGACGAGGTCAAGCGTCTATCTATATGAATTCCCAAGTATTTAACATGGCTTTCTACCGGAATAGTGATGTTAATTATTTTTACAGCAGGGCACGTTTGCCTTCTGAGCGTGAAAGTTAAGTGAGCACATTTAGCCGGGTTAACCTTTATTTTCCATTTTTCTCGCCAGGCTTATAGTTCATTGATGTGGGACTGTAAATGCTGTCCTGATAAACACTAATAAATGCTGTGTCGTCTGCAAACATAGAAGTATGTGTGCTCGAGCTTGTTGGCATATCAGTTGTATATATTATATACAGTAACGGCAGTAGTATGCTGCCTTGAGGGACACCAGCAGATATTTTCTTGGTGGGGGAGTTTTGGTTTTTTGATCTAACCATGAATGTTCTGCTAGTTAAATAGCTCTCAAGGAGTTTGTGAGTGTTTTGTGGAAGCATTCGTGTTATTTTAATGATCAGCCCATCATGCCAAACTTTGTCGAATGCTTGGAAAATGTCTATAAACAGTGCTGAGCAATATTCCTTTCTCTCAAACGCTGATCTAATTTGGGAAACAATTCTATGCACTTGTTCGATTGTACCATGCCTTGCTCGGAATCCGAACTCATGATCCGGAATAATTTCGTGTTCATTAAGATAGGGAGTTATACTTAAAAGGAATATTTGTTCGAATAGCTTTGATAATATTGATAGTAGGCTGATTGGTCTGCACGACGTAATTTGACTAGCGTCTTTTCCTGGCTTAAGAATCATAACAATTGTAGAGGTCTTGCAAGAGGATGGGAAGTAGCCAACTCGTAATATCGCATTAAAGATGAACAGCAAAATTCTTGAAGCAGACGTAGGTAAGTTTCTTATCATTGAGCCTGTGATGCGGTCAGGACCGGGAGATATTTTAATGTTGACTTTTTCTTGAAGTTAATTTCTTTAGAACGTTCCTTTTTAAACACAGTACAAAGAAAATAGGATAATTTTATCGTACAGCCAAATATTTACAGCTTTTAATGTAAAGTACTAAATTATAAAAAATAGTAAATGCGTTTTGGGCCTCTAAAAAACATCGTATATATCGCTTACTTAGAACTAAAATGTGGTTAGTTTCTTTTTTGATTATTAATAGCGGACACTTGGTTTATTAAACGGCGGGGAAAATTGGAAAAAGTATTCACCTAGTTTTTTTATTTGTCCATCAAAATTTTTTTTAGTTACAGCAACACTTTTTTAAGATTCATCCAAAGCATTACTAAAGCTACGGTCACACTTATTAAATATTTCACCAAATAAGTGTAGCCACTACTTTTGTTAATAGTTAGTGCTACTTAACATGGTCATAATATCACAAAATAAACTAATTATACTACAAGTCATAGCAAAAACCCTTTTTTTGTAAGATGTGATATTATTATCAAAATAAATATTGGAGTTAAAGGAAATGATTATGTAGTTTGCTTGTTGGTTCCATTTTTTCCGTCAAATATTTGACAAGTGTGACCATAGCTTAATACATACATACTTTAAATAAAGTGTCGGCTCATATCAAAGAAAAATATTGTTATTTACCAAATACTGACTTAAAAATTGTGGTACTTCTTTAAATTAAATTTAAATAATTTTTTCCCTAGTACATGTATTAACTTTAATTTTAATTAGGACAAGTTTAGCAACCTCTAGCAGCGGCGAAACGCAATTAAAATAAAAAAAGGTTCTTCCTACATGTAATTAATTTAGATACGAATACAGTACAGTAATTTTTTTAAACATTGGAATAATATTGTTTCACCTTATTTTTGTATATGGAACAAAGTACTGTATGCCGGTCCGATTTTAAAAACTTCTTAAACAAAAAGAAGATGGAACCTCCTTACGGACATAGTCTATATAATGGGGTTTTCTTTTCTAAAAAAAGTGTTGCATAAGTGTTACATGTGATCTGGCAACATTTTTAAGTGCTCCCCTTATTTTTAACAAGTGTTTCATATTTAACGTTTACAAAAGAACACAAATTTCGGCATTAAACAATAAATTACAATAAGCGCAAGGTAAATTCAATTACAGGTGGTGGCAAGACTACAGCAAACCAAAGCGAACAGAAACAACAGATGTTTTTTGTATTGCATTGTCACCCCGTATTTATAAACGATTATTAAATTTAACAAACGTTTATTAAGGAGAATTTTCATACATAATTTGTTTTGTAAACATTTATTAAATTTAAAAAATTTTTATAAATACCGGCGTTAGCGTTTACGGCTCGAAACTTGCCACCATCTTGTACTGAATTCGCCTTGAACTAGTGCTGCACTCATGCCCCTTTAATTAAAATGAGTGTTGATCATGTATCATTTTTTTAATTTTAAAGGGAACATCATCAGAAAAGAACAGAATTTTACTCAGAAAAGAAAACGCCATAAGGCTCCACTAAAGTTCTTAGGATAGGGTCCAGGGACGCTAAACCTCCTAATCTAACCTTACTCAAAAAAATGTTATACTTAGCGTTGTTCTTTAGAAAAATAAGCAAACAGGTGTCTGGTACTTTTTGAAATTCGGGCCTTTTAGGGATTAAACGGGTAAAACCTGAAACTCGGTACCATTTTGTAACCTCGTTTATCTTTTAAATCAATAAACGTAAAATTAACATTAAATCACGTTTGAAACTTATCAAAAAAAAATACAAAAACATATTCGGTACTTTTTAGAAATTTGAACGTTTAAGTGGTAAAATTCGTAACTACTGTTAGTACTTTTTTCACAAAGAATTTTTCTCCATTCTTTGGCATATACGTATAAAATGGGCTCCCACTAGAATATTGAAATTCTTGATACTTTAAAGGGGAGAAAAAAAGTACCAAATAGGAGATATATCCGTATATATACGAAAAATTAAATTACTTTCTTTAGCTTTTTGGTTCAACAACTGTTACTTTTTTTTATTAACCGTTAATATTGGACCTAGAAACATAAAATTCAACATGCAATATCCTGAGTGATAAGACTCTACGGGGGAACTTTTTGGTCTTAAACTAGTACTTTTTGAATTTCCGTTAGTATTGGACTTAAAACATAAAATTAAATATGCAAGGTTCTGAGTGAATGAGAATCTTTAAAAAGTAATTTTCCTTCTTGTACTGGTACTTTTTTTACTTTCGTTAAAATTTGACTTATGAACATAATATTAAACATGCAATATCAAAACATGGAAACACGTATTAATACATTGGAACAACATATGATAAGCCGAAATATTGAAATTAAGAACATCACAGATGAACAAATATCTGCCTATGACGTTGTTAAAAAAATTGCAGCGTCTTTAAATGTTGATATTGCCGAAAGAGATATAGTTAACGCGTATCGATTAAAAAAACAAAAAGATAAAGCCATAATAGAATTCTCTTCGTCTGGAAAAAAGGCTGAGTTCATGAATAAAATTGGTAGACATAGAGTCGATGCAACTGTAATTACCAATAACATCAGCAACACCGAACATCAAACCAGCTACATTTACATCAACGACCAGCTAACATTTAATAATCGTCGTCTTTTATGGTTAGCCAAAACAAAAGCGAAGGAAGCAAATTGGCGGTTCGTCTGGATACGTAATGGAAACATCTTTGCTCGTAAAAATGAAAACTCTCCACTATTTTTAATAAAAAATACAGCAGATATTGCCACAATTAATAATATCAACTAGATATCAATTTTTTATTTTAATTTTTTTTTTTTTTTTTTTTTTTTATATAAATTTCAATATTAATTCAAACATCTAAATGTAAAAATGAATAAAAATCAAAAACAAACGATTAATAGTTTTAATCAAATAAACAAGAATTTTCTAAGTTATCCCAATTCATTAATATTTATGAATATTCGTTCTCTAAGACTTAACTTCACATCTTTTCTCATGTCAATAAATAATATAATGAACAATATAAAATGTATAATATTGGTTGAAACAAACATAACAGATATTGAAAATAATTTTTATAGTATAAAGGGTTTTAACTCGGTATTTGTCAATAGAAAAAATAGAGGCGGTGGAATCGCAATTTACATTGCAGAACATATAGCGTTCACCAATATCTCTACTAGTGCCAACTTTTGTGAAATAATACAAATTGATTTAAACATAAACAACAAGATCACTTCTCTTTTATCCATCTATCGCCCCCCGCATGAACATATGCCATCGTTTATCACTGAAATTGATGCTATCTTAAACAATATAAAGAAAAAACAAAACATCATACTAATAGGAGATGTAAACATAGACATTAAAAGAGCAAATAACACAACAACAAACTACCTGAATATGATAACAAGTAATGGAATGCAATGTATGGTAAATGAGAGCACGCGAGAAGATGTAAAAAGAAACACGAGCACATGTATCGATCATATTTTTATAAAAACAAACAATGCAAAAACAAAAGCACATGCCTTAATAATAACAACAACAATATCTGACCACTACTCGCTGTTCTTATGCGTTGATGATAATGTAAGCAAGCAGGTATCGGAACATAAACACGAAATATGTCAGGGGCAGCAATATAATAATTACAAAATAAGCAAAACTATAAGAGAAACAAATTGGAATGAGCTTGTAAATCAAACATCAAATACTAACAACCTTTATGAAAAAATTTATGATACGTTTAATAAAATATATACAAATTCAACTACAAAACAAAAAATAAGCAAAAAAAGATCGACAAACCCGTGGATTAGTCAAGAAATAATAAAATATTGTGATATAAGGGATAAACTTTTTAAAAAATGGCGAAATAATAGCAAAAATAACAAATATGAACAAGAATATAAAACATTTCGAAATATAATAAATAAGAAAATTATTTATGAAAAAAATAAGTATTATAAAAATAAATTTATCGAAAATAGGAACAATATACGTGCAACTTGGCAAATAATTAGTGAAATAATTGGAAAAAGAACTACTAATATCGATAGCTTTATCATAAAACATTTTAAAAACGAAAACTTGAAAGATATTTTAAATAATTTTGCTTTGAACTTTAGTACAAATGTTAAAAAAATAATACATAAATGTGACATAAAAACAATCGAGAATATCAATACAAATATACAAAACTCAATATACATTGAAAACATTGCGGAGGAGGAAATATTTTACATAATTAAGTCTCTAAATACTCGAAAGGGCGCAGGAGTAGACAACATACGCCCAAAAGATCTCAAGCTAAATGCAAGTTTTCTGACCCCAATAATTACAAAATTAGTAAATCTAAGCCTGGAATGTGCAATTGTACCAGACCTACTTAAAATGTCGTTAGTGCGGCCAATATATAAGAGTGGAGAAAAAACAGATGTAAACAACTATAGACCTATTTCTATCTTATCTGTATTAGATAAAATTCTGGAAGAAATTGTTGTAAGGAGAATTAGAAATTTTTTACAAAAATATAAAATTATTGAGGCTAATCAGTACGGATTCCAAAAGGGAAAAAATATAAATAAGCTTTTAGGAAATTTCTCCTCTTATATAAATGAGTCTTTAAGCAAAAATATGCATGTTCTTGTCTTATACATTGATTTTAGTAAGGCATTTGACACACTATCGCATAGCAAGATGATTCAAACTCTAGAAAGGAATGGTATCAGAGGAAACACATTAAAATGGTTTGAAAATTACCTAAAGTGTAGATCATATCGTGTTAAAATTAATAACACCTTAAGCGGTAAGGTATTATATGATTGCGGAGTGCCACAAGGATCCAAACTTGGACCAATTCTTTATATAATTTATGCAAACGAAATGATGAAATGTCTGAAGGAAGGAACAACTTTTGCATATGCAGATGATACTGCCATAATTGTCGCTAACAAAAAGATAGAAAATGCTTTAGAAACGATGCAAAGACAATTAGATATTGCTACGAAATGGAGCCATGACAATGGCCTTATTATTAACGCAGACAAGACAAAAGTAATGCACATCAAACCTACTCACCTAGTTCAATCACATATAAAATTAAAATTTCATAATACAGAATGTCTACATAAACAAACAAATCATAACACAAACTATAATGACAAGTGTCCAACTACTATAGAAATGGTTTATTCATACAAATATCTTGGAGTATATGTTGATCACAAATTCAAATGGAAGACGCACATTGAGAATCTACAAAAAAAACTTCGTCAATCCTCATATATGTTATATCACCTGAGTAATTGTTCCACTTATAATGTATTACGTCAAGCATATTTCTCCTTGGCTGAATCATATATTCGCCATGGAATAGCCGCATGGGGAAACGTTAAATATAGCAGCACGCTACAAAAAACACAAAATCAGATACTCAAAATATTATGGAAAAAGTACCAATACGATATCAAAAACCCAAACTTAAATAATAACTTCAATAGCTCTTTAAATACACATAACAACAACAACAACTTAACACAAGAAACCGCAGACCCTAACAACACAACAAACGTAACTTATAGAAACGCAATTCAAATAACACAAACAAACATTACAAATAACATAAATAACACAAACATTCAAAATCGTCACCGTAAAACTTCAAAAAATCTTGCCAAAGATCTTCATATACTTAACGTGAAAAATATATACCACACAACTTTAATAAAGGAATTTTCCAATGACACCAGATTTATACAACGCATTGATCATAGCCATAATACAAGACAACGTGCACGTGGAAGACTTAAAGTAGCCAATTTTAAAAATGAATACGGGAGAAGTACCCTTAATGTTATGCTGCCAACAGTTCTCAACAAAATACCAGCAGATATTTTTAATATGAAAAATGAGTTAAAAAGAAATAAATTGATAAAAAATCATTTAATAAGTTTGCAATGAAATTGAATTTTAATATCTAACTCTTTATTTTCTTAATTATTCGAAAAAACATCAAAATAATAAAAAGAAGAAAAAAAGAAAAAAAACTAAATATATAAATAAGTATAAATATATGTATATGCATATAAATTTATGTATGTATGCAAGTAAATAGCTAAATAATAGTTGTAATGAATTTTTATATATATTACCTACTGCGGACAAGCCTAAAGCTTTGCAGGTCTAGTATAAGAAAAGTTTGTACACTAAAATTTTAAACTGAAATAAATGGAAAAACTTCTTCCATAAAAAAAAAAAAAAAAAAAAAAAAAATATGAATCTGTAAGAATGGCTTTTTGGTACTTTTTTGTTCTTTAACTGGTACTTATTGAATTTCCGTTAATATTGGACCTAGAAGCATACGAATCTGTAAGAGGGACTTTTTCGTACTTTCCTGTTCTTCAGAAAATATTAATTATCGTTGAAGAAGAGTTCAATTAAAGTATTAGTTTCCGTACTAACAAAACAATAAAAGCCATTTTAATATGAGTACGCTCTTTAACCTTCATTCCGCCTCCAGTTTATCTCTCCGCTCGACCGTCTCCTGAACGAATGCGAAAGAGACCAAGAGGGGACATAAAGAGAATTACTGCCACTCCGTAAATATCTAACCAATTTTGATGAAATTTGAATAGATTGATCGTCGTAGTTAAGACACACAGACTTTTAACGTTTTTCAAAGCTAGATATATGAAGAGACAGAGTGACAATTTCGATATTTATGAAATTTAAAACTTATGTAGATCGTTCAAAATACAATAAAACACTTTACATTTCTTTATAGTAATAAAGGGTGGTTAAATTGTAAGGGCCGATGTTGAATGTGAACCACACCTAAACGCCAAGTTTTTTCCGAATTTTATTTGACATTTCTCTATTTCAGACTTACTCAATTTGAACCATGGAGAGATACACAATCCAACAACGTGTTAAAGCTATCCAGAATTATTATGAAAATGGGCGTTCAAATCAAAATGCATATCGTGCACTTCGTGATTTTTTTGGTCAATTTGATCGTCCAAATGTGCGTACAATCGCAAAAATCGTGGAAAAATTCGAGCAAACCGGGTCTGTAGAAGATGTAAGAACACCAGTGCATGCTCGTACAGCTCGTACTGCAGAAAATATTGCTGCTGTTCGCGATAGTGTGGCTGAAGAGCCGTCCACCTCAACTCGTCGTCGTGCCCAACAATTGCACCTCTCACGCTCGTCGTTGATGAACATTATGCATAAAGACTTGCATTTACACGCTTACAAGGTGCAATTGGCTCAAGAACTAAAGCCTCTTGACCATTCCAAACGTCGTGAATGGGCAGAATGGTGGCAAGAAATGGCAACAGTGGATGATCAATTTTCGAAGAAAATCATCTTCAGTGATGAGGCACATTTTCACCTCAGTGGATTCGTCAATAAACAGAATTGCCGCATTTGGGCGAATGAGAATCCAAGACTGATTGTCGAAAAACCAATGCACCCACAAAGAGTGACTGTTTGGTGCGGTTTATGGGCTGGCGGCATCATCGGGCCGTATTTTTTCCAAAATGAGGCCGGTCAGGCAGTTACTGTGAATGGTGTTCGCTATCGTGAGATGATAACGAACTTTTTATGGCCCGAATTGGAAGATATGGATGTGGACGATATGTGGTTTCAGCAGGACGGTGCCACTTGCCACACAGCTAACGAAACAATGGCTCTTTTGCGTAACAAATTCAATGGCCGTATTATCTCACGTAATGGCGATGTCAATTGGCCGCCAAGATCATGTGATTTGACACCGTTGGACTTTTTTCTTTGGGGTTATTTGAAAGAAAAGGTGTACGTCGATAAGCCAGCAACAATGAGATAATTCGGCACATTAACGGCATAGAACCTCCATTATGCCTCAGGGTCATCGAAAATTTGGACCATCGGATGGAGGTGTGCCGCCGTGGTCGCGGCGCCCATTTGGCCGATATTTTGTTCCATACATAATTGAATAATACCAATATATCATAATAAAGTAAAATTACAATAATTTCCTAAATAGTTTGTGTTTTATTCAAAATCAACATCGGCCCTTGAAATTTAACCACCCTTTATATATTTTGAGTTAGTAATGAAAAGTCTGTAATTTATAATCGAAAATATCTTTATGGTTTTTATACCTTTGGACAACCTTTGCCGCTCAGCCATGATTATTTTTGTAACACAAGTGTTTCACAGTGACCAAGAATGAGGTTTCATTGCTTAAAGTCGAAGATAGTTGATTAGTGTACTTCCGTCTTATGTCAAATGACACAATTAGATCGTTGACCACAAGGTTATGGGTTTGGCTTGTAAAGTAAAACTTTGGTTTCAGTTTATCAATAGTATGAATTGGGAATTTAGCACATTTAAACGAAACCTTGTTAATGAATCTTTGACTCCAAAGATAAACTTTGAAAACTCTTTACTTTAAACGTCAGATTGCACCTGTAAACAATCAATGCTGTAGGACAATGAAAATAGCAACCCTCGTTTAATTTTCCCAAAAAAAAAATGGTCTATTGTATTGAGTTGGTCAATTTTCATCAACTTTGATCTACTTTTAAAAAAAATTATGAGACTGCCACTAAAGACTCATTATTCACAGATCCTTTTTTCTCTATTAGAAACTGAAATTCATTCAACTCTACCTAATTTGCCTTCATTAGTTTTTTCGAAGACTCCATTCCCATCATAACTTTTTTGCTAACGAAACAGAAATTAACTTGAATTTTATAAGCATAGTAAAAGCCTTATCTTAACCTTTCTACATCAAAATCATACCCATGCCGCCCAGAAAAATACGTCATTACGAAAATCAAGTCAAAGTTGTTGTCAGCAGGTCAAGTAAATTTTAAAAGTGATTGCTATACGGACCAGTGTTCGAAAATAAACAGAACATTATTAAGCGTTCGACCAATACACCCAGGAACCATATCTATTTTTTAGTGTTTGTGTAGACAAACACAACCCTTAATACCGTTCGTAACTATTTTCAAGAAAGAGCCGAACATTATACAGTGTTCTGTTCTTCGTTAAAAAACAGAACAATTGTAGTGATACTTTAGATAAACATTATATTTTAATTATTAGTATTGTGGTTATTTTATTGAACTATTTATGGTTTTTAATCCAAATTTTTAATATTTTTAATCAGGCTTAAGTTCATTAAATTAAATTTTCATTAAATTATTTTTATGAAGAAAGGAATTTTACAACATGAAAATCAATTAAAATTTATTGATAATTTTTCATTCTTGACTCAATCTGGTTGCAATCGAAACATGTCAGGGTAACCTGTCCGTAAACACCTGGGTTCGAGCCCAGATTGAGTCAAGAATGAAAAATTATCAATAAATTTTAATTGATTTTCATGTTGTAAAATTCCTTTCTTCATAAAAATAATTTAATGAAAATTAAATTTAATGAACTTTAGCCTAATTAAAAATATTATATTTTAACTAGATGACCCGTGCGAATATTTCGCACCGTTAGTTGTCATTTTTGTAACATAAAATGAAAATAATTAATAGAAATTTTAGTAACTTCCAAGGCGAATTTACACAAGGTGAACTTATCTTGCTTCGTAAGCAACAGCTGATTACTAACCTTGTGTCAAAATGGTATACCGTCCTGTTGGTTCTTGGGAATCTTAACTAAATTCTTTAATTTTCAATTAAAATTGTGAAATTTAAAACTTTTTTAAGTTATAAAATTTCAAACAAACACAATTTAATATAAAAACAAAATCAAATATTTCTTTGAATTTTTGACACAACGTTAAAATGTTTAACAGTGTTGTAAAACGTTTTCGAAATAAGACCACCTTGTATGAATTCGCCTTGGTAACTTCAATACATTTTAAAATATAATTTTTATCAATGAAAATATTAATTTTTCAATTTCTAATTATTTTTCGTCATTAGTGTTAGAAATAAGCTTTAAAATAAGATCTCATTCATTAAATTTGATGCGGTGGTATGGGAGATATTTGCAACCGACAAAAAAAGTGCTTTAGAAATAATATATATGATGTTCGAAATTGTTTCTTTTTTACATTGATATAGAAATGAACAAACTAAAAATTTTAGCAGCCACGAGCGCAGAACGAACAGCTTGTGTGTGTATTGTGTATGTGTTTTCTTTTTGAAAATTGTTTTGCTGCCTTTTTGTGTTCTTTTCGTATGTGTATTTTGTTTGTGAAAAAAATGTTTGGTTCCTTTTGACCAGCCCAAATGGCGCTAAGCACATCTGAAACGAACGAACACTAATTAGCTGAACAGAACACAATGAAGTTTGTGGTTTAAAAAAACCGAACGGAATTAAATGTTCTCATCTTTTTATTAAGTTGGATAAGAACAGGGGTCTAATCACCGCATTCGATACTATCGTATCGAATAATCTATCGGATTTTTTTGCATACGATAGACACTGACGTATCGAATGAAAACTCGATAAATGTAATGTCGAGTTACTCGTTATCGAATGCTATTATTTCAAATTCAATAAATTTCATTCGATATCGAGTTTCATGACACCAAAAAAAATAATTTCGATCAAGTTTGTTCGATATCGAATGCGGTGATTAGACCCCAGTATTATTTTTATGTTCGAATGATGACACAAATCTACCGAACCGAACGCTAAGGAGCGATAGTTAGTATTTATTTTCAAACAGCAGGGCATTACAGACCTACCTGTAATGAATTTGCTGTTGCATATGTTGCAACAGAGGTAAAAATTATTGTAAAATTGAAAGGCAATGTCTATATTTTGGTATCTCAATACAAAGTGAAAAAAAATATTTTATTTATAAAAATTAAAAAACATAAATTCAAAATAAAACTAGATTAAAATATTTTACAAATATTAAAGTTAAATTTGATACAGTACAACACCCCCACTCAAATTGACGTTTAAATATTTAAACCTAGTTCTTTAAAACAATATTTGTGTTTTGGTACCGTTGTTGCTTTCGTAAGACAGTCCGCTATCATCTCATCTGTTCCAACTGGTAAAAAATCAACTTGTTTTGCATGCTTCTTCTCCCTTATAAAATGATGTCTCACGTCAATATGTTTCGAACGGGGTTTATAAACGTTATTGCATGACAAAGCTATTGCACTTCTGTTGTCACAAAATATTGGGGTTGGCTTACATGAGGTCTCTGGGACAAGTTCGTAAAAAAGTTCTCTTAAGCAAACAACTTCTTGAGTAGCTGCAGACATTGCCATGTATTCTGCTTCGGTTGAAGATAAGGCCACTGTTTGTTGTTTTTTACTACTCCATGAAATAGCACCTGATTGTAGAAGAACAGCATAACCTGTAATTGACTTCCTCTCATCTATATCATTGGCCCAATCAGCGTCTAAATATGCTATTAACTCACTGTTTCCATCTTGACTATAGGAAAGTTTACAACTTTTAGTTCCCTTTAGATATCGGAAAACCCTCTTAACAGCATTCCAGTGTTCTTGACTTGGATTATTATTAAAACGACTTAAATAACTTACTGCGTGTGAAATATCTGGTTTTGTACACTGTTGCAAATACATTAGACTTCCAATTGCTTGCTGATAAGGATAATTATCGGTAGTAATTTCGTCTTCTTTCTTGTTAAGCTTTTGATTTGGAGCCATTGGTATTTGAACGGGACTACAATCTGCCATACTGAAGTTGTTTAATATTTGATTGATGTATTCCTCTTGATCTAAGCAAATTCT
Organism: Pollenia angustigena; assembly: GCA_930367215.1. NCBI lineage: Eukaryota > Metazoa > Arthropoda > Insecta > Diptera > Polleniidae > Pollenia > Pollenia angustigena. Next base: position 145,467,235 of record OV884060.1, on the reverse strand, counting down.
TTCGTTTTTCTTAGTAATCCGAATATTTAAACCCTTTTCGGCTTCTCCAAGCATCTTCATATGAAACTCTTGACATAGCTTTGACTTTACAGTTTCACGAAATGGTATATCATTACTAAACATTAACATGTCATCGACATAGACAGCTAAATACGTACGCTTGGTTTTCTTAATTTGATAATACACACAAGGACTTTATAAAACCAATGTTTAACAGAACTTTATTTAACTTATTGTTCCATAACAAACTCGCCAGCTTTAAGCCGTACAAAGCCTTGTTGAGTTTTAAAACAGAGTTTGGATTTGCACATTTTACTCCCTCTGGTTGGTAAATATATATTTCTTCCTTCAAATCTCCTTGCAAAAAAGCAGTTACAGCATCCATTTGCTCAATATATAAGTTATATTTTCCAGCTAAGGCAACCAGCATTCTTAAGGACGTATAACGTATAACAGGGGAATAAGTTTCTTCGAAATCAATGCCTTTTTTCTGCGTAAAGCCTTTTACCACCAAACGTGCTTTATACCTTTTGGAACCATTTATATATATATTTAATCCTAGGGTTCCATGGAGGAACATAGGGCCACAACAAACTTCTTCCATTCTGATCTGTCTTCTGCCAAATTTTTTATTTCACGCCAGCTTTTTCGAGTTGATTGTATTTCACTTTCAAGCATCCTTCTCCAAGTATGAGATGGCCTTCCTGGTCGCCTACTGCCTTGTGGATTCCAGTCAATTGCCATTCGTGCAATATCTTCTTGTGGTCTTCTTAAGATATGACCCAACCAATTCCATTTTCTCTTGAGGATTTCACTTTGAACAGGTATCTGGTTTGTCCTTCTCCACAGCTCAGTGTTTGATATTGTTTCTGGCCAAAAAATGTGAAGGATTCTTCTTAGGGATTTATTGACAAAAACCTGCAGGCTGTTAATCTGGCGTTGAGAAGTGTTCCAGGATTCACAACCATATAGAAGGGTGGATGTTACATTTGAGGAAAAAAGACGTAATTTTGTTTTTATTGAGTACTGAGAGGATCTCCATACGGGTTGTAGAGCTCCAAATGCCTGCTTAGCCTTATTTATACGACTTTTGATATCGTCATCAGATCCTCCAGAGGTAGAAATTATGCTTCCTAAGTAACAAAAGCTGCTTACATCTTCTAATTCATTTTCATTTATTTTGAGCTTTGTTGTATTGTTGGTGTTAATTCGCATTACTTTTGTTTTTGCAAAGTTGATCTTTAAACCGACTTTCATTCCCAGTTCATGAATCATGTTGAGTTTGGTCGACATATCCTCAAAGTTATGTGAGAGTAAGCATATGTCGTCTGCAAAGTCCAAATCCTCTAATCTACCCTGTAAGCCCCACGTAATACCTCTTCTCATAGTCGTTACCTGCCGCATCACTGTGTCTAGAACGATATTAAATAGGAGTGGTGATAAAATGCAGCCTTGTCGTACACCAACGTTTATGGGAAGATTTTCACCCAGTTGACCTTCGTGCAAGACTCGACAACAGGCAGTATCATAAAGCTCTTTGATCTTTTCCGGCACACCTCTACACTTAAGTATTTTCCATATAGCATGATGGTTAAGGGTGTCAAAGGCTTTTTCAAAATCTATGAAGGCTAAGTATTAGACTGGTCGCATCTTGTATGGGATTTTTGTTTGTTTTTGCGCTGCTTTAAATATGAGGTTTGGTGTAAGAAATCAAGTCCTAATTTTTCAGCTCAATCCGACGGTGCCTAGTCGTGCCAAGTGGGGCCCAAAGTTCCCCATATGATAAAAAAAACATCTATTCAATCAGATACTATATGAAAAGCCGGTCTTAAAGACCGAAAATCGAAAATCTGGCTTCGTTACGATCTTCCGCAGAGAAAATACTTTAAGTATGCCAAATTTCAGCTTCCTATGTCATCAGATGGCTTCAGAAAGTTGCGGAAAGAATAGGACATACATGCAAACATCCTTACATACTAAGAAATTATATATTGTATAGATAGATTAAAGTATTTGCAGTTTAATATTTTAGTATGATACGAACGAAAGATTTTTAACTATTTTTAACTAATTCGGGGTCGCTGAATCCAGTGGCGCTAGCCGTTTTTTTAGGTTAGCTTTAGTTTTCGAGATATACCGTTATTTCAAAAATTAAGGATGTTGCACAACATATGTTCGCGCAACTCAAAAACGCTTTAGCTTATTGAAAAACTAATTGGCTCTGGTTTTCGAGATATACCGTTATTTCAAAAATTAAGGATGTTGCACAACATATGTTCGCGTAACTCAAAAACGCTTTAGTTTATTGAAAAACAAAAAAAAACCGAAATTCCGCAATAAAATTTACTTTAAGAAAGTTAAAACTTTTTTCTTCATATTGGCTTTGGTTTTCGAGATATACCGTTATTTCGAAAATTAAGGAGGTTGCACAACATATGTTCGCGTAACTCAAAAACGCTTTAGCTTATTGAAAAACTAAACAAAACCGAAATTCCGCAATAAAATTTACTTTAAGAAAGGTAAAACGTTTTTCTTATATGCGCAGTCGTTTTAGAAACATAATTTTTTTTCTGGAAAAAAAATTATTTTTTTATTAAAATTTCGGAATTTTTGTTTTTAAAAATTCATAAAAAATTGAAAAATGGAGCTATGCTTCTAATTTTATAGAGTCATATAAAAAACAATATTGCAAACAAAACAAGCTATAAATGATTAAAATCTGTTCACAACTTTTGATTTTATGTATTCACAAAAGACGAAAAATTTTAATTAATTTAAGAATTTTATTAAACCGCCATATGTGTATAATTGAAATTCTTATATTTGGCCCGTGTAGTGCCTAGGATGCCTCAAGAAGGGTCAAATGTATGACTGGAGTCATACACGGGCCAAATATAAGAATTTCAATTATACACATATGGCGGTTTAATAAAATTCTTAAATTAATTAAAATTTTTCGTCTTTTGTGAATACATAAAATCAAAAGTAGTGAACAGATTTTAATCATTTATAGCTTGTTTTGTTTGCAATATTGTTTTTTATATGACTCTATAAAATTAGAAGCATAGCTCTATTTTTCAATTTTTTATGAATTTTTAAAAACAAAAATTCCGAAATTTTAATAAAAAAATTATTTTTTTTTCCAGAAAAAAAAATTATTTTTTTTTCCAGAAAAAAAAATTATGTTTCTAAAACGACTGCGCATATAAGAAATACGTTTTACCTTTCTTAAAGTAAATTTTATTGCGGAATTTCGGTTTTTTTTAGTTTTTCAATAAGCTAAAGCGTTTTTGAGTTACGCGAACATATGTTGTGCAACCTCCTTAATTTTCGAAATAACAGTATATCTCGAAAACCAAAGCCAATATGAAGAAAAAAGTTTTAACTTTTTTAAAGTAAATTTTATTGCGGAATTTCGGTTTTTTTTGTTTTTCAATAAACTAAAGCGTTTTTGAGTTACGCGAACATTTGTTGTGCAACATCCTTAATTTTTGAAATAACGGTATATCTCGAAAACCAGAGCCAATATGAAGAAAAAAGTTTTAACTTTCTTAAAGTAAATGTTATTGCCGAATTTCGATTTTTTTAGTTTTTCAATAAGCTAAAGCGTTTTTGAGTTGCGCGAACATATGTTGTGCAACATCCTTAATTTTTGAAATAACGGTATATCTCGAAAACTAAAGCTAACCTAAGAAAACGGCTAGCACCACTGGATTCAGCGACCCCGAATAAGTTAAAATTAGTTAAAAATCTTTCGTTCGTATCATACTAAAATATTAAACTGCAAATACTTTAATCTATCTATACAATATATAATTTCTTAGTATGTAAGGATGTTTGCATGTATGTCCTATTCTTTCCGCAACTTTCTGAAGCCATTTTCTCTGCGGAAGATCGTAACGAAGCCAGATTTTCGATTTTCGGTCTTTAAGACCGGCTTTTCATCTAGTATCTGATTGAATAGATGTTTTTTTTTATCATATGGGGAACTTTGGGCCCCACTTGGCACGACTAGGCACCGTCGGATTGAGCTGAAAAATTAGGACTTGATTTCTTACACCAAACCTCATATTTTAAGCAGCGCAAACATGTAAATTTAAAAAAAAAAAAAATTGCGACCAGTCTACTAAGTATAGTGGTGAGCGCCATTCAACAGATTGCTCTACGATTACCCGGAGACTATTTAGTTGGTCCACACAGGAGCGGCCAGGTCTAAAGCCAGCTTGTTCACATCTTAGGTCGTTCATAAATGTAGGTGACAACCTCGTGTAGATGATGCGTGTTATGGTTTTGTTGATCAGACTTAGAAGCGTTATTCCTCTCCAGTTTTTGCATTTTGAAAGGTCCCCTTTTTTGGGAAGTTATTATCAAACTTCCTTACCTTCTTTAAGCTCGGATGGCAAACACTTTAGGTTACAAAAGTCATCAACGATCGGTTTAATGATAAGTGCACTAGTGGAAGGGTCGACTTTTAGAAGTTCTGAAGATATAGAGTCAATACCAGCTGCTTTATTATTCTTGAGAGACTTTATTGCATTTTCAACTTCTGTAATGTTGGGACAACTCACATCTATATAAGTGCTTTCTTCATGATTTTCGAATTGGCAGTTCCATTCAGAGGTTGTAGGTGTTGTTGAGAGCATATTGTTATAGTAATCAGTCCAAATTTTCAGTTGCTCTTCCTTAGACGTAACCGGTACGCCATTATTGTCTTTTAAAAGGTGACCAGCGATATATGATCGGCTAGTGAGCTGTTTTGTTATTCTATAAAGATCCCTTGATCTATGTGTTTCAGCTGCAGATTGAGCTTCAGTGGCTAAGTTTTCCGCCCATTTTCGTTTATCCTGTCGAGCACTTTTCTTTACTTGTCGATCTATAGTACTATACTGACTTTGCAAATTTTGTTTTGCAGATTGAGTTTTAGCGTTGCTTAATTTTGATTTTAGTTCTTTTCTTTCCTCAATTATACTCCAAGTTCGATCAGACATCCAAACTTTTCTATCTCTGTTTTTGTAACCTACATGTTGCTTAGCAGCGCTTAGAAATACTTCCTTTATTTCCTTCCAATCTCTTGAGTTGTGTGCATTAAGGTTTTGATAAGCACTTCGTAATGAGTTTGTATAGTCCATTTGACTCGTCCTTAATTTTAAATACCCATTTGGTTTTGATTGCATTTTTGGCAACTAGGATGAGTTACTTCCAAGTCCAAGTATTATTAGTTTGCAAGGAATTTATCTCGCTTTTAATCGCCGCTAACCATTTTTCTCTCTCTGGACTTTTTAGAGCTTCTTCATAAGTTAATGGAAAATCGCCTTAATTTTTGACGCCAGAAGACTGACCTGAGCTTTCTTTGCTAAACGTTCACTTCTCCTTGGAACTGGAGCTTTCGAACCCTACTCTAGAATCATCTTTATACATTAAAGTGATGTAGGGCTTCATGTGGTCGGGCTTAACTGTTTATACTTTCTAAATTGTTTCAAATTTTTAGTGTTTATGCGCAATTTTTAATTAAAATTGCTTAAGATCTGTTAATAATTAGCAAAAATAAAAAAAATTTTCACGTTTGCCTCGCTAAAAAAAGGTAAAAAATCTCATTACTACTATTATGTATATTTCGTTTTTGCAAACAGTAGCAACAAAAATACTAATCAAACTCTTTTTCATTTTATATGACCATATTTCGCTTACACCTAAAACACTGTACAATTTAAATTGTTTTCAGTGGAATTATTCATTAACTGCACTTGATTATATTATACACATACAATCTTTCGAAAAAAAACTGCTTTTCAAATGGTCATTGTACAAGTCAGTATTGTTTTCAAATATATCTGCATACTTTTAGAAAAAATCATAAAAAGAAAAAAACGCTACAAGTAGCTTAAGATTACAAGTTGATATGGCTTAAAGAAAAAAATGCACTTCAAAAGTTCATAAAAAAAACAATCTTGATCACCGGTTACACTGCACTTATGATCACTTTCATTTTCAATATTTTGGGAGTAAGAAACCGAAATATAAACAAAACGAACAAACAAATTAAAAAAAACAGAGTTTAACAACAAATCGCCACAAAAGACCCATAAGAAGAAGTGGAAAGAGTGAGAGTAGAAGAAGAAAAAAATAACCACTAAAATTACATGACTTAAACTACAAAACGGATGTCAGCAGCAGCAACTTTACATACAAACACTGCATGTCAAACATTCCAACGAACCAAAGAAACTTGAATAAGAAAAACAAAATCCGTTGTTAAAACTTTAATTCATTGTGCAGCGAATGAATGCTACACTGAAAATAATACATCTGACATTTTTGTTCGTGTAATTTACAAAAATTATGTATTTTTTGTAATGCGAAAAAAGTTTACATGAGCTTCTAAACATTTCATGAAACTGAAAAATTTGATTAAGAAAACCATGGTGGGATTAGAACAGAAAATTATAAAAATACCGTTCTTTCAAATAAATAAACCTATTTTGTGCCACGCCCACTTCCTCAATCCTGCCCACATGTTGTCAGATGTGGTGTAATGTAATTTGAAAACTTTGGCTCTTGCAGTTCTCTAAATAATGGGTGGTCCAACCAGAGCTCACGTTGTTAATTGTAAATAAAACGAAAAGTTTTCAGAGAATTATCTTAATATTTTTTTTATTATGCCTTCAATCATAATATCGATGTCAATTATGTGTGAAACAAAATATCGGCCAAATGCTCGCCACGTCTCTGGTGGCATACCTTTATCCGATGGTTCGTATTTTCAATGACTCCGAAACATAATTGAGGTTCAATGTCGTTAATGTGCCGAATAATCTCATCCTTTAGGTCATCTAGGTCAATATCCTCCGTTCTGGCCACAATATGTCCGTTATCATCTCGCGATAGCGAACACCATTCACAGTAACTGAAGTACGGTCCGATGACGCAGAACGAGCTAGGCGAGCATGCACAGGTGTTTTCATATTTCCTACAGCCCCGGTTTGCTGAAATTTGCGCACAATTCCCCTTATTGGGGACACAGTTAGTCGATTATGCTGACCAAAAAAAATCACGAAGAGCACCAAATGCATTTTTATTTGAACGCCCATTTTTCTAAAAGCCGTCAACAATCTTAACGCGATGCTCGCTCAATTGTGTACCTCCCCATCGTTGAATTTGTCAAACACTGAAACAAAGAAATGACCGATTAAGTTGGGCAAAAAACATGACGTTAAGTTGTGATTAACAATTAACATCGTGCATTATGTTTGGACCGCCCTTTATATAAGGTAGACTCACTTTCAGAGCCGATCTAACGATGTATATCCATCCGGATCTGACGATGTCTGTCCGTCCGAATCTGATGATGTCTGTCTGTCGGGATAGCTGGATGTTTGTCTTTCTCAATTGTCATAAGGAATGGTGAAAATCGGTGCACAATTTCACATGGCACCCAAACAAACTTCTTTCCAAAATAGTTCTTGTGCTCATAAACTATCTTATTGTGTTGGTATTTAGATCAGTGTTCGAAAATAAACAGAACATTATTTAGCGTTCGGCTCACACGCCCAGGAACGATATTTATTTTTTTTGGTGTTTGTGTAGACGAACACATCCCTTAAACCATTCCTAACTATTTTCAAGAAAGAGCCGAACATTATATAATGTTCTGTTCTTCGTTAAAAAACAGAACAATTGTAGTGATACTGTAGACAAACATTATATTTTAATGTTCTATAATGTTTCTTTTTTTACATTGATAAAGAAATAAACAATCAAAAAATGTTAGCAATGACCGCAGCACGAACAGCTTATGTGTGTATTGTGTATATTAGGGTGGTTACAAGAAATCAGTGTTGGATTTTCCATCGGCGCAACCCCCTAATATGTGCCAATAGCATAAAAAATGCGATTGACAAATTTTTCAGCTTAATCGGATAACGATAACATGTGCCTCATTGAGAATAAAATAAGGAAAAACGGCGATTTTTCACTAAAATTTGCATTTCCTTGACTTTATAACCGAAACCATTCATTCTAGGAACATAAGTAGAGTCTGGTTTTATAGGAAATTTTATTCTTATTAATTTTGATATTGATAGTTTTGTTCCTTATACCAATAGATAAAGTGATATTTAGCATTAATTAAGGACAAAGAAATACGAATTTTAGTGAAAAATCACTGTTTTTCCCTAATTTATGCTCAATGAGGCACGTGTTGGCGTTATCCGATTGGGCTTAAACTTTATCAATCGGATTTTCTAAAATATTGGCATATTTTAGAGGGGTCCACCAACAATCCAACATTGATTTCTTGTAACCACCCTAGTGTATATGTTATGTTTGTGTAAAATTTGGCTTTTTGTTTTTTTTCGTATGTGTAACGAAACGGTGAAGTAACAATGAAGTTTGTGGAATAAAATGTTCTGTTCTGTTCTGTGGAATAAAATGTTCTGTTGAGTTGGATAAGAACAGTATTATTTTTGGGTTCGAAAGCTGACAAACAGGGAAACGTTATTTTTTAATGATTTTCTACACAAACACTAACCCAACACTAAGGAGCGATATTTAGTGTTTATTTTCGAACACTGATTTAGATTAAATTTGGCTCAAAAATATTTTTGAAATCAGTCCAAATTTGACTACAGCTCAAATAAATACCACCCCTGAAAATAGCTTTTAATGTCGTAACTTCCTTTAAAATGTTGGTATTGATGAGCAATTTGGTGACGATAATCATATTCGTCACTAAAATCTTTTATGTGAAACTTTATCTCATAACATAATTTTATCCTGCATGTTCCGTGATTGGGCTTTATTGACTTAACTTTTTTACTTGAATTTTTAATATCTCATAGAATTTAGTATTGGGCAAAATCTTTTATTTATGTGAATCTTTCATTCCCTTTCAGAAAGGTTTAGTGAATTAATTCATTCTTTTCTTTCACCTTTCTAAATGACACACAGCTTTCAGAATGAAGTGTCTAGTCCTTTTGAGGAATGATTAAATTGACAAACAAAATCGTGTTTTTATAGTAAATTAAAATTCGATTTAAGTTTTAATGTTAAATAGTTGTTTTAGAAATATGTTAAATATGCACACATTTAGTATGCTTGGGTATGTAAAAATTAAGATTAGTTTTGAAAAATGTCATTTTTGACGAAGCAATTTAAAAAACTAAATTTCAATAAATGACAAATAGAATAGAAAAAGCATAATAAACGAAAGATGAAACTGAGAGATGAAAGAAATGGAAAGGAAATACGGAAATATTTCATTCTTTTACTTAAGGGAATCATTCCGTTGAAGTTATTCATTCAAGAACGACACAAGCCTAATAGAATTCATTCGAAAAATAAAAATGTTTAATATAAAAAGTAACTTACGAAAAGAAATAATTCTCAGATTCAATTTTTTTTTTTTTTTTAATTAATTTTGCTGAATCTTGAAAAATTAAATTTGAAACGGATTAATAATAAAACGAAAACATTTAAATGTTGCAAAAATTGTGTTCTTGTGATTAAATAAAAAAGTGTTTCTAAAACTTAAATATTTTTATGATTTAATTACATATATGCTACTTAAGGCATGTTTAATGATTTAATTACATACATGCTAATTAAGGCATGTTTACATGGTAATACAAAGTATTACGACTTTCTAGAATCAAAACATTATAAATCTCATTTCTTGTTTAAGAAAAGAGAATAAAAGTCAGTTGTAAGTATTTTTCGTGTTAACACGGATGGTATCGGGTGATTTTTTAATAGCTATAGGAAAGTTTAAAAAAAACGCATAAAATTCAGAAAAATGCACAAAATCTTTATTTGAATCGATAGTACGGTCCATATAATTTAATGTTTGAAGATTATTTCATGCAAATGTTGACCGTGACTGTGCCTCAAATGGTCCATCCGCTAAGTCCAATTTTGGCATACTCTTTCCAACATTTCGGCCGGTATCTCATGAATAAATGCTTCAATGTTGTCTTCCAATGCGTCAATTGAAGCGGGCATGTGTGTATAGACATGAACTTTAACATAGCCCCGCAAAAAATAGTCTAAAGGCGTTAAAACGCATGATCTAGGCGGCCAATTGACCGGTCCCGAACGTGAAATAAAATGTTTACCGAACTCGCATCTCAATAAGTCCATTGTTAAGCGTGCTGTGTGGCATGTGGCACCGTCTTGTTGAAACCACATGTCATGCAAGTCAAGCTCTTGCATTTTTGGCAAAAAAAAAGTTGGATATCATCTCACGGTAGCGCTCACCATTCACAGTTACGTTACGATTCGGATCCTCTTTGAAGAAGTACGGTCCAATGATGCCACCAGCCCATAAACCGCAACAAACTGTGACTTTTTCTGGATGTATTGCTAGCTCTTGCAATGATTCTGGCTGATCTTCACTAAAAAATCGACAATTTTGCTTATTAACGTACCCATTGCGCCAAAAGTAATGCTGTCGTCAATAGTTACATTAAAATACACCTCTGGTGTGATGAAAATACATACATAAGTTCTTAAATGGTTTAGAAAAAAAACAGCTACCGACCTCTAGTCAAATTTAGTATCCGTATTTTCTACTACTCAATACAGTTTGCCTTTATATGATAAGATTTGTTTTCATTCTGCATAATTTTTTGACATGTAATACCATGTGAACATGCCTTAAACTGCTACTTCTAATGCTTTTTCACTTGCTGCTTTATTACTGCTAGCTTTTACAATTTCTACTGCATGCTGCGTTATTTATATGCTTCTAAGTTTAGACTAGGGCTAACACTACTGCTTCTCCTAAAGTTTTATTTTTTTGCTACAACTACAACAATAGCTTAGAAAATGTCAAGGTAGCTGTGTGAAAATAGGGTTTGAAATTCTTTAAATTTCTTAACTAGACTATTATTTTCGTTGCTGCTGCTACTTGAAGCATGGTTTATTAAACAAAGCTCTAAATACTTAAGTGAAATAAATGCTACTTGGAATATTTCCAAATTGATGGGCCATTTCACTCATACTTAAATCGATTGAAAATAGTTAGGAGACGCTTTGGTGGGGAATTGATGTGCTTCAGCTGTACTACTGTTCATATTAAAGAAGTAAAGAAAAACTTCTCGCAAAAGTTGATTTGTTAGCACTTAATTCAGCATTGTCGAAGTAAAAAATACCTTGTTTATTCCACGTCCAAATTACTATACAAATTATTAAGAATACAAGCAATGCTTAAAAAGATTTTTCACTTCTAAATGATAATTTTTTTCTGTGTATTGTCTCTGTGTCGTTTTCCTCCAGTTTGAATTGGGAAAACGTGAATGCAATAAAATACGAAACGAAAGCAAAAGTTATTTATTATTTGAACGTATTCATTAAATATTTGAAGCTTTGGTTAAGACTGCCCTTTGGCGTATTTGCATGAAGTGAAAAAAATATGTTGAAATTAAGGATAATAACAAGTAAGAATGCTTTGTAAAGGGTAGTCCAACCATAATTCACGATGTTAATTGTGAATCACACCTTAACGTCAAGTTGTTTGCCTAACTTAATTTGACATTTCTTTGTTTCAGTGTTTGACGAATTCAACCTCGGGGAGGTACACAATTGAGCGAGCAGCGCTTTTAGATTGTTAAAAGCTTTTAAGGTAGAAGTCCATAACACGCGTTAGTGCGCGCGCGCTCTGTCGTCTTCTGTCAAAAAAGTTAAACTAGTGTATTTTCATAGAACAAGCTACATGCAAAATATTTTGACGCGTTTGCGCCAGAAAGTTGGTTAACTTTGAACTTTTTAACGCGTTGTGTATTTTTGACAAGTAATCAGCTGACAATAAAAAGAATAATTTAACAAATTTGTGAATCATGAAAGAAAAACTTATTGCAGAGCTTTAAAAACATACAATATTTATATAAAAAGAATAAATTCAATAAGATAACAAAATCTTGATATACTTTCGAACCCGTTTTTAATGCACAAATAAGTATACAAATAAAAAACAGCTGACAGGAATGGCTTTTGTAACGCGTGTTTACGCGCTAAAGTTTTAAACGCACGATACTCGTCGACGAACTAACGCGTGTTATGTACTTCCACCTTTACGAAAACTGGCGTTCACATAAAAATGCATTTGGTGCTCTTCGTGATTTTTTTGGTCAGCATAATCGACCAACTGTGTCCCCAATTAGGAGAATTGTGCGCAAATTTCAGCAAACCGGGGCGGTAGGAAATGAGAAAACACCTGTGCATGCTCGCCTAGCTTGATCAGCGTCATCGAGCCGTACATCGGTTACCGTGAATGGTGTTCCCTATCGCGAGATGATAACGGACTTCTTTATGCCGGAAATTAAGAATATGGACCTGGACGATATGTGGCTCCAAACAGGATGATGCCACTTGCCACACAGCCAACGAAACAATGGCTCTTTTGCACGAGAAAGTCAATGGCCGTGTTGGACTTATTTCTTTGGAAATATTATAAAGAAAAAGTGTACGTCAATAAGCCAAGAATAATTCAAGATCAAAAGTATGAGATAATTCGTCCCATTACCGACATTGAACCTCAATTATGTCTCAGAGTCATTGAAAATATGGACTATCGGATTGAGGTATGCCCAGTGTTGCCAGAAGTAGTGGAAAATCCCTACATGTAGGTATTTTTGACACAAAAATAGCAGCGTAGGGAAAATTGGACAGATTTTTTATAATCTCGAAAATGTAGTGATTTTTCGTCATATCGCATTATTTATGAAATAAATGCAGAAAAAGCATTTTTTAGTTATATTTTCTTGTCCAAAGCGGTTGAAAATTTTTCTTTTCCCTAAAATCGCTTAAAAATGTATTTCCAGAGTTGTTTGTGGGGTTAAAAAAGTTAGTGACACTGTATATGTATGTATATGTTTTTTCGAAGATATCATGGAATGTAGAAAGATTTAATTGAATTTAATTAAATGTACATAATTTCCTATGTATTATTTGTTTAGTTTTGTTCTTATTTTGTGTCAAATATACAAATTCGAAAAATTATTTTTTATATCTAAAGCTGCGTTCACAATCAAAAAACCCTTTTCACTTGGTGTTCATAATAGAGCAACCATTTCTTTTTTAACTACACACATTTTGCACCAAGAAACCGTTTGCAAATTTTAGCCACAACAATATCATGCATTTATTTTATTTTTGTAAACATTTCCTTGAAATTTTCATTCAAAACTAAATAAAATTATTTTAAACTTCAGAAACAATTTCGTGCAAATTGTTGCTGAAGTTCTAGTTGACTCAACTTTAGTTACATTTTTAAAAAAATTTTAGTTACATTTTTGTTCTAAAAATGAAAGGAAAATATATGAAACTAGATGACCCGTGCGAATATTTCGCACCGTAATTTTAATCAATGAAAATATTAATTTTTCAATTTCTAATTATTTTTCGTCATTAGTGTTAGAAATAAGCTTTAAATGAGATATCATTCATTAAATTTGATGCGGTGGTATGGGAGATATTTGCAACCGACAAAAAAAAGTGCTTTAGAAATAATATATATGATGATACTTTGGGAAGAAAAAAGAAAGAAGAAAAAACGAAATTGTTTTTTTTTTGATTGTGAACGTAGCTTAAGGTTTTTTATTCTATTTTAATGAAAAAATTGCGTAGGGATTTTTGTAGGGGAATTTTTTTTAGCGTGTAGTAAAAAGTCGGATTTTTTTTTGGCATGTGTAGGTATTTTCAAAAAATCCACTGGCAACACTGGGTATGCCACCAAAGCATAATAAAAACATAATTGTCATAAGCCCTTCTATCATAATAAAAAATATTAAGATAATTCTCTGAAAACTTTTCATTTTCTTTACAATTAACATCGTGCGTTTGGGTTGGACCAAGTGGTTAGAAAAGTGCGCCAAATATATAACTTCTAAGTTATCCATTACCCAAACCAGCCGCTTGTTTTAGAAGGTTTCAAATCTATTTCAAACACTATTCGAATAAAGACTAAACTTATAACATCTCCCTTTCTCTGTAGCATAAACAATTTATAGCTCAAATAGTTTTCATAACAAATAATTTAACTTTTACTTATAATGCACTTGAAATTTGAAAGAAAAGACAACTTAACTCTCCAATTAATGTTTAAACAAGCACTTTACCACATATTGGACACATAACTATAAAGGGCCTTAATCCACTCGTTTACAATCTTTTGTTAAATATTAAAATAAGAGGGTATTAAAAATTTTTAATTACATATTTTTTTAAGCAAGACAATTGCTGTCTTGTAGTTAAGCTGCTATTGAATATATTTTTCATTACTATAATTGTGCCCTTAACTTAAAAACGAAAACAACGAAAAATCTTTAAAGAAGACATCTGCAGAGTGATGACCATCATCATGTCCGTATTATGTTTTTAAATAATTTATTGTTTTGTATGATGAAGTCTTTTTAAACGAGTTTTAATAGTGAAAGTAACACAGTGCAACATTTTTGAAGTCAACTTCATTTGGTGCCAACTCCTTCTCGCGGAAAAAACATGAATTAGTCAATATGATATTTTGCCTTTTGTAATATATTTCATATATTTCTCGAATTTCAAAAGTAAAATATAGCTGGAAAATGTGAAAAAAATTAACATTTACAGTTTTATAATGTTCTGAAGAAATATTAATTTTATTAAAGGGAATATTTTTTTGAAGATAACTTTACTGAATTTCACACATTTTAACATTTTTAAGCCAAAAATGGTAAAAAAAAAATAAAAATTTAAAATTTTTCAACATGTTATCAATGAGAATTTCTATAAGTTCTTCGGAAAAATCAAGTTTTAACCAAAATATACATGATGCCATAAAATCCGCCATAAAATCCGTTTTCTTGGGATTCAAAAAATTAATTGACAAGGTTTCGTTTAAATGTGCTAAATTCCCATTTCGTACTATTGATAACCTGAAATTTATTGTTGATGGGATAAGCTATTCTATGCACATTTCACTGGTTGCTTAGGCCAGATAGTCAGGGGTTTGTTTGTATCGATAAGTACTTCGAGAAATTCCACACGAGAAGATGTTTTCATTTTATGTGTTTTTTTTTAAATAATTAGTATTGAAAAGTTTTTATAAAAATTTATACAAAAAATTTAAATTTAAAATTAATTGTTGACAATGCGGATATGAATTCATTTAAAATCCAAAGTTTTTGTGGGATAAAATTAAAGTGTAATCGAAAAAACAAAGAAAAGTTATTGTTATGAAACACAAAGATGCTTAACTGAAATAACCAACAAATTTTTCTCTACTAAAGAATTACACAAGGGAAAAAAATTGAACCTTATTTGTGTTGATTGGAAGTTTGATGCAATTTTTTTAAGTTTCAGTCGTGTTACTTTCACGTAAAGTCACATAACCTGTGAAGAAAATGAGACATAGTAGATCATTAAAATCGTTAAACGCATTTCGCTTTTATTAACAACTAGCTGGTCGCCCCGGCTTCGCTCGGTAGCTGATTACTAATGATCGATGGAGCCGTTTTCTGATTTTAGGTAAATCGAAAAAGTGGGCGTAAAAGTGGGCGCAGCAATATTTTCTTTACGTAAAAACCTAAGTTGGACCATGGCGATTATTTTAAAGTAAAATCCGTCCAAATCGGTCAAATAAATAGAAAAAGTGGGCGTGGTACATTTTTCTTTCGATGAAAACTTAAAATGGATTAATACGAACATTTGAAAAAAAAAAATTAGTTAAATCGATGGAGCAGTTTTCGGATTTTAGGTACATCGAAAAAAGTGGGCGGGGCAAAATTTCATTTTTGTAAAAACCATTTATCACGTCAACAGCGTGCTATATTAAAGGTCGTTTTACACTATAAAACTAAGTATCACGATATGCCAAAAACTCGCATAAATAAATTTACAATGTATGTATGTACACGCAAAGAAAAAACATGGTTGTGGTAAACATATTTTAAGAGCAACATATTATGATAAGAATTATGATTGTAGTCACCATATTAAGATTATTTTTGAATCATATTATGACTAAATATACTCGTACTATTACATCATAATATTTTTCCCTTAATCATATTATTATTCTGTTAATCATACTAAGTTAAGAAGTAATCAAATAATTGTCATGTTAATCATAATAAGCTAAGAAATTAATCATATTATTGTCATGTTAATCATAGTAATCTAAGAAGTAATCATATTATCATCATGTTAATCATAATAAATTTAGAAGCAATCATATTATGATACAGCACCTTTCATAGCTGTCATAAAAATACAAAATAAATTTAAATATTTTTGAATCGATTTTTTATTTTGTGGCTTTTTACAATTTTTCTTAATGTTAATCAAATAGCGGAGTTTAATATAAGGCTTGCAAAAGAGCAAATGAAAAATCTGTGGTTTTCATGGGCAACCGCGTGTGTCCATTTTTCCGATTTTGAGATGTTGATGCCATATCGCCTAATTTTAAAAGCTCTTTACATTTTTTTTAAAAAGATGGATCAATTCCGGTTTTTTAACGTAATCACAAAGTTTAAAAAATGCAATACCTAGCCCGTAGTTTGATCTCGAATGGTTTTTCTGCTTTCCTGAACAATTTGTTTTAAGACATACGCGATTGCCCATGAAAACCACAGAAATATCGTAGCACTTTTATAAAATATAACGAAATCTCTGTGTGTTTTGTTGTTGGATTTTACAAAAAAAAACTATGATATTTTGCATTTGCACTATTACATCACTAATATTTGAATGAACTCCGCTAATATTTTAATTTTTTAATTTCTTTAAACTTATTTTTTTTATGGAATTTTATCTTTTAATTGTTTAACCGCTCACAAATAAAAAAACGACACAACTTCTTCAAAAA
The DNA here is from genome assembly GCA_930367215.1 of Pollenia angustigena. Classification (NCBI taxonomy): domain Eukaryota; kingdom Metazoa; phylum Arthropoda; class Insecta; order Diptera; family Polleniidae; genus Pollenia; species Pollenia angustigena. Next base: position 145,450,398 of record OV884060.1, on the reverse strand, counting down.
TATTTTACAAATGGCGCTAACATAATATGATTAGAGTAAAAATAGTTTGATTGCATCTTTAACATAATATGATAAATGTATAGAAAGTTATCATGTTATGGCTATTAAATATCATAATATAGTTGTGAGAAATATAATATGTTTAGAAAGTTATCATAATAAAGTTGTTAGAAAAATAATTATTTTTCGGTCAACAATACTCAAATTCATAATTGCGATAAACATTGATATGTTTACAGTAACTATAATATTGTTGATATTAAATAAAAATAACAATTATTTGTGTACGACAACAATATATTGTTACATTAAACATAGTGTTGTTGCCGTAACCATGCCCAACCATATTTTTTCTCTGCGTGTAACTATAATATTGATGATATTAAATAAAAATAACAATTATTTGTGTACGACAACAATATATTGTTTCATCAAACATAGTGTTGTTGCCGTAACCATACCCAACCATATTTTTCCTCTGCGTGTATAGTAGTTGTATGAAAACAATTTATTATGAAGTGTGGAAAAAAATGGTAAAGAAATTTGACAGTCGTTTCTTTTTAAAATTTTTTTAAACAATAAAATTCTTTATTTTGTCAGAGTTGTGTTTTTACAAAAACACAAGATGAAAATCAGGCAGAGAAAATTTAAATTTTATTCACACATTTTCAATATTGCTGTAAATAAAATTATAAATTGTTGTATAGCATAATTAAATGCGGTCGGTCCATACACAAAAATAACTATTGAAAAAATGAGATCGTATCAACTTCTCCACCCTTGAAAAATATAAATAACTGCTTTTGAAAAAATTATCCGCCAGTGTCAGAATAAAAATTTTTAAATATTAAAAAATATTTAATTTTATGTTTTAAGCTTCTCACTTTCATTAATTTTTTAATACCTGTTAAAATCACGAAAAAACTAAAGCACCCCTTTAACAAAGTATAAATGTTTTTTTTTATACAAATGGCGAACCTGGCTCGTCCGTGGAGCGACAACTGGCAATATGGTCCGACTATTTTGCCGGCATACCGTCAATTCCGCAATCCACAACTGTGTGACAATGTCACTATTTCCCACATGAGGACAGATATGACATAAGTACAATCTGCACAGACGAAGTCGAGATCGCTAATGGTATACGTGCACTGAAGAACAGGCGTCGATACGAGCAATACGATATCGAGAAAAATTGATCGAAATTATTTAGTTTGGTATCTAGTAACTCGACATTACATTTATCGAGTTTTCATTCGTGTCTATCATATGCAAACAAATTAGTTTATATACATAGATAGTTTATTCGAAACGATTGTATCGAATGCTTAAGGCTGATGCGGATCTTAGTGCTGCAAAAACTTTCTTATTCTGTATTCCTGCTGAATTGAGTGAGAGAGTTTTAATCAAACTACCCAAGAAAGGTGAAAGAATGCGAAAACTGGAGACAAATTACAGTGATTACCAAATGGTTAGTTAATATAATCAATGGTAGATTGTAGATCATCAATGGCAGCATATCTTCGAAAAGAGCAAATCGGTTTCAGACCACATTGATCTTGCACCTATGTGATCGTATCATAGTGGATCACTTGGTGAAATGGCGTTCTCCCCTATATATATTCATCGACATTGAAAGGGCCTTTGATACTATCCACCACCAGGTAATTTGACATGCACTTCGAAGCAGGGAATCCCACCTCCGCTAATCGACCTTATTAAAGTTCTCTATGGCAACTCAACAAGCCGAGTACTGCGTAAACTCATGTTAGGCAGCCCGAATGGTGTAAATACTGGTGTAAGACAGGTTATATTGTATAGAACTCAATTGAGCAGCAATCAACTAGCTCTAGAAGAGGCCTCACATGAGTTATGAATGGTCGACTGGGGGATCTGGATTTAGCTGATGATATCTGCTTACTCACGCATAACCTTGCCGGTATATCAGCCAATTTGGAAAAGATACACCAGCTATCATCGGGTGTTGCTAGGGATGAAACGATACGAGTAAATACAAGTACATATTCGATATTTTTATATAAGTCCCAAGTATTTTTGTAATCGATACTTAGCAACCGAGTACCAAGTAGTATCGGTAAAAAAATACTCGGTATCGGTCAAAAGTACTCGTTTCACTTTGGTATTAAAATTGATCTTAAATTTTTGATTATTTTCCAAAGCTGGAGCAGCAGTAACGGTATCAAGAAACCGTTTGACAAGTAAACACTAGGGATGCCAATCCCGAATACCGAAATCCAATTTTTCCATAACTATATCTGCTACAATTGGAGAAGATGGCGAACCCATAGGAAGTCCTTTCATTTGAATATATACGTGTTTATCTAATTGAAAATATCTATTATCTATTATACAAAATCTTAGAATACGTTAGAATAAATCTTTTTCTATATTCGTATGTTCCCTTATTGTATTCTACTTTTCTTCAATTATATTCATAGCTAAATCTAAATCCAGATTTTGATAATACAAACACGGAAAATAATTACAAACGTAGATTTATGTTGGAAATGTTACAAATTATAAGAGTACCGACAATGTCGAGAATTAATTTCAAGTCAGATACTGAAAATGTAGCACAAAATTATAGACATTTAATTTATAAAAATAGAAACGGAAGTTAAAAATTTATGTTTATTGTAATAGATCTAGTTTGTATTGAAAAATATTTTTATATTCAATTACAAAAATTTTTTTAGTTTTGCCATTTTATTGTTAAATTTGTTTTTAAAAAATTGTTAATTTTGTTAAAAAGAAAAAAAAACCCTGAAGAAGGCACTCAAAGGAAGTGCCGAAAAATTGGTGTAAATAAATTTATAAAAAAAAAAATTGTATTTATATATTAAATTAAATATTGTCATATAGCATATGTGTAGTTATTTATTAACGATACCACCCAGGAGTGTTGAATGTGAATATTGGTTTCGTCGGCAGCATATCGCACCTGTTCATCAAAAGTAACACAACTCAAAATTTACAAGTTTTCAGTAGAGGCAAAAAACTAATTCCGCCAATATGATGGAATTATTGTTATAAACAAATATACCGTTATAAAGGAAACTCACTAATATTTCAATAAAATCACAAAATTTATTTCTCTTCTTCCTTTTTCCGAAATTATTACGGATTTTTGATTTAATACAGTTTTCATGAAATTTTTTGATCTACATGTCAATATTATTTCAAGTTATGCTTATCACAACCCAAAATCAACAGCTATTGATAAACAGATTTTTAACATGAAAACAATCACAACTCGAATTAATACAGTTTCGCTGATTCATTTGAGCACCATAACCCATGAACACTTCAACGCAACTAAAATTACAACTCTTTAATTGAATCAAAACAAACAATATGAGTACGCAAAGAAAGACATAAAGGCATTTCTCTCATGAAATATTACAAATAGAATACCAAAAATTTTACAGTCGTTAGATATGGTAATCATACACTGTTTCCTTCAAAAAAGTGGAAAATAGAATTTTTTGAGTTGTGTTACTTTTGATGAACAGGTGCGATATGTTTGCAATAAAATAAGGTATCAATTATCTGACGTCATTAATTTGTTTAAGAATCTTTTTAAAATATAAGTTTTAATACATAATACTTCCATATTATTTTAAAAGAATACATTAAACTGTTTTATTTTGTAATGAGTTTAATTTTCTTAATGCATTAATTTGTTTTAATTCTTATACATAAACATTATATTATAATTATATGAATTTTTAAAATTGGCTTTTATATATGAAATCCCGAAAAATACTGATCCGTCCCGGGATCCCTTTTTTTTAATTAAAAATCCCTAATACGGGGTTTCAAAAAACCTGGTCCCGTTTGGCATCCCAAGTCAACACCTATAAACCACATATCGTCTAGGTCGATTTCCTCAATTTCTGGCTATAAGATGTCCCCCAATAAAAAATGGAGCTTCTAACGAAGCAGGTTTGTAAGGGAGAAACAGAAGGGTTTCGCTTACCATTGCGCCGTAGTAAGGGAATGCCGTAGCACTTAAAATTTTATTTTTTTTTTTTAAGTTGTTGAGAGTTCTTTCACTTACTTTACTGCTTTTCTGTATGTCTTATTGCGTAGCGCATAATTATGCGCTTATTTTTTAAATGTACCTTTAGTGCTTCGCAAAATGATAAAATTTTTTATTGGGCCGTTACCATCTGCGATAGCGAACACCATTCACGATAATTGCTTGGCCGACCTCATTTTCGAAGACGCCGCCAGCCGCAGAACTAACTCGGGAGCATGCACATATATTTTCCCATTTCCTACAGACCCGGTTTGCTCAAATTTACGCGCAATTCTCCCGATTGTGGAAACATTTGGTCGATTATACTGACCAAAAAACTCACGATGTCCATTAAATGCATTTTGATTGAACGCCCATTTTTGTAAAAGGCTTTATTAATCTCAACGCGCTGCTCAATTGTGTACCTCCCAATGGTAGAAGTTGGCAAATACTGAAACAAAGATAGGTCAATTTAAGTTGCACAAAAAACTTGACGTTAAGGTGTGGCTCACAATTAACATCATGGATTATGGTTTTACCACCCTTTATATATACAGTAGAATACCGATAATTCGTAATCGGAAGGGACGAATTATAGGGGTTTTCGTTTTACCGGGGTATATATAAAATTAATACGAATTAACGGGGGTTCTCAATTTATTTACTAAAACAATAAAAAAAAACATAAAAGACAATTGTTAAAAATAATAGGTATATATAAAAATTATTCATGTAACAAACAGATCTTAAGAAAATAAACACACACACAAGCAAAAAAAAAATAGCGGTAAACAAAAAATAATTCCATGTTTCTGTTGTTTTTATTACGAATTATAAGTGGTAGTTAGCAAACAGTTACGATTTAGAAGAGGTAAAGACGATTTTATTTGAAAAAAAAATTACGAATTATCGAATGGATCAAAATGTATGGACATTTTACGAATTAACGAGATTTTTTCAAGGGACTGACAGTTTATTACGAATTATCGGGAATTACGATTAATCAGGTACGAATTATCGAGATTTGTATGTATCAATTTAAAAATAAAATACATACATGTTTACATTTAAAATAAATTCATAGCGACATTGTTGATTTCTGTAATAAAAGGTGAATGAAGGTTGTTATCCTGAACGTTCTATAAAATTTTGTTTCCTAAGATAAAAAAGATTTTTCGAAAGGAAATGGGTACTAGGTGGTAACTAAAAGTGGTCTCAACCTTTACACTAATCGTTTTGCACAAAAATGCTAATAGGTCGTAGTTCTTATTTTATTGTATAGTAACAAAACACTAATAAGAATGTTTTTAAATGATGCTTTCTATTCTTTTATCATACAAACCTATGCAAGTATCGATACAAGTAACTAAGTATCGATACTTTTTTTTCGATACTAAGTAGGTATCGTTTCATCCCTAGGTGTTGGTCTTCATATTAACATTAACAAAGCAAATATTCTACGCATTAACAAAAGCAATCTTTCTAAGCTCAGGGTCAAAAACATAGAGCTCGAGGATGTGTTATCGTTTTGCTACTAAGGAAGAAGAATGTCCTCCAAAGGTGGCTCACGTGAAGATATTGCATATCGCATAAAAAAGGCAAAACAGTCATTTAGTGCATTAGAAAGCAAATGAAAGTCACCACAAATACATGTAGGCGCTGAGCTGCATCTTTTCTCCTCAAATGTTCGCCCTACCCTGCTATATAGATGTGAATCCTGGAACTCTACTGCAAGCGGCATACGATATCTGCAAGTGTTCATTAACCGTTGGTTGTGAAAAATATTGTGAGTTTTTTAGTTGAAAGTAGTTTCCAATAAAACCCTGTGACAAAGAACAGGCGAAACACTAATCCGCATATAAATTGCAAAAAGGAAATGCAGCAGGGTTGGCCATATTTTAAGAAGACCTCATGCTGATATTTGAAGATGATAATTGACTGGAATCCCTAAGGCAGCAGGAGAAGGGGTATACCCGCATACAACTGGAAAAGGCTACTAGAATCCGAAATATGCAAAACAGGAAAACCCGGTCTGAAATAAAACTAATGGCACAGGACAGAGCCGGATGGAAGTATTTCGTTACGGCCCTTTGTTGTAACTTGGAACCATGGGAATCAATATATATATATATATAAAACCATTGGGAGTCACTCATGCGAGTTCCCCTTAAACAGTGGAATTGAGTTTTAAACGACTTGAAGACATTGAAAGACGATTGTAATTGTCCTAAATGCTGTATGAATGTCATTAAAAAAAGAGTAACTTGTAGCTGGAATATATTCTGCTTCAGTTGAAGGGATCAAAAATTAGGTTAATTCCTTTTGAAACTCAAAACAAAAGAAATTATTTTGGAGCGAAATCTTTCTACGGATTTTTTTCGGATTAGAAAAAATTATAATTACAAACCATCAATACTTTGATGATCACAACTGAAACTGTCAAAGAAAAAATTTATTTATACAACTAATTAAAAATTTCATTCGATTTTTTAACATTTCCTTACTCAAAGTTCATTTACATCCGCCCAAAAACACACCGGCTTTTTTACTTTAAATTTAAAAAACCATGAAATATTTTAGCCTTGAACTTACACAATAATGTGAAAGTTCAAAATCAATTACGTACTTACTTCTACTTAAAAAAAATTAATTGGAAAATGTCTTACTACAAATGCAAGCGATTACGAAATTTCAAACTATTATGATTTTAAAGCAATTGCCCTTAAACTTTGAAATAAAATTAAATAAAGCAATGAGATTTTATTAAAATCGTATAAATAAAAACCAAGAAGTCATGTTGTAAAAAACGTGACTTTTCCAATAATTTAAATTTATGTGCATTTAATGTATACACTCTGTTTTTTATTAAAATAACCCGGTTCTTTTTCTCTTCTTTATTCTTTTTAGGCTAAACAATGACGAGACACCTGCAATATTTTTGTGCCTGTACTTGTATATGGCTTTTGGCTTCATTGCAAAACGCTTTAGCTTTAGAAAAATGGTCACGACAATTGGAGGAAACCGATTCTGGTGTATCGGACAGTTTTGATTGGATACCCTTGGCCCAGCCCGCAGACAGTTCAACACAAACAAAGGATCGTTCTGGCAATGGACGTGTTTTGACTTATTCCCAGGCTTTTCCATCAAACGGTCATTTTAGTGAATTGAACAAAGGTTTTAGTGGTTCTTCTCTTTCTCAGAAACCATCTCCTTTCGATTTTCCATATCAATTCCAAAACTTTGCCAGTGTACCTCAAGCTCAATCGTTAAAACATCCGGGATCGGGCATAAAATCTAGTGCTTTCCCAAGTCAAGAACCTACATCACAATCGTTTTTTAAATTTGAAATGCCTTTGAATCAGCAAAGCTCAAGATTAAACTCAGCTCATTTAAATGGAGGTTCGGGTGTAAACACTGGCTATCAAATTTCTCATGCTTTCGGCAATGGGGCTCAAGCTACTTTGTTTAATTCGCCCTTGTTTAGTCAACAACCCGTGTTTCCACCAGAATTTCATCCAGTGCCGCCTAAACCTCAAACTCAGTCATTGCAGCAAAAACCTGTATTGCAAACAAATTTCCTTTCTAATGAACCCATTTCCTTAAAAAACTTTTTCAAGGACAACAAACCCACCCCAGCTTCACCTCTGCAGGCTGTATCACCACAAGTATTTCCACAAGTTGATAGCCAGGGCAGTTTACCCTTCTCTTTGAGAAATCCTTTTAGCTCAATACCATCTGGACCAGCTCCCTCAGCTCCTTCGCCACAACAAGATCAACAATTTTTATATGTACCCTACAATGATATTTTCAATCAGGCCCCACAGGCCCAGCCTGCCGTACAACAGCAACAGCAACAACAGCAACAACAACAACCCCAACAGCAAACACAACATCGACAACAGCAAGGTCAACATCAAATACAGCTACAAAATCCTTTCGAAACTGCTTCAAAATTTAGTAATAATTTGCCCACTGTAAATCCTTATCAAATTAATCAATTCTATACACCTGACTCTCTGGGACAGCAGCCACAGCTTAAATATTTTGCCACCAGCACTACCAGTACCACCACTAGACCTCAAACAACTTCTTTGAAGCCCGCAAATATTTTCCAAAACTTTGTAAGTCCTCAGTATAGTACCACACCCAAACCCAAACCAAAAGCCCATCAACCTCCATTGGCCATGTTTTTGTTACGTTCTTCTGCCAGGCCTATAGAATCTGATGTTGTTGATTCTTTGAGTGGCTCCAAAGCAATTGCTGTTATAGATGCTCCCACACAAAATCCTCCAGAAATTTTTGTGGGCCCCTCTGGCATGCCCACACCAAATGGTTATACTAAATTTGATTTGCCCTATCTTTCACAATTACAAGGAACTCAGGCGATTAATGATGTCTCCTTCTTCGTGGCTCCTTTAAGTTACCGCACTCCTGGAGGTTTTAACAAAATCTTATTGCCAGAACCTCATGTTGGATCAATTGTCATTAACTTATCTAAATCGGGTGTATCACAAGCAGCTCCCCAATACTATCAACCCCAGCAAGTGGTAGAACAGACCACTACTACCACCACCACCAACAGACCGCGTACTTCTCCACAAAGGGTTAAGTCCCAATACCAAAGTAGTAATGCTAACAGAGGCAATAAATTCAGTTATTACTTTGATCAAGATCCGATACAAGAAGTACCATCACCTCAAGTATTACAAAAGGAACGCCCAAAAAAGAAGAGACCTCAATCGGTGAAAATCGAACAACCTTCATTTAACCAACAGCATAGCAATCCATATGCTCAATTCAATCCAATTCCAAATCAAATTTCAAACGATGACTACTATAAAATACAAAGCAAGCCACCCACTACTTCCTCAACATCCACTTCCTCTACGACTTCAACCACTTCCACCTCCACCACGGAATCTCCACAAAACTACTTTGCCTACAATACTCATCCACAAGTGGAATATCCTGGTGCTAGTGGCCATCTTTATCCAGAAATAAATCAAATTTCCCAACAACAATCTGTCCAACAGGAGGAAAAACCCAGACTGACGACCAGACCTACAGTTTCTGCAACTACAGCCGAAGAGGAATATCGTATGAAACAATACTATAGAAAACAAGAAGCAAATCGTCATCGTCCTCAAGTTGTAGCCCAAACAAATTCACCTTACGAACAAGTTCAATATACTCCAGTTAATTTGGAGTATGAAATCGCAAAAACCACCACCAACAAACCAAGAATAACGTTCTATAGTCCCACAGCTGCTCCTGTACAAGATGATGATTACAATACGGTACCTCCTCGTCAGCAGCAACCACAATTACAACAGCATCAGCAAATCGAACAGCAACAACACGTCAAAACTAATCAATTACCTGCTAATCATCGTCCTTCTTATATACAGAATGAAATTACCGATAGTCCAGTAGAATACGAACCCAATCCTTATCAATTGCCCTCTGAATTACCTCAATTGACACCCAATTTCCCCGGCTTAGTAAACAATCTTAAGGAAATGAAAGAGCAACAACAAAGCACCCAGGAGCTAACTACTACTACTCAGGAACAAACTACTGAAACTCCACAAGAACCAGAATCTTCTACGAGACCAACCAGAAAACCCATTAACCGTGTACGTAAACCTGTTTCAACACGGGTAACTTCTTCCGTATCCTATTCCGAGTCTGAAACTTTCACTAGAAGACCAATTAATCGTGTCAGACGTCCTTTTGGTTCTCGTAACACTGCCTCTACAGCCACTTCCGTAAATTTGGATTATGATGAAAGCACTACCTCAACTACAAGACGTCCTGCTGCTGTTCGTAATCCCCTAATACGTAATCCCAATCGTATACGCTATCAGCCCACACCCGAAGAAAGACAAACCTTGAGAATTAAGCCCAAGAGAAAACATAACAGTTCAGGCAAAATTGTAAATGTAAGTGAAGATTTGGACTACCAGCGTGATGTTTTGAAACAAAATTATCCCGTCTTTAAGCCCACCGGCTCACGTAGACCCAGCAGTAGTCCTACAGCCATACCCATCACATATGAATTGACTACTACAGAAGCCCCCACCTCAGAAACTCAACAAGTCTACACTGTTACTCCCAGCAATAGTATAGATAATGATCAAAACTTCCCAGCAGGATTATTGGAGCCTATGCAAATTGCCCAACAATACAATGAATACAAGAACAACTATGGTCCTGGCTACTTCCCCAATCAAGAAGATGTAAATCCCACAGAACCCATACTGAGAAATGAAATTAATCCAGTTTATAACACACTACCCAGTACAACACCCTCAACTACTACTACAACAACGACGACCACAACCACTGAAGCTCCCGTAATCATAACTACCAGACGTTCTCCTTTCATTAGAAGAAACTATCCTAGATTGAAATCTACAACCACTGAAGCACCTACTACAACTACACCAGCTGAGGAAGAAAAACCATCGGTAAGTTGTTTAGAAGATTTTCGAAATCAAATACTTATTCCTTCCCCTTTTTTATAACTTTAAGACCCGAAATCGCCTAACACCCCGTAAGGTAATTAAGGTACGTGCCCGCACTCGTCGTCCTTTGCACCCGGCCTCCCCCACTCCAGCACCTGAAGAGGAAAATGAACCTACTGAACAACCCAAACAAAACTATCGCAAACTGAACCGTTTCAATCAAGATTTATACGAAAATGATGTAAGTTTCTACACATTCGTGAAAAAATTTATTTTATTTTCATTTTCTTTTAAATTTAGACCCCCAGACGTCGTTATAAACAAAAATTCCAACTGGAAGGACAAGAATCTCAATGGTCCCCATCTGCTAAAGTAGGTCCCTCTAATAGCTTCAAACCCATTAATCTCAAAGAAGATAAAAATCAACATAAGTTTGAAAATGAACCAGAAATTGTAACTGCCGGACCTGAGAGCGATAATAAGGAGAGTTACGAAATCAAAGTATCAGCCAACTATGGACCATCGGCACCAAATATGAAGCAACCCAATTTGAAGTAAGTAAAAAAGCAAGAATTTAAAGAATATATCACTAGTATTTTGTTTTAAAAACAGGCCAGAAAAGTCCTTTGCTGAACTTCTCGAGGAAGTTATGGGAAAGGCTCCAGAAGAAAAACATTCGGAAACTACCATAAATCCAGAACCCTCGACAGATGGTACTGTTTTTGAATCACAAAAAACTACAATTGCCAATCGTATATTGCGTCGAGGCAAATGGAAAAAGACTCGCGTCTCCTCCTCCGTCAGCTCCAGCAATGGCAATGCCGAAAGCTTCGAAACTGCTGAATCACAAAACCTAGGTTCTCAACTTTATAACTCTCTACAAAAGACTGACAAGCCCAGTGCTACAACACCCATGACAACAGCAGCTGAAATTAATTCAATGTATACTGCCATTACTACTACCCCCATGCCTATGAGTTCTACGGAAGAATATAGCATATCTACTGTCACACCCCAGACAACTTTGGCCACCACTTTGCCCGTGAATGTTGATGAGACTAAAACAGTTACCGAAAGAGCCCAGGAAATGACCAATCAAGAAGAAAGTGCCACTAGACGCATGGATGAAGATATGGCCACGGAAGACGATTTGGAAATTCAACCCAGTCTCTTCTTTGAGGTTAAGAAACAACTGCACGAACTTTTCTCTATAGAAGAAAGTGATGATACAGCAGTTACAGCAGCTTTAGCAGCAGTGGGTAAACGCCGCCAAGAATACACGAATATAAAGAGATCAAAAATGGAAACCACTACAGCACCAGCGATAGATCTTGTTTCCATCACTGAGCCCATGTCAGTGGAGGATAAAAAGGCCTTCCATCGAGAGCTGATGAAGCATGTGGTCTATGCTACATCGTCGCCCGTACAACAGGAAGAAACACCAGAGGCTGAAATATGCTACAGAGGGCGTTGTATTAAATCCGAAGATTTACCAGCTAATCACAAATTTAATTAAACATCAAAATTTTATCATTTCCACATTTAACATCAATCCTGCTTCGTTTTCGACACTTCCATATTTTATAAAAGAAAACTCTTCTACAGCTGGCTTTAAAGCAAAGAGTGTAGTAAGAGCATATTTTATAGAGAGCAGTAGAAGAGTGATTTTTCTTATAGAGATTGTGATAAACTCAAAATTTAATTTCTTTCCTTAACGCTCTCCCTCTCTCTCTCTCTCTTCACCCATTAGCTTCCCTTAGTGGCGTTATGTGTCATTATTTTTATAAGAGAAAAAAGTCATATCAACTCATGAATCAAAAAACAAGATTACGCATTGCGCAAGTCCGTTATTTTTTGTGTGACGAAGATATATAACTTGTGTATGTGCATTTGTGTATCGCTTACATTTTTTACACCAACACTAATTTTTATTCTATGCTGACGTAGATGCGCAGTAGAAAATTTGTTGTACAGCTGAGTGAGCAATCTTGCGTTTTAATTCATGATATCAACTCATGTGCATCTTTTTTATTAAAACTTACTTAGCTTTTTATAGATCTTCCATCTTATATTTCTTTAAAATTAATTTTAATTATCTAGCTTTAATTCTAAACAAATCCATATAATTAAACTTGAGCATGTGTTTTGTAATTAATATTAGTTTCCAGGGGCCGAAAATAACAGTTATTGTTAAATTTTAAAACAAAATAAGCATATAGAAGTAAATGTCGGAAAACTGATTCAAGTATACCATATTGATCCTTATGAACTAGTCTATGATAAGATATATTGCTTTGTCAAATTTGGATTTTTATTATCTTGGGCAGGAATAAAAGTTATTTTTTGATTTTTATTTTCTTAAGCAAAAATAAGAATCAAGAAATAACTGTTGTTTTGTCCAAATAAAAATTGAAATATAACTTTTATTTTTGTTCAAAAAATATAAATCAAAAAATAACCGTTATCATCTGACTTTTATGAAAAAAGGAATAATTATTACGGGCCCTGTTATTTTCAATATAAATTTAATTAAGTTTAACATTTTCTCACTTGTGTCTTCTCTTCTTTCATTTTTTATTCATTTTTTTTTATTATTTTTTCTGTTTCATTTCTAAATCATTGAATTTTACTTCGACGATCCATATATGAAGTTAGTAAAATTTTTTTTATTAAAATATTGAACATTTCATTATTTAAGTTTAGTATTATGTAGTTATAAGTTTTGTAATATAATTCTTTAAAACAAAAACAAAAAACGTTAAATAATAATAAATTGTACGATAAAAATAATAAAATCAATAAAAAAATATATATAAATATTAAAACAAATTTTTATTTGTCCCGGTAGGCTAGTTGGTAATAAACCTAGTCTAACTAACTTTTTTTAATTTCCAGCCTTTAAACCGAAAGGGCAATACTGCTTCTCTCAACATGCATCTAATAGCAAAACGTCAGATTTATTTTATGGCGTTCTGAAAGTCAAGCGTCTTGCTTGCGATCTGCCATACTTTCATACAAATATTCTGGTTCCCTTAAACATATTTTTGGAATTAGAAGTTGCCAAACTTCTTACGATTGCGATTTAAAAAAAGCTATTATGCGATTTCAAGTCAGAAACGCAAATGTTAGGCGTTTTGCAATTGTCAGAACATGCCCGATAGAAACCTGTGAACATTTTAATAACCTGCGTCATTTAGTTTGTGTATGACAACCATCAATAGTAGATTACCGCGTGGTTTGAGGAGAAAATGGAATAAAGTAAATATCGTGTGCTTATTGAGCATTTCATCGCAAAAAACTATGAATAAGGCTACCAATTGCTCTCTCATCCACCTTATTCGAAACATTAAAAAGAAAACTCGGTGGAAGGGGAATTAAGTTCAACGATGAAATCCAATCCTAAACAATATCTATCTTGATGACCGGACAAATCTTATTTTTTGGAGGGATAAATAATGGGAGAAACGTAGGACAAAGAGTATAAAGCTTAAAGTCGTCTACGATAAGATAGGTTACGTTCCATGGGCAACCATCGAGAGACAGCTCACTTGGGTCCGCCAGTGGTCCCTTTGTTAATACCAAGCGCCAACATCCATCCTACAGAGCAGTTACTCAAATAATGTGACTGCAGAGTTAAACCAATTCGTCTTCCTAATGAAGAGAAGAAGCGACCTAAGTTCTATCCCCGATAGATCCTCCAAGTAGGCAAATATCGGTTCTCCCAGGTATTTTTTCCTAATGCTCCGGATTCCAGGACATTAACACAGAAAGTGCAGCACAGTCTCCTCTTCCTCCTCATCATGACAAGTCCTACTGAAGTCGTTGAATTCCAGACCAATTCGCCTAGCATGAATCCCCACCAGCCAGTGCCTATTAACAACTGATAAAGGAGTCTACGATGAAAAATAAAATTCTTTTGTATCCAAAAACCTGTGTTTCATTTTAGGAGTCGCGGACTTATTGATCCGCCCCCGTAAGTTTGCTTTAATCTGCTCATGCGGGATTGCATTCTGAAGTCACGAGTATCTTTTTGAGACAACTTTATCCCTAGAAAGAGGTTTCTTTGTGACTGAATAAACTGTTGTTGCATCTGAATCTTTTCACAGTTTAGCCCAAGTAGTAGTGCCTCACTATTTCGAATTTATCAAAGTAGGCAGTTTTAACGGACCCAAGTGTGTAAACAAGCTTTCGACATAATTTCCCATAGCGCTATTTGCTGTGAAAAAAATACCGGAAAAGATAATAAACTTAATCAAAGAGCTATATACAGATTCAGACCCCGTCTTTCGTTTAAATGGTCGTAAGAATCAACCTTTCCGAACTACCAGTAGTGTAAAGCAATACTGTGTTCTGTCACCTACCCTTCTCTTTATTCTACTTGAGTCTGTTATGCGATAAACTAATATCTACTCCCCCCGTGGTATTCGCTTTATATGATTATTTATGATATTGTTAATGCGGATGGTTTGTGTTTAATGGCCCATCGTTTCTCTGATATTAAAGATACACTCCAAAAACTCGCTACAAATGCAATAGGGGTGGTTTTGAAAATTAGGAACAGGAAAACCAAAATAATAGGTATCGTTTTAACAAGCACTTCTCCCCTTACATTGAACAATAAGCCAATCGAGGAGGCGTTCTAGCCATACATATATGTACCTAGGATAATGAAGATACGTATATTCCACTGAAATATCATATCAAGATTAAACTGAATATTCTGATCCAATTGGGTGTCAAAGTGCTGGTTCGCACTCTTGAAGTTTTAGCCCGCAATGTTTTTAAAAGAGAGAGAGGAAAAAATTGCATCGTCTTTTTAAAAGCTTAAGACTTGATGGCTAAAACAGGAAGAGTGTGAACCAGCACAAATGAACGCTTACATGCGATCTTAACCATGTTCCCTATTATTACGGGAATTGTAAGATATGCCCAAGTTCTTCGTAGACCCGGATGTCTACGTTACACCTGTAGCCATGCTCTGTAACTTTGGTGAGAACTTCTCGCATAGAAAAGATGTGAAACAAAATATTCCATCGTTTCTCGAAAAGTGAGAAAAAAGTGTGTCTGTAATTCATGTTGAAAACTATCAAACATTGCACTCGAAGCCGATGTGACATTGCAGAGGTTGAAAAAGCCAGTAACACATATCGTTGATAGCGACCAAAATTTACTAAAATTGAACATTTTTCAACGACGACGGCGGAAATTCAACCGTCGGCTATACCAAATAATGTAAAGTTCGACCTTAATGTTTGATGTTTTCAAACGAGCTTTAAAGAAACATTCGTACATACAAATCTATCTATCTATCTATCTATATATATAAAATACGATGTGTGTATGTATGTATGTAACGTATGGACTTCAAAACGGTTGGACCGATTTTGATGAAATTTTCAGGAAATCTTCAGAATATTCAGGCGGGTGACACTGTAAAGTCCGATTTTTGATTTTCGGTCTGCGGGCGGAGGGGCGTGGCAAAATTCAATTTTCATATTCTCACGGACGACTTTTTCTTTAAAATGATCGCCATTGTCCAACTTAGATTTATACGAAAAGAACATTTTGCCCTAAAATCAGAAAACGGCTCCATCGATTTGACAAATTTTTCTTTCAAATGTTCATATTAATCCATTTTACGTTTTCATCGAAAGAAAAATGTACCACGCCTACTTTTACGTCCACTTTTTCGCAATTAAGCAAGAGAACATTTTGCCCTAAAATCAGAAAACGGCTCCATCGATTTGACAAATTTTTCTTTCAAATGTTCATATTAATCCATTTTACGTTTTCATCGAAAGAAAAATGTACCACGCCTACTTTTACGTCCACTTTTTCGCAATTAAGCGCATTACTTTTACGTCCACTTTTTCGCAATTAAGCGCATAACTTGAGATCGGCTTGACCGATTTGGACGATTTTTTCTTTAAAATCATCGCCATGGTCCAACTTAGATTTTTACGGAAAGAAAATTTTGCCCCGCCCACTAATTTTTCTTTCAAATGTTCGTATCTTTTTAACGGATTTTAAAAATCGAACGCAAACATTTTTCCTAATTTGGACAGGACAACGTCTGTCGGGTCAGCTAGTTTTTTATAAAAATGTTAAAAGCAAAATAATTAAACAATGAAAAAATGTGCCATGAAGTGTTAAAATTTCTTCTCGCCCCATTTTTATTGGTGAGTTTATTTGACAGTTGAAGCCGAGAACTTTTCTCACAAAAATGTTACAGACACACTTTTTCTGTAAATTGGCGAGTAATTTCCTCACGTGACAGCTAGTACTCGCCAACAAAAAAGTTACAGACACAGTTAAGTTAGAAAAACAGCTGTTTTTTCATTATATGGCATTTTTGTTTCATTTCACACATTTCAATCGAAAAGTTTCTTGACGCGAGAGTTACAGAACATGGGCACTGGTTACGGACAAACATTAAATGATATCAAACGACAAATTTATTTTGAAACCAAATCAAAGCACTTGCAGCTAGTCATATAAACTAGAGTGGATTTTTGGGACCCTATATTCTACTACATAATCTTTCAATTATCAGAAATATTACAAATACTGTAAATAACACTGGGAAACAGTAATTTTGCGGCCTGGAATTTTATTGCAAATATTTACTTTTTTATTTAATGGCAAATTTGTTACAAAAACTAAACAAAACTTTTTTGTTTTCTTCCTTGTAAATGCACCTTCAAACAAGTATTTTACACAACGTATGTATATCTTCAATACATAAAAAAATACTAGGAGGCCAACGGCCTGTGCCTTGACATTTGTTTTTTGTCCGTACAATCTAATGTATGTATATGGGTGTTTCTCTGGTTATGCACGCGACATTTGTACGCGTTTTATTGTGTTTGAATATTAAAAAAATAGAAGTGGATTGGAATTTTAGAATGAATTCTAGAATCGTTACATTGTTTGTGATGAGTTCTTTCTAAAAAGTATATATAATGGTAAATTGAGCACTGGGTACCCAAATGCCATGCAATCAAAGTTGACTTACTCACGTGACAAAAATAGAAGTGCCTTTTACAGTGTTGCCACTTTGTGGGTAATTACCCGAATTTGGTATAATTTTTACGGTCGTGGGTAGAGCGTGGGTAATTTCTCTTAGGTGTAATTCAGGTGTTATTTGAAATTTTTACTTCAGATGCACAAATTCAATCAAGATTCGATTTCAGTGATGACATTTATTTCTTTTTAAATATTTTTGCTAAGAAATGCACAGCCTTCTGAACCAAAGTCTCGGTTTCTTTTTAAGAAACTACTTCAATCATAAAACATACATATGAGGGGTGTTCTGGAAATCGAAAACGCAAAACGCAAGAATTTGAAAGTTGTTTTTAATACACTTTTAATCTAATTTTTATAATCTTTGTTATAAAATTCCGTTTAATAGAGAAAACTTTGTATAATATTTGTCATAAAATTCTTTTATTACAGAAATCCTATTCAAAAACGAAGTTCAAAATTCTTGCGTTTGCGTTTTGCGATTTCGATTTCCAGAACACCCCTGTATATTTGTAAATGTTTGGTAATGAATGTCGCAAGATGTACCCTTAGATTTGGAAGATATCTATCATAGTGATTTAGAACCTGAAGTTTATTGGAAAAAAGTTATTCAAACTAAAAACTTTCCTGGGGAAAGATGTTTCCAATATTGCAAAATATAATTAATTTTATTTCTATCTTGCTACTTTTTAATGCTTTAGTTTAAAGAATAGGTATTTAACGCCCTTTACAGTTGTAAAACTGAATTACGAAAAGGACAGTTGTATAAAACTCTGCAGGCATTTTGTTTATTAAATAAGGTATAAAGGGTATTTTTTAAGACCATGAAACTTAAAATGGTAGACAACACAAAAAAAAAATTAATTTTAATCGCAGATTGATACACGGCATTACGATTTGAAACTGATTTAAAACAAATAGACACCGCGCATGTCGTTGACGAAACGCATTGCAGACGTCCAATTTTGCTTCTCTTTTTCGAATAAAATGAACAATGTTGACCTCCAAGACACCGATTGTTGCTGGTTTATCAGCACTAACCACTGACTTCACAGCCCTACGGAAAACAATCAATAAGTGTCGCATCGCACGGCCTTGAAGTCTAATTGACAGTTTATTTTCTCTAAATCAACACATTGCCTTCATTTTTGAAAAAAAAGTTCCGTCATTTAAATCATGAAGTCACCTTTAAGTTGCGAAAATCGATGGCTGATTTTCAAAGTATACCTATTTGGATAATTTGGTGGCGTTGTTCAAGCATGAATCTATTCATGATGATGTGCCTGATCAAAAAGTGAAAATAGTATGCCAGTTCCTTTGACAGCTAACCTTTCGTAAGCTCTATGGGGCTAAAAAGAATTCATTATAAAGCTATGACAAGGAACATTTTAAACCTTCCCAAGATATATCAACAAAATGTGGAAGTTAAACTCATTATTTTAGCAGTTTTATTTTATGTTTTATTATGTTATTTTTGTTAATTTAAATAAATAAATTGATCTTGTTTTAATGAGTTTGTTGTGTTTTTGCTTCTTTGTAAATGTCTTTTTATTTAATAAAACTTAAATTTTATATCAGGTATAATTTCATTTAAATCGGGTAATTTTGCTTCATCTCAAGTGTAATTTTGAATCTTGCTGGTGGTAACACTGGCCTTTTAGGACCGTAAGAAAAAGTGCGAAAGTAAGTGAATTGTAGGAGGTTTTTATTTTGGAAAAAATGTTTTTATAAACGTTTGTAATGATCCTTTATAATCATGTTTTGTTCAAAAGCAACTATGCATGGGTTGGCGAAGAAAAAAATAAATTGTAAATTACGCACGTGACATTACGCACGTGACACTTTTTCCATATGTTTTTTTATTATTATCTCCACGCATTTTCCCATAAATGTCTTAAAATTTTCTTAACAAAAAAACTTAATACTCGTTTAACAATTGATTGTAATGGAGAGATTATGAAGAAAGAGTGTAAACATAACATATTTCTTGCATGTAAAATAAGTATATAAAAATGTCTTTAAAAGTAGAAAATACAGAAAATTATAAAATTTTCCAGTTTCCAGCCCAATTTCCTCAAGCAAAACAGCTTAGATATGCTAGGAAACCATTCTTTAATAAGAACATAGACTTTTTTTCTAATAATAAACAATAAAAGACGATGATAATCAACATTCTATTTTTTCATCCTGGTAGACCATTCTGGAGAAATGCCCATATAGTATGTACATCAGATATAAATGAACATTTTTCAAACATAATTAAAATTATCTCTTTATGTAAATTTAATATTGAACTACAAGCAAACCATTTTAGGTCTTATGATTTTCTCTAAATCTTTTTTTAATATTATCTGTTATATTTGTTTTAAGGTTATCGTAATTCCGATAAAACGATTTTGTTACTTAACGTTTAACAATTTGACATGTGCCCAGTGGTTTCTATACGGAAAAAAAAATTCCGGGAAAACTATTCTTTAAATTCCCGGGAAGAGTTGGGAATTTCCTTCTCAAGTTTTTGATGAAAAATATTTTTATAAAAATTGTGCATTATTGTGATTGTTTTTGAAATCATCATAAATTTTTTGCGATAAGCATTCAAAGAAGGGAAGTTACCAGTGTTGCCAAAAGATTTTTTGAAAAATACCTACGCATACTAAAAAAAATCCGATTTTTCCCTACACGTTTCAAAAATTTTCCCTACAAAAATCCCTACGCGTTTTAGTCATTAAAGTATAAAAAGAAACAATAGTTATAAAAAACTAATTTCTTCGCATATGTTTAGTAAAGCTCTAACTAACAACAAAAATAAGTAATAAAACAAAAAAAAAAAATTATGTACTTTTTTTTAAATTTTAAATTGTTTTAAATTCAATGAAAAAAAAACAAGAGTTTACCTAACGTTTTTCAAGTAAAATTTGTTTTGTAAACCTTTATTAAAATAAAATTATTTTTATGAATGCGGCAGGTAATCTTTATATGATCACTTTAATTTAATTCAGGTACAATAGCAATAGGTTATTTTATAAATAATCGGCCATGTCATGGCAATCAAAGTCACGTGAAATTGAAATGGAACAAATTTTGAAAACTCTCTCAAAAAAATATTTCCTTTTATATACCTGAACTACTTTTGAATTCAGGAAAAGCTGCTTTCATTTTTACAATAATTTAATTAAGAATCTTCGTCTATTTCAATTTCACGTTATTTCGATTCCCATGACATGGCCGTATATTTATGTATTTCTTTTGAACTGAATTTTCTATATATATATACATAATATAAATTAAATTTCAAGTTGTGTGGCTCAGTTTGCATCGCTTTCTTGTGGTCTCACTGCATCACCATTTGCATTGGGTAAAGCAAACTAAATCCGAACCAGTTTTGATAAATTTGGAAACACAACCTCGTCATTATAGTTTTTCCTTTTACCATTTTTGTCGAAAACCGTTTCAACTCCATGTTTCAAAACAAATTAGTTTCACAATTTCAGAAAATTAATTGTATGCGATTGTTCTACCACTCATACAAAAGATCATTGAGGCTTTAGTTAAATTGTACTCATCTTTTTTTCGTCCCAAAAAAAGTTCGGGACTTAAGAATTCAATTTCTTTAAATATTAAATCATTAATTAAAATTAATTTTTTGCATTTATTTCGTATACAATACAATATAAGAAAAAATACCTACATTTTGGCGAATATAAAAAATCTGTCCGATTTTCCCTACGCTCCTATTTTAGTTACAAAAAACCCTACATGTAGGGATTTTTTTCCAACTTTTGGCAACACTAGAAGTAACGAATACCGATATATCGGCGATACTTCAGATTTTCCGGTATATCGGTATCGGCGATACTTTGCTGTTTTTTTTTTTTTTTTTTTTGAGTTTTTTTGAGCAAACAATTTAATTTTCTATTCTTATTTTTGGTATAGAATCTAAGATAAATGACACATTAAAAAGCAGAGCATAAAATCAAAACAGAAAAATGAAATTGTTTTAAATAATGAATCAACGCAGACTTAGCATTAGATATAAATAAAAGATTTTAGGCTTAAAAAAGGACGTGTTCGTAAATGTATCACTGCGCTGCATTAGAAAACCAAACTTTTTTTAAGCGGACAACAACATAATTATAATTTTTTTTATTGTGTGATTATTATTTTGTGGAGTATTTCACAATTTTTGGGTCCAGATCTATTTCACTGATATATGTATGTATATATAAACACTTGAAATCACTGATGCATCGCTGTTATGCATTTACGAACATACCCACATAAAATAACAAAATCTATTTCTTATCGAAAATTATTGACCCTCGATACAAGGCTTGAACATTTCAAAGACAGTCGCCTTCAATCGTATCGAAATAACGTCTTAATGAGCTACTTAACATGTCTCAGCATTCTGAAAGTGTTGAAAACACGGTCCCCCCTACACTACCATACAAATATGGCCGTTTAATGAAATTCTTAAATTTGGCCCCTGCAGCGCCTAGGATGCCCCTAGATGTGTCAAATGTATGACCAACCCCACTTTATTTTTCATCTCTATCATTTATTTCTAACAAACCTACCCGCTATCTCCATTCCTTAAGCGGGCTCCCATACAAAACGTTCAATGCAGACTAGAAATATATTGAAGAAAAAGTCCCATTAATGCCCAGTAGTCGCCCCTAGTGGGATATAATGTATGACCGACCTCAATTAGTTTTTTGTCCTTAACATTTTCTCGAGACATACTTGCCCCTTATCTCCACTTCTTAGGGTGGCTCCTATACAAATATGTATTGCATTTTATGAAATTCTTTTTCTTGCAGCTTCGTTTTTTATATTTCTGCAAAAAATTAGTAGCATAGCTGCATTTTCCAATTTTTGATGAATTTTTAAAGAACAAAAATATTAAAATGTGGCTAAAAAACTTTTGGCAAAAAAAAATTATGTTTTTAAAACGACTGCGTATCTTAGAAAAAGGTTTTACTTTTTTAGTTTTTTCAATAAGCTAAAGCTGTTTTGAGTTGCGCGAACATTTGTTGTGCAACCTCCAATTTCGAAATAACGGTATATTTCAAAAACAAGAGCTAACCTAAAAAAAAACGGTTAGCACCATTGGATTCAGCGTACCCGAATTATGTTAAAACGAACGCCATGTGATCGGCTTGTCTGTTTTTTTAACTAGCACAGATTAGGGAATGGTAAATCGATTTCGATTGCGTTTTGCGTTGTCACCCCGCATTGGTTAGTGTTTCGGCGTCGTATAACTGTACCGAGTTACAGTTTTTGCGGTACCTGCATTAACTATATGCAATCGTTTTTAACCTCAATTTGAGGTTTTGTCTGGTGGAGAACCATTAATAACTCATGTGACTGGTGGAGAGCCAATATAACTCAGACGTTTTACTGGTGGAGTACCAAGGAAATAACTCAGACGTTTTACTGTGGAGACAAGATATACTCTGGAGCTTATTCTGGAAGCTCTTCGCCTTCCTATACGAAGGTCTAGGTCGATCGAGGACTTGTGGATGAGGCTCCAACAATCCGTGTGATACCCTGGCAATATAACTCTAGATAGTTAGCCAAAAATTTTTTAGTGTTTAATAGGGTATTCATTCGGTTAATCGTCAATCGGTTAACCGATTAATTACTACCCGATTAACTGATCGGTTAATTTCAAAGTGGCTTTTTTCGATTAACGATTAAACCGATTAATTTCAGTCGATTAACCGATTAACCGATGTGATACAATTTTCAATATTTTGTAGTATTATAACACATTTTTTTGTGATTTTAGAAAATATTTTTTCATAAAAACAAATAAGGTGTTCAGTGATCTTCAATTTAACACATTTTCCGCCGACTGGTGACCAAAATTACAATGTTTTTTATCTTTATCATCGATCAACAGGAATGTGGCGAAAATGGGTTAAAATTTTGATTACCAACACGTTTTTTTCTGTTTTATGTACGTGTTAGTTATGTATTTGTTTCTTCTTATATCTTCTCATATCAGTCTTTTAAGAGAATTAACCGAAACAATACGAAATGTTAAAAATTTAAAAAAAACTCTAAAGGCATAATGGAGTATTTTATATGTTTAGAGAAATCCTGGAAAAGGACTGAGAAATTAGATATTCATCTACGGTAAGTGAAAGAATTTTTTCCAAGTCAAGTTTTGGCCTTGCAGTGTGGCAAAGACCAGCATGTGGTTTTTATTCTATTTAAGTCTTGAAGGGTGTTAAACTAACTGTATTTTTAATTTTCTATCAAGCTGCAAATAGGAAAACTAAGAAGTTTTTCGTCTCCCCTGTTAAATGTGCTGAAAGGATATTAAGCCGACGATATAACTGTTGTGGGCAGTTATGAAGAATCAATGAACACAGCATTATTTTGTTTGAAATACCTACAACAATATTTTTTTTAAACAATTGTAAAATATTATTTGGGATAATATGGCGATATGACTTGATAGCACACCCTGTGTATTAATTGAAAAAAGCATATCAAATATTTATGAATTGTTTGTTTTTGCTCGTTTTAGTTCAAGAATTTGGTATTTTATTGTTTTTTTACTAACAAACTCCAAATAATAAACAATCAATGCGTTTTTATATGTTGAAATTACTTAATTTACAAAAAAACATTATCAATCGGTTAACCGATCAAAAAAAAAATTAACCGATTAGTAACCGATTAAACCAAAACCTCGGTTAATTAATCGGGCGATTAACCGATTAAAGCAACAGGCCGATTAAATGAATACCCTAGTGTTTAAGCAAAATCAAAAAAAAAAATAATCTTAATTAAATCGATAAATTATGGGCATACACAATAAAACTTTATCTTTTGTGCGTACATACGTCTGTAGGTATGCTTATACAGTTTTCCAAGGTAACGTTGTAGTTTTACGTATTTATCTATTAGTACCCTTGGTATACTGCAACTTTAATATAAGGGCTCTTGTTCTTCAGAAAATAAAGTCATCAATGGACAGTGAACAAAGCAGTTCTAAACATATCGTACCGAACCAAAACTGAAAGTCAGCTTCGTGAAAATCAACAAATTATAGAAACACAACAGGTGAATTAAGCCATGGCATTCCTGTGGAAATATGCTAATATTCAAACAGATCAGTGTGTGAGCGATATTTAAATCTAGTTATAAGTAGAGTAAAAAAACAAAAAGTATGTAATTAATCCTATCAAAAACGAAATTACATACAATATCTCTGCATCTTTCTTTCATTGTCGTAATCCTTTGAAATACTATTCATACATTCAGACTTGTCACAGAAATCAATTTCGATCAAAATTGATTTCGTTTATGTGAAGCAAGATACGAAATCACTTCCACTTTCGATCGGAACTAATTTATGTGACAGGCCTGACTGACTTTACGACTGCGCATGTTAGAATAAAATTTAACGCTTAAAGAAAATTTTATTGCGGATTTTCATTTTTTTTTTTTAGTAATTTCAATAAACTGAACCGTTTTTGAAACGGTATTGGATTCAGCGTACCCGAATTAGGTTAAAGCGCCAGTTGCCCGGCTTGTCCCAAAAAAAAAGTGTCAAATTCTAGCACAATAAAAAGAAATTAATTGTACTTTATATTTATACTGTGTACTTTTTTTCTTAACCTTTAATAATCAATGTACTTTAATTGACACAAAAAAAGTTGGGAACCCTACAAGGCTTGCCAACCGTATTTTATAATAAAGTATTGTACGTTATTTCGAGTAATTGTACTGTATACTTTATGAGAATAATAAAGTACGCGAAAATACTTTATTTCGCAAGATTAGATTTATCTAGAATTTAAAATAGATTCAGGCTATAACTATTAGTCAGGGCCATTTGTTGATGTTTTTTATAGTGGCGACTTTTTCTTGAGACCATGTCACTTGTTTCTTTTGTTTGAGTACAATAAGAATACGTTTAATATGTTTTGTAGATTTATGAAAAAATTTGCGGAGTTATCTACTGCAAGTAAATGGCAGCTAGTATTTAATAAGACTAAAAATAATTTACCAAATTTGTATAAAGTAATTAAATTTTTACATTATATTCCTGCCACGTTAGGATTTACAGAGAGAGTTTAATCTGTAATGAAAAGCAAATGGCGAGACGAAAGAAATAAAGCGTCTCCGAATCTGATAAAAAAATTAATTAATTACACTACGTGACAGTTTTTTGACCAAATGAATTTGACACCTAATCTTTATGTAAAATTTTCTGCTGAATCAGAATATGAAGACAGAATTGTCACAAGTATAACAGTTTTTGAGATATTCCAAAATAACCGTTATTTGTGTTTTTAAAAAAGATGATGTGACTGAAATGCAAATATCTTCAAAAATTTTAAACGGATTATGTGAAAGGTTATAAAATTTCTAAAATAACCTTGGGCCATTTGGGAAGATGAGTCAATAAATGGCAGAGATATACAGGGGTGTGCTGGAAATCGCAAACGCAAAACGCAAGAATTTTAAAAGTCGCTTTTTAGTAAGATTTCTGTAATAAAAGAATTTTATGACAATTATTATACAAACATTTCTCTATTAAACTGAATTTTATAACAAAAATTATAAAAATTTGATAAAAAGTGTATTATAAACAGCCTCCAAGTTCTTGCGTTTTACGTTTGCGATTTCCAGCACACCCCCCTTAGTGGATGAAATTTCAAAATATAATGATTTTTTGCAAATTTGCTTTTTTCAAGTTATTTTTTTTTATAAGTTAAGTAAATAAATTTTTTAAGTTGTATCACTTACGACATTAGCCTATTTCAATACGAACATTTTGTGCCCAATAGGATCCAGAACGGTGCAAAAATGACAAAGTTACAAAAGATTAATTGAATTAACCCACTTTTCCATTTGTATTAAATCAAAGAAAAACACAGCAAATAAATATACACAGCTAAATTTTTAGTAACATTAAATATTAAAAAAAGCTTAAAACTATTGAATTTATATGTGGGTTAATTTACAATATGTTCTGTAGCTTGGCCAGTTTTGTACCAATCAATGTCTTATTGTGCGCAAAAGGTTCATATTAAAATAATCTAATGTCACATGCAATAAAACATTAAGATTTTTAAATCACTGGTTTTAAAAAAAATAGCTTGAAAAGAGCAAAATTGAACAAAATTATAAAATTTTCAATGAAGCTTGAATTTTTGTCCCCTGTAACTTTGTCATTTCTTGACCATTTTTCACTAGCAATCCATGGCTATTTTAGAAATTTTATAACTTTTACCTAAAAAGAAAGAAATACATAATAAATTGTTTAAGATATTTGCATTTCAGTCACATCATCTTTTTTAAAAACACAAATAACGGTTATTCTGGAATATCTCAAAAACTGTTCTACTTTTGACAATTCTGACTTCATATTCGGATTCTGCGGAATTAGCTGTCAGATTCATTTGGTCACGACTTTGTTGAAATTTTGTCACGTGGTGTTATTTACTTTAATTTAAATATATACTGTTAAGAGGCTGTGCAATTCTGTAGCAATGATTATTATTTAATAAAAGTTGCGAAAAGCATTAAAAAATAATTATGGATTAATATTATGTATTGCTGGATCAAATTATATTATTGAGCTTTTATGTTGTATTGCCTCTTTAAATCCAATGAAAAAACTTTATTGTATTTTTTTATAAATTAGATCAATATATTTCGAACATCTTCTGTTCATCTTCAGGATCTATACAATTTTAAATACAATAAAAAATTAAAAATTACCTGAATTGATTGAAAAATATAATACAAATGAAAATTTTTTTTCAAATAACATTTAAATCAAATTGAAAACTACATAGATAAATAAGTATATAATATTTACTTTCTTTAAGGTGTAATTAAATTACAATATGTGTTTATGTAATCCTTTTTATCACTTTTGAAATTACAAGCAACTTGCTCATACTTAATAATTTGATTCACTTCATGAACTTGCAACTTCAATTTATTTTGTTCTTGTTTTAAAACTTTTACATTGTCAAAATCAAACTCATGCTTGTTTGATCTCGCATGTTTGGCTAATGCTGATAAATTAACTTTTTCAGTTAAACATTTGCAGTCATACTCATGTTGTTTCAATCTTTTCATTAATTTTTGAGTTGTTTCTCCAATATAAACTATGTTACAATTTTTACAATTAATTTTATATACAACATCAGATTTTTGCCCAGGTTTTAGTTTATATTTAAGGTTCTTGAAGATTTTTTTAGTATTATCCATTATTGGTGGTTTCATTGCAAGTTTAACATTAGCTGTGAAATATTTACATGCTCTAGATCAAGGACCCTAAATAATAATTATGCTAATTTTTCTGGCACCAAAAAATTGCCACTTTTAAGAAATATTCTAAAAAAATTTCTCATAATTATTATGTATAATGAAAATAAATATTTGTTAAACATAATTATTATATCCAATTAATATCTTTTTACATTGGCTCATAACTATTATGATCGATATATATTTATTTCTCTTACAGATAACTATTACTAAAGATTTTTATTGTTTTTATTTACGATAATAATTATTTTGAATATTTTCTTTAACGCAAAAACAAATTTTAGAAATTGTTTTTGTTTTAAATGTAATTTTCTATGCGAACGTTAACGTGTGACATCGTGATCCTGGCTGTTAAATTAGTTATAACTGTTATGTTATTTCTTATTCATAACTATTAAAAATAATTAGTAATATATCTATCGAATAGTAATAGTTATGTTTGAGAAATACTTTTATTTGATACCCATAATAGTTATCATCAATTTTTAAAAATAAAAATTTGAGATAATAATTATTCTTAATAAATAAATTATACATTTATTTGTAATAATTATTCGCAATTTTTATCGAATAAAAGTTATAACTATTAAGGCCTTGCTCTAGATAATTGTCCAGTTAAAACCGGAACATAAGTCATTGATGCAAAATTAACTGGCGATGATGCTGTTTTATTATTGGTTAATATATCTTCCTCATTAGAAGAAAGATTATGTGGATAATTATTTTTGATAAGAATATTTTTAATTCTAATAAGATTTTGAGACCAAAAAACTTTATGTGATATACTAAACACTTTCTTTATAAAAATTTTTGCCGTGTTAAGTTTCATATGTGATGGATGAGCTGAATAGTAATTCAATATGCGATTCGATGCAATTTCTTTATGATACCAATTAGTTATGATTTTTCCATTAGTTTTACGATGAATAGTTATTAGTATCTAGATAATTCAGCTGATTATTTTCTTCAACTTCTACCGTAAACTTAATCTTGTCATCATATTCATTTAATTTATTTAATACATTATGTATTTGTTTATTTGAAATTGCAGTAATATGATCATCCACATACGAATACCAGAATAAAGGAGACATATTAAGATTAAGTAATGTCTGGTCAACAACGCAATTAACCAATTTATTACGGTAAGACAAAACATTTTTTAACAAATTACACATCAATTCCACCAAGAATATATGGCCAAATTAAGATACACAAAAAAGATAGACCAATTAGGCCTATTGTATCTACTATAAAATCAGAAGCATACAATTTATCACGTTTTTTGGCAACAATTTTGAGAAAATCTTTCAAACCTAAATATTCGGTTAATAATTCTAAAGAATTTGTTAAAAATATTACGAAGATTAAAATTCCAGAAGAGTATAAGTTGGTATCTTTTGATGTTATAAATTGTTTTACAAACATTTCAACACAAATTGCTCTACAAATTAAATATATTAAGAGATTTTGACCAACATATTAGTAAAAATACTAATATTCCAAAAGATTTGATTTTGGATCTACTTAAATTTTGTCTTAATGAATGTAATTACTTTTGCTATGAAGGAAAAATACTACGTATGAAAATTGGTCTCTTTATGGGTTCTAGCTTGGCTCCTATTTTGGTAGAAAGAGTACTTGAGGATGTTGTTGACCAGACATTACTAAATCTTAATATGTCTCCTTTATTCTGGTATTCGTATGTGGATGATCATATTACTGCAATTTCAAATAATGAGATAAACCCTCTGTTGTTTATTGTTGATGTGTTTTGTTTAAGATTTTATATTGTTACAAGTAGAACTGTTGCTATAATTCTTATACGTTTAACAGTTTTATTTGGTTTAATATCTGTAGTTTTTCTAAAATCTTTATGGATGAAGTTTCCTGATGATCTGGCCTAAGCAACCAGTGAAATGCATAGGAATAGCTTATCCCATCAACAATAAATTTCAAGTGTTTTTGTCAAGAATAAAAACTGGGAATTAAGCACGATTAACAAAATCTTTTGAAACTGAAATACATAATGTATTAAATAAATTAAATGTATATGATGACAAGATTAAGTTTACGGTAGAAGTTGAAGAAAATAATCAGCTGAATTATCTATGTAGATACTACTATTCATCGTAAAACTAATGGAAAAATCATAACTAATTGGTATCATAAAGAAATTGCATCGAATCGCATATTGAATTACTATTCAGCTCATCCATCACATATGAAACTTAACACGGCAAAAAATTTTATAAAGAAAGTGTTTAGTATATCACATAAAGTTTTTTTGGTCTCAAAATCTTATTAGAATTAAAAATATTCTTATCAAAAATAATTTTCCACATAAGGTTATTAATCGTCTAATTAACATAGTTCAACAACATAAGCGTATTAATAATAATAGTAATTCAAATGAAACACAAATTAGTTACACGTATCTTTCTTCTAATGAGGAAGATATATTAACCAATAATAAAACAGCATAATCACCAGTTAATTTTGCATCAATGACTTATGTTCCGGTTTTAACTGAACAATTATCTAGAGCATGTAAATCTTTCACACCTAATGTTAAACTTGCAATGAAACCACCAATAACGGACAATACTAAAAAATTTTTCAAGAACCTTAAATATAAACTAAAACCTGGGCAAAAATCTGATGTTGTATATAAAATTAATTGTAAAAATTTTAACATAGTTTATATTGGAGAAACAACTCAAAAATTAATGAAAAGATTGAAACAACATGAGTATGACTAGATCAAACAAGCATGAGTTTGATTTTGACAATGTAAAAGTTTTAAAACAAGAACAAAATAAATTGAAGTTGCAAGTTCATTAAGTGAATCAAATTGTTAAGTATGAGCAAGTTGCTTGTAATTTTAAAAGTGATAAAAAGGATTACATAAACACATATTGTAATTTAATTACACCTTAAAGAAAGTCCCTACTAGCATTTGGAAGATTGTTTTATCAAAAATCACCTAACTAAGTCTTCCTCGAGTACTTTTGACGACTAAAAACTGATTAATCACTTGCGCGCTTGAAAAAAGATTCGAAAATGATTCGTTCTTATGCTTTAAAAGTAATTTATTGAAAATGCAATAACAAAACATACAGCAATCGAAAATGGATCATACAGGTGTTTGAAATATGACTGTTTTGACTTTAAAACTTATATAAATTTATTTAAATATTCAAAAATCTGCCAAATAGAAAATAATTGTTGTCTTTAAATTAAATATTTTTTCTAATTGTTTCGCATCTACGCCATTTTAGATCATTGTACATATAAAATAAATAAATAAAAAACTGCCTAGTGTGAAAGCTCAAGCGAGACTTTTGGGTTTATTCAAGTGATCAAGAGTGCACGTAGGTGTGAGATCAAAAGATAAAAGAGCACGGTGCAGTAGTTTTGCCACGGTCTGTTTTAAAGTAAATTATTTATAAACAAATGTATTTTTCATATAATAAAACGTAAGTTTATTTTCTTTAAAATTTTTTTTTTTTTATAAACAAACTTATTGTATTTTTACTTATATTTTTATGTGCGGTTGCTTGCAAATTGTTTATTGAACTAATCGAAAAACGTTCAACAACTGCCGGAAATAAAATTAATAAAGCAAACATCTTTTTCTTAGACGACAAGTTAAATATAATCATCCCTATTGTATAAGTTGTTGTCAATGTCGATGTTAATTTTACGTTGTTGTTCCATCAAGTCGACGACTACATCACTTTGACGTTAATTTGGTATTTTCCAAGAATAAATAAATTTTATGTACGCAGGCATTTGGGAAAATTTGGTGGAGTAATTCAAACATTAAATTTTAGCAATTATTACGTATTTAATAAAAACTTTTATATATTTACTTTTTTATTAAAATTTCTTTAACTTTCATTTGAGTCGTCACAATACTTTCTGTCAATTCTACTCAACGCCACACAGAGGGGTATTTTGCCAATCTGGCCGGACATTCCTGTTTTTTAGTTTATATTGCTTCTTAAAAATTATAGATCTAGGGGCTGATCTATGAAATTTGGAAGAAATATGTGTTATGGTCATAGGCTAGTATTTAGAATTAGGACTGAAAAATGAGTCGAAAAAGACTCTTAGACGATCAGAATTACGACCAAAAAATGAGTCGAAAAAGACTCCAAAACAATCAGAAATACGACTAAAAATTGACTCGAAAAAGACTCGCAAATCATTAAAAATATGAGTCATAAATGAGTCGAAATTGATCAGAAAAACGGGTAATAAAAGACTCCTCAAGAAGAGTCCCGAGTAGGGTACCATTTCCTCCCGAGAAAACAATCATTTATGATCAGAAAATGAGCTCATATATGCCTATTTTAATCGCGCAGAGGAGTCATAAATGACTCGAATATGATCAATTTTTTCATAAAATGCTTGCAGGGGTAAATATTATATACTTATTTATCTATGTAGTTTTCAATTTGATTTAAAT
This sequence comes from Pollenia angustigena, assembly GCA_930367215.1. Lineage (NCBI taxonomy): Eukaryota > Metazoa > Arthropoda > Insecta > Diptera > Polleniidae > Pollenia > Pollenia angustigena. The sequence continues at coordinate 145,418,087 of OV884060.1, read as the reverse complement.
GTTATTTGAAAAAAATTTTTCATTTGTATTATATTTTTCAATCAATTCAGGTAATTTTTCAATATTTGTTTAATTTTAATAAAAATTATATATATTATAAATAAAACTTTTATTGTATTTAAAATTGTATAGATCCTGAAGATGAACAGAAGATGTTCGAAATATATTGATCTAATTTATAAAAAAATACAATAAAGTTTTTTCATTGGATTTAAAGAGGCAATACAACATTAAAGCTTAATTAAAAAATAAGTTTTCAAAGTAACAATAAAGAGAAATAAATTGTATTTTATCCCCCATATTCATAAAAAATATTTTTGTTTTATTGGAGGTTTATTGAACAAATTTCCTATGAAAATGTGTTCAATAAACCTCCAATAAAATAAAAATATTTTTTATGAATATGGGGGTATATTTATACTGTGTACTTTTTTTCTTAACCTTTAATAATCAATGTACTTTAATTGCAATAAAAAAAGTTGGGAACCCTTGTTATATCTGATACACTATTTTATTTTGTATGGTATACGCTGTTTTATTCAATAATTTTACGGTATTTTTATTCAAATATTTGATCTCAAAAATATCAATTTGTAACATTATAAACCAGTGATTAATTTATAGTTTTGTTAATTCAGTGGCACATATTCATTACTTTCCAATTTGGGTTATTATAATCAAAAAATTATGACATTTCGTAAATCAAAAATTACTAGAAGTTCATTCGTCTTCTTTCTCTTCCTGTGCTACATCTGGCTTATCTAAATAATTTCGCTTCTTTCCACCTTGTAAGTTAAAAAAAAAAAATGACTGCGAGCCACGAGGAATTACATTCTTCTTACACAAATTTTGGAGATCATGCGGCTTTCGATGGTCGGAATGAAACTATTTCTCAAACAATAGTGCTATTTTATGAGTTAAAGTTTTCATAAATTGTATTTTTTTCTACAGGCTAACATGGAGTATAATGCGTATACACTATTATTCGTTTAACAACTTTGGAGTGGCAATTTCAAGTTAAATAGCGCATATGAGCTTACACACTTATTAAAAGAAAATTTTGAACAAAAAATTATACACTATTTTTTCCAACGACATTTTGACGAAATTTTGACCAGACATAAAGGGTGCGTTCGTAAATGCATCACTGTGCTGCATCAGAAAAGCCAACTTTTTATAAAGCCGATAAAAAAATAATTATAGTTTTTTTTTATTGTATGTCTATTATTTTTGTAGAGTATTTCACAATTTTTTGGTCCACATTTACTTCAGTGATAAATATATAACGATTTGAAATCACTGATGCAGCGCAGTGATGCATTTACGAACGCACCGAAAATCAATGATGGAGATTCTAAATATGCAAGAAAAATATATGAGCACATACGCTATTGTTTTATTAAGGGGACGATATATGATAATTGTTTAGCGTTAATACTCAATAAATAAATACAAAATCATATTAAAGTCTGTGTATATAAATAACTTGAACTTTATAATAATAAAAAATAGTAATACATATTAATTGATTTAAGGCAAAAAAAAAAGATATCAATAGACAATTTTAACTACTTAATATTATTGTTATTTATACATACATACATACATATGTTCATCGATAAGTAAATATACATACATACATATAATAGAGATAAATAATGCGGGCATAGCATAAAATCTATATTTATATACATACTTATACATAGTAAGTAGTAAAGGTCTGCATGACTACATTCAAAAGGCATATGAATACATTCATTTGTTTTTTAAGTAGGTAGAGTTATGTACAACAAACGATTTAAGTACGCAGTGCTTTACATTTTATGTTAAAAAAACAAATTAATAAACACACAAGGCGAAAGAGAAAAGAAAACAACTGTATTTAAACAGAAAAAAATACTACCACATTCAAATAAAACAGACATACTAAAATGTGTATAAGTTTCGAATATAATATTATTTGAATGTTTTACTCATAACATGAATACATTAATATTATTACTTGCAACTTTTGTTATGGAAATCGAAAACGTAAAACGCAAGAATTTTAAAGTCCTTTTTAATATACTTTTAATCCAATTTTTATAATTTTTGTTGCAAAATTCTGTTTAATAGAGATATATTTGTAATGAGATTAAACATAAGTACTAATTTTACTATGTAGTATTTCTTGCACACAGTCTAACTGTTACCATATACTTGTGTGTGTTTGCATTTGCAAATTGAGTAAATAAATATTCAAAGAAAAAGAGTGAATAGAATGTGTGCCTTTGTTATGATAAAGTAAAACACAGACTACACTCTCTTTTATATTTTAACTCTTAAACTCTGTAAACCAGTATTTAACTATTTAAATATTTGAATGAATGTTGGAATGCTTGTGTGTAATAAACAAATGAATGTACTCTTGCAGCCCTTTAGTAAGTAGTATAATATACAGAAAGATCACATAAGATAAAAGGCTCCGTTTAAGGAAAACAATTCACTTAAATCATGTACCGTTAGACAACAAATTGGCTGCTTCCGAAGTCTGTGAGCCATCTTCTGCACTGGGAGCGTGTATAGGAGATGAAGATGTAGAGGAATGATCTTGAGTTCTGGGCATATTCCACGCCCGCGGACTCGTACGACCAAAGACAACAAAAAATAAATTACCAAAGAAATAAAAACCAGCGGTTATATAAAATACAATACGCCATTGCAAGGGATTTTTCTGTAATTTCAAAAGATATTTGATTTAATTATTAAGAAAACATATGCACAATTTTACCAATCTATATATTACCTCATCTGTGACTATTAAGCCCACTGTCAGTGGCGCTATAATACTCATTATATTTGCTGCACAATTCGTAATGCCCATAAGGGTACCAGCAAAATTTGGTGATAAGTCTATATGATTAACCTGAAAGCCTAAATATGTGGCAGCATTTGCACCCACCGCTATGGTTAACAAAGCTATGGCCAATTTTGTACTATCTCCAGTGGTAATGTAGCCTAACCCTATTAAAGCCACCATGGGTATCCACATGCCCAATGTATTAAATAGTTTCCGAGAGAAAAACAAAGGCATAACACTATTCTGATTGATTATGTCGGCCACAAATATAAAACCATACGACAGTAAAGTCATGGCTAAATAAGGTAAAGCCGATAGTGGACCATTGCTGCGTATATCCATGCCTAAAATGTTTTTCATATATGTGGGAATCTCGGTTAGCAATGTCCAGAAGCCCCAATTATTGGCACAATGTACTGTTAGAAGTGCTAAAAAGGGTACAGAGGTGAATATTTTCAACCAAGGTGTCTTCAATTCCGAAACTTCTAGACGGCCAGCATCTGAAGGCCTTCGTCCAGGACCTGAGGTCTCTATATAGCGCCGCTCATTTGCCGTTATTGTAGGATGTTCAGCAGGTGTACTGGAACAGTGGAAATACCAAAATATAGCCCATACCAAACCTGCCAAGCCCGGTACATAGAATATACAAGGCCAGCCCATCCAAGAGGAGGCAATAAAACCACTTATCGATAGCATTATCACAGTACCAAATTGTGCTCCCGAGTAGCAATAGCTTACCAGACGTCCTCTTTCCTCAGCCGGTGCCCATTTAGAGAGAAATGTGTGCGTTGAGGGAAATATCATACCTTGGCAAAGTCCCTGAACAGAACGCAGTATCAAAAGCAAAGGCCAATCGCCAATTTCAGCAAAAAGGGGTGTCAGTAATGCCAGCACAGAGCATATAAGTACACTGAAGAAAAATGTAAATTTCGCCCCATATTTGTGGGACAAATAACCACCAGGAACTTGTGTTATAACATAGCCCCAAAAGAAACTACTTAGCAAATAGGACTTAACGCCTTCATCCCAATCGAATTCCTGCAAAAGAAAATTTATGTTTAAAGCACCATTTGTTAGGAAAAAATATAAAATGGATTTTTGGTTATTGTGAGAGTTAAGTTGTTTGAAAATTGTTATTTTTGCAAAGGCTGACATAAAATGAACATGATGGATTTAAAAAAAAAACATGTGAAGAAGCACAGAAATAAAAATATGATATGGATGACGAACCCTTAAAACCGTTTTTTTAATGCTTTGAAAGAACAGAATTATGAAACGTAATCACCAGGGCCCGGACTTTTATGCAGTTAAAATCGCGTTTTATGCGCACAAAAAATTCACTAAAAATAGAAATATATGCGCTAAAATTATAAAAAATATGCAGTTAAAATTATCTTAAATTTTTTTATTAGTTAAAAAAAAAAACGTAAAAAATAACAAGAAAAAACAAAAATAGCATGAAGAACGTTAAAATTCAGTTTCATAAACGTAAGTAAGGCACAATAACCACAAAAGTAGAAGTTAAAATAAAGTAAAGCACAAATATATAAAGAAACAGTAATACAATTATGTAAATTAAGTCACTTGTAATATGTATATGTAAGTAGACTAGAGCAACTGTGCGAATACATGTTAATCATAAGTTGCAAACCATATTGAAACTGCGAAACTGATCGCAATTACATACGAATCAAATGCTTATTGATTTTGTTTTTTTAAATGCCTTTAGAGATATATTTGACCCTACATTTTTTCAAAATATAAGTTTACTGCCTGTTTTTCAAAACAAAATAAAACGGATGTGATAGGTGCATAATTAAATGCTGATAGTTCCTCTATGGTATATTCATTTTCACTACGCTGTTTTCAAAAACAATTTAAATTAAATATGCAAGCAGCTTAGGATTTAAAACAATAAATTTTAATCCTTAATTTTTGTTTAAACTTTATCAAGCTTGCTGGACTTTGTTAACTTAAGTTACCGCCCACAAAATACATCTTATTTATGGCAGTATCAATAAACTTAAATTCACAATTGTTGAATCCTTTTTCAGCATAATACATTATTGCTTACGTATTAATCCGGATAATTCTTTTATATGCGGCAACACGCGAAGGGGCTTTACAAAATATTGTTCCCATTAGAAATCAATAAATAAATATCATCGAAGTTGTCTTTTATCTCTTCTGCGGAAGGGTGCATGGTAAAATAAAGCAATTAAAACAAGTTTTTCAAAATATGCAACAAAAATATGCAATATCAGCAATATATGCAAAAATATGCATTCATAGCAAAATATGCAAAAATATGCACTAACAAATCGATGCCATTTTACTGCAAATCTCTTGATTCGCAAAGATATTTTGTACATGTTTATCTCCGACTGACAAGAACAAATATGCATTTGCATAAACATCCGGGCCTTGGTAATCACGATGGTCATTGTGCATTTTTGCAATTTGTAAATTTGCAGTGCAAATTATGATTGATCCTGAGCATACCACTTGTATTTTTTGTGCAAATGTGCTCTTTTTCTAAACATTTATTCTCGCAACACAAAAACATCTGCATTTTTTACAATTTTACACAAGCAAATTAAAATAAATTTTTTCTTTTTAAATTATTTAAATTTAATTCTCTATTTTTTATTAAAACCCAGGAACATGTTCAATTTATAAGTTTTCTTATAAGTATGTCAAATGGTATTGTTTAAATTTGTTTGCAACCAACAGAGTTTATAATTGCAGATAATTTGTGGCTCAAAGAAGTTTCAGTGGTGGAAGACCCCACAGTGAAGTGAAGATAAGAAAATATGAACTACTAATTTTGCTCAAATAGAGCAAATAACAAATACGTATATTTTCTTGTTGTGTTGTGCACGCAATTGCATCGTTTGCACACTTTGCACTACCTAGCGTAACTTCCCTTATGATATACATAAAAAATATTTTGAATCCTAGTGTACATAGTTTGATTGTAGCAAGGCGGAGGTCCTTTTTGGGAAAACTGTATTTAAACCGCAATAGATTTTTTTATATTCTGAGTGACGAGATTTACTGATTTACTGTAGCGGGTCAGAAAATGCATTACATTCCGCTGGTGCAAAGTGGATTCAATCGCATAAAAGTGGTAATAAATCTGAATCGCCTAAACTACTAGTCGGATTCCAAAATTATGTATAAACGAGTTGTAGAGGAGGACTAAAGGCTCAGTTAGGCGAACGTTGCTGTACCGTATCTGTACTGTATCAATCAGCTGTTCGCTTTTTGCTATATGAAAACCAATACAATAGCTTACCGAAATGCAATGTACCGTAGTTGCAACGTACCAATCTGTAAAAAATAGAATTTCATGCCGTTGTTACGTGACATTTGTAAGACAGTGATGGGCGGCTTGTATGTTACATTGAATGCGGGTAATTTTGCTCTTTTTTTTGTACTTTTTTTAGTATATCTATGGAATTGCGACACAACAACTTACAATACAACATGTTTCCTAATATACAAATATACATATATTTAGATGTTTAAAATAAACAAATGCATATACACATACAATGAAAAAGGGAAACATCCCTGCCGTCAAATGAGTAGCTAACTACAAAAAAAGCCAACTTTAAGTTAGCTTGTATAGACTAACTTAAAGCCAACTACTAAGCAATGGAAAATTTACATTAACCAAAGTGTATACAAACACTGTATATTTTAAGTAGAGAGAGCCAAGTCGATTAACAAGCAAACGTCATTATAGTCAGAAAACATAGTTTTTTAATTCAAAAACTACAATGCCCCGGTAGACTAGCTGGTAGCGAGCTAGTCTAGTAGCACCGAGGTTGCGGGATCGAATCCCACCAGAGACAAAAAAAAAATAAAAAATAAAATAAAGTAAAATAAAATAAGAAAAAATAAAAAAAAAAATAATAAAAAGAAATAATTAAAAAAAAAGTAATTAAAAAAAAATAAAAAAATTTTTACTTTATTGACTTTGTGTAACTAACTTTTAAGTTAACTGAAAGTAGTGCAGAGTCGGACAATTGACTACTTCCTAGGACATCGCAATGTTAAAATAGTTAGTTAATTTCATATAAAAGCAATGCAAGTGTCAACCACCACTACTTGAGAAATAGTTAGCTTTCAGTTAATTTAAAGTTAACTGAATGTCCGACAGGGATATAAAAGACTTTAAATGGTATCAAAACCTTTTTTGGTGTATGCACATTTACAATATATGTATGCTAAAAATTTATATATGCTTATATACAAATTTATTTATTGTAAATCTATAATATAAATATTAGATTATTAAAATTTTTTACATACAAAAAATACTGTTTTAATACCATTTAAATCACGTGGTACCTTTTCTGCACAACGGTCACCATTTGAACATTTTTGATTCTCATCACTGTTTGTTTTGTTTTATGTATACTATTGCTTTATGTTTATGTATGGGAAAACATATGACACGTTTTTAAACGTTCTATAAGTGCACCAACGTGCTTACAGTACGGCGCGTTACATTACGGGTACAGCAACGTTCGCCTAACTGAGCCTTAAGGCTTTATTAAATTTGTGACCACCCTGTTAGAATAAAAGCTGAGATACAGGGTGTCAAAGTGGATCAGCTCGGGTTATAAAAGTGCTGTAGCCGTATTCTGTAATTCGCTTAGCTAAAGCTAAATCTCCATCGCTAAAATGCCTTAGAGAATACAAAATTTAAAAATTTTAGCGAGGACATTTAAAGCTAAAATTGCGACGAATTAAATTTTTATGGCGTTGCCAAATTTAGAAATGCACGTTACTAAATTCCATTCGTAGCCAAAAATCGCTAAATCAACTTTATAGATTTTTAGCGATAGAGATTTAGCTTTAGCGAATTACAGAATACGGCTGCTGGTCAAGTTTGACTCGTCAAGTTTTGAGTTTTTAGGAGAGAAGGGAAAATTAATGGCATTGCCTTTTCCCTTCTCTCCTAAAAGCTCAAGACTTGACGGCTAAAACTTGAAGGGCGTGAACTAGCACTAAGCTTTGTAAAGCTTGTAACTTCAGGAAATATTGACATACATAGTAGGAAGATAAAGAAATTGCAGTTTATTTCACACACGGCCAATATCACAAAGTTCAGTTATATAATAATATTACACTGCTTTACAAATTTTTAATTTGGAAAAGTACCAAGAACGCCACATGCCTAGATAAGTTAATTGGGACCTTCTGAAAACGAAAAACGCTGTAATTTTTTTTCCTAAGTACCGTTTTTTAGATAACGGTACTTTTGTATTTTTCGGTGTATGGTCCCACTCAAACCCTTGTGGAGCCCTTCTCCGTCGATATGCTGAAAATTTCTATCTGATAAGAAATGGCTGAGAATTAAATAGTATATTTAATTACCAACATTTTAAGCGTAATTTGAAAAAAATCGGATGAAAAATAAAGTTTTTATTAAGGATTTTGTGGAACGACAATATTTTCATCTCATATAAAATTCCGTTTTTTTAAATACGTTAAAACTGATGGATTTAAAAAACACGGAAAACCTTTCCAAAAATGTGCCACTTGTTTCGATCGGACTTTTTGGTTGGGCTCCACAAGGGTTTGAGTGGGACCATACACCGAAAAACACAAAAGTACCGCTATCTAAAAAACGGTACTTAGGAAAAAAATACAGCGTTTTTCGTGTTCAGGAGGTCCCAATTAACTTATGTAGGCATGTGGCGTTCTTGGTATTTTTTGGCTGTAAACCAGTGTTATTGGTTAAATATTATTATTTAAAAAAAAGTTTCATAATATGTATGTATGTATGTATGTATATCAAAAAAAATACAATGTGCATACGTATCGTTACCTTAAACACAAAACGCCCTAACTAGCAAAAAAAAACGATACATAAGATGTTGCATTTTCTATGTCTCTTTCTTCGAAAGCTGCCCTTTATGGATTTCTCTTTACACAATGAACACGAATTTTTTAAGTTGAGATTTATTTGCAAAGCTATTATAAAAATTAACATTAAAGTTTACAACAACACAAGTAAATAATATATATGTACGCAAGTAAATAACATTACAAAACAAAACAATATTACGAGATACATACATTTTTTTGTACAAACAAAACGTTTGTTGAACCAATGCATTTGTTTAACGTGGTTTGTGTTTTGTAATTTTTTTATCACGCAATTTTTGTTGATTGTAGCGGCCTGTTTTTACACATTGCCACTTCACTACCAAACAATAAAACGCTTTCTGTCTTTTTCTTCGAAAGCTGTCTTCGCAACTGATTTGGGCTTATTTCACACGTCACTTTTTTCATCTCTGTGGTACTCTGTGGCGTAGTTTAAATTTCACACGGATTCCATTTTTTTAGTACATGGCTAATAACACTGTGCTAAAAAACAGACAAGTCGGGCACCTGGCATTTTAACCTAATATGAGTAGGCTGAATCCAGTGGAGGTAACCGTTTTTTATTAGGTTAGATCTTGTTTTCGAGATATACCGCTGAAAATGGAGGAGGTTGCACAACATACATATATTCAAAAACGGTTTAGTTTATTGAAAACACTAAAAAACCGGATTTCTGCAAACTATTTTCTAATATGCGAAGTCGTTTTAGAAACATTTTTTTTTTTTTTTTTTTTGCAAAAAAGTAAATTTTTAGCAGAACTTCGAAATTTTTGTTTGTTAAAAATTCATAAGATATTGGAAATTGCGGCTATGCTTCGAAAGCTGCGGTCAAACTTATTAAATATTTGACTAAATAAACGTAACCACTACTTTTGTTAATAGTAATGCATGTTTTTGTCGATAGTCTAAGATTGATGTTGACCAATTATCTTTCCGAATCATTAAATTTGCATTAAAATCTCATCGATTTGTTTTTGAATATTGTTGCATATTTCGGTGAAAATGCATATTTTTGCATATTTTGGTTTTAAATGCAAATTTTTGCATATTTTAAAAATTTTAAGTGATACATTTTTTTAAATATAAAAATAAAAAAAAGTTCTCCAAAAATTTTCCAAATTGTATACAAAAAAAAATCTTCCAAAAAAAAATGTTTAAGATCAAAAAAAAAATTTTTTTTGAGCTCTGCTTAAAATACCAGATTTCGACAAAAGATCCTTCATTTTTCAACCGATGCAGCACCTTAGATGGTTAAGGCTGCCAATTGTCCTAAAACAATTTATCCAAAACTGTTACATTTTAGGCCCAGAACAGACGGTGAAACGCAACTGCAACGAAACTGCAACTTCTAGTTATTTTCGTGTTTCATTTGAGTTTATGCCATAGACTCCTTTGAGGGACCACACACGACGCGACCATTTTGAGACCTGTTTGAAATGCATTGAAAATCAGTTGCATTGAAACCGGCGTGCAGGAAACTCGTGTTTGCGTTTCATCTGTTCTCAAAGAAAATCGAAATGATTATGATAATTTCATTACATTCTGGTACAATTTAGGTTGCAGGGTGTGTGGAAAACGATTGAAACTGGTTTCAAAACAATAATTTCTAGAGGGTTTCATTGCAGTTGCGTTTTACTGTCTGTTCTGGGCCTGACTTGCTTGGCACATGGGTAACACCGAGTTGCTGAAGAAATTAAAAGCCAATTCGATAATATTGATTTATTGGTTTTATACGGGACAAATAATTGAAGCACAGCCGCGAATAACGTTGTAAACGCCACATTTTGCAAAAACTGTTTTTTAGCAGATAACAGTTAACCTTGCTCTCTTACACAGTTTAAACATAAAATCACCCAAAGTTATTCACCTTAACGTCTTCAAAATGGCATACAAAGTGCCAGCCAGCGGAAGAACGATGTAAGTTACTATAAAAATGATGTTACCGAAATAGTTTTGCAAAGCGGAATAATATTTTAAAAGCCTTTTGCATAAAAGTTTTTATTATCATTATTTTTTATTATAAAAAAAAACGTTTTATAAAACAAATAATCCTGCCTGTCAAAAACACGTTTTTTTGCTCTCCTGAAAAATTATTATTTTGTAACTTAAAACGTTATTCGCGGCTGTGCTTCAATTGTTAAAGGCTCCTTTACGAGTTGCAATTTTTAATGGCATGTAACCCTTGGTACCCTTACCGCCGCAGCCTGTATTTACAAGAAGGGGAATCTTTCTAAATGCTTTAGAATACTATTCAAAACACTTTAAGCAATTTAAGAAAATTATTGAAGAACTTGTTCCTACCGATGCTTATGCAAATAAAAATGTAAAAAAAATTTTAAATTTAAATAACATCAAAAGTCAATTAGCATTTCTATTTTTCAACTTTAGATATATGTGAAAAAATAACTAATTTGGAGGGGTTTAGTTCACTTAATAGTCAACTCAAATCAGTTGATATGGCTGAAAGTAAAATTAACGATGTGGAAGGAAATAGCCCGACAAATTAACAAAAATCCAAAACGTGTTGCAAAAAAAATAACAAATTTCAACTATTTTGGGTGGGATTGAATTAGAAAATTAATATTCTCCAAATGAATTGGCATCCTTCAAGTATGCCTAAACTTCGGTTGACGTTGAGAGATCATTCTCCATGTACCAAAGCTTTTTAAAAGGCAAAGGTTTACTCTCGATAATATAAAAAAGTACTTATTTGATTTTGCAAACACAAATTTAAATAATGTAGTTATTTAAATTAAGTTTTAAAAAAGTATACCTTTGAATAACAATAGAATAAAAACAACAATAGAATTTTTTATATTTTTTGTATTAAATAAATTAAAAAATAAACACTTTTTTTATTGAAAATGGGCATGTTTTGAGTGCATATTATTCATTATACCCACACCACAATAGTGGAGAGGGTATTATGCATTTGTGCTGATGTGTGTAACGCCTTAAAATAGTGGTCCTAGACCCACCTTAGAGTATACCGATCAACTCAGAATCACTGTCTGAGTCGAACTAACGATGTCCGTCCGGCTGGCTGGCTGTCCATGTAACCTTGTGCGCAATTTGATAAAATTTGGGTCATAGGTTCTTATTGGCACAAGGACCAAGCCTATTGAAAATGGACCGAATCGTAGGACCACGGAAGATAGGGGGAAATTTCTTCCTCTCAGAAACTATCAAACCGATTTTATTGAAATTTAAAACATAAATAGAACCATATCTATATGGACACAAAACGTATAAATTTTTCAAAAAAAATCGGACCACGAGGGGTGATAGGGGCAATTTCTGCCTCTCAAGCCGATTTTAATGAAATTTAAAACATAGATATTTCCATATCTATAGGGACACATTAGCTATACAGTTTTTAAAAAATAGGATCACACGGGGAGGCAGGGGGCAATTTCTGCCTCTCACAAACTTTCAAACCGATTTTCATGAAGTTTATAAACATAGATAAATCCATATTTACATGGACACATAAGCATGGGCTTGGCCGACTATACTTTCTTACTTGTTTTTTTAATGCATATTTTGGAGTTTTTTGTGCATATTTTCGGTGTTTTAGTGCATGAAAATCTCATCCCTACTAATATCATTACGACACATAGCAAAAAACGGTTTTTTGTAAAATGTGGTATAAGAAACAAACAAAAATATTGGAATTACAGGAAATAATGTTTTTGTTTGCGTGTTGGACACGTTTTTGCCAAGTGTGAGCGTAGCTTAAGACATAAAAAAAAGTTTCAAACAAAACAAGACATAAATGCCATAATCACAAAAAATACAAAATTTTATTTAAATCAAAGTAATTTTTGGAATACAAAATTTTCAATAAACAAGATTTTGTTTGTCGTGCTTAATTCCCAATTTTTATTCTTGATAAAAACCAAGGCGAATTTATTACAGGTGGTCTTAAAAGCCCTGCTGATATTAGCTAAAATCACTGTTGGATGTCAAAATTTTGTTGATTCTCTTTTGTTATCTTTGTTTCTGTTTTGTTTTATTTCTGTTTTTGACATTGTACAATGATTTGACAAAAACAAATTGCTTGTGGTTTTTGTACGAGTTGTACTTGTTGTAGTACCGAGATTACCTGGGATGAATTCGCCTTGATAAAAACACTGAAATCTATTGTTGATGGGATAAGCTATTCCTATACGCATTTCACTGGTTACTTAATCCAGATCATCAGGAAATTGCATCAAAATCTTGTTATTTTAATTAAATTTAAGAATTTCATAAAACGCAATATTTGTATGGGAGACCCTCTAAGAAGTGGCGATAAAGGGCAAGTATATTTTGGGCAGATGTTAATAACGAAAAACTAATGGAGTTAGTCATAAATTGTATCCACGTAGGTTCGAGTTTTTCGCAGTTATCGGGTTTCTTCTTCAATATATTTCTAGTCTGTTTGAAAAATTTGGATGTGTGCCCCCTAAAGGAATGGATATTGCGGGTAGATTTGTATGTAAGAAACAAACGATGGGGATGAAAAATAAAGTGGGGTTGGTCATACATTTGACCGGTTTCAGGGCCAAATTCTAAGCACAGTGGTATCATATGTATTTATTTGTTGAAATACAAATAAAATTGTTTATTATAAGGTAAGAGGTGACATACAGCATTATTGGTCGTGAAACGTTACAAAAAGGTGTTTGATTTTTTCATGAAATGGTTTAAAAATGCCACAAAGCAGTGCAAGACAATATTATCGAAGCATTAGCAGATTTGTTTGACGATTCTAAAGTATTGTTTACAAATGTCAGCTGTTCGAGCATTAGGGATGCAAACGCAATAACTTTACAGAAAAAGCTTTATAGTTTTAGTATACTATGCACACAAAATCTGTAATATTTTGCATTTGCACTTTCGCAATATTATTTGCATCAAACCATGAACTCTGCATAGGTATATCGAGCCCTTATAGCAAAAATGATGTAACCAACAAAAATAAAATTTTACAGAAGTTTTTTTCAAAATATTTTTGCTTCAAGTCTAGGGTTTCTTTTGAAATTGCTTTTGCTCTTATTTCGTAACGGTACTTCTCAAAGATTATTAGAGATGATGCAAATGATAAAAAATTATCGATTTTCATCAAAAAACAAAAAACTAAAATGATGTTGGTATGTACATCATTTTTGCTATTAGGGCACGATATGAAGTTGCTAAAAAAAACCGAAAATAACTAAATTTTGTTATTTAAAATAATTTTTATTCAAAATACCTACATAATGGTTTCGCCATAACGGATAGGTGTTGCAAACCCTAGTTTTAATATCGTTTCAAATTGTACAGATCGGTTAGAAGAATATTTTCATCATACACAAGATAAAAAATAGCTGAAATACTGTTGAATGAACTCGATGTTGTGAGTTATTTAGTTTTCAATGTAGAAAACAAAGATGTATGTAAGTATGTATGAACAATAAAAGTTAATTGTACAAACAACAAAAACTACCACGTCATGCTACAATTTCACAAAAACATGTTTTCTTCTTTATGTAGTACGATTTTGTATGCCTGACCCATCCAACTCACACAACAATTTGCTCAGAGAATATGTAGCTGTGTACTTTTGTTGGGCCTCACGTTCAGTTTGTGTATATATTTTTACGCTCCATGACTCAAATGTGTGAATGAAACAAACAGAACAAATTTGTTCAAACTGGTTGTGCTATAACAAACACATAAGAAATTAACTACAAACTGCACAAATGTTGGGTACGTTCAGTTTATACTTTGGGATTCAGTTGATATTGTTTGAGTGAAGTGGAAACATGTGTACGCTTGATAAATTTTCCAGTTCGTTGGTATTTGAACAATAAATAATTTTTAACTTTTTTTTTTATTTTACATCAAACACACCCTTATTTGTGCAGTTGTGTGTTTTATGGAAAAAATAAATACGACTACAACAACGATTTGTTACAATACAAACAGATAGACAGACATGCATACAAAGTGAAAAATAATAATTTGCGCAGTAAATTTTTGTGCCACTATTAATTTATGTTCGTGTCTTGTTTAAAAATAAATTTTATTAAAATGGAACATGCTAAATTCTGGCAAGAGTTTTTTCAAATTTATAAAGAATTACCCGCCTTATGGCGTATTAAAAGTGCCGAATATACTGATCGTGTTTTAAAAGCCAAATGCTATGAACAACTTGTAACGAAATTGAAAGAACTTTATCCAGATGCGGACCGGGAAATGGTGGTGAAGAAAATAAATAACTATCGCACATCCTACCGGAAAGAATTAAGGAGAATAAAAGGAGGCAAAGGTACGACCCAGAGACAGAAACCTACATTGTGGTATTTTAATTGTTTGAGTTTTCTGCATGACCAAGATGAAGGAATGGGAGAAATCCCGTTGTACGAGGAGGAGAGCACAGAAGAGGTAGGTACTTCAATTATAACAGTTTTTAATGAAAAAAATAAACATGTAGGTACTTAATACACAAACATAATACATACCTACATATATTTTTAATTTCAAGAAGAAAATAACCAGCCAGGACGGGAATACAAACAACATACCAACGGATAACTTTGTCACTAATAGTTATACAAGCACCAAAAAAACCCCTGTAGAACAGGTAACATTTTTATATTAATTAAACCAATTTCACTCGTTTTACTAACATAATTAAATTCTTCAGTCACTTCCCTCCACCTCAAAAAGAAGAAAAAATGCCAGGCGGCAGTTTAAAAAGCCCAAACAATTATCGTTTGAAGAAAAACAACAAGCTAAAATCGATGCCGATGTTTTAGCCAAGTCATGGGCTGTACAATATAAAGACTTGCAAGGAAATCAAAAATTAATTGCTAGAAAAATCATCTCCGATATTTTATTTCATGGCTGCCTAGGAACTTTAAATATGTCTAATACCGTAGACATACAGGAATTATTATTAAAAAATGCATCTAGTGCAACTCAATACTTTACTGTACAATCACAATCACCAATAAATTCGAATTGTTCCTTTCGTTTTGCAGAACAAGGATATTTAAACTATGAAGAGTCACCTTTAGAATTAAATAACTCCAGCCCGCCCACGTCACCAGCAACCAATTCTGGCGCAGAACTACAAGTTTGTGATATAAAATTTGAAGTGCCTTAATCTGAGGCCAAAATTAATTCCTATTTTTTTTTTTGCGTGAAGTAATTTTTTTTTTTTTTTGATAAGTTTTACATTAACGCTAAAATTAGAGTTTTAACAAATTTCTCTGTAATTTAAAATTATAATTTGAATTATAAAGCTAAACATTAAATTAAAATACATATCCTCTTTTAATTTTTGCTGTAAAAAATTTACGAAAACAAAGTTAAGTTTAATAATATACCAGCAATATTTTATTTATGAGTTAATTTACTACATATTCGGGTATGTTCTACAATTTGAAATGAAGTGGATTTAAAATCGAACGAGATTTTGATTTCAATTATTAACAAAATGACTATAGTTTTTCCTGTTTTTAAAAGTTGTTCTTGTAAAAATAATTGGTACTTAAAGTATGGAGTTTATAAAAAGGAATATTTTTTGAACTTTCTTTTCAGGCTCATTTTCAAAATTTGTTCGATTTTAAATCCACTTCATTTCGATTTACAGAACATACCCGATTATCTTAATTTTAAAAATAGATGCTAAAGCATAAAAAATAAAAATTTATGAATAATAAATAATAAGCGTTGCCAAATATTGAAAAAATTTCGAAATTTTTTTTATCAAAAAACACTGGGGTCTAATCACCGCATACGATATCGAGCAAAATTAATCGAAATTTTTTATTTTGGTGTCATGACACTCGATTTCGAATGAAATGTATCGTAATTTGAGATGATAGCATTCAATATCGGGTAACCAAAGACATAAAATTTGTTAAGTTTTCATTCGTTACGTCAGTGTCAATCGTATGCATAAAAATACGATAGTTTATTCGATATCGGATGCGGTGATTAGACCACTGGTCTGCAAAAAAAATCAAAAGTGTCGAGCACTGACACGTTTTAAGCCTTCATTTATGTAAAAATTACCTCCTCGTTCCGAAAATGATCTTTCATCACCCATCATTTTCGAGAGGAGCCATCACCTATTTTTAGTATTTTTCGATAAATTTCGATTTCGAATGTCGATTAGTTTTATAAATATTTATGTTTTTAAAAAACTTATTCGTGTTCATTTGTTTTATTCTCAAAACTGTGTTATTGATTTATTTTTTTTTTTTTTTTTTTTTTATATCTGACTTGATCATAAAGAGGGTATTATGTAAATCAAAATTTAAAAATGTTCAGTAGAAGCATTAAAAGCGTATGAAAGAATTTTTAAATCCGTTCCTTACAGAAAAGTAGCCAAATAGCACAATATTTTTTTACAGCGCATAGATATGGGCAAATCCCAGAAACAGTCCACCAACCAAAAATTTTTCAAATTAATTTTTTTTTAATGGAATATAAGACTAGATGTATAATTTCATTTTTATATAAAACAAGTAAGAGTGCTATATTCCGCTGTGCCGAATCTTATATACCCTTCACCATTGTGCGAGTAAAATAGAGAGCAACTAAATAATTTTTACATATACATACATATTTACAATACTTAAAACTTCATTATAAATGAAAATTAAAAAGCGAAAACTGGTAAATATTTTTTTATAAATCGTTTTTAGTTTCTATTTGTTAAAATTATTTCGTTAAATATATGAAATAATAAAGAAGGGTGATAACGAAAATCATATTGGGCATTATGCTAGTATATGTAAACAAATACGAAGTGGTGGTGAGGGGATTGGAAGAAGAGACGACAACCGGATTTGAACTTCGCTTTGCATAAGGACCCAGAATATATATACTTTATAGGGTGTAAGACCTTCGGTGAAGGGTATAAAAAACAAACTTAATTATAAAAATGGGTAATTTTTGGGATTTCAGTATTTTGGTCATAACTCTGCTATTTCTCAACCGATTTGACAGATTTATATACCGACGTGTTAAAAAAATAATTTTTGGCTATATTTTGGCTATAAAACTTGGACTCGGGAAGATCTATGGTTCCTGAAAATGGGTATTTTTCGAAAAAAAAATTAATATTTTGGTCATAACTTTTTCGTATCTGAACCGATTTCCCCGAGTTTTTGAGAAAATATTTTCTATTAAAAATGTCCGATCTTCTGATATATAAGGCGTAACCATATAGGTCATATTACAGTCAAAAAATTAAGGTTTTTATACAATTTTTAATACCTTTTGTATGAGAGGTACCACGCCTACTTCTCCAATCCCGCCCACATTTTGTAGGACGGTGTATATTTATAACCTAAATGTTTGTACCTAATTTTAAAGCTTTGGCTCTTGCCGTTCTCCAGATATATAGAAAAAAGTAATAAAAATACAACAGCCACAAGGGATTTTTTGGAAAAATTAGAGGCAGTCGTGGTTTTTGGTCATATCTCAGCCATTGTAGGACTGATCTGGCTGAATTTCAATAGCAAGAAATGGTGGACTATATGTGACATAAATGTTAAACAACGTAGCCGCTATCATGTCTGGAGTCTCCGGAAAACACATATCAAACGTAAGACGGACAGACGGACGGACGGATATCGTTAAATCAACTTCTCTCATAAGGACCCAGAATATATATACTTTATAGGGTCTAAGGTCAATATTGTAGAAATTACAAACGGAATGAAAAACTTATATATACCCTTTTCCACCTGTGGTGAAGGGTATAAAAATATGTGTTTCAATGATCATTAATGCAATTATTTTTACCAAATCCTAAAGGCGCCCGTACACGACATGTATTTGTCATCTGACATGTCAAATTTTCAAGTCACATGTAATTGTTCATGTCTGTCAAAATTGCTGTTTTTACATAAGGTTTATAATATTCGGTCACAAACGTACATGTAATTTGCTTCTGACATTGTCTCTGTTTTTTTCGCATTGTAATTGCAGAAACCAAAGTAGTTCTCGGTTTCAAAATAACTTACTGCCGCCACGAAAATATTTATTTGCGCCGTAAAATAATTTAGCCATCTTAAAATTTTTTCTTTTATTTTAAAGATAATAATTTAGAATTTTATAATTAAACGGTTTTTATATATATATTTACATAAATTCTATTCAATGGTGAGATGAGCATACATATCTTGGTATTGTAAAATATTAACTTCAGCCGGCTAATGATTCCTTCAATAGTTGACGCCGCTGCCAGTTTCTTCCCGGCATAGATTTCTGATGTCAGATGGTTTGTCAGAAGAAAATAGAGCACGCTCTAATTGAAATTTTGTCAGATCCCTGCAGATAATATTGGACTACGTGATCCATTTTGATGAAATGGACTACTCCCTGGACTGGTCCAATGTTATGCAAGCATGGACCATGTCATTGTTAAAAACAGTTTGTAGTGAAGCGACATGTCTTCGTTTTTAAACGAAATGTTTTCGTTTTTAAACGAAGTTAAAACTAATCCTCTGGAGTATACCATAGAGTAGTTTCAAAACTAGTCCACTAGAGTATGTATGAACATGGAGTAGTTTTAAGACTACTCCGTTGTAATGCAAATCTGGGTCATATGGTCCAGCCCTAGGACATCGTAACGTTAAATGGACCACCTTTTAACCATATATTTGGAGTAGCTTTGGAGTACTCCTACTCCTTTATGGACTACTCTTTACATGCATGTATGGACTAGTCTCGTTATCTGCAGGGATGACTTTGCGTGTGACTTTTACAGAAGCAAAGTTAAAAAGGTAACACACGACATGTATGTGTTTTGCAGTGGGAAATTTGACATGTTAGATGACAAAAACATGTCGGCTATATGCTTCTTTACCCACTGCTGATTTCTTAATGTTATACGTGAATTTAGCATTATTTTAGCTGATTTTTGTGCTTAAAATTGCACTTACAGCAGACTTATCAAAACATAAATTTCGTTTAAAAAAAGTTGATATTCATTAGTTAAGAAATTAGTTTTAGAAATGCAATTCATAAAAATATAATTTGTTTTGTTTAAATAAATAAAATATAATAACAAAATACTACTGGAAGAACTGTAGCGTGCGTTATGTAGCTTGCGTCACAAAGGGTTCACGGCTTTTGTCAAAAAATCACAACATTTTTTGGCTGCGAATAAGTGCGTTTAGAATTCTCTTATAGTCATCTTTCTTTTAGGAATTAGATTTTGTATACCTTATCATGCCAAAATCGCTAAAAATTAGGAAAACGCACTTCAACCTTCGAAGTTACTTCCACTTTTTGTAGCGTGCGTGACAAAACTCTGTGAGCAATTATTTCGCAACAAATACTTGCTAAGAAATTATGATATATGCCATTCGTAAGTTCATATCGATACTTTCCCGTAAGAATGTATTAAACGACACTTTTTTCGAAAATGACTTTTTGATGTGGAACTATACTAGAAATTAAGCGCCACATTTTGGCCTGGGTTTCGCTGCCCTACCATGGATGCAAAGGAAACTAGGGTGAAAATAAAATTGTATTAACCGTCAAGTTTTCTCACTGGAATAATGTGGCACCCTGTAATTTGTATTATCCGCCAAAGAAACTATGCTAAGCCACATTTTTATATATGTTTTGTATTCTGAAAATCGCTTTCCAAATATGTTTCTTTCAATAAAATCCGAAAAATAAATAACTAAATGAAACGTTTTTTTCGTTTCCTACACAATTTTAGAAATGTCGCTTAATACATTCTTACGGGAAGGTATCGATATTAATGTCACTAAATATTATATATAAGTTGAAGCTATCTCTTTTGAAAGGCCAAAAAATTTTTATATTTCAATCAGAAAACGCGTGCGAATGTAGCGTTCGTCACGCAGGATTTGCCCATATGTTGAAATATTACGTTTCGATTTTTTTCAAAAAGTGATTAAATAAAAATTTTTAGTTAATACCCTCAAGTGTGATATGTGATTTAATGAATGAAAACAAATATTTTATAATGAATTTTGTAATACGTAATTTATAATATTATCAGTATTTTAAACATTGGCTTACATTTAAAAGGAGCATTAACATACATATGTATATTTTATTTCTTAAATATTAATAGATCTACTACTTTAAAAAAGAAAAATATCGCAATACATACAACTTGGAGAAAAACTAGAGATAAGTATAAGTACATAACAAAGTAAACACAACACATAAATAATACATACATACATATATTTAGAGTATATAAATAAATTGTATGTATATTAAAGTTCATTGTAAAAATTAAAAACAATGAAAAATGTATGTATTCAAATTGACCTAGAATTTCCTATATATGTTTATATCTATAATTGACCCTCTGAATTTAAGATTTAAAATAGCAAGTGGTAAAGCTGAAATTGGAATATACATAACTCCTATATTAGGACTCCTTCTAAATATTCAGGTGTGATTCAACACGATCGTTTTCAAAACTATCGTTATTAGTAGATATAAATTTCGACTGATTTTAAAATCCATTCCTAAAGTAAAGTCTTAATTTTTTATTCAAAATACAGTTCAATTAACTTATACATACATATGTACATTACGGGTATAACAAATTTTTTGACATAGTACCATAAGGTTTACCATGTCCTAGTAACCACGAAAATTATAATCTTTTGTAATTTTTCACAAAAAAGTTCACGCACCAATTGGTTTTTCTAAACCAATGCAATATTGGATATTCATAATTTTATACGGTGTTTTTTATTAATTTTTTTTTTTTTTTTTTCGTTAAAAAAGCTTAAATATAGGTTTTGGTTTGCGGAAAAATCTCTAACCATCTCTAAATATTAATGAAATTTCATACTTAAGCTATTTTTTGTTGAAAAAAAAACATATTGTATTAATATTTCTTAACCAAAAATAAAATTAAAAATTTTCAAAACTTCATCGCGGTTGGTGGGTGAAGTTTTTTTTTGACATTAACGAAAAAATAAATATACGTTCCCTTATAGTTTTTTATGTTCTATTGGACTGTGCTATGCAAATTTTGATATTTTAAAAAATTGTTAAAATGTTATCTCCATAATGTACATACATACATATAAACCCATTTGCGCGAAATTATCGTATATGCCAATTTTTTTGAAATTGATTTTTTTTTATGCAATCTTGTTCTACATTCAAAGAGACGTCGCCTGAAAAAATATTGTAGGCGAATTCCACTTCGTTGCTCCAAAAATTGAATGTATATTTTCATTTTTAGATTGCAAGTGATAGCAGAGAAAAGTAGAAAAATGGCTCTCCTGTAAAATTTGGTTTTTGTAACATACGATAATTTCGCGCAAAGGGGTCGATATAATTTAAAATTCAAAAGAATATTGACAGGAAAAAAGAGGAAATTGTATTATATCGAGCCCTATTTGCGATTATATCGTAAGCGACCAAGACAAATTTAACAGGAGATTGATTTTATTATTTTTTTCTTAAGCAAAGCAATGCTTTATTTGAATTTAGATGGGCTTTTTCTCCGCAACGGTACAAATTCAAAGTCTACGAATTTGTTCGTCATTGTAAGGAGTACTTTTAAACTATTTGCCAAAAAAAAAACAAAATGTCAATAAATTGTCGCTTACGATATAATCTCAAATAGAGCTCAATACGTAAATCAATTTTTGAAGATACTAAAAATTCAATTATCGATTTTAAATCGTTTTGTTTTCAAAATCGTTTTGCATTACATTTTATATTATACCCAATTTTTTAACGTTATATCAGACATGTTCTGACAATCGCACGATTTAAAATCCCAAAACGATTTTTTTTGGTGCCGTCCACCTTTAAGCATACCAATCGACTCAGAATCATTTTCTAATGCGATCTGAAGATGTCCGGCTGGCGATACCGGGATTCCCGCCCAAAGTTTTTTTTTTTAATTAATTAATTCTTCAATGAAACTTATATTTCTTACTGACTAGTAAGCTTAAAATAAGTAAATCTAAAGTATCTAGTATAAAACAAAAAAGAGTAGTTTAAGATTATGGGTTTTTTTAAAAATTTAGGGTACGTTCGTAAATGCAGTTTTTGCGCATCAGTTGCATTCAGTAAATTTGAATGTTCGTTTTTGCATCACTTGTAAGAAACTTGGCATTACTTTCATACGTCAAAAGTTTTTTTTTTTGCTCGTGAAACTTTTAAAATTAATCTCGTGTTCAAAAATTCAAACTTTGCACAGCTGTTGTAAAAAAGCATCAGCATCACAAGTACAATTGGTGATCACGCATCAGCAACTAAATTTTGCATCAATGCACAGTTTTGATGCATTTACGAACGTACCCTTATTTTTGCTGCCAATAGGATCAGAAAAATCAATATACGTACAAGCATTGTTAAATTCAGAGCATGTACTGCGAAAAGGATCAATATTTGCATAATTAGACCAAAAATATAAAAGTCTAATGACCAATTTCATACATTTTATTTAAATATCAATTAATGTTTAAAATTTGTTTTTCAAGTTAAATAAAAATAAAATTATATGAAACAAGTTAGAGTGCTATATTCGGCTGTGCCGAATCTTTGATACCCTCCACCGACACTTCGAATGTTTAAGGAGTAATATCTGTATGATGTTATTATTATCTTAAACTGTGACGATTTATTATTAATTATGGTTTTAGGCGACTAAACTGTTTTCCGGGAGTAGGGTTTCTATGGGGCCTAGGGTAAATTATGTACCGATCTTCACGAAATTTCACAGTATCATTTATAGTCCTATAAAACTGTGACGAGCCAAAATTTGTTATGATTGCATTATTTTTTACTTTTTTAGGCGTACTAAACTGTTTTCCGGGAGTATTGTTTATATGGGGCTTAGTGTAAATTATGGATGGATCTTCACGAAATTTTACAGCGTGATTTCCAGTCAAATAAAACAAATTTTTCCAAAATCTTATCTCATTCCGTGCCTTGTTCCAGCATTTATGTTATTTTTTGTAACAAAATTATCAATTTTTTAGGTGGTGGTTCCACATTTTGATTCATAGCTCTGGTCCTACTGAACCGATTTTGCTGGATTTCAATCCCAAACTGCTTAGGATAACTACAAGCAATTTGGCAACAAGTTTGTTCATTTCTTTTGAGTTGTTCGGAAGGGAGCGTGTTTTCAACAGACGGACAGACGGACAGACAGACGGACATGGCTAAATTGACTTAGAATTACTCAAGGGCCCAGAATATATATATTTTAAGGGGTCTGAGATGAATTATAAAAAAGTTTCACACGGAATGACAAACTTAATGTACCCTCTTCACGACTAATTGTGGTGGAGGGTATAAAAACAAGTACGAAAAAAAATTGTTGCTTTATCAACTTTAAGACAATTAGGATTAATAATAAGAATTTTATCAATAGGATATTATAAATTAGCTTTTTTTCATTTATTAATTGATTTAAAGCTTTATTAATTATACATATGTGCAGGTGCAATTATTGGTCGATATGTCAAAAACACGCAATTTCTGACGGTTTTAAAATATATATATATATGTTTTTTTTTTTTTTTTATTTAATACTAGCTGACCCGGTCTACGTTGCTGGCCCTAAGTAAACATTAGTTTTGTATTACCACACGATTTAAATTGAGCATTTAACGAAATTTACGGCCGTTAAAATAAAAATCCATGGAACACCTATCATAAATTTTTTTTAAAAAATAACTTACATATGGTGTGGATATGGGCTCAATCAAAAAAGAATAAGTTCGACCATGGCGATAATTTTAAAGAAAAAATCGTCCAAATCGGTCAAGCCGTTCTCAAATCATGCTCTTAATAGAAAAAGTGGGCGTAAAAGTAGGCGTGGTAATTTTTTCTTTCGATGAAAACGTAAAATAAATTAATACGAACAGTTAAAAGAAAAATTAGTCAAATCGATGGAGCAGTTTTTTGATTTTAGGTAAATCGAAAAAAGTGGGCGTAAAAGTGGGCGGGGCAAAATTTTCTTTCCGTAAAAACCTAAGTTAAACCATGGCGATCATTTTGAAGAAAAAATCGTCCAAATCGGTCAAGTCGTTCTCCAGTTATGCGCTTAATAGAAAAAGTGGGCGTAAAAGTAGGCGTGGTAAATTTTTCTATCGATGAAAACTTAAAATGGATTAATACGAACATTTGAAAGATAAATTAGTCAAATCAAAATCGTCCAAATCGGTCAAGTCGTTCTCCAGTTATGCGCTTAATAGAAAAAGTGGGCGTGGTAAATTTTTCTATCGATGAAAACTTTAAATGGATTAATACGAACATTTGAAAGATAAATTAGTCAAATCGATGGAGCAGTTTTTTGATGTTAGGTAAATCGAAAAAAGTGGGCGTAAAAGTGGGCGGGGCAAAATTTTCTTTCCGTAAAACCCTAAGGTGGACCATGGCGATCATTTTAAAGAAAAAATCGTCCAAATCGGTCACGCCGTTCTCAATTTATGCGCTTGATAGAAAAAGTGGGCGTAAAAGTAGGCGTGGTAAATTTTTCTATCGATGAAAACTTAAAATGGATTAATACGAAGATTTGAAAGAAAAATTAGTCAACTCGATGGAGCCGTTTTCTGATTTTAGGAAAATCGAAAAATGTGGGCGTAAAAGTGGGCGGGGCAAAAGTATCCTATGTCCGTCTCCTGACTCTAAGCTACCTCCCAACCAATTTTCAGCCAAATCTGTTCTGCCGTTCTTGAGTTATAAGTGGTGTAACTAACACGACTTTCTTTTATATACATACATATATAGATTTTTACATCAGTGGCGTCGCCTAACGTTTACATGTCAACAAATTTCATAAAGGTCGGTCCATTATTGACCTTATTACAAATAATAAAAAATATGTATGTAAGTATGACATACATACATTGTACTATGTATACAAGATATAAAAAACACAGGTCTGTGATGAACATCGTTTTTAAATAATGTGGTGTAAAACCGTAAGATGTTGTTATACCTATGTATACACATACATATGTATGTATTACAAATATAAACTTGGTTTAAATGTACCACGTCACATTTGCGAAACAAAGGTACACTTGTGTTTTTTTGGTGTATACTTCGTTTTCTCTTTTTTAACATAGAATTTTAAGTTTATCCGATTTTCGTCGATTATCGCTTAAAATGTTTGTAATCAAATGGACTATACAATAAAATAATAAAACGTTTGATATGTGGTAAAAAAAAAAAACATCTCCGGAAATGACAAAATTGGTGAACATCGAAATTCACAAATGTACTGTTATCTCGCAAATGTTACGTGCTATGAATCATATCAATATCGTTTCCCATTACTTTTACAACAATAACCACAAGTAGCAATTGTTTGAAAAAATTTTTTTAAATTTTTTTTTTTTTTTTTTTTGATTTTTACAAAAATATGAAAATACCTATAAAGCCTTTTTCCGATGGACAAACGAATTCTTTGTTTCGAAAGAATTACATTTAAAACAAAAACAAATTCTAAAAACTTTATCAGAACATGTTCGCGCACATTAAGTTTCGTCAAATCTTGAGTTTTTGAAGAGAGGGAAAAAGAGAATGGAAAAGGGTACAGACTTGGCCGTACTCGTCAATTTTCTTTTTTTCTTTCGTTTTTGTATACGTATTATGTGAAATGAGTTTAAATTTAAGATAAAGATAAATAAAATTGACGACGTGTCTGAACCAGCATAATTTGGCATTGTTTGAGTTTCAAAAACTGTCAAGTATACATACGTTGCAATATGGTATACTTATGTACATATGTTTTATAAAACCAATTTTAATATTAAGGGCATTCATTATTTTCAGTCTATTTTCAGAAAGTTTTATGAATAGACAAATATTGTATGCTTTCTTCAAATTTTGTTATAATTATATACTATATGTAGATGTAGATAAAACTTCTGCACAGATCTGTATTATTTTATAAAATTTTATCACTCGTATATTTTTTAAAAAGAAAATTTTAATATTTTCTTATCATAAAACCCTAACCCTTGATGTCCTTTGAAAATCTAAAAACCTTGCACCACTTTAAAGCCGCTACCAGCAAAAAGAGTTATTCTGCTCTAATCTCTACCGGTTTTTTAAGCCTTTAATTTCAATTAATTTTAAAGTTTTCAAAATTCAAAAAAAAAAATAGCAAATTTTCTAAAAATTCTTTAATGCCGAGTTTTTTTTCTATTTTCTTTTAAAGTAGTTACTACCAAGGCGAATTCATCCCAGGTAATCTCGGTACTACAACAAGAACAACTCGTACAAAAACCACAAGCAATTTGTTTTTGTAAAATCATTGTACAATGTCAAAAACAGAAATAAAACAAAACAGAAACAACGATAATAAATGAGAATAAACAAAATTTTGACATCCAACAGTGATTTTTGCTAATATCAGCAGGGCTTTTAAGACCACCTGTAATAAATTCGCCTTGTATGTAGGTATAAATCAATCTGCCATGTTTTGAAAATCGAAATCAACCAAGGCGAATTCATAAAGGTGACATTTTCACGTCATCTGTTTTTTGTTTATTTTTTTGTGTGTATACTGAATGTCAAGTTTTGTTTACATTTTGTGAAAAAATTAATTCAAATTTTAAATTCAACAAAAATTTAAATTCTTGAAAAAAAACTTATTTAAATTTTATAAAATAAAAACGTAAATCTAAAAGATAAACACAAGGAAATAAAAAGGCGTAAAGAATAAGTGGAGTCACCATTAATTTGCAATTGAGGAAAAAGATTTAGGGGGTAATTTTGTTGTTCACTTCACCTTGCGTTGAGAAAATTTTCATATAAAATTTTTTGAAATTTTGAAAATTCAAAAATTTTCTCAACGCAAGGTGAAGTGAACAACAAAATTACCCCCTTACTTTCTAAAGCAATTGTGTATCCAATTTTATAAACAAAAAATTTCCTTTTTATATTTTCAACAAATAATTTTGACAGTCACTCTAACTTTTTACAAAAACAATAGTATTTTTCAAAAAAAAGGGATACCTTTATGAATTCGCCTTGAAATCAACAGAGATTTGCAATTAAATTTTTTTTTAAATGATTTTAAAAATGTAAGTGGTCCTAAAAGTATAAGCTATATAAATAGGAATAGGTATTTTTTTTTTAAAACATGTTGGATTTCATTTTCACTCGTAATCTTCGATTTACAGAACATGGCTGTATATTTTTTTTATAACTTAAAGGCAATGTGAAAAAATACTCCCATTAAAAAAAGAAACATATGTACCTGAAAATGAGGATTGGTAGCGTTTTTATCTGTCATGGCTACAATAGCCACAGAGAGATTCACCCGCAAAGCATAGGCAACAGCTAAACCGCAAAATACCAGCAGACACTGTAAATGACGCACCCCAAAACGGGGACCTAGACAAAGAAGAAACATTTTGCACAAAAATATTCCATCTGTTAGATAAACAATACCAAATATATTTAAATGACATACCTTGGCCTCCTACTGCTGTTGCAGAAATCTGTTGATAACCATTGCGTTGAAAGCAATCACACCATGATGCCATTTTTTGTAATATTTAAACAAAAATAAATTTATTAACTAAATAAAAACGTTCAAATAATGCAAAAACTACACACAATACATTTTGAATACAATGTGAAGTTTTTATTTAAATTAAAATCGGAGAAAAAAGATTATTTGTATTTCTATCAGTTTAAGTATTGATGACGAAGTTAAAAATCTATGAAATTCAATAGCAAATAAAATTGTTGTTTTCTAGTGGAGTTGTATGTTTAACTAAATAACAACAACAATTAATAAATAGTTTGTGGTGATATTGTTGTTGTTAACAAGTGTATACCCAACAAACACGGAGGTTTGATTTCAAATAAAAATAAAAAAAACGTTTGATAATGATTTGAAAATCATAGCGTTCTCAACAAAAAGGGGAAATTATTTTCATATTAAAAAATTCCTTTATTTTCAACTTTCTTTCAAACGTAATTCTCAAATGTTTTTCAAATGTGAATTATAATACAATGTGGAATATAAATAAAAATATTTTATTTTTTTTAATTTAAATCTATTATTTATTTAGATAAACATTCGGTACCATAGCTAAAACATGAAAGAATGTTCTCTCCGTCCTATAATTCTTGTAAAGACAATCTACTTGGCTCCCTTTTATTTTGAGGATTGTAGCACCGCGATCGTTCAACAAACTTTCTTCACTTTCCCGAATTATTTGCCTTTTTTTCGTTTTTTTTAATCATTGTAATTACTCACAAATAATTTTTATTTTTCACAAGAAATAAGCTGTTCACTTTATATTAAAATTTATTTTTAATAGTAAAACACATGTATCCACAATGTCATTTTTAATGATTACATTTATTTTTCGCTTAAGTACTGCCAAGTTTATTTTTGATTTGAAGTTAACATTTGACAAACATTTGACATCAAATTGATAAAACATTTTATATTAAATGTTTATTTTCAAATCATTATCAATTTGAATTAAATGTTAAATCAAACAATTGAGAATTCTGTTTGATGTCATATGATAAAGTCATTGCATATCAAAGGTTTGACTTCGTGTTTGTTGGGTAGAATAGAAAATAACAACAATGTAACAGCTGTTTTCGTTTTTTTTTCTTTCTCGCTTGTTTTTTTTTACATTTCCACTTTGTTTACATTTGGAAATATGGCAACCTTATATTGTGGTCATCTAATGCAGCATGGTTGTATTTATTAGCAATGTTAACGGTTTTTACTATTTAAATAAAATTATAAAAATAAAATATATGTATACTAGTGAAGCTACGAAAACTCGTATTCGTGTTCGACATGCCGAATATTCGCCTATTTTACGACATTCATATTCGCCAAATTCAAACGAATATTTTGTTAATATATTCTAAAAGATAAAAAATACAAAAGTGTAAAAAATAGATAAAATGAAAAAATCATATATTAATTTATAATATTTTTCGCTGCAAAAAAAAACTTTTGCTTTTATGGCAAAAGAAAATCTTATTTTAGTAAAGTAAAAAACAAACCAACTTAAGAAGTATTGTGCCGGCACAAAAACAACTTATGATAATTACTCAAGTTGATTTAAGCATTCCTAGATTAACTATCATTTGCAGCAATTGTCAATTTATCGTACGAATATTATAGACAACTAGAATGGGTCAATGAAATATCAAGATAATTCTGATCTCATTACACAAATTACAAATGCGTTCACTGCAGTGGATTCACATTTAAGATTTAAATAAACTCGGAGAACTCTTTTCGTTCTGCTTATTATAAAATAATTAGGAGTGGGAAGCAAAACAGTTTGATATCCATTACTAAACACTGTGAGAAACAAAGTTAAGAAAAATAAAGAAAAAACCTTAAATTAAACACATGTAAATGTGAAAAACGACCGAAATAGATCAGTGAACTACTAAAGCGGCTCACACTTGCAATAAAATTGTTCAATTTTACGTATTGTACAATTATATCGCCAATGTGTATGTGATATTTGAAGGTGACACAATATATTGGCAGCAATCAAAAGACTTTTGATTTTTATTGCACAACGAAAAGAAAGTAAAATGTGTTGGCAGCATTGTACAATGCTATTTATGTTATTCCTATAGGTTATATTCACCTTATTATTGAATAAATGAAACCGTTTTGCGACTTATTGCATAATATAGGACAAAATGGAAATAATAAGGCGAATATCATTAAGTGCCAATTCACACGTTGCAAGTCTAATTGATCAGCTTGCTACCTTATAGGCGAGAGAGAGTGAGAGAGTAACGTTTATTTTCCTCTCTTCACTCTAGTTATAAAGTAGCAAGCTGATCAATAAGACATAGAACGTGTGAATTGGGACTTACAATAATATTGCAAGTGTATGGGTCGCTTAAGTAAAAACGAAAAAAGAGTAAGTGCCGGTTCACACACATCAAGTTTGACTCGTCAAGTCTTGAGTCTTTAGGAGAGAGGGGACAAGAAATGGCATACTCTCTTCCCTTCTCTCCTAAAAGCTCAAGACTTGACGAGTTAAACTTGACGTGTGTGTGAAAATCTCTTTTTCCTTCTCTCCTAAAAGGTCAAGACTTGCCGAGTCAAACTTGACCTGTGTGAACCAGCACCATTTACAATAATATTACAAATGTATGGGCCGCTTAAGTATAAGTATCAGTGTGACCATTTTTGCAGTTATATTTAGAATTTTGATTTAAATGCAAGACTTTCATTAAGCATTTCTGCATTTTATTTATGAATTTTATTATATATTTTCAGCTTTTTTTAAACTTTATTTTAAGGGATAGTTTTATTAATTAACTGAACTTTTTTTTATAGAATATTATAAGTTTTGACTTCAAATAGTTGCACTTAAAAAGAAATTGCGTAGGAAAATGGATTAGTTTTATTTTGAAAAACGTCTTATCCGTTTTGTAAAAAAAAAAATAACATTTAGGGAACCTTAGAAATGCCCTAATCATGTTGATTATAATAATAATTTTCCATTTGTTTTATAAAAGTATAACGAAATGTAACATTATAATATAAAAATTGAATTACATGATCGCAAGATAAAAATTGTTCTGTAAATGTTCGGGCATTTTATATCAATCTGACGAAGTATCCGAAACAAATTTTTACTTCAGCTGTTTTCAAGCTTACAGAAATTATCTGGTCTAAAATAACTTTCCATAGAATCTTTTAAATCAGAGCAAAGCACCGAAATATAATCGCCGGCTAAATTTGTTAAAATATGTATTACAAATTTTGTTCAAACTGATTTTTGAATAAAATTGTATACTGTTAATAAATTGTTAGCCAAAATCTTGAAAATTTTTCGGCATTTTCTATAATCATTATTAGTAATCTTAGTTATCTTAATGACTTGAGGTGAAGTATATAATCTCTATCTGTAGCTTTAATCTACTTCACTGTATACTTGGGCTGCACATTACTCACCTTCGGTCGCGGCATCTTTTAATAAACCATTTGATTGGTTTAGTTGGTCATGCTGAATCTTTATATGTCAGTTTTACCATGCTATTAAAAAAAGTACCATAAATAAATTCGGCAGCACCTTTGTATTTACTTGATTAAAAGTTGAAAAACAAAGTATATGAGTTCCTTAAACTTCAGCGTTAATTTTAATATTCTCAAAACATTATTATTGCAACGCAGTTATATCTAAAAAAACCAAACTTGGCAAAATGCGATTAAAGTTCTCTAAATGTACCTTTAAATACTGATTTAATTAAGTATATTTTGCTATAATTTCGGTTCAGTTTGAGATATAATACTGATTTTACATATAAATAAGGTATAAAGGAGCACTTTTGCTAAAGTAACTAAAATTTTTTTGATTTTTTGAGATATAGCCACGTTGCAATAAAGGAGAGATATTGAATATATGAAATGTAGTATATGAAATTTGAAAAAAATTTTGTTAAGTAAGCTAATATTTTGATCACAAAATGTTTTTCATTGTCTGTAATAACATTTTTATATAAAATTAAAAATAGATTATACCTCTTAAAACACATATATACATTAGGGTAATAACTTTTTTTTGAGTGCAAAATACCACTCCAGCACCATGTGGGGATTTTGTTCTGATAACAAAAAACTGTTTTTAAGCTGATGGGAAAAAAGTTTCTGCACCGTAAGCGATTCCTAAAACTCCATATTATGTGTGTATTTTATTTTTGAAAATTGAAACTCATTTGATTTTGCATTAGAAATATGAAAAATGGTTGAATGTTGAAGATTATATATGAATTAAAGCAAAAACGAAATTATTTAAGACAAGAGTGACTGATTTAATGATGAAAATAAATAAATAAAAACAAAACTTCAACGCTTTCGGTGCGGAAACTTTTTTCACGAAAAAGGAAAAGTGACACCATATTTTTTATATTTTTTTATGCCCCACACGGATATGACGTGGTATTTTTGATATTTGTAAAAATTGCAAAAAGTTATATCCCTAATATACATATGTACTAAATCCAATGCAATGTTTTTTTCAAATATTTATGGATATAATTAAAGAATGTGTAAACTAAATACGGAATATTGTTATACGTGAGATCCCGTTTATTTAATATATTAAAATAAAAATATTCAGCAAAGTTCCTTTTAAAGATAAAAATGTTTAAATCCCGTCAAAAATTTATCCTATTAAAGAAAAAAAATTCAAACTAAATATTTAAATGTGTTCAGAAATACAAAAGAAAATGTTGTACATATTATGTTTTAGAACTCACATTGTTTTCTAGTTTTAAATTTGAAACGACGTAAGTTCGAAATTTTTTAAAACTTGGATACAAAAAATTTATTATTATAAATAACTCAAAAAAATGTTTAATTTTTGTAAATCAATACATGCGTTTTAATTAAAACAAAAACAATTTTTTAATATTTTTATTTTTTTCTTTTACGTAGAAATTTTATTATATTTTATCTCCTTTTGTGTATTGGCACCGATATAAAATTATTTACGAAATTTTACTTACATAAAATTTATTTAAATAAACTTAAAATAAAAATTTATAATTATTAAGGCACATTTAGACATTGCAATTAGTTTTCTATTTTTGTTTTTTTTTCATAAATTTTGTTTCTTTTTTTGCTATATGTATTTAAAATTATTAAAACTAATTTAAATAATTTACTTAAAATATAGATATGTACATAAATTTTTAAAATTATTAAAGTACAAACGCTTTTAAGAAAAAAAGGACAAAATAATTTCTCGAAACAAAACTTTTGTAAAGTGTTTAAACTATTTACAAATGAATTTTTTAATTAATTACATAAATACTGTTGAAAGATTTTAACTGAAATTAGATAATATTTTACTAAACAAAATTTTCGGTTAAATTAAAACTAATGGAAGCTCAAAATATATTTTTAATAACAGAAAGTTTCAAATTTATTGTTAAGAAAACGTCGTTCTTTTGATTTTTTGGGATATTTCGTAACCGTGCGTTTAAATGCGTGTTTTTCAAGTGAATTTTTGTGCATTTTTTTTATAGATTTTTATTAAAAACTAAAACTATTTAATGCTTAAATCTAAATTTTTAAACTCTTTAACTAAAACTTAACATTAAAAGAGGTCTTCAGTACGCTTTTTTGTGTGTGTATGTTTCCACTAATCAAAAACATATTTTTAACGATCACATTCATGTTTTCTTATATTTAATGGCATCCATTTTCTTTAATTTGTGGTTTAACGATATCACCATTCGTTAAAAGAGCGGGTGTTTCTGGATCAACAATGTTTAAACGTTTAGCTAAAGCGTCTTCAGGTGAGTTCCAACTTTGCACTTCAGTTCTACCAAATATCACAAAGAGTAAATTACCCACAAAGTAGAAACCCGCAGCAATAAAGAAGACCGTACGCCATTCAACAACATTGGTCTGAAAAGAAGAGCAAGGCCAAAGTTAATTTATTGATTTACTTGTAAATAGTTTAATTTATTTTTAATTTCTTTAGATTTTTTTATATCATAAATGTTAATAAATTTCAATTTGTTGGAAATTGTGAACTTTTGTTGTTTAAAGTTTATTTTTATCTTGATATTTTAAATCAGTTTTTGAAAATATAATTTGTTTTTCCTTAAATATAAAAATTATTGGTTTTGAATATTTTTGTCATATTGTATTTTTTTAAATTGTAAATTTTTGGGACCATTTTTAATTTTCGTGAAATGATTGATATTAATGTAGAGTTGGTTATTTATTAAAACCCTTTACGTTTTAATAAGATTGGGTTTAATATTTTTCAGCAATTTTTTATGCTAGCAACATTATTAGATTGTACGTCGTAATAACGTAGGGCGTAACGCCGTAAATTTCTTAAAACAAGCTTTATTTACCACCGTTCCGTAGTTCTATGTCTACAAACGACGTAGATACGCTTTTTCGTTTTAATATGACTACTACGTCATACACTAATACGTTCATACGGCACAATTGTGATCCTAAAGTTAGGCTTAGCTCTGTTTAATGGGAAACACTTCAAATCTTATTTATATTTTCTGTGAATATTTCTTTGAATGTTTATTTATTATAACTGGTCCAAAATTCTCAAATTGGGGTACCCCAAAGATTAAAACCATGAAATCCGACCGAAAGATGTCAATTGCAGAAAAATAATTCAGCATATTAGGTATCTGGCAAAGCTTACGAGTAATATGCCTGTCCCTAGGTCAAAGAAGTACTATTACCCTAAACAGTTTATTAAGGAAAGCTTGCTCTTAATTAACAATGAGTATTTTTAAAGGGAAAAACATTTTTGCTATCCTCAAGATTTTAAAATGCTTGTCCGAAGGCTTTTTAATAATAAAAAATAGCAACTCTTTTTCGACATTAACGCTGGGCCTCCACGTAGCAATTTTTTTGCTAAGCAATATCAAAAAAGTTGGCAGAACAATGGCGCAATAATTGATGATTATATTGCTGGAGAACACGTAAAATTGCTTTGCCATAAGCAAACGTACAGAGAAATTAATGTCAGATAAATGACAACTCATTTTACAGCAGATTGCTAAGCAATAATTGCTCAAGCAATCAGAAAGCAATTATCGTCGTAAATTTAATGGAGCAATCAAATTTGACGTTTGCCACAATAAACATAGCTCCGTGTAGACAGATGACAGAGTTTTAAAAAGTGGAATTTGTTTTTGGGATAAACTCGCAAACTCTTTCTGTATGAACATTATTCGATGTTATTCTATATATTTCTAAACTTATTAAAAAGTGTTATGGTATAAAATAAAGTCCAAATCAAATAAAGTCTAACGCAAGGCGAATTCATCCCAGGTAATCTCGGTACTACAACAATTACAACTCGTACAAAAACCACAAGCAATTTGTTTTTGTAAAATCATTGTACAATGTCAAAAACAGAAATAAAACAGAAACAAAGATAATAAAAGAGAATAAACAAAATTTTGACATCCAACAGTGATTTTAGCTGATATCAGCAGGGCTTTTAAGACCACCTGTAATAAATTCGCCTTGGTCTAACCCTGCGGCCACACGATCAAGTTGTTCTTGATACTCTTTAACATATACTGCTTGTCAAAATCTACAAAAATTAAAAGCTGTGACGTAGGCTGCACTCAATTTGTAAGCAATTTACTTTCAAGATGTCGTAAAAAAAACAATTCATAAAGACTAACATGTAATCAGCTGTTAAATTGATAGTAAAATATAGTGGTCAATTTAAAAAGTGTGAGTGTGTTAGTAAAAAAGTGAGAGTGTTTTGCAAATTGAACGGAATTGAAAGGCAAAACTTGATCGTGTGGCCACCAAGTAACGTAAAAACTTGCAAATTGAGAGCATTCCGTTATTGTTCGTAAAAAAATTCTATGGCAACTTTGATTTTTATTTTAGAAAACTTAATAGCTGGTATATAATTTTTGTCAGTGTATTTATATTAAAGAAAGTGCGGGAAATAAAAATTGTCATACATAATTGAACGGTTGAAAAATTTGAAAATTTAAGAAATAAAACATTTTAAAAATTTTTATAAATATAAAAATTCAAAAACTTAATAAAAAACAAATTCGTTTAAACATTTACTTACCACATCTTTTACTACCACACCAACAGCTAATGGCGCCAAAGCACTCATCACATTAGCAGCACCATTTGTAATGCCCATCAAGGTGCCAGCATAATTGGGTGACAAATCAATGTGATTCACCTGGAAGCCCAAATAGGTAGCAGCACTAATACCCACTGTCAAGGTAAGTAAAACCACAGCCAATTTTGAGTGCTCCTCGGTCACATAACCCAAAGCGACTAGAGAAATCATAGGAATCCAATGACCGATAGAATTAAAAAATTTCCGACTGAATGCCAATGAGGAATTTTCTCTTCTCGCCAACAGATTCGACAGGTAGATAAAGCAGAAGGAGAGCGCACACATCACAGCATAAGGGAGGGAAGAGAGTAAGGCACTATTTTTAATATCTACTCCCAAAATGTTCTTCATGTAATTGGGAATTTGCGTTAACAGAGTCCAAAATCCCCACATGTGAGTGCAGTGCACAATAATCAGTGAAATAAAAGGTGGTGAGGTAAAGATTTTAACCCAAGGTGTTGGTCCTACTGTCTTGGGGGTATTATCCACTTGACCTAATGAGTTTTCAATCATTTTCTTTTCTTCAGGTGAAATACTTTTATGTTCAGCAGGTGTACTTGCAGCAAATAAGTACCAACAAATAGACCAAACAAAGCCCATAGAACCAGAAATGTAGAAAATACCAGGCCATCCAGCTGAAGAATCTGCTATAAAACCACTTATGGCCAACATGACTACAGTTCCAAACTGCGAGCCTGAATAACAGAATGTACCCAAAGAACCTCTCTCTTCCACTGGGGCCCATTTGGCTAACATAGCATGAGTGGCAGGATGTACAGCGCCTTGCATTAGACCTTGTATCACTCTTACAGCAAACAACAGCTTCCACCCTCCTAAATGGGCCGCAAGGGGGGTGATTAAAGTAAGCAGAGAACATAATGTAACACCCACCAGTAATATCATTTTGGCACCATACTTTTGTGCTATATGGCCACCTGGTATTTGAGTTGTAATATAACCCCAAAAGAAGCTGCTTAATAAGTACGATTTAGTGCTCTCATCCCATTCGAATTCCTAAAAAACCAAAGGTAAGTCATACGTTCGTTTTTGTTACTTTTCTATACAATAAAAATTTACCAAATTTACCTCATAATCACTTTGAGTTGCATTATTATCTGTCATGGCCACAATGGCGACACTCAAATTAACTCTCAGCGCATAGGCCAAAGAGAGACAACAGAAACACAGAAAACATTGTATGTGCCGGGTGCCAATTAGTGGACCTAAAAAAAATCAAGAAAATTAAATTAATTTAGCTTATGTATCAGCAAAGCTGTAGTTATATTTTCCTATACATAGGTATATAACTATTTGTTTTTTTTTTAATAAAATAACACAAATATTAAAAAGTCCTACAGATATCATTGAAGTGTCCATGATTATGTCGAATTTGAGAAATTATTGAAGTGGAAATTTATTTAATTTATGAGCTGCATGCTTGAATCAT
Organism: Pollenia angustigena; assembly: GCA_930367215.1. Taxonomy (NCBI): domain Eukaryota; kingdom Metazoa; phylum Arthropoda; class Insecta; order Diptera; family Polleniidae; genus Pollenia; species Pollenia angustigena. The sequence continues at coordinate 145,380,265 of OV884060.1, read as the reverse complement.
ATTTTTGTTGGTGCAAAAGTGTTATCAGCAGGGAAACCAGAAATATGCAACTGCATGTTTTTCCTTGTGCGACTAATGAAGGCAGAAACAATATATTTATTCGTTTTAGAGCTTTTTATGAATTTTGGCATCGATTTGTTAGTGCATATTTTACCGTTTGCAGCATTGTTTTGGCATATTTTAGTTAAAAGAGCCTTTTTGCAGCATTTTTTAGGTTTATAGCGCATGATTTGCCTTTTTAATGCATATTTTGATACATATTCAAATTTTTTAGATGCCTACAATAGCTTTCGCCAGTAAATAAACATTTTTTTTTTCGAAAATCTGTTACTTCAATTTCGACATCTACATTTATTTTTACCCTAAAATTGTAAGACAAAGCAGGTTGTCATTAAGGATACATGTCTTGCGATTTGTATCTAAACCAATCTTTTAGTATTCCTATCGACTCAGAATAACTGTTTAAAGTGATCTAACGATGTCCATCCATCCGCCTGGCTAGTTGTCTGTCCATGTTAGCCTTGTGCGCAGAGTACAAGTTCCAATTTTGTAGATAATTTGATGAAATATGGACGAAGTCTATGCAAATGGTGAGAATCGGTCTATAATTTCAAATCCAAATTAGACTCTTTGTGTCCGCAAGCTATCTAATTACGATGGTGTTTAAATTAAATTCGTACCAAAAAAATTTTACTTCAAATTAAATTATTTTCGAATCGGTTCACATTTGCTCAAGGCCTCATCCTTTAAATTCCTTTTAAATGTTAACATTTGTTAACAATTTAGCGACCGTACCAAAAATCCCTACAAGACAAAAAACCCATATGGATGTTAATATCTAGATAATATTCGGCGCAAACATCTCTTATATGAATTTTAACCTTTTTTAGGTTTTTTTTTTTAAATTTTGTTATTAAATTGTTGAATATTGTGTCTTCAAATGAGCAATTTTTAATTTTTAAGGCATATTTTTAACATTTTTCAGGGCATATTTTCCAGTTTCTGGTTTCCCTGCTTATCAGTTTTAAGTTTAATGTAATTTTAATACTTTTAATTTTTACTCTACTTTATATTAGAAGACAAATAACAACCTATGGAGCTTAAAACTAATCGATACTCGAAGAATTACATTTCACCAATTGATAAAGTACTTTTTCGTAATGATATAGCGTAATACTTTCCAAGTCAACAACGCTCGAACAATTCAAGGTTAAATTTTAACTTGGGCAGTATATGTTTTTTTTTTGTTAAAATTAATACGGACGTACAGACAATTTCAAAAAAACAAAAATTGATATATTTAACAGTTTATCGAAATTTTGAATTTGTTTACATAAATTTCGAAATTTTAGCACTTACACTTTAAAGAATGTTTTTTAAGTTGAAAAGTTTATCTGTTTGCAATTGAGAATCTTTTAAAAAATCTTACATTTTTGAAGGAAAATATATGCAATACTTTCCAATTACTTTCTCTTATTTTTTCAAGAATTTTTAAAATACTTTAAATTCTCTAGCGCTACTTTTTGCTACGTTGTTAATTTGTCCTTTTTCTTTTTGTTTGTGTACATAATTTACAGTAGTCGTACAACGAGTACTTTGTTTTTCCACTATAGTTATTGAATTGATTGCTTATTTTTCGAGTGTAACCTAAACACTCAATAATTTATAAAAGTCTTACGATGAGTTATTAGTTAACAGTTATTCTATTGCAGTAAAATAATGTTTTTTTTTAAACGTTCGTTTGTTTGTTTATTTGTCTATTTATTTTTTCATACTTGTATCGCACGTAAGTGAGGATGACGATGGTTGACTGTTTTGTTTGTTTTGAGTAAAAATAAAAAAAAAAAAAATGTTTGCAATTGTTCTGTTTCATTTCTTAAAATTTATTATTATTTATTGTAAAGAGATAAATTAATTTAGAGGAATGAAGAAAATTATATGTGTTGTTTTAGTGCTCAGGTAGGAAACAAATTTATTATAGGTATAGAATCATGAATTCTATGAGGAAATACCTATGTCGGTAAATTTAGAAAAATATTCTTTAGATACAAATATGTGTTCTCACATATTTAAAGGAAAAAATGTGAGATAGTTTTTGTTTTTAAATAAAACTTAATTGATATGCTATTACCTGAGACAATAAAGTCTGCAGGAGAAAATATGTATAATTAAAATCAAACTAACGATACAAACTGTATTCAGTGTTGCCCGAAAACTTTTGGCTCATAAGTCTCCAAAAAATCATCATTTCAATACATAATTTAGACCCCAATTTTTTAAGTTTTAAAAACACGAGCCAAAAATTTCATAAAATTTTTAAAATTAAAATTGTCGTTTCTCAACATAAATAATAAGTGATCATTAATGTTGTCCTGAACCTTCTACAACATTTTGTTTTCTCAAAGAAAATCGTTTTTTTTGAAAAGAAAATCGATACATACCTACCTGGTGTAAACAAAAAGTGAACAATTTTCTATTCATTATGCTTTACGATTTCTAGTCTGTAAGACGCATCCGATTTTCAAACAAAATCAAGTTTTAAGAAAAAAAAAGAATCATATTTTTATAAGTGACAAAAGGGTTAACAAATTTTCATCCATCACATATCATAAATTTTTAGAAAAAATAGTTTTTTACTAGAAAATGGATCAATTCGAAGAGTAATTAACTTACTAATGATATTTGATTGAAGACGTTTTGAATATTTGGCTTGCCAAAAATAGTTCTAGAAGTCAAAAAAATGTTCAAAATTTAGGCAATTAACCGAAGAGCAAAAAATAATAATGAACAGTTTTAAAAACGAAAATTCAAATTCAAAGTCTTAAACGTTCATAGATATAACATCTCAAAATCGTATTTATCTGTACAATTGTACAATTTCTCTTGCAAAACATTATTTTCAAATTAAAACCTTTAAACGAAAATATCCCCCCTAACCAGTGTTGCCAATTTAGTATTTTTCATTTCCATTTTTTTTTTAATGTTTAATACAAATATAAAAGAAAATAACGGAAGATTCTAACATTGAATTAGATCTAAAATATGCAACAATGTATACTCATTAATGTTTCACTAAAAAAAAAAATCAAAAAAGGAGAAACATTTTAAATAATTAGTAAAAACAAATTCACAAAAGTTTCGCAAAGATTGGAGCAATCACCTGAAGCAGCCCATACAAGATTCAATTCACTTGTCAACTGAGTCGGTTGTAGTCCAAATCGAAGCGTTGTCGAGTTGGTTGAAGAAAAATCAAAAGATTTTGATTTTTTAAAGTTGACTACTAAGTGTTTCAATTCGATAGTACTGTGTGTGCTCGAGTCTCTTGATCAGCTGTCAAAATTAATGTTTGTAGTTTTCTTTTTCAAAAAAAAGTTAAATATTTTAAAAATTGTCTTTTATTTCATTAAATTTTAAAATTAATTTAAAATCTTTCAATTCAGTTGATGAAGTGTGTGGCCAACAGAGAACGGCTTTGTGCAATTGTAAAAAATCGCATTAAAAGAACAGCAACAAATAGACTCACTTTCGGTCATACAATCAAACTTGCGCAACTTAGCTTCGTTTTTTAATAAAGATGTTTGTGTGTTCGGTGCGACAAAGATTGTTTTGGTAAAGAACAAAAAAGCAAAAAAGCCAGAAATGAAGCAATTATTACTCATGAAGACATTCAGCAGTAACTATGTAGTACAAGAAAAAAAAAAATTTAAATGAAACTAAGCGCACATATGTAGGTACAAACAATTTCCATAGAAACATACTTTTTTCATTTTAAAAAGTACAGTAGTTCTGTATGTAGGTACCAAGATATATTTAGGTAAATATACCTTGGTAGGTATAATGTATTCTTGTTATTGTTGTTTTTATTGTTGTTAATTTTAACAAAGCGTCTCATCGAGTGGTTTATTGTTGTTATTGTTGTTAATGTTAACAAAGCGTCTCATCGAGTGGACAATGACTACTTGAATGCAAAAGTATAAGAATGTGTTCCTTTTGAATTTACACACATGTGTTATATTGCGTGCGCAACAAAAATGCAAATAAAGCACTTTCAATAAAAAACGAATACATGCAAAAATCAAATGTGTACGAAACGATGTAAAAATTACCAACGTTGAACTTTGTTTTGCAAGCAAAGAGTGAATGTAAATTTGAGCGATGAATAAATCAAGAAAAATAGTGATTTTGCAGTTCTCTGGTGGCCAAGCATCAATTCAGTTGAAGGACTCAGTTGATAATTGAATTGAAACGTGTATGGTACGCATAAAGTAGAAAGAATGGGTAAACGAGACAGATGACTTAGAAAAAATCCTTTTGCAATTATTGAAAATGCGATATTGTCTAAAATTAGTGGCCTGGAGCAACAAGCAGAAATAAGAAATCACAAAAATGTTACGGGCATAACTTAAAACAATCCTATCACTTTCTAAAGAATTTGTTACAATGTTCAGCAGAGGCGACATTAAGTTTAGTGCCGTACATAGTTCGATTGCACCTGTCGAGTATCTGACAAACCTTTATTAAAGGCAAATTGACAGCTCGTCGTTGAACCTGAAGGACAATATGCAGCATATTAGCTCTGTTTCTTTACTCTACTTTGGGATACCTCGGGATCCCAATTTGCACGAAAAGCGTTCCCGTACTATTAATTTGTGTAAAGGAGAGCGGATTTGAGAGAATAAATTTCTTCTTCTTCTTCTTGCACGAAACAGCCCAGACTTTTTCTTCGTGCAAATTGTGTAAATTGTCAAACAGCTGTAAAACATAAACAAAACAATGAAATGCAAAGGGAAAAAATCATATACCAAATTTTGGATAAAGTGTTGTGGAGTAAAATAATGTACTAAAATATAAAGTTATATGTTGAAATATTAGGAACACATAATGTTAGTTATTGTTAAAGTGTTTATTTTGTTTAATTTTTGGTAAAATTTGTTTATTTCTACAGACAATACACAATTTTTCAAAAGTGGCATAAACTTTTATTGTTTTGCAAGGACTGTCAAAACAATAGCTTTTTATTTTGTGCTTAAAATTTGATTTTTTCTGTTCCCGTACTTTTGTGTAATTGAGAAATTTATTTATGCTTGCTCTCATTTGCACGAACTTTACCCAAAAAGTAAAGAAACAGAGCTATTATATATAAACAATTTATTTGCCTTACTTTAATGAAGATCTTTCTATATTTTTCATTTTTTAGCATTTTTTTTAAACAAAATCTAGCATCCACTTATCTGGCAACACTGACTATTTGATTTTTTTTGTGGAAGAAATATTTTTATTTTTAAAAAAATGTTGAATATAATATAAAGTTACCTTCGGAAGGAAATAATTCCCAGTTTCTATTTGTTAAAATAGTTGAGTTAAATACATTCAATTTATAAAGTAACACTATCCAGTCAGACACAAAGAATGCTGACGACGGCCGTAGCGGGCCAGAAAATGCATTACATTCCGCTGGTGTCTAATAATTGTAAATTTTTCTATACATACAATATACCTCATTGCTGTCCAAAGGAAGGCTAAGGTAAAAATTTAACAAGAAAATACAATATAATATAATTCTGAAAAATTTAAGGAATAGGACTGAAGTTTAGCTCATATGTATTTGAATCAAAATCTCCGCATGCCCATACTCTAACAGAATTAGTAGCTATTTTATAAGGATTTCCAACATTTGTCAATGCCGGAACACAGAAAGGACCATATTCAGGCGATATCTCTTAAGATACGAGTAGTGGGATTTGTTTACATTTATAACGCTAATCGTATCGTTAAACTAAATATAACGAAAATTTATCAAGTAACGTTTTTAAGGATATTCGCTGTTGGTTGAAGTCAGCTGTTACTTTAGGCAGTCTAATTTCGTTACCTAAGCGAAAATTTACGTAGTGTTTATTAAATCAATAAAGTGTATATTGTGCTTAAAACAGTGTTAGTATATTAACACTAAATATAACTCCTTAGTGTTCGGTTCGGTAGATTTGTGGAAAACAGAAAATCAAACGCTAATAGTGTTTGTGTAGAAAATCATTAAAAAAAAATAACGTTTCCTGTTAGCCATCTTTTGAACACAAAAATAATACTGTTCTTATCCAACTCAACGAAAAGATTAAAACATTAAATTCCGTTCGGTTTTTTTTTAACCACAAACTTCATTGTGTTCGGTTCAGCTCATTAATGTTCCTTCGTTTCTGTTGTGCGTAGCGCCCTTTTGGCTGGTAAAAAAAAACCAAAAAGTTTTTACAATAACCAAATACACATACGAAAAAACAAACAAAAAGCCAGCAAAATAATTTTACACAAACAAAACATATACACAATACACTGACAAGCTGTTCAGATGGCGGTCGGTATTCATATTGAAATTTTACTAATTATTGTCAGATATTAAAGTAGAGCAAATGATACTTAGGCCTGAAATATAATAAAGTAGTTGTAGTAGTAGCTGCAGCTGACGAAAGCTCTATAGCGCAACAAAGTTCATAATTTCGAATTTTGCGCTTTAACTTTAACTGCAACGACTAATACAACTACACATTCTGTAGAGATCACTTTGAAACTGTCCTTTTTATTTTTGACAGCTTGCAGCGCTATTCATAACGTTGTACTACAGTGACTATTCTGTTCCCCACCTAATACATACGATATTTTATAGGTTAAAAAAATTATTCAAGATTATTCGTGTTACAATATACAATCATTAATTTTTCTTAATTATTAATTGAGAAGCTTTGCATTTTCTCTTCCAAAATTCTATTGTAAGCGGCAAAGCTTATTTCAACGTCATAGGAAGTAGTTGGAGCAAATTTATATTTATTGATATTTTCATTTGTAACGGGTTCAAGCCTAGAAAAATCTTCAGCATTAGGTGCGTTTGAACACTTTTGCAGTAAAATGCAGTAAATGAGTAAACTGAAAAATTTGCTCTCACAAAAAGCTGTTGTCCAAAAAAGTACGCGAACGCAAAATTTGTAAAAATTCGTAAAGTAAAGGCAACAGCTGACGGCAAATAATTGAAGTGTTGAAAAATATTGACACTTTTGACTACTTAACTCGTTTTCCTATCGGTACTTGATTAAATACTTTTTATAACACGAACATTTTTCCAAAATACAAACAAAATATTTTATGTGAACTTTCATATTTGTTTGTTTTTTATTTTATTTGAATTTACTAATTTGTAGCGGGTTAAATTATTTAAAAGAACATGAATAATTTTTTTGCTATTGATTACTTAAGTACCCAAATAATTCACACTTTTACAACTCTAAGAAATTACCATAACAAAAAAAATTTCAAAAGTTTGCATTTAGCCAAATAAATGCTTCACAAACAAGTTTAATTAATTAATATTTATTCACTTTTTGTTTTGGTTTAATTTTTATTTCAACTTTTCTTTTATTTAACAATTTTTTTACAATTTGTATGCTTTTTATTTGTTACTTTTGTTTGTTTACCTTTTGAAACATATATGTTTTTTTTGATTTACTAAATTTCACTGCACAAATTTCTGCAGTAAAAATTTATAAATACTCAGACAAGAACTGTCACTTGTCGCTCTCAATTTATGTTCTCATTTACTGCATTTTGCGAACTCGAACGCAATTTCGTAAATTGCAGTAAAGTTTAGTAAAAAATAGTAAAAACATTTGTGTTCTCGAACGCAACTATTAAGATTTAAAATATTATTTTTGAAACTAAATTAAAATTTGATTTCTTTTCAAAATAGCTTTAAATTTCTCTTTTAAATCCATTCCAAAGCAGTTGTGTTATAAACATAATCTTCAGCTTCCTTTAACTAATGCTTTTTCTTTGCTAATGGCAGATCCTTTGCTACCAAGGAAGTTTTGACTTCGGCTACTCTATCAAAATTCGCGGTCACGGAATATAACAAATATATGTGTGGAGTAGACCGATTCGACCAAAATTTGGCCCAATACCGCATCGCATACAGAGGAAAAAAGTGGTGGTCTAGCATTTTTACCTGGCTGATAGATGCTTGTGTTCAAAATGCGTGGCAGCTTTATCGAAAAGCGCAACCGACAGTAACTCAACTCGAATTTCGACGTCAATTGGCAGTATACTACTGCAAACATTGTGGTACAAAAGCCAAATCATTTGGTCCGATGCCCTCCCACCGATATGCACAACAACCAGGTCGAGTTGAGCATACTCTCCGCTATGATCAGACAGGGCATTTTGTAGTACCATCCAATCGTAGGCATTGTGCCGGTGACCGGTGCAAAGTTAACGGGCGAACAGCATGTATAAAATGCAACGTCGGACTTTGCGTAAAGTGTTTCGTCAATTACCATACAAGACGATGATTTATTTCAGTTAAACGAATATATTGCATTTTTGATTTTAATAATCATAAATTTATTTTTTCTCACTTATAATTTCAATAAAATTGTTTGAAAACAGCTATTTGTGTGTATTTTCTTTCATTTTCTTTTTTGCTAAAAACCTGTACCCTAGGCGACCCACGGTTACCATATGGTAACGCTAGTTTTCCGCGTTTTTTCGGAAAAGGGTAAACATTTTTTAAAAAACGGACTTCATATTCATTCTCAGGAGGTCAAAATATATAAGTATACATAATTTCATCAAAATATGAGATAAAAAAAGTTCTGGGAACTACCGGGTTAATATATATAAAATCCCGATATAGTTGAGATTTTTTATCAGCTATTTTGCCAGCTTTATAGATTCAGCATCTTCTGCGTTCAGAATATGCAAATTTTGAATTAATTCTTTACCAAACTAAAGTAAAAGCATATCGTGGTTGTCCAAAAATAATGGGTTATCGGATGTTCCACTATTTTTGCAGGAGAGCCAAAAGTGAGTCCTACACCACATGTGCCAGAAAAAGCATTTTTAGATGTATGGTTCTTTAAATATTGTCGTTTTTTCTATAGAAGAGCACTTTTGGACTTGCAATAAGAAAAATACAACAATAAATATTAAAGCGTTAAAATGGGAGAATGTTGTTGGTTGTTAAAAAACAAGAAAATATTCTTCTGCATTCCTCGAAATTTAATATTTAACCATGGGAATTAAATTTTTCGATGAAATTCGTTTGCATATATTTTGTATATTATGCATATATGTACATATTTTGCATATACACATATGTTTGGCATATTTTTTTGCATATTTTCTGCATATATTTTTCATATTTTCAATATGCACTAAATTTTTTTATTTTTGAACTATGAACGAAAAGTCTAATTATAATTAATGCATAATTTTGTTTGGAGTGTAGGTTTTCAGATGTTTCTTTCTTCAAAAATAACGCGTTTCCAAACAAATTTGCCGCTAACATTTTGAACGCTCGATTAAAATGTTGCTTTCACTGTAAGACCGGCTTTATTACAAAATATTTTGTAATAAATTTGTTATTTAAGTTTATTGAACTTTTTTATATAAAATTTTACGTTCTTTAAAGCTGATAAATTTTAAATTTAAACTCTTAAAAGTATTTCATAAATACCAAATACCCATGTGATTTCTATTTTTTTAAATTAATTTGTATCTTTTAATGCAAATGTATGTATGTGTGTATGCACATTAAATTCCCCACACAGAGATCAAGCAGGCTATAACCAGCAACAACAACACAAAACCTTATACGATATCAATGCACGAGTTTATCGCGCGAGTTAAAAATGTTTTAAATACCTTCAGCTTTTTCTTTATTCACTTGCTGTAAGCATGTGCGTTTAAGTGCTCCAACATTTACACTTGTTTTAATATTTGATCGCCCATATTTGTATTTTATGTGCTCTTTTCTTGCATTTACTCTCATTTTTTTTTAATAAGTATTGCTCTTTATATTAAGAATCTCCGTGATCATGTTGGGGCTTGAGTTTATTTATTTAATTTTTAGTTTTAACGACAAAAACGTGTGCAATGCACAGCACTCAAGCGTTTATTGTATAAATTTTAAAAAGGGCAAAAGTCGAATGTGGTGGGGGAAGAGAGTGAGTTGCCAAGTTTAAGTTTTCTGTTGGAGATAAGGAACATTTATTTCAAATGTTGCGGAATTATTTTGTATGACATTTTTAGATTGACGGAATCTATAATATGCCCTTAATATTTCTGCCTTATCTCAGCCAAGTACTTTCTTAAAATATGTAGAAGAAAAAAAAAGTTGAATTTGAAAAATAAGAAGAAATTATCAAGTGAAAAAGTGGCGCAAACGCTTAGTTTTCGAGTTATGGACCTCTGAAATGTTCATATAAATATGCGATTTTGCATTTCATTTCTGAACGTATAACCAATATTGGTATTATCTTAAAGCTCTTGAATAGATATATTTTTATTTATATCAAAATGTTTAACTCCCATTACAGTTTTTACAAAATTTTACATGAAAATATTACGGATGTGCACTAGGTTAATACTTGTGTAGGTTATTCCAGTAAAAGAGTAAAAAACATTCTAAAATTTATTAAGTAACAAACACCGGCTTCGCCAACTAAAACTTTTCTCCATAGTAATTGTGCTTACAAACTCTTGTATTTTCGCAAACTGGTTGCAATTGAAACATGTTAGGGTAACCTGTCCGTGAAAGCCTGGGTTCGATTCCCGCGGCAGTCATGAATGAAAAATTATCAATAAATTTTAATTAATTTCATGTTGAAAATTCCTTTCTTCATAAAAATAATTTAATGAAAATTAAATTTGATGAACTTGCGCCTAAAAAAAAATATTAAAATTTATATATTCAGAAAGATCTATTCAAGAGCTTTAGAATAAAGCTCTATACGTTCAGAAATGAAGTGGAACATCGCATATTTATATAAAAATTTAATAGGTCCATAACTCGAAAACTATGCGTCTGCGCCACTGTTTTCACTTAATATTTTTTTCTTATTTTTGAATTTTCTATCACCCTAGGTGCTTTTTATTTTATTTGAAGCTTCGTCGGTAAACTAGATTTAAGCCGAATTTATAGAACCACTAGCTGACCCCGCAAAATTTTTTTTGCATGCCAAATTTTAAGAAAACCGGTTGATTAGTTAAGAAGATAATAAAAAGTATAGGCTATAGTTTCTTCCAGATGTTACACTATTTGCCTGCCAAATTTCAAGAAAACCAGTTGATTAGTTAAGAAGATATAGGGAGGGGGAGCTTTTACTCCTCTTGCCCTATTTCATGCCCTGTTCTCTTTCAGATGTTACAGTGTCTGCATGCCAAATCTTAATAAATCCGGTTGATTCGTTAAGAAGATATAGGGAGGGGGAACTTTTACCCCTCTTGCTTCACGCCCTAAATAATAAAAACTATAGGCTATAGTACTTTCTAGCTGTTACACTATTTGCCTGCGAAATTTCAAGAAATTCGATCAATTAGTTAAGAAGATATTGGGAGGGGGAGCTTTTACCCTTCTTACTCTATTTTACATCCTATTCCCTATTTCCATTCAGATGTTACAGTGTCTGCATGCCAAATTTTAAGAAACCCGATTGATTAGTTTAAAATATTGGGGAGGGAGAGCTTTTACCCCTATTGCCTTATTTCACGCCCTAAATAATATTTTGATAATTTGTGTTTTCCACAAATCTACTGAACCGAACACTAAAGAGCGATATTTAGTGTTTATTTTCGAACTGACTTTCAAAATTAAAAGAAAAAGAATGGTCACGTTTTACAAAATTTGGAATAGATCGTAAGGATTCCACACTTAAAGTTATTTACTGTAAAGAATTTTCTATTAAGATCTTTGAACTTTTTGTGTGTTGATTGGAAGTTTGAAGCAATTTTTTACTTATTTGAGGTCGCTGATTTCAAATTTTATCTCCATTTTTCCCTATCAGCTCGCATTTTTAAGTTACAGGTACTACTCGAATTTTTAACTTTTGTCTAAAAATTTAAAGTTCAAAAAATCCAAGGACCGGAAAATGTTTTTTTATTTTGTTTCTAAAAAAATATTTATTGTTCAAGTTTAAAAAATTCTACATTTAACAGAAAATAAAAACTTTCTAAAATAGTTTTGAAAAAAAGCCGTCGAAAAAAATAAATAAAATAAAGTTTTTGAAATAAAATGTTTTCTTTAAAACATAAAATAAAACGTTTTCTTAAAAACATAAAAAACAAAAACAAAATAATTATATTTAAGCATTGTCATAAAAATTTCCTTCTTCAAAACAAATTTAATGTGGTGTTTATAGAACACGAGCGCCTTACTCGTCCGTTCAACTTACATTTAAAGCAAAAACAAAGTTTCGAAATTTTAAATGTAAGTTGAACGCACGAGTAAGGCGCTCGTGTTCTATAAACTACATATAAATGAAATTTATGAAGAGGTTTCTGAGAGGTTTGTTTTTTTTTACAAAAAAAGTTTTTTCTTTCTAAGAAATTTTTTTTCTTTTTCGTTTAAATTTTAAACACAGAAAAACAATAAGGGTCTTCATGATATTGCTTAAAATTACCATTTGTGCAAATGGGTAAACTTGCGAGACTCGTTTCATGAAGATCCTTTTTAATTTTTGTGTATTTTTAAACAATTAATGTCATTTCAATCAGAAACGTCAATAAAAAATATATTAAAAAAAAATAATTAAAAATATAATAAAAAACTTGAAATTTGTAAATTATAAATGAAATTTGTTTTTAAACATGCATAAAGAATGCCAAAAGACTAATATGCTTATATTATTACAAGAATTTATTGTTTGTGATTTATTTACACTTGAAGTTTTCATTGAAAACGGCGGTAAGCATTAAAAAAATTTGTCTGTATAAATGCACAATTGAACAGCGCAAGTTTACGAGTCAAAATTGTTGGGCAAATTTAAGCAGTTTGTGTAAATGAATTCTCATACAATTTTTGACAGTTCATTTACGAGGGTGTACGAATGCACAGTTTGCACAGTTTACGAGACTTATAAACGATATCATGACCCTTAATATTCTTTTTTTCACACACAAAAATTTTTTATTTAAAAAATAAAATTTAATTTTGTGTTTTCCGTTCGTAAAATCCGGTCCTTGAAAAAATCATAACTTCATTCTTTATGTAGCGATTTTCAGAATTCTTCCTTTTTTAAAGATGTAATTTTTAGCTTTGAAAAACAATCAAGTTTCTGCAAATCACAAAAAAATGTCTGAGTAATGGTTGTTTACGTAAACAATTTTTAAAAATCATGAAAAATTAAAAACATAAAAAAGCAAAGTCTTATTACTTTCACGTAAAGCCACATAACCTATTAACAAAATGAGACTAAGATCATGTTTCAATTTATCAATTTAATTGTCTCAGTAAATTGTGAATAAAATCAAAAGTTGTGCACCGATAACAATGAAATAAAGCTCATTTCATTCGAAATATGTTAAGCTAACAGTTTTTATACCAAAACCATTTTGCCGAAATTTTAGTTTTTATGAATTTTTAAATAAAACTTTTTAATTTTTAATTGTTATTTTTTTTTAACTGATTTAAACAACATTTTTGTAAAGATCTGAGAATATTTGCTGAAAAGTTCTAAGTTCGTTAGGCGTAACTTAGAATGTATATATAAATTTCGGTTGTTCCTTTAAGAACCAGGAGGCCTTAAGGATTGCGCTCCATTATTATTTTTCAGTTGCGGAAGGTTTCAGCTCGTTCCAATTTTTGTTTATTCTTGCTATTTCTAGCTGCCGTCGCGAAGTGTTTTTTGGACGTCGTCTTCTGCGACTGTCAGCATTGCTAATTGTATTTGGGAGAACATTTTAAGAACTCGACGAATGCATCGGTTTATGAAAACTGGAATTGCCCTGAGATCGCAACAAGTTGCATTCCAAGATTCACACCCGTTAATGGCAATTAATTTCATACTCAGAATAGATAAAGTAAAAACAAACAAATTCTAATATGTAATTCTTTTCATCCCAAACGCCCGACCTTGGGAAATACTGGAAGAATTTGGGTCGTTAAAAATTCCATGTCTACAAAGTGTTTTTGGACATAGATAAAATAGTTAATCACAAATCGATTTAGCAATCCAAAATGTTTAAATGTTAAATTTAATTCATGTATCTAACAAATGGGATTATCATCCATGATTTATCTGAAACTTTTTAGGTAGAGATATCGGTATAAAGTTTATAAATACGATATACTCGTATACTAAACATTCGGGTTTTTAAGTCATGCCCCATATTGGTTTAGGACAATGACATTGTTAGTGTCAAGAATGCGGAAAAACTCAAGAAGAACAAGTTAGACAACCACTTCTTCTTGGTGGAAAAATCTCACCATCATGATCTTTAAGTTCAGATCATAATTTTGTGGTTTTTTGCGTTCTTCTGGCGACTTTTAAAGGTTATACTGTAAATATTTATTGCCAATTGTACGTCTTTTTTTCTAATTCTGCTTACTTTAAAGTAAATTTATTCAATGTTCCATAAGCATCTTTATTATTTTCCTGTCACCCAGCATTATGTCAAATGATTTTCTGGGATTTTTTTCTAGCACACCGTGTGATGCTAAATGTAAATTGTTCCCCATCGTTGCTCTTTTGTTAATAATAATTGGTAATAATAATGTTGAACAACTCATAGTTCGGAAAGAATGAATTCTTTATACAAAACCAAATTTAAAATCAGAATTGTCGAACAAAAACGTTTGTTTTTTTTGAAGGCGATCGTGTTGGAGAAGATAGAGAGGTTGTAAAACAGGCACGAAATGAATTTTCATGTTTTTTAATATGATTAGACAATCAGACATAATAACAGACATCTTTTGAAAAACCTCGTGAAAACGCAAAGGGTTTTTGGTAGCATGTTCAAAAAAGATTTTGTAAAACAGACATTTCTGAAAAGCCATCGTATAAATGCCACCTTTCACAAGGTGGCAGCCAGTGTGGCCATATCCAAAAATATTTTACAGCTAAATCGGCTTTAAAATAATGCTAAAAAAAAATCCTAAACTGCCAAAAAATAATGCTGAAATTTAAATTGTATTATTTTTTTGTTATTTTAGTTAATATACCTTTATACATGACTTATTTTTAGCCTGTATTGAATTATTTTGCATAATTCTTCCCTATAAACTCACATTATATCAAGAGAACAAACTGATTAAAAAATAACAATAAAATATTTATTAAACATAAAGTTTAAAACTATAAAGGAAATATATTTCAGTCTTTATATACGTACATAAAAAGTTTTCAAACAAAAGGTACCATACCATAACAAAGAATTAAGGGAACTTGACCCATAAATGGCTATTATTTAATATTTCAATAAAATTTATATGACATGTTAAATAAAAAATTTCATTTTATAAATTAAAAACGTCATCAAATAAATATTCTTCTTCAGCTTCTGAAGAATCGATCGAGATATCATTATTATATATGTTATTATTGCATTTTTATATGAGATCGTACAATTTTTTAAGACTATCGCAACATTTTAAACCACACCTTATATAAAGTTGCGATTTCATAGACTTTAGAGTCATTCTATTTCGAATTTCCGGTTTTAATAGATTTATACCACTAAAAACCTATTTTAACTTCCGCGTTGCTTAATGGCAATTCCAAAAACTTCATTGCAAAAGAAGCTAATTCACTGAATGGATTTTAATTTAATGCATTTTTATATCCATATACATTTATCCAGAAATCAACTGTTGAGTTATTACTTTACAACTCATATGAATTAAGTTTCTACCACTGATGTTCCAAAGTTGTAATTTTTTCTACAGTGAAATCAATCATTTTTTCTTTTAAATGTTCGCCTAATTTGCATTCATTTTAAACTGTTTTCTACACAAAAAAAGTTAGTAATTGTTAAATTATGAAAATTGTTTGACAATCGTTGTCTAAGTTGACATATTAATTTAGCATAAAATCGAGTTTGTTTTTCAATTTCAAAAGTTATGGTAGTTTTTTCGTTTCCAAAAATTTTTTAAAATCGTAATTGAGGAAAAAAATCCGCTTAACATGAATTTAATGGATCGAACTGGTCAAATTTTAAAACAATTTGCTATGAAAGGCCTTTTAAAAGATTGTACAGTTTCTACATACATACATACGTACATATGTGCATTCAACAAAACAGTGTGGTGGATTTTCAAAAAAAGATTATTTGAATATTCTTAAATTAAATAATGCTAAATATATAGTTGAAAAATGCTAAAAAAAAAATGCTAACTGCTAAATGAAAAATTTGCAGCTATATCAGACAAAAAAATGCTAAATCTAGCTGCAAAAATGCCAAAATGGCCACGCTGCACAGTGTCGTGTTTTCATATAACGAGCGGCCATAAATAGAAGACGTTATTGTAAAGAGTTGAAATTTGGCACAAATGTTTTAATTGATAAAAGATAACAAAATTTAAAATTTCTAAATTTTCGGAGCAAGGATTCATGTCCTTCCCATATATCCTGAAAATAAAAAATGTCATAAAAGATAGACAAAGAGTTCAAACTTCATGAAATTTCGTATAGTTATTGGACTTGATACACCAAATTTGATTGATCAAATTTTATCCAAATCGGAACATGGACACGCCTAGCTGAAAAATTTCCTTTTTCATAAAATTCAAAACAGTAATAAAATAAAAATGTATTTGTTTCTTTTTCCACTTTAGTCTTAAATTTCTTTTCCAAAAAATTAATTATTTCAGTATGGGCTGCTCTGTAAGAATTATGTTTGTTTGTCAAATATTGAAAATTCTCTAATTTGTACCTTTGATGACACTGAAAAAATGAAAAAAGTTAAATTTTCGCAACGTTTCGCAAATGTCACATACTTTTTTATAATATAAATACTTGAATTAATATTATACTAAATTATAAAAAAATGAGTTTTTATAGTTTTCTTTCAATTGCCAGGTTAACTTGCAAGTTGTAAATAATTATTACTTTCTTTTGTTCACATTCAGAACAACGGTAAAACACATACATATGATAGCTAAATGGATAAAAAAGTGCCTTATCATATTTTAGTAATATCACACTATAATATAAATGTAAATATTGCCGGCTTTATCGACAATTTATATCATATTAACCCTTTAGCATATTCGCACTATTTTAAATTTTTCTTTGCATGCTGCACATTCACCTAAAACATTCAAATTTGATTAGCTCTAACTTTAGTATATATTAACATATTTTAAAACTTATTTTTGATTATTGTTATTTGAAATCTATTTAATAAAACTGCATCAATCAAATTCTAAAATTATAAAAAATATTATTTTCATATATAGAAAAATCCAATTATGGAAATTAAAAAAATGGCTAATGGCATTTAATAAAAGACACTTTTACTAATAAGCGTAAACAAATCCCCATTTGCACTCTAATAGTATATCATTTTTTAAATCAAAATTATGTAAATCCAAAATACTTTTTGCAGTTATATTTAAAATGCTTTGGAGGGGAACTTCTGCGGATTTTTCTGTAGCAACAATATCATCAGGTATAAAATTTTTCTTTGCATTAGCAATACAGTAATATGACGGAAAACAATTTTTATGAACGGAATTTACAACAGACCTCATCATTTTATATTGTCGATATGAAAGGTTCATATCAATGTATAAAGCCAAAGCTTTTTCTACAGAAATTGTTTTTTCTATACAGGGATCAACGTTTGTTGCTGCTTTCTTAATTGCCTCCGCAGAGTTGGCTGAAATTAATTTTTGTACCTTTCTTCTTTTTGACCTACTCGCAGCATTCACAATACAGTAACTAATTTAAAAAAATACAAACATCACTCAAATTTACTCCGTGTATTGGCAAATCGGTATTTAGCCAGTCACCGAACTCACACTCGAATGGTCCCTTTTTCGGTTGCAATCGGACCACATCCGCTTTAATTTTGAATTTAAATTACATATCGTTGGTCTCATATAGAAAGGCCCTAACTCACATAAATGCAACTTTACAGTAGAAGGCAAAAACATAATAGAAATTGTATGTATCTTAATGTAAAATGGCTTCTTCAATTGCTTGTTAAACTGATATTTTTGATGCTATTGAATTAAATTTTTGTGACGAGGTGTATTTAAGGGAAATGTATTGGAATCACTAAAAAACTCAATTTCGAAAAAAATCGAGTTAGGGCCTTTCTACATGAGACCGACGATATATATTTTTCGAACGTCTTTCGCTTCCAAAGATTTCCCTATTCGAGCTCCCACAATTCCTAATAATTTTTAACTACATTTTTGTTTTCCTTTAACTCAATCCAAGAATTAAAAAAGTCTCGCATTTTCATTTGAATCGACACTAAAAAAATAAGAATTATTTAAATTGGCGCACTTAAGCGCAGCTAAATTTTTATTTTTATAAATTAACATACTTTTTGTTATAAAATGAAACAAAATTTATCCCGGTAATACTTGAAAATTATTTTTTATTCACTATTATATGTTTGCTTATCACAGCAAGTTTTGTTTTGTTTTATTAATATCATTCTAATAATGATGCATACACTGTTATCGACATATGTAATTAAAAATACCGTTTATATACTTAAAACATAATACAACAACTAATCTAGTACAAATTTTTTTTATTTGCCAACTAAATTCAATTATTTAACCCTATGAAGTACATGCTCATTTTTATTCCTTTTTTATACAAAATTGCAGTTATTTCAAACCACAATTTTGAAGAGCCATTATCTTTAGAAAAAATTATTATTTCAATCTAATTTTTTTTACGCTTATTAGTAAAAGTATCTTTTATTAAATGCCATTAGCCATTTTTTTAATTTCCATAATTGGATTTTTCTATTTATGGCCACGCTCACAACACTGTGCGCTGGTGGCAGCACTAGTTGTTCCTGGTTTTGTATGAAGTTGTATGATTTTGACATTTTTAAGACATCATATGCTTCTCAAGTACTGTTTCCTTGTGTAAATGTGCCTGATTTAAAGTTTTGCAAATTGAATTTTCATGTTTTTTATTCTTTTAAAATATTAAATTCTTTAAATTCGTTGAAATGTTAGCCGCAGAAGCACTGGACCAATACACACTCTGGACCCAATTTTCTATAACTCGTGCGCACAAATCATTCGAAATATCAGAAGTTTTGCGTTCTAAAATGGCCTCTAGCTGTTCTAACGTGGTTGGCTTCAAGAATGATAGAAATAAAGATTACGACATCAGGCAGATATAAAAAGTTTTTTACTGCGCATGTAGGAACTGTGACGTCACACAACCTTCGTTCTCATTGGCTAATAATTTGTAACTTTCAAACTGTTATTAAGATTTTTGTATGACGTGCTTAATTCCCAATTTTCCATATTTGATAAATACACCGAAATTTATTGTTGAGGGAAAGCAAGCCTCTATGCGCATTTCACTGGTTGCTTAGGCCAGATCATCAGGAAACCTTTTCCAAAGATTTTAGAAAAGCTAAAAATATTATACAAATAAAACCCTAAAGCGAATAAGAATTTTAAACACTCAAAGTCTTACTTGTAACAATATCAAAGCTTAAACAAAACACCAACAATAAACAGTGAGTTTATCTTTTCTTACATCCCCCTACAATTGGTTGGGTTCTTTCCGACTCAAATTGTAGTTGTAAGTGGGTAAAAAGAAAAACAAAATTAAAAACAAATTGCTTTATTATATTGTCTTCGCAAGAAAACAACAAAAAAAACCAATTTGGCAATTCAGTTTTCTGCACGGGCACATGCAAGTATATTATCAAAGTTATTTACGGGAATACAAAATTTACTATTAAGATTTTTGTATGACGTGCTTCATTCCCAATTTTCCATATTTGATAAATAAATATGTTTATGTGTAAGCATGACAGTGGAACAATTTATTATTTTTCTATTTAAATTATTTGAAAACTGAAAATTTTTTGTAAGAAGTTCCTTTTTTCTTCATAATTTTATTTTAAACTTGCATCAATATATATTAGCTATAGTTAAAAATATAGATATTTAATTAAAAGGACGCAACACGTTAGTTTTTCGCACAATTTCCTGATTTGTTTTTTTGCGGCTAATTTGTTGGCATTTGCCCACTGCACACTTTATATTTGTTCTCTTTTCTGCTCTCTTCTATTTTTTCTTAGATTTTAGTTTTCTTAATTATGCTACTTTTAACACACGTTTGAACACTTTTTAAGATTTTATTTATTGTAATAATATTTTTAATATAAAATAATTAAGCAAAATTCTTAGTTTTTTGACAATAAATATAATATTTTTTTTGAACTCTCTAAGTAAATTAATTGCAGGGTTGCCAACTATCACGAAATACATAAATTTTTTTGTAAGAAATTACGATTTTCACATATAAAAGAGACTTGGAAATCTTAACAAGGGAACTACTACGTCATCAAACGGTAAAACATGCGCAAGGCGTAATCTTTATTTCTATCATTCTTGGTTGGCTTAGATCAGAGATTTAATAAAATCATATAGGAAAAAGGTCTTAAGGGGGTTCAATTGCACGAATGAAGAGGCAATTCGCGACACATAACTTGACTGCATCGAACGTTGTATGGCACTTTGCGACATCCTGTTGGAACCACATATCGCCCAAGTTCGAAAAATATCCCGTTATTATGACCCTGTAGCAATCGCCGATGATGGTTGTTGGAGCGCCTTTTTCATCACAACTGGCATAAAAACCACACCAAAATTTGCTAATTTTTTCTGATAAAGTCGTGGCTCGTTCATCACTTCAGGCTGCTCACTCGTCCATCGAGACAGAAATGAGCTTTGTTCGAAATGTGCGGTAAGCGCAACGTAATCGGGATGGAAAGCTACTACTTCTATTCATTGCTCAATAATACTCAATATATTTCATTCGGGCACACAATACTTTCCATGGTTTTTTAAGATTGCCCGTTAAACAGTTTAGTTTCCAATTCTTTAAATTGTTCATGTGATTTTATGGTGGTTACATTTTGCAGATACCTTGTATTTTAATAGAGAGCCGTTAAATTTTGCATTGAACTTTGTCAAACAACTCTGAAAGTATTGAGTCACTACTTTGAGTATTGAGTACTTTAAAAAAAGTGCAAATACTCGATTTGCCATTACTGACGTTTCAAACTGCAAAAAGAATATTGCGAAGACAACTTCAGACTTATTTGAAAAAAGTCGAAAACTTAATAAAAAATCCAAATTGCAAATTAAATTAAAATATTTGTATATCATTAAATGTTAAGAAGGACTATGTGTGCCATAAATATATATCTACCAGGTTCCCATCATATATGGGGTCTTCGGAAAACCCATTTCAACGAACACACGGACGGACAGAAGGACATCATGAACTGAACTTCTCTTCTCATAAGGATCCAGGATATATATTCTTTATAGGGTCGAGGATCAATTTTGTAGAAATTACAAACCCTTCATCGAAACAAAACATTCAAAATTAAATAGAAATCAATTTTAGAAAATTTGAATTATTTAAAAAAATATGAATGAAATTTTCTGGGAATTAAAAAATTATTAAGATGGCTTAAAAAAAAATAGTGAATTAATATACAGTAGTTTTGACTTAACTGCCTTTTGTTTACGTGCACTTTTGACTTAACTGTACAAAATTGATCATTTTTGGAATTATTCTTCAAAATTCCATACAAATTCCTTTTTTAAGTGCACTTTCTATACCTGCACATTTAAGATAAATGCACAAAATTTTTGGCATTTTAAAATTATTTTCATACAAAAAATCAAAGTTAGCTGCACTTTGACTTAACTGCCCAAAATACATATTTTCTGGAATTATTCTTTAAAATCCTTCTTTACGTGCATTTTGTATACCTGCGCATTTTTTTTATATTTGGGCAGCTTTAAAATATTTTCATACAAAACATCAAAGTTAGCTGCACTCATAAACATACATATATGGTGACCACTTTTTCACATAAATATCCAATTTAAGCTGTTTATAAAAATATAAATCGCAATTATTTTGTTTTTTTTCCATAAATTTTTATGTTCTTCGTGAATTCTCATTGTTTTTGTTAATATTTCTTTTATATTAAATAAACATACATTCATGTATAAAATGGTCTGTTATTCTCCAGCTAGCATAGACTGTTTGTTAGACGACGCTCGTCTTTAAATCTTGGAAGGAATCTTTTGGAACTCTCTGTAAGAGTCGTATAACAATTACTGAGCTACATAAATAACACCGTGTTTGAAGTATGAAAATGCTATTGCCAATACAATTTTAATAGAACAAACCGGCCTAAGGATCTGTAAAAACGGAATTTCCGACAGGATGGTGTTGATTTCACGACCTTAAGGTTTGGTTTATAGAAATTGTATGAAAATAAGAAGTTTTGGCATGAAAAATACGCTTGATGCCCTTATTTAGGTAGCTCAGTCATACGTCTGAGTATTTCACGAGTTGTAAAATAATACCTGCATGAGTCTCATATGACTCTTGGCATGCTTTTTGAAAGACTCGTTAGATAACCTCTTCATACATCATAAACGATTCCCTTCACAATTAATTTAAGCATTTTTCGCTGCGTTATGGAAGAATCTCTCATAGGAATCAGCTCGTGTAACAGTTTCTTCCGTGCGAGGAATTGTCTGCAATTAAAAAATGAGCTCGACGATAAAAAACACTCCTTGTGAGATTCCCAGTAGGCTCCTAGATGATTGAAAATGCTAGCTGGGATGAAATAAAATTTTAATAAAATATAAATTGATGTATTAAAAAATAAATTTTTTATTCTACTTTTAAATCAAACACTTTACTTTAGCTGCACTTTTGTGCAGGTAGCCACAATTGTTTACCTGCACATTAAGGCAGGTAAATGCATTTAAGATAACTGCATTTTTGATTTACCTGCACAAAAAATCGTGCAAAGGAGATTGTGCAGCTAAGTTGAAACTACTGTAATATATTATGTAAAGCTAAATTTAGTTCTTCACCAGATAAATTTCAAATAGAATTCAGTCTTTTAAAGGTTTGAAAATATTAAACGTTGATTTTAGTGGGCTTTATAGCTTTTTGGTCGATTGTTGATTTTATGGTTGTTGTTTATTGTGTTTTTCACTGATAATAACCAAGTACTGTCAGTCAGCCTTGTGGGACAGACAGATAAACTATTTTTAAACTCGTAGTGTGTCAAATACATTAACGCAATAACACAAATATAAACAAATACATTTATAACATAAAGTAGGTGAGTGTGTGAGTATGAGTTGGAAAGAATACGATTTTTTAATTTTATGGTTTTGCAAGAAAAATTACAAAAAAAAAAGAATCCCTTTATTATTGGCTTGTCTTTTGAAGAAATATTGTTAAATAACTTTACTCTCTTGCAGAGTTATAGGCAGTCCAGCAAACAGCCCACCGCAAAAATGTATGATAAATTTTTATAGTCAATAACATTAATTATAGTGCGATGGGTATATTTAATTTGTTAGTCGGTTGGCAACAAAATTTCCAATATAAAATTTTCTTAGTTCGTGAAGTTATTTTTTTCGATATTTTTGAACCAAAAGAAAAGACAAAAAAATAGAAAGCCTTTGTTGTTTACACTATTTCGTTTAATGACAGTTTATTACTATAGTATTTGCTCTGGCGAACAGACCTTAACGATATGCATTTAAAACTCAGATCTTTTGTGATGATAACGATATCGGTATCGCTATATCAAGGGAAGAGAAACCAATTATGTCAGCAATTTCCAGAAAACGATATAGAAACTATGACAAATATTATCACTTATCTTATCTTATCTTAAACTGCGAATAAAGGACATGTCGAAATAAATAATTGTGTGAAACCTTTTGTGAAATATTATTTCTGAAATACTTAATTCGTAATTCAAACAAAACGGTTACTTCTTTTTATGGTCTTAAGTTGTGCGATGAAAGAAGGAAAGAAAGTGGTCCTTAAATGGAAGTACAGTTTTAAAGTAAAGTCAAACAAACACCAGCTTTTTAAATGGTGCCCAATATCAATTGCAAATTAATAGTTTTAAATAGCTCAGTACCAAATTACTTGTAAATCTCTCCAATATATGTTTGTATGTATATCAGGCATGTTCTGAAATCACGGTGATTTCAAATCACGAACGATTTTGAAATCACCCGAGAAATATTTTGGTGTTCTGAAAATCACGAGATTTTTAATTTTTAGTCGTGATTTTCATTGTTCTAAACCACGAGAAAACAACTGTGCGCTTCTTTTTAAAATGTTGCCATTCATTTAATACGTTTGGTTGCCATTTTTATTTATTTTTTACCTTCATATATTAAAATTTAACCAATCAAACTTCATAATTATGGTTTACTTTTAGTTTTTTGTAACAAATTAACTTAATTTTAATTTTCAATGTTTAATTTAATTGGAGAAAATAGTCATATGCTACACGACTTTAAGACTTTTTTGCTCTGGCAACCACAGACTACTAAAAAGTTAATCACGAAAAATTTAAACAAAACTGAAAAAAATACAGCGGCTTCCTAAATTTGTAAATTTTAAGCTTCTCCCGTGCATAATAATTAATTTTAATGCAAAAACAAATAAAGGACAAATCATTTAAAATGTATGTGATCATTTTATTACAGATTTAAAAAAAAAAAAAAATGCTTAAAAAAACTTCAGGTGATTTGAAATCGTCATGCTGTAAGCTAACCGGTTTTAAATCACGAGATTTCAAAAATTGTTGTGGGCAGAACACCTTTTTAGTGATTTCAAATAACTTTACGAAAAAGTGATTTTCAGAACATGTCTGTATATGTCCTTTATTTATCTAAAAAAATAATATGAATACAAAATGTAAAGTAAAATATTCAAATAAAATGTTCACGGAGAACATAGGGAGTCAACGAATTCTCTCCATCTATTTCTATCTCTGGCAAGTAGTTTAATCTCGTTCCATGTAAGACGAGCAGTTTCATACTCTTTTCTGATGCTCCGGATCCAGGAACTACGTGGGCGACCAGGCTGGCGCTGACCTTGAGGATTCCAATCTAGGGCAGCTCTTGCAATATCTGTTGAAGGTCGTCTGAGAATATGGCCGATCCATGTCCATTTACGTCTTCGTATATCACTTTAAATAGGGCAGCAATGTGCCAGATTCCACAGGGCTTCATTTGATACCCAATTCGGCCATTAAATCTTTAATATCTGTCTCAGACCCCTGTTAACTAACGTTTGTAGTTGATTTTGTGAGGCTCCATGTAGTGCAACCATATAGCAGTACAGATTTTACGCTACAGTTGAATATACGTAATTTGGTCTTCTGGTATAAGTTGTGAGCGCGCCAAACCTTGTGCAACTTAAGGAACGCAACACATGCCTTGTTAATGCGGTCATCAACTTCGGCTACAGAGCCACCGTTTTTTGTAATTTTACATCCGAGATAATTGAAAGATTCTACATCTTCAAATATCATATTACCGACAATGAGTGGTGTTGTTATATTAGTTCCTATACGCATCAGCTTTGTCTTCTTGATGTTTATTCTCAATCCTTCCTTTTTGTCGTTTTCGGAGAGTCTTTTTAATTTTGCCTGAATATCCGCAAAGCGGTGCATAGTCTATATCATTTAGGTATTCCATCATATTCCATCGAATACCGGTAGGGGCCTTCCTGTTGGTTGCTTCCATTACAAAATCGAAGAGCAGAATGAATAATGTGGGGGACATGATACAACCCTGTCTTACGTCAAGAATAGTTGTGAAAGGTTGGCTTTCTTTTCCGCTGAAACTGACCTTACACTCTGCATCTCTGTGCATTTTACGTATTAGGTTGACGATTTTTTCAGGTATGCCTTTACCAATTAGTGCAGACCACATTGAGTTTTGTGATATTGTGTCGAAAGCTCTCTCAAAATCTACGAAAAGCAGGTAAAGGGGTGTGTTATACTCTGCCGATTGCTCAATAATTATACGTAGAGTATTGACGTGATCGACACATGATCGTCCAGGCCTAAAACCAGCTTGTTCGTTTCGCACAATTTGTTTTTTTTTTTAATTCCCTATGCTAATGCTAATGCAGGAAAGAAACCAGAGTCTCTGGCGGGAATCGAACCCGCAACCCCGGGGTTGATAGACTAGCTCACTATTAGCTAGCCTACCGGGGCAGTTCCACCACTGGTGAGATTCGTTGCAGTATCAATGTCGCCATTATTTTCCCTATGGCTTTAAGCACGGTAAAACCACGCCAGTTTTTACACTGCGTTAGTTCGCCTTTTTTAGGGATTGTTACAACTACACCTTCTTCTCACTCTGCAGGAAATTTAATGTTGAGCCATGCACTTCTGATCAGTAGGGTAAGAAATCCTGCTAACGTATCAGCACCATGTTTCAACAGCTCTGCGGGGATGTTGTCGGGACCAGTTGATTTACTATTTTTTTAACTTCAGAAAATGTCGGGGGATCTGTTGAAATGTCCCTTCTTGTGTTGCGTCGCATAGAGAGCATCAACGTCTTGGACTGGTTTTTATTGTTTTCAGTTGACGACTGTGTTGAGAAGTGTTCGCGCCAACGTTCATTCAAATATTTTTCGCGGTTAGCCCGTGTAATTGACTTTGCGAGCAGTCAAACGGTATTCTTATTTTATTTGTCCTTTTGCAGCTGTTGTTTTGGCTTGTATGCGAGCGTTACGAAGACGTTTTCGGTTTTCTATTTGTCTCCAAAATATTGTACTATAATTCGTTGTAAAGCATTCTTGTTTGTTTTGCTTACATTGTTGAAAAGGTGTCTTTCCATAAGCGAAAATACTTATCATGTTGAAACACAGTCAGTTCTTTAAACTGTCTTTCTTACTCTCCATCTGTCTGTATCTCCTTCTGAGTTCCCGACGTTTCGTTCAAAGGTCGAAATGTCTCTCTGTCAGTCATTTTAAAACTACCTGTTCTACCAGTTTATTTTCATTATTTTCATTTTTGTTGCATTTATTTATTGTTTCTGTTAAAGTCGTGTGCGTTTTCATGACACAAACAAAAAAAAAAAAAAAAACCCACCAGCCAGTAATCCACCATTTGTTTAGCTGCTTTGCACGTGAGCAGTTTTTTTTTGTAGATATTTAATATTTGTTGTATCAAAGTCTTTTTTTGCCTTGTTTCTCTTAGGATTGTTTTATTTTGTACATTGTTTATGTATGACTTCTAAAAATTAACAATTGAGTCTATTTTTAACTGGCTGAGTTGTTATTTTCTTGCAATTTTTGTTTGAGGCGCCAATTATGCGATTTATGTGTGGCTGCTAGTTTGGTCGGGGACTGGCGGAAAAACAAACTGACTGACTGCATGAGTGAATGTGTTTGTTATGATTATAATCTATTGTTTTAGATTTTTCTTAAAAGGTGCTAAACAATTATTAACGAATTTTTTTCTTTTTTTTTTATAAAGAAAATAGATCGTGAGTATAATAAGAAAATTGGCCACTTTTATACTTTTTTTTTAGATAAAAAGCGTCATATAACAATTTAGCCTTTAGGGAAAAAGTGATTTAGAATTCAACAGGTGCCGCCAGAGAATGTTGTTTGGAAATTGATAATACGTAGTATGATTATTATTATAATTTTTTTTTTTTTTAAGAAAATAAAGAAGGGTGGACGTCACATTAGTGTAAATAGGGGTAGCTTTGTGCGCTGTGAAAGAGATGACGAGTTCCAAATGGTTCTTAAAAACCGATAGTTTGTAGCGCTTTGCATATACGATTATCAATGTCCTCATCCGACCCGCCGTTTTTGGAAATTATGCTTCCAAGATAACAAAAATTGCTCAAATGTTCTATTAATTGTCGCCTTAACTCGGAGAGTTTTGGTTTTAGCAGTGATAACTTTCCGACTGGCCCCATCTGTTTACGCTTTTATATTCCGCAGATTTAATTCAAGGTCTGCGAAGCTGTGAGCTAAAAGGCAGTTATCATCTGCATAATTAAGATCATGAAAAAGAATTTGCAGCCCCCATATAATTTCCCTGGCGTTGTGGAGAGCACTTTCAAAAAAGTGTCCTAGAACTATATTTTATAGAAGGTGTGATAAAAAACATCCTTGGCGGGCTCCGATTTTAACTTATACCGTTCTACTTAGCGCTTTACGGAGTTTGATATGGCAGCTGGCACTTTGCTTAAATCACCTAATAAGTGAAATAATGTAGACCGTGTAGGTGTTTGAATATAAGTGCGCTCGAAATCTCACTCGGGCATGTTCTAGAAAATGAAATAAAGTGGATTTGAAATCGACGAGTAAATTTTAAAAACGACCCTGTACTAAAACTTCATAAAAATATTCCATTTTATTTATTTCATTTTTTGAGTACAAATTAGTTTTGCAGGTACAACTTTTAAAACCAGGAAAAACCACGGTCATTTTGTATATAACTGAACTTAAAATCTCGTTCGATTTTAATTTCACTTCCTTTCAATTTCTAGAACATTCCCGACTGATTTTATGTTTCGAAGGCTCTTTCTAGAGGAAACATAAAGTGGTGATCGCTATTGCATTATCGATGGTGTATTTGTGAAGTCGAATTTCCGCCTGTTCATGTCTCTGTGCTGGTAACACCCTAACAATGACTATTTTGGCGTTTTTTTGAGCGAAGACATTTATTTAAATTCGTAAAATCTTCTTTCTTTGGAATGTTTATTACCATGCCTTGTATCAATTCTTCAGGAAATCTTAAATATGTCCAGAACTTGCAGATGAGTGGGTGGATTTTGGAACTTGTATCCGCGTCTGCTTTTATCAATCAGCAGGGATTGCACACAGGGTTGCCAGAAACCAATATTCAAATAACTGGACAATGTAAAAAATTCACCTGCGCAGAAAAAAATTTGTTCACCAATTAAAGCATTAACCAAAAATAAAAACAGTTTTAATTAAAAATTTATTCAATTGAATTAAACGTTTTATAAACTGAATTAAACGTTTAATTGATAATATTAAGTTATTAACTGGTGCAAAATAAAAGTATCAATTAAACAGTTAATTCACTTAATTAAACGGTTAATTCACTTGATTAAACGTTTAATTCACTCGATTAAATTTTTTTATTAAAACTGATTTTATTTTTGATTAATGCTTTAATTGGTGAACATTTTTTTTCTGTGTGGATTTTGTAAAAATAACTGGACAATCTAAAAAGTTAAAAAAATAAAATTTGATATAATTTTTATACCATAACGTTCAAAAACACCTAAAAGCAAAAAGGGCAGAAGTAACAAAAAAGTTCAAAATCTACTTTTTTGTGAAATAATCGTAAGAGCAAAAACACGAATTTTACCGGACAAGACTTTTTCTAATTATCTTAATGTCTTTGTCCAATACGTGTAGAAATGGACTAGTGCATTCCACTGATAAGATTTCTAAAATCGGGCTAAAATTAGGAATTCTGGATTGTTTTTAATTTTTGCAATACTTAATGTGCCCTAATTGACGAACCTCTGGTGGCCCTCCTGATATGTTTATAGATCCCTAATCATTAACTTAAACTAGACTACAAGTCCTTAATTAGCATTTGGAATTTGATTTCAATCGGACTAACCGTTTACAAAGTCCAGAAAAACTACTTTCTTTGTTCTTAAATCTCTTACTTTGTGTCGCTTACGATTTACTGAATTTACTAAGTGCCGGTTCACACATATCTAGTTTGAATTGTCAAGTCTTGAGTTTTTAGGAAAGAGGGGAGAAGAAATGGCATTCTCTTTTTTCCAATCTCCTAAAAGCTTAAGACTTGACGAGTCAAACTTGACGTGTGTGAACCGGCATTTACTCTTGTTTTAGTTGCAAGCAAATATATTTGAAAATTTTTCAGACATTCATCAAAATTTAGTATTAAAATTTCCAAAGGGCATCCTTTTCCTTTCTTGTGAGTATAGATTATTTCAAATACTTAAAAAATACAAACGAGATCCATTTATGTATATAGATTTTGAACGTTTCTTTTATCGCTTTTTTGGTTATAAACTGGAATATCGTATAAATTGTTCCTCAATATTAAATATTAAAAAAAAAATATTTTTTAATAATAAAGAAATTATATTTTAACTGGAAAAATTATATTTGAGCTGGTAACTGGACAAGACATACAAAAACTGGACAATCCAGGCCATTCCAGGCCGCCTGGCAACTCTAATTGCACCTACACCTGTACAGGTACATCGGGGTTTCTATGTTGCTGAATTTAGGCGATAACATTTGCTTACTAAATTCTTATAAACATAAATTTCATGGTTATTTATAATTGTATTTAATATTACGCAGTTTTCCTCCCCTTATGATACGCTCCTGCTAGCAATTTATTCTTATTTCTTTCCTTTTTGTACCAAACACTTCAGCTTAATTTTGTTTTTAAAATAATAATTAATGAACACTTTTACCAGTTTGTTCGAATTAGTACATTCTTTTGGCTGATTAGACAGACACACGATTGCCAATTATGATTATTTTGCTTTAGTTTTTTTTTGTATTATCAATTATAAAATGATTGACTTAATTGACAAAGATTAGATTAAAGCAAAAAAAAAAAAAAAAAAAAAAAAAAATGTGTTATACACATAATAACTTAAATTTTAGCGCCGCTTAAAAAATTTCGAATGAATATCTAACTTTCTGATATGGTTCAATATACTTTTTTAAAACTAATTTAGCAAGTTATACAGATATTTTTTGGAAATTGCATTTAATAAATTATTAAAAAAAATATTAAAAGAAACAAAAACAAGTAAGAAAGTATAGTCGGTCAAGCTTGACCATATGATACCCTACACCACAGTGTTTTAAAACAAATTTTGTGAGAGTGAAGGGTTATATGAATAGGGATCTATCTATATTTTAAATTTCATTAAAATCGGTTTGATAGTTTCTGAGAGGCAGAAATCGTCCCCTATCTCCCCTCGCGGTCCTACGATTCGGCCCATTTTCAATAGGTTTGGTGGTCCTTGTGCCAATAACAACCCATGTGCCAAATTTTGTTAAATTATCTTCAAAATTGCGACCTGTACTTTGCGCACAAGGTTACATGGACAGTCAGCCTGCCAGCCAGCCAGCCAGCCGGACGGACATCGTTAGACCAACTCAGAAAGTGATTCTGAGTCGATCGGTATACTTTAAGGTGGGTCTAGGACCAATATTTTAAGGTGTTGGGTATAATTATATCTGTGGTATTTTAACAAAACATCTTTAGTCGATATAAGAGAGCAAAAAGTTTATAAAAAAGCTCGATGAAAAAATAATTTTTATTAAAAAATAAAATAAACCAAACCTAAAGAAAAATTTCGTTTATAGTACAAAATTTTTAAAAAGTAAAGAGAAATATTCGCCAATTTTCCACAAAAAACAAAAAAAAAAACAAAAATTCTAAAAAGTGTATGTAAACGCTCTCTGGCGTTCTCGACTCTTAAAACCGCATGACACAGGTCTGGCTAGATAAGAATCGCGATGAGCTTTTAACGTGAAAATTTTACCCACCCTATTATTATGTATAACTAATGTACAAATGAATTTTAAGCACCTTTTGTTTTTGTTGTATCAAATATTTGTTTTTAAAAATAAAAAGTATGATTTTAAAAGTTCGTTGGTACGATATTGGTTTTCTCATGTATCATCCCTGCTTACGAAGAACTTTACCGAAAGTTTTATATAGGAACCGACTTCAGACGATTACGTATAATTTTTCTGTAATTGTAAATTTCTCTCTTTTTGATAAGGCTCTTCCGTATGATACTCTCATCTTCCTTGTTGTCACAATTTCTTTTTAGAAGCCCCAATTATAGCCTTCACCACCAGGGCATATATTAGTTTGTCATTCCGTTTTAAATTTCTACAATATTGATAAATTACCCTATAACGTATACGTCTATATTATGGATCCTTATGAATAGCGAAGCTGATTAAACAGTGCCCATCTATCCGTCTGTCTAGTTGTCTGCCTGTTGAAATGGGTTTTCCAAAAACCCCAGAAACGATGAAAATTTGGTTGTTATATCGACCCCTTTGCGCGAAATTATCGTATGTTACAAAAACCAAATTTTACAGGAAAGCCATTTTTCTACTTTTATCTGCTTTCGCTTGCATTATAAAATGAATATGTTGTTTGCTTTTGAAATTCCGCCAGATCGGTCAAAAAATAACTGAGATATAAGAAAAAAACCACGATTGCCTCTAATTATATAATACATCAAAATCAAATGGGAACATATATACTCCTGAAAACAGCTTTTAATACGTTGGTATTAACATAAAAATTCATGACAAAATTTTGTGCTGGTAGGTCCAAAATTAATCATAGATCCCATATAAACCCCCATCCTAAAATCTCATATACAGGCCTGTCATAGAATTCCATTCCGATCGAAAGTGGTTTTAATTCCGTATTTTGCCTCTTCAGAGAACGAAAAATTTTTTCGGAATGAAACCACTTTTGGTTTTCTAAGTGGAATTGATTGTTTCAGTATTTTATAACCGAAAAAACGACATAAAACTGTTTTTTATGGCTAAATCAATCTTTTTTATGATATAGATTGAAGAAATAACACACTTTTGATTTATTTATTTTACTTTATATTGATTTTATTAAAAACATAATAAATTCTTTACCGTTGCGTTGCCACCTTTTTTTCCTCACAAACCACATTTTTCATTGAACGAAAATTAACATCTGTTTCATAAAATCAAATACTGGCAAGGCTAAACGCCAATCAAAACAAAAGAAAATTTTGCATGAGTGTTTTGGTCACTCTGTGCCTCCATTACTGCAACTATTGATACTCCTGTCATTTTTTGAATTTTTGAAAATTTTTAATATTTCAAAATGTCTATCTTTTTTACTTTGTTTATTAAAAACATATGATTTTTGTTTTTCTACGCTGAACATTGCCATACTTAACACAAAAATCATATGGTTTTTATGTAAAGTTGCCATATCCAATTGTTAAACCAGAGTTGTTATAAAAAAACACATTTAGCAAAATCGATCGGATCTGAAGAAGCGAAAACTAAATCGATCGGAATTGAACATACTGAATTAAAACCATTCCGATCGGAATTTGGGACATGCCTGATAGTTAAAGATATCTAAATCATATTCGGCACAAAGAACTTTTACATGAATTTTAACCTCATGACATAATTTGGTTAAAGCGGGTCCATGATTGCCCATGGGTCCAAAATAGGGTACAGTAGCAAAAATTGTTTTTATATACTGTGGTGTAGGGTATCATATGGTTGGGCTTGACCGACTATACTTTCTTACATGTTTTTTTGTTAGATAACTTCGATGGTTTTCTTCCGCAACCTCGTAACTCAAAAACAACTACTTTTCAGGAGAGACAAAATACTTTTTTTTTACGAAATATTTGAAACGTTTTGCTATATATTCTTTTATAATCCAAGAATAAGGAAAAATTCCGATATTCCAAAATTGTAATGCGGTATATACTGATTACTTTTGTGGTTAAAACAAAAAATCGGAAAAAATCGAGTTACGTGATTGCAGAAGAAAACCATCATCGATATGTGTTAATAAGTGATTGGACTAATGGCTCAGTTAGGTGAGAGTAACAGTAACGTTGCAAATCAACAGCTTCATAATGGGTGTGTTCATTCATTTTACTAGCAGAAACTTGCAACGAGAGAGTAAATTTAAAATTAACAACATGTTTCTCCTTATTTCTCAAAAAAATAAATGAACGCTTTACCAGCAAAAACTAGCAAGTTAGACATATCGTCGCTATTCAGTTGGGCATATCGTCGCTATTCAGTTGTGGGATACGAGATTATTTCTTAATAAATTGAATTGTTTTCAACTTTTTATGCGAGAATATTGTTGCTTAATTATAGAAAAACAAGTAAGAGAGTATAGTCGGTCAAGCACGACTATATGATACCCTACACCACAGTATTAAAAAACATATCATGCTTATATGTCCATATAAATATGATTTATCTATGTTTATAAGCTTCATTAAAATCGGTTTGAAAGTTTGTGAGAGGCAGAAATTGCCCTCTACCTCCCCTTGTGGTCCTATTTTTGAAAAACTGTATAGCTTATGTGTCCCTATAGATATGGATCTATCTATGTTTTAAATTTCATTAAAATCGGTTTGAGAGGCAAAAATTGCCCTTATCTCCCCTCGTGGTCCTATTTTTTAAAAAATGCATCTCTTTTGTGTCCATAAATATATGGTTCTATCTATGTTTTAAATTTCATTAAAATCGGCTTGTTAGTTTCTGAGAGGAAGAAATTTCCCCTATCTTCCCTCGTGGTCCTACGATTTAGCCAATTTTCAATAGGCTTCGTCCTTGTGACATATGTCCCAAATTATTCAAATTTTCTCCAAAATTGCGACCTGTACTTTGCGCACAAGGTTACATGGACAGCCAGCCAGCCTGCCAGTCAGCCGGACGGGCATCGTTAGTTCGATTCAGAAAGTGATTCTGAGTTGATCGGTATACTTTAAAGTGGGTCTAGGACCAATATTTTAAGGCGTTACACACATCAGCACAAATGCATAATACCCTCTCCACATCTAATGTTATTGAAAAACTTTTGACTTACATATTATGAAAATAATTTTTGTATTGTTAACAAAAACATGAAACAGGTGGTTGAATAATTCTTGCTGGTTAAAATTTTACTATCTTAAATTTTTAATAAATTTTTTGTCTCCCAAATTTGTATGCTCTTTTTTCACTATCTCGATGCAAGTTTTTCGAGTACATGAACACTTTATAGTAACAATTATTGAAAATAAGCAATAATAATTTTTGTAAATTAATTAAATGTGACGTCGCAAGCTCTAAGAAATAGATTGGGTCTTACTTTTTCGCGGTAAGGCTACATTACTGCTACTCTCAGTTAACTAAACATTAACCCCCATATTCATAAAAAATATTTTTATTTTATTGGAGGTTTATTGAACACATTTTCATAGGAAATTCGTTCAATAAACCTTCAATAAAATATAAATATTTTTTATGAATATGGGGGTAAGATGCTGCATAACGATAAGCAAAGGCTATTAAAGATTTGGCCAAGCCGAATATAGCACCCTCCCTTGTTTTTATACCTTCTTGTATTTAGATTTTGATTAATTTCTTACACAACAATTATTTCCAGGTTTATTGTTTTTAACACACGTCTGTATTTTAAATGACGAGTGGTGTTAATAAAAACTTCTTTTGTGTAATAAAAGCAGAACAAACAAATTATTTTTAGAATAAGGAACAAAAAGAAATTAAATTTTTTTGAAAGCTATTTACAAAAATTTAGTTGATTAATTATTTTTTCAGTTTAATTAATTTAAGTAATTAATTTAAATCTTAGGAAGTGGCGAATATGGTAAACGTTTTTTAAAAAAAGAAAAAATATATGGGATCATTTGTTCCAACACCATCAATTTGAGCGTTTATTATGACACATTGGTTAAATATAAATTTATAAAAAATGAGGCTCGATTTATGTTGCCACCAAATACAGAACTTTACCTTGGCGCAAATGGTATTTGGCTTTGGCGTTGGCGCAAATGATATTTGGCTTTGGCGTTCATGCGGCTGGTTTTGCGTACATACGATTTCTCAAGTTTTAAATCCTTTTTTTTTATCGCTAATAAAGAATCGACTTTTTTTATGGCGTTCAAGCATCATATCAGACATGCCAAGTCGATCTAACTACGGCTCTTAGCTTCAATTTGTCTGGTAACCAATTTCTGTCAATGTTAACCTTGTGCACAAAGAACAGGCTGCAAATTTAGAGATCATTTGATGAAAATTGGTACATAGGTTCTCAGTGGGACAGGGACCAAGCCTATTGAAAATGGGCAAAATCGATCCATAATCTCAGATAGCCCCCATACAAGCTTCTTTACGGAATTGGGTCTTTGTACCCATAAACCATCTTATTATGTTGCCATTTAGATTAAAATTGGTCCAAACTTATTTTGTTATAATATAAATCATCTTACCAAATTTTATTGGAGTCGATCCATATTTGACTACAGCATCCATACAAATTATACTCCCGAAAATTGCTTTTAATACCATAATTTAAATATAAATGATCAATAATACATCAAATTGGCAACAATTAATTTTTACGACAGTAACTATGGCATGACAATATGTTGTGCTGGTAGGTACAATATTAACCATAGGTCCCTTAACACCCCCAAGCTAAAATCTCTTGAAAGGCAAAATATATCATATAGATGAGGATATCTAAAGGGTACCTCACACTATCACACAAGTCTCACATACGTATTTTGACGAAAATGCTTCTCCGATATAATTAAAGTTTGAAAGTTTAAAAAAAAAAATAATAACAACTTATCATGACAGTGTTGTATTTTCCTAAAAATACGTAAGACTTGTGTGATAGTGTAAAGTACCCTTAAACAATATTTGGCACAACAAACTTTTACATGAATCCTAACCTCATAGCATTATTTTGTTCTGAAGGGTCCGCGAGTGCCTATGCGTCCCATATAGCGTACACTCTCGAAAACTTTTTCTTAAAACTGTGGTGTATGGTTTCATGTGGACGGGCTTGACCGACTACACTTTCTTATTTGACCAGTTTTAGCTCAGTTCAGTTCTACAAAACAGTAGTGCATTATAATATTTTTCACCTGCTACACTATAAATTGAAAATTCAATCTTTTAAACAAAAAAATTGTTACTCTAATAACTCAATTAAATCAATATGTTGTTGGCAGCTATAACTTTATTTAGTTTCAATACTTCTACAACATTTAAGCAGTTTCTCGTAAAATTTAGAAAAACAAAATTAAAACTTGTGATTAATAATTCTGTTAAAAAAATGGCCAAAGCCAATTATATAAAAAGCTTAGTTTACAAAACCAACAACAACAAAAACCCCACTAAGAATACGGTCAAGACGAATAAAAACTTCAGTTAATATTACAAGGTAGTTTATTAAACTTTCAGTTAAAAATGAAATTAAAAAAAATAAACTTAAATTACTAAATTCTTTAAACACATTCTCAGAAAACCTTAAATAAATTAGTTATTTGAACACTTTAAAAACAAAAAAATTATTCTTCTTTTTTTGACTAAAATATCTTGAATTAAAATTAATTGCATTGGCAAGATCTCTGAAAACTTTTTTTTTTACAATGTGTCTGTCATTGAATCGATTTTGAATTTTTTTTTCATGATCATTAATTTTTTTCAGATTTTTTTATTCGTGATTCTTTATTTTTCTTAATTTTTTTTTTTTTTAATATTCTTTTTGTTTATTTCGCCAAAAAGAAAAACAAAATAAAGTTTAGTCATTAATGCGAATGAACTTTTATGGGTGGGTTTTCATACAAATATTTTTTGTTGTGTATCTGCATTAAAAAAAAAAAAGATCTGCATGAAAAAGCTTGAGTGCATTATGGGCACGTGATTTGAAGTTGTTTGATTATTTTTAACAATGACAGTGAAATTTTTTGTCTACATATTTATATTGAGATTTGTTTGCTTTTAGGACTACGTCAAAAGAGTTCAATTTTAATAAAAATTGCTTGAATCATGTTGGGTGAAATAAATGTGCATTATTTATATAAGGTGAAATTAAATTTTTTTTAGTTAAGATTAGGGATGCCAATCGGGATTGATTTTAGAACATCCCGGGATACGGGTTTTTTCCGGGATTTCGGGATTTTTTTTTAAATAAACAACCCTTTTTTTATTTATTTATGAATTTTAAAAAGGTATTATACAAAATGTATTAACAAAGTGACCTCAGTACTACAACAATGAAACAATAAAAAAACAACTGGCATTTTGTTGCTAGAATTGAGACGGCAAGTGTCAAAATGCCTTATAAAAAAAAGTAAATAAACAAAAAAATGACGACAAACGTCACACACGAAGAAAATCACTGCAAACAGCAGCGCTTGTGAGGTCACTTTATTAGTACATTCTGGTATTATATATATAACATATATTTTTAAAAAAGAAAAACAAGAATTATAAAAATAAAAAATATAACTGAAATATAATTTTTAATAATTTTTTTTTTTGTATAGAGTATAAAAATTCATTAAAAAGAACATTTTTTACACAAAAGTTGATATATTAAAAATCCCGGGATTAATAAAAATAATTCCCTGGATTTGGGATTTGTCAATCCCGAAAATCCAGGGATTTCGGGATTCGGGATTCCCCGTTTGGCATCCCTAGTAAAGATGGAATAGTTAGGACCTGAAAGTGCCCTTTTAGAATGTGACAGACAGAAGGCAGACAGACGAAGTTTGTTGGTAAGGGGGCGACGCTGTATGCATGACACACTTAACTTTTTTCCTCTCTCGTCTGTCTGCCTTCTGTCTGTCACATTGTAAAAGGGGACAAAGTCATATCATATTTATTATATTAAGTTTCTTTTGGCGAGTAAGAGCTGCCACTTTAGGAAATTACTCGAAAATTTACAGAAAAAGTGTGTATGTAACATTTTTGTCAGAAAAGTTCTCGCTTTGAAGTGTCAAAAAAACTCACAAACATCGGTAAAAGAGATAAAATTTAAATATATAACATTTACCTATTCAAATTGCAACATATAATAATACGGAAAAGTTAATTATTTTGTTTATAAGTGCAATTTCATTGATAAATTATTTTGCTTGTCATTTACAAAAAAACTAGTGTTTGCTTAATGGTCGTAATTCTACCATAATAATTTATGCAAATATGAAGAATGCATAAGTATAAATGAATTTACATGCTTCGAGTATTTGTTTTTTTCCGTCTTAGGGCCATTATTATAACTTGGCGTTAGCTGTTATCCGACAGTTAACAGACGCTTTTTGACAGATAACACATTATTTGTCAATTTAATCTTAACTTTAGCTAACTTCAAGTTGTAATAATGGCCCTTAGTGGATCGATTTGGCAAGATACCAACTTCCGGTCCATATGTTATCAACCACTTAAGTCCGTGAATGTTAAATTTCATTTTGTAAATAATAAATTAAACAAGTAAGAAAGTATAGTCGGTCAAGCCCGACCATATGAAACCCTACACCGCAGTATTTAAAAACACATCATGCTTATATGTCCATATAAATATGGATTTATCTATGTTAATAAGCTTCATTAAAACCGGCTTGAAAGTTTGTGAGGCAGAAATTGCCCTCTACCTCCCCTTGTGGTCCTATTTTTGAAAAACTGTATAGCTTATGTGTCCCTATAGATATGGATCTATCTATGTTTTAAATTTCATTAAAATTGGTACGAGAGGCAGAAATTGCCCCTATCTCCCCTCGTAATCCTATTTTTTAAAAAATTATTCTTTTTTGTGTCCATATAGATATGGTTCTATCTATGTTTTAAACTTCTTTAAAATCGGTTTGATAGTTTTTGAGATGAATAAATTTCCCCCTATCTTCCCTCGTGGTCCTACGATTCGGCCCATTTTCAATAGGCTTGTACCAATAAGAACCTATGTCCCAAATTTTATCAAATTATCTTCGAAATTGCGACCTGTACTTTGCGCACAAGGTTACATGGACAGCCAGCCAGCCAGCCGGACGGACATCGTTCCAAAAATTCTGTTGTAGTTTTTCATTCACAATGGACTATGTATGTTGAATTTTATGTTTCTAGGCTCAAAAGTACCAAAAGATCCCTCTAACAGATTCTCATTTACTCATGTTTAGTTTTCTATTTCTAAGTCCCATATTAACAAAAATTAAAGAAAGTACCAGTTAAAAAAGAAAAAATACTAAAAATATCCCTCTTACAGATTTTTATTCACTCAGGACATTGCATTTTTAAAACCTTTTTTTAGCTTCACTTCGGAAAATCAAATCTTGTAACGTCAATTTAACCGCCTTATACTCAATGCAAATGGATGAAACTTTGCAAGCGTACATATTCCCGATGACAATACACGAATACATGGGCGAAGCCGGGATAAAATCTAGGCGGGGGAGGCCCAAATTTTTTTTTTTGGTAAAATGCTTTTTTGACCGCCTTTTACTCAATGCAAATGGATGAAACTTTGCAGGCATGCATATTCTCGATGACAATACACGAATACATGGGCGTGGCCAGTATAAAGTCTAGGGGGGGGGGCACAATTTTTTTTAAAACCTTTTCTTTAGCTTCACTTCGGAAAATCAAATCTTGTAACGTTAATTTAACCGCCTTATACTCAATGCAAATGGATGAAAATTTGCAAGCATACATATTCCCGATGACAATACACAAATACGTGGGCGAAGCCGGGATAAAATCTAGGCGGGGGGGGGGGGGGGCCAAATTTTTTTTTTGGTAAAATGCTTTTTTGACCGCCTTTTACTCAATGCAAATGGATGAAACTTTGCAGGCATACATATTCCCGATTGAAATACACGAATACATGGGCGTATCCGTGATAAAATCTAGGGGGAGGCAAATTTTTTTTTAAATTTTATTTTTTAAGAAAAGCGTTTCTTAAAAAAAATTTTTTTTAAATGTTCTTATTAATTTTATGTTTATTGGTCCAATATTAACGAAAATTAAAGAAAGTAACAGTTGTAGAACGAAATAGTACAAAAAGCTTCTCCTGACAGATTCTAATTCGCTCAGGACGATGCATGTTTAATCTTATTTAAACATAAAGAAAATTCAAAAAGTACCAGTTAAAGAACAAAAAGTACCAACATTTTTCTTCTTATAGGTTCTCATTCACTCAGAACCCTGCACCTATTTTTTTTTTACATTTCCAAGTTCTATATTATAG
Organism: Pollenia angustigena; assembly: GCA_930367215.1. Lineage (NCBI taxonomy): Eukaryota > Metazoa > Arthropoda > Insecta > Diptera > Polleniidae > Pollenia > Pollenia angustigena. Next base: position 145,339,630 of record OV884060.1, on the reverse strand, counting down.
AAAATTCAAAAATTAACACATGCAACACGGAAAAGTAAAAGAAAAAAATTAATTTTCCCGGTTTTCTCCTTTTTGTTCCTTTCTTCTACCCATTTAAGTACAAAAATTTTAATTTTGTAGTGGATATTCATAATGTAATATGGATATGTAAATGAAAAGAGAAATATGTTTAAAAAAAAAGTATCAAAAATGGGTAAGACTTTAACCCCTTAAACGTTTGAACTTTGAAAAAGTACCAAATTTATATTCGTATTAGTATGAAAAGATACGAATTTGTTAAAATATTTATTCCTTTGTTAAATGGTTTAAAAGATAGATAAGGGTGACAAAGAAGTTCAAAAAAATTGGTTATACATACCAGTTTACACCCTAAAAAGGCCGAATTTCAAAAAAGTACCAGACCTTTGTCCGCTTATTTTTTTTGTATCTCTTTTAGTTAAGGAGATATGAGACTAGCGAATTTATCCGTTTATAACCTTTTTGAACCCCTTAAGATTCAAAAGTAGATAATGTGCACTTCTGTAAGTAGGGTTGTCAGACGGCCTGGATTGTCCAGTTTTTTTTTTGGATGTTGTCCAGGTTCCAGTTAAAATGCAATTTATCCAGTTAAAGAACTTTATTTAATTTTGAAAAATTACCTTTTCTTTAATAAAATTTTTTTATTATTAAATTATTTTGTATAGAACAAAATCTGATACTAAGAAAAAATTGTTAGGAAAACATTTCTAATTTGCCGACAGACATTCCAATTATTAAGATACGGTACAGTTTTTAAAAAATTCCATAAAAATAACGTACAAAAAAAAAACTTTTTGTGCAAGGACTTAAGGTTATTTCTAATAATCTCTATTCACAAGAATTCATTCCTATGACCGAATAAAGGCTACAATTTTAAGAAGTTTAAGAAATTAAAAAGGGTGCAAAATGTGTCAAACATTTTTGCTTACAACTAAAGTAATAGAGTTATTAAATTCTTCAAAAAAACAATACAACAAAATATATGTGTGGCTAAACAAATAGTTATCAGCCATGTTCTGGAAATCAAATTCGAGTGAAATCAAAATCAAACAAACTTTGAAAACGATCCAGCGTTTAAAGTTTATTATATAATTGGGTTTTATATACTTCATACTATGAGTACAGCTTGGGCCTGTTCGTAAATGCATCACTGCAGTGCATCATACAACCAAACATTGCTTTGCACTGCCAATTTAAGTTTGCTGTTGATCTTTTTTGTCGGGAGCCATTTCTCCACTCCGTATTTTAAACTTGGTTGTGCGTCATCTGCTTAAGCAAAGTATTTTAGGGCATTTAAATTTTCATTTGCAGCGCAGTGATGCATTTACGAACAGGCCCCTTATCTTCATTAGAATTTATCTTAAAATGAAAAAACGACGGTACTTTAAACAAAAATTAACTTGTAGTGAATTCGTCCTGATAATAATTTTGTAATATGATATAAGAATGTTTTTAAAGTGTTACTTTTCCTTGCTTTGTACTGCCTGTTCAACGAGTTCGAGCGTAAACGTTCGTATATAATTTTATATGAAAAATATTTCTAAAACTTAGTGTTTTTCATATAAATTTTCTATGCGAACGTTAACGTTCGAAATCGTTGAACAGGCAGAACATTTTTTTTTAATTGCAAAATAAAATCTGAAGTAAAATTTTACTTTTTCTAATAGTTAAGTGAATTTTCAAATTGTCAGTTATATTTTCTAATGTCCAGTTACTTTTGGTATCTGGCAACCCTATCTGTAAGGTATTTTCAAATAGTGTATTTTGTGTGCAAATCGGTTGGAAAACAGATAGTGTTCTTAACGGTTTTAACTTTGCCGATTTATATATAAGAATTGCGAATGTTTTTTTAAAGCGTTTTTGTAATTAACAAACATAAAAGTCGCAGTTAACATTATTTAGTACAGGGTTCGAAAATAAACAGAACATTATTTAGCGTTTGGCCAACACACCCATGTCTACTTTTTAGTTTTTGTGTAGACGAACACAAGCCTTAATACCGTTCCCAACTTTTTTTGAAGAAAAAGCCGAACATTTTATAGTGTTCTATTCTTCGTTAAAAAACAGAACAATTGTAGTGATACTGTCGACAAACATTAAACTTTAATGTTTAATTTTTTACATTAATAAAGAAATGCACCAACCAAAAATTTTAGCAACGACCTCACCACGAACAGCTTGTCTGTGTATTCTGTATATGTTTTGTTTGTGTACAATTTTTTTGCTGGCTTTTTGTTTTTTTTTTTTTTTTTTGGTAATAATATTTTTGGTTTTTAGAGTTTGTGAGGGAGCATCAGGATTATCAATTATTCGTACACATAAAAAATGTTTGGTTTTTTTTTACCAGCCAAAAGGGCGCTTCGCACAACAGAAACGAATAAACATTAATGAGCTGAACTGAACACAATGAAGTTTGTGTTAAAAAAAAACCGAACAGAATTAAATGTTCTCATCTTTTTGTTAAGTTTGATAAGAACAGTATTATTTTTGTGGTTGAAAGATGACAAGCAGGGAAGCGTTATTTTTTAATGATTTTCTATTAGCGTTTGTGTTTTCCACAAATCTACCGAACCGAACACTAAGGAGCAATATTTGGTGTTTATTTTCGAACACTCATTTGGTATAGCCGACATTGTTGAACAATTTTCAAGTTATGTAAATTTTGGTCTCTGTCAACGTTATTTGTGTTTAGAATTTTGTTGCATTTATGACACTTCTAATGTAACGACCAAATCTATTTTTATAGTTTCGACGTGAATTAGAAAAACATTTTTTTACTTTTCGATAATGGATGGAATATTTTGTTTCGCATCTTTTTGTCGCGAGAAGTTCTCACCAAAGTTACAGAACATCATGGGTACATGTGTAATGAAAGAATATTATAAATAAACAATAAAAACAACAAATTACATATTTACAAAAATGTTCGCGTGTTTCTAAAACCTTTACAACATTTGACAGATCATATCACGAAATAGGCAAATAAAAAAAATAATCTGCTGGCTCTTGAAGGCTGCCTTCTATTATTATACAAGGAGCAACGCTGTAAGAAAGTTTGAAAGAGGCAAAAAGTTGTTCAAAAATTTTGAATATATAATCCACATTATATATCGACTTAATCACCCCTATCGGGAATAATTTTTCCCTCGTAATTTTTCCTCTTTTAACATATTTGCGATCATGTAACACTCCCATGAAAAACAAGTAATTCAAAGGAGAATAATAACGTGAAAAAATGTTCACGGGGAAAAATTCCCCTTATCGTGAAAAGTTTTTTCCCTCGTAATTTGTTCACGTTTCCCTTAGATTTGTTCACTTTACTTTTGCTAGGGAACAGAGCATGTATGTAAGTAGTTTTTCCTATAAATTGAATATTAAGGGCTAGATCCTTTAATAAGGCACACACCGACATTCTGACTAAGTCTGAGTTCATACGGCTCATGTCTAATTGACAAAATCTTCCTTTTTCTTCTTTGAACATGAATTGGCGTTCAAATGATTCATGTCATGTTGACGACATGTTTTTTATTTTGTATAGTCGTGCGTATTCATGTGTGTTTTTTTGATATTGAAAACAATAGCGGTTTTCACCCTTTGTATTAAGTGTACACCTCTGCTCTATTTAATACGATTTTATACTACAAAGCGTGAGTGACTTTTTCGTTAGTATTGTAAATTAATAAAGTTGCTGGGTGAGGGAGAGAGACAGATATAGTTTCTTCAACTGTTTTATTTTGGGTTATTTAACAAAGGTGTTTACTACAGCTTTTTGTTGGATTTTTCAACTACAGCGTAGTAAATTTTAGTATAATACATTTTGTTGTTGCAGTGTTGTAAATCTTAGTACTTTAACTAAATTAATAAGATTCACAAGGCCTACAAGGAACTTTACTATCAAGGGTGAAAACCGCTAATAACAAAATTAAACAAAAAATGAAAAAGCAAAACGTAAAGACAGTACATGCATCTGCATACTCGTTTCTTTTCCCCTCGTCCCTCTCGCCTTTAAAGCAACAATCATGTCAATAAGACATGAGCCGTATGAACACAGACTAACAAATTGCAATACAAGACCGATTGCCTGCTGATTTGTGAAGCTTTAGACGACGCACAGTGGCGCCATTTGAGTTTTTTTGTTGCAAAAATCATATCTTTTGAACCGAATAAGATAATTGAACAGTTTAAACAGCATATGATAGATAACTGTTCAGCCTATGAAATGAGCGAAAGGGTGCTACGCTTTGTAGGGGCCTACTTATGGGTTATCAAAGTTAAAAATTGTAGAAAAATCAATTTTATGGTAACTAAAACAAATAATTTTTACATTTTTAGATTGTTTTTCTTTTTTTTCTTTAGGGTTTTATGTTTTAAATTATTACCCAACAAATTAAAAAAAAAAATAATTTTTTTTTTAATTTATTTTTTTAATTTTCTGTAAAATATTCAGCACAATTCGTAAGAGAAGGTATATCTAAAAGACTAACCATTTCTAAACTATAATTATTTTCTAACTCTATTCGTGACTTCACATGCCGCAGGGAAGAAATAAGTGGATCGGAAGATGCTGCCAACATGTTGAAGAGGTCCTCATTTTGCCTTACCCTTGATGCTTTGAATGTGTTCTGCAATCTATATTTTTTATAAAATTTGTTAAGAGACTCCTGTGCTTCTTCAGAAAGCTCTCCAATTGGCAAAGACTGGTACTCAATTATATCTTTGCCATGCGCCAATATTTTATGGACGGTCGGGGTCAACTTCTTCTGTGGATACATTTCTGCTAAAAGAGATGCAGTTTTCGACGCATATTCTCCATATTTTGTAGAATTGACATTTTCTTTGCAGTTTAAAACATCCAAGATCGTTCCCAATCTTTTCACGATTTGATTGCCAATTCCAGTGATTCTAGTTACTGCCTCATCATTTTCAAAAAATCTCCTAGAAGTGTTTCCATCGTTTGAGTTACCGTATCCGTGCTTGGGACAGTCTACTTTTAGTCCAACTTGTTTAAAAAAAGCATCCTGTATTTGCTTCTTTCTGATCTTTTCCTTATCCTTTATTGATGTATTTTCATCGAAGTTTTCCTCCTCTTGTGGTAGGGTATACGCCAGTTTTAGCAAGAATTCCATACACCTTATCCTTGCGTGCAATGGTGACATTCCATATTCGTAATTCTCCTCATTTGTAGAATCGTTTAAATTACCAAAGTTCTTCTGACTCTTTTTGCAAATCGGGCATGACATTGTTGAGGTTATTCCTGTCAGTTCGTTTACGACTTTTCCGTCAACCATGGTCAGGTGGAACTCGTAATTGCATTCAATATATTTTCCTTCTCCAATTTGCAGCTTTGTAGGCTTAATCTTGCTTATTTGTTCTTTAATGTCCTTCACCATGGTCCTTATATGAGTTCTGCCGATTCCCTTGCAAACTGAAACATTATTGGTCGGCAATAATGCACTGATGACGGACGTGGATTTTTCCAGTGTAGGGAAGTTCTGAATGGTTCGATTAGATTTCACCCATTTTGCCTTAATATTTGCATATATCAGATAAAAATTATAATTAAAATATAATTTCGCTTCTCTCAATATTTCCGTATAAGCTATCAAGTTCTTCTAAAGCAGCTTCCGTGAAAAACTTTGGTGTGGTTGACTTTCTAAACAGTTTAAATATTTTTAAATTGTTCAACGCCATGTTTTCAGTACTTAAATTGTTTAATGGTTTCAGTAATTGTTGCGCCAACTTTCAGTCGTAGACTAATCCAGGCATTATGCTTATTTTGCAATATATAGGCTTATGCTACCATGCCTAAAAATTTACCTGTTCCCTGCATACATATGTTTTTAGGCTGAATAATGCAATTTTGATATTATGCACGTGTCCAAATAAGATTTGTGATAAGTCAATATTGTTCTTGACCATTTGTATGCCAAAGTATTGTTTAAGTGAGGTACGTACCTGCTAATTTCAATGAGTAGTTTTTTTCAAACTATTAGATCAAACTACTGTCAGTCAAAACATATAAGGGATGGACACCATACAATTTCTGCAACCAAGTCTTTTTAACCTTTTTTACCTCTAGAAGCCGAACGGGCACGTACGGGCAGATAAAACCTTTTGAATTATGTAAAGAAATAATCATAGAACAGGTTTTGCAAATATGACAAATATAGAAAAATATAGATTTTTTTTATTTTCCGTCAAAGTTGAAAAATATGGAAAAAACGGATAGTTTTTAAACAGTGATTTAACAGGAGAAACACAAAGCAAACAGTTAATTTTTTTTTATCATTATACATTTAATAAATACATCAATCAATACAAACAAAAAATAAGGCGATTCGTTACCTATTTTTCGTGATATTACACCTGAAATCGCAACAAATTGACTAAAAATTGTGTCTTTTTTTGAAAACCGAAAGTCGGTCAACTTTGAACGGTTATATCTTCTAAACTAAAAATGTGATATTATTAAGAGTGGCATATTTGAAATCGTTAAAAAGTTTCCTATAACATGGGTTTATTCAAAACTTTGTCGGCGCTCATGAACATTTTGATTTTTGCAACCTCGTTTGCTCTACGGGCGCCACTGTGCGACGTAGTGACCAAATTTTGGAAAATATTTTACTATATAAAATATAGTAATCAAACTATCCCTCCAATACTAAATATTTTACTTTATTATTTTAGCTTTTCTTTTAAATATATACGTGTATATTTTTGAAGAAAAATTTCATTGATTTTTAATTTTTTTTAATATTTCTTCTTTTTTACATTAACTGGAACTGATAGCGTGAAAAAGTTTTCACATGAAATTCACGATTGCTTTTTTCTCTTCGAGGGGAATGAAAATTTCATGGGAACAAAAATTCCACTTGTTATTCACGATAGGGGTGAATAAAAATGCATTTTAATTATTTTTTCATTATTTGTATTTACTTAAGATGACTGACTAAATTACGTTCTAATTAAATGTTGTTTCACAAATCTTTAACGCCAAAAATAAAAAAAAAGTTTAATAAAACTAAATCATGTGCTACTTATAAAATAAATTTAAGTCAAAACATAATAGACACACTAGAGTATTTATTCAAAATTAAATCTCTTAAAAGAGAAAAATTTTAATGTTTATTTTAAGAAATTTTTATGTTTTAATGCAAGTTTTTATATTTCCTTAAAATTTTATAAGAAGGTTGTACTTCCCGAGAAGTAAAAATAACGTTAAAGGCCAATTTAAATAGAATTATACGCCGCTATTTCCAACTGACACTAACGTAACAATGAAGGGGATGCATAATGAATACTTTAATGGCGGATATTAAATCAAGACCGAGTGAATTTTATTTATATAGTTTTAGTTTATTTTATGTTGTATTTTATTTAATTAAAGTTTAACCCCTTATTCATAAAAAATATTTCAGTTTTATTAAAGGTTAATTAAACAAATTTTCATATAAAATTCGTCTTATAAACCTGTTATAAGGATGAAATATGGTTTATGAATAAGGCCTTAAAGCTTTCAATAACTCAATGTACGTTAAAAGTTGCTCATTTTTAGTACTTTGCGTTAACAGAGACGTACAATATGGGACAAAGCTTATAAGAAAACCTGTATATCAACTTAGTTGTCAGCGACATATAAAAAACAAAGGATTCTATATGAAACTCATCCTTAAGTATTATCTGAGTATAAATCAAAATTTATATTTCAAATAAAACGATTCTTCTTAAGACTAGCATAATATAAATTTTTTATTTTGCTTAAAAAAAATAAAAAAATTATAATTATTATTTTTAAATACTGAACGGTGGGCGTAATGCCGAAAAAATGACGTGAACATGCCACATGCACGTGCTTTTTGTTTTAAAATATTGGGTGTATAACTTAAAATGCGGGTTATCCTGAGTTTTTACTGTATAATATTGATAGAATTTAAATTGGTATAAAGCATTGGTTATCGTTTGCTATGACCTTTTGCTTATCTTTCTGGCAACACATAGATTCCTCGCCAAAACAATGCTCATTGTTTAAAGACGAGAACGAATTAAGCCAATCGTGTCTAAATAACTACTTTTGATCTGCACAAACCATCACTTTTACTTTAAATTAATGGAACATATACCAGGATAATTTGCGTTGGGCAATCGATTTGCTTCAGATGCACTTTTTTTCTCTTTTAATTAAAGACGTAAAGGAAAAAACAAAAACTTTCCGCCATTGATGCTTTTTTTGTTGGCACAAAATTCGACGTTTTCGAAGCAAAAAAAAACAAAAATGTTTTTTGTTTACACTTTTTCGTTTCTTGACTAAGTGAGCATCAATGACAGATGTTTACTCTCCCGCATTTTTAAGTTATGCACCCAATCAGGGTTCTCAGATATTTTTATAATGTTATCCTTTAAATTGCAAATTTGTATCGCCGAAAAAAAAAAAATTTTTTTTTTCTTTCCCAAAAATCCGAAATTTTGATTAAATTTTATGTAAAATTTATCATAAACAAGTAAGAATGCTATATTCGGCTGTGCCGAATCTTATATACCCTTCACCATTGTGCGAGCAGAATACAGAGCAACTAGACAAAAACTAAATAATTTTTTGGTCATAACTTTTGCGTATCTGAACCGATTTTTCCGAATTTTTTAGAAAATATTTTTTACTAAAGATTTCCAATCTTTTGATATGCAAGGGATATCCATAGGTCATATAACAGTCCAAAAAATCAGGTTTTTATACAATTTTTGATATTTTTTGTACGGGAGATACCACGCCCACTTCTCCGATCCCGCACACATTTTGTGGGATGCTGTGTATTGATAACCTAAATGTGTGTACCTAATTTGAAAGCTTTGGCTCTTGCCGTTCTTAAGATATACAGAAAAAAGTAATAAAAATACCACAACAACAAGGGATTTTTGGAAAAAATTAGAGGTAGTCGTGGTTTTTTGCTCATATCTCAGCCATTTGTGGACCGATCTTTCTGAATTTCAATAGAAAATAATTCCGGATCATATGTGACATAAATGTATAATAACCTGGCCCCCATCACATATGGGGTCGTCGGAAAATCCATTTCAACGGACAGACAGACAGACCGACATGGTTAAATCAAGTTCTCTCCTCATAAGGACCCAGAATATATATACTTTATAGGGTCTTAGATCAATATTGTTGAAATTACAAACGGAATGACAAACTTATATATACCCTTTTCCACCTGAGGTGAAGGGTATAAAAATGGTAGTGAAGAGACAAAACGGAGCTCATATTCAGATTTAAGTCGTTTCAAAAAAGAATCAGCTAAAATGGTGACATGTATATCAAAATGGTATTTTTTTCAGGCCCGATAGAACTAATAATTCTAAAAATAACACAACAATTACAAACGCTTTCTTTTTTCGAAAGATCAAAAGATGGCATTAACATTTAAAAATTATATCGGGCCTATGGCCACTTCGGATGTTCTGCACAAAGCGCATTTTCGTAAATTCTCTGTAAATTCTGAAAAATAACAAACAAAAAATTGCAAATAAAATTATTTTTTTCGAGGGATCAAAAGAAAGCATTAACATTTGTAAACTATATTGGGCTTATGACAACTTCGACTGCTCCGGACAAAGCGCCTTTTGGGGTTCCAATATTGGGTCACTTTGCTAGCGGTATGTAACACGAACAATGTTGGTTTTCCGAGTTGTCAATTCTTGCTGGCTTATCAGCAAAAACCAGGGGCTTCCTCTAGCCTCACAGAAAATAATCGAGAGGTGTCAAATCACAAGACCTTGAAGACCAACTGACAGGTACAGGTACGATTGCGGTCGACGTTTGGCACGTAGCGCAAACCATATCTCGACCGGATTAAAATCATCCGTATTTTTAAACAAAATGATCATGGTTCGGTACGATCTGCATTGACCGCAACTCAAGCTCTGTCTTAATTTTTGAAGGAATAAGGCTCCATGGTGCCACCAACGTATAAATCGCTTCAAACAGTGCATTTCCTGGATGGAAATAATTGTACATACATGAGAAAATACAAATTTCACAATCTAAACGCAAATATAAGTACAGAAAAGAAACAACAAAAAATCAGCTACAAAAGCCACACATTGTGAACGGCTTGGCAAGCATGTCAAAATCAAACCTTTTGCGTTGTTAATTGTGGCATTTGATAACGATTAAAGCATATTTATAGAATAATTTATAATAATAAATATTTATCAAACTGTTTGCGTTGCCTTGTGCAAAATTTAATCATTTTAATGAAAATTTTGTTGAGCGACGATGGAGATAAGGAAAAAAAATTGCCGACAATAAAAGTTTTAGAATTTAGAATTTATTGAAAAGTTTTGAACTATGTTTGAGTTGTTTATTTGCAAGCGGAAAGTGTGTGTTTGCCAAGCCGCTTGTGTAGTTTGTTTGGCTCTTAAAGCTGGGCACTGTTATACAAGTACATATGATGGGTGATTTTTTAAGAGCTATAGGAAAGTTAAAAAAAAAACACATAAAATTCAGAAAAATTCATGAAATCTTTATTTGAATCGTTAGTACGGTCCATATAATTTAATGTTTGAAGATTATTTCATGCAAATGTTGACCGTGACTGCGCCTCAAATGGTCCATCCGCTTAGTCCAATTTTGGCATACTCTTTCCAACATTTCGCCCGGTATCTCATGAATAAATGCTTCAATGTTGTCTTCCAATGCGTCAATTGAAGCGGGCATGTGTGTATAGACATGAGCTTTAACATAGCCCCACAACAAAATAGTCTAAAGGCGTTAAATCGCACGATCTAGGCGGCCAATTGACCGGTCCCGAACGTGAAATAAAATGTTCACCGAACTCGACTCTCAATAAGTCCATTGTTAAGCGTTCTGTGTGTCATGTGGCACCGTCTTGTTGAAACCACATGTTATGCAAGTCAAGCTCTACCATTTTGGCCAAAAAAAAGTTGGATATCATCTCACGGTAGCGCTCACCATTCACAGTAACGGCGACGAATCGATAATTGATGGTCATCATTAACACTAGCCGATACAGCTGCGATATTTTCTTCACTTCGCACTCTACGTAAACGTGTTGGTGGTTTAATGTCCAAAAATGTAAATTTGGTGCGAAATTTAGTCACAATAGTCCGAATAGCCCGTGGGTCGATTAAACTGACCATAAAATGGAAGAAGTACGCGATGAACTTTCTTAACAGAAAACGCATTTTGATAATAAAATTCAATAATTTGCAAGCGTTGTTCGTTTGTAAGACGATTCATTGTTAAATTATAGACCAAACTGAAGATGTTTGACAGTGAAACAAAACACGAAACGTGCGTCAGATGTTTAAACCAGTGCTGCCAAAAAGATATTAGCTAAAAAATCACCCGATAGTATAAAAAAAAATAAAAGTAAACTAAAAAACTTATTTTTAAAATAAAAAACTTCAAAACTGCTCAATGCTTAGAAAAACTCCTAAATTCAGATAAATCTGCAAAATGATTATTAGTTTTGCCAAACATAAAGATTAATTTAAAACATTGTTTCTGTTGCAATATAAAAATGGTATACGTTTTTTTTTTAACATTTATTTATTGAATCTTAAACAAAAATTATTCAAATCTTCATTTTTAAGTTTCGGTCCTGCCAATGTCGAATTAAAATTCTCCCAATGAAATATTAAATTTTAATAATAATACTTAAAAGAAAATTCCTTAAAAACCCCAATTCGTAAATAAAATGTCTAGTTCCCATTTCCAAATAAAGTCCCCAGTTTGGGGATACATAGCCTGATTTGACAACTCTGCACTTTATAAAAACATTTAAAAAAAAATCGCTCACTTTTTCATGAATTTGTTTATTTAAAGAGCTTTTGTAAATAAAATTAATACTTTAGTTTGAAAAATACTATAAATTTATTTTCTTATATATATATTTTTTTGCTATACAACAAATGTTAGATAAAAAACACTATGTAGAATTGTTAATACAATGACAATATTAGATTTGTAATCAAATAAAAAAAATTCATTCAAGTATTTTATTCAAAAGAAGGTCGTTGGCGTTCTTTTATTTTTGTAAAATAATTTTGTAATCTGTTTTTTATTATACATTCCTTTTTTTTTTATAAATTAGAGCTGTTAGTTATTAAAATGATTTAAAGATTAAAAAAAAGCTGTTTAAATATCACGTACTTAACATAGAAGAAAATTTGTCCACCAATTCTGGTACGAAGAAATTAAGCTAAAATATTACAAAAAAAGTAAAACTAAAATATACGGCTATGCCAAATCTTATATACCCTTCACCATCGGAATGAAAATTAATATGTTTCCTAGCAAAATTCTTATACCCAGAAAAATACTTACTGCCGGAGTTTTTTTTGTATGGGACCTAGGTGAAATAATAGGTTGATTTCGCTGATTTTAATTTTACATACAGAGAATATTAAGCTTAAATTTATCGGAATGTCTTGTTTTTTATGGATCCTATTACACTAAAACACTTAAATCGAAACAACACTTGAATGAGTGCCAGGTAAAATAATGGGCCTATTTGGCTGATGATCAATATTAAATACTTTTTATCCTGCTGGAGCTCAATTGTGTGGGCGCTACTTTGCCGAAATTTCTCTCGGGGGGTTGTAGAGATCATTTAAATGATATTTCACCTTTTACATCTTTCGGGGAAAATCAGGTTAAAGTCAACCCTGGGATCCGCAAGGATTCAAATTTGAGCAATCAATGAACAACTGGTAATAGTTGAAGCGTACAAAGAGAAGCCGTCGAGAGGTATTGGAAGAATTAGCCTTTCTGCTTTACATTCGTACTACTATCACGGAGTTCTTTAGAACAGAGATATGGTGACAATTTACATTTGTGTCGATATTCTTTCCTAGAACATTAAAATCTATGCTGGGGCGATGAATACCTAGGATGCTCCAAATATCCATGACAGGGCTCTTTGGGGTCTTATGATTTCAAGGAGTCCGCAGTTGTACCTCAGTACTTAAATGTGCCTCGGGAGTCAGTAGTTCCCGGCCTAGCAAACCGGTCTGACTATTTGTAAGGTCTCCGCTAGTATGCTTTCTGAATCCCAAAAACTCTGAAAATGGTAATGTCCTTCTTTAAAGTAGTAATTTAGGAGTGGAGTGGGCACCTGCTGCGATGTTTAAATTACCTAAGGTTCTGTTTGTATCAGTACGGAAACTGCCTTGAATTAGATTGGCATTAAGCTTTAATGTGGTTTTTAACCAATTCTTTTCCGCAACTTTAGCCATTTTTGGTCTCCAAGTTTTGACAATCGGTATACCAAAAGGTTTTAGTGTTACACTCATCCGCACAAACGCATAACACACCCTGCACTATGGTGGTTTAAAATTTACCAAAGTCACATCTCCATTTAAGTAGTTTTGAGCAGGAGAGGAAAACATTCTACTCCCGACCACAATTCGAGCTAATTGTTTCTTTTTAAATTTGTGCTCTCCAGGTTATTTCTAAGGGCAGTATAAGCCCCCACCCAGTCTAAAATCGTTTTAAGACGAACAAATCTCATTTGGATTTAGATATCTAGATAAAATTCGGCACAACACCCAGAGAAAAAACATGTTTAAATATGGTCACCTCCAACAATACTATGTTTAAAGAAAATTTTAACCATACTATGTTTAATTTAACTATATAATTGTCAACGACAACCATATTATGGTAAAAATAGTCCTTCATCAAGAAGCCACAACCATAATATGGTTGCCGCTGAACACATTATGGTTAATAATAACTAAAATATGTTTAACACTTATAATAGCATGATTGGTTTTTAACCATAGCATGTTGCCCTTAAAAAAGAGGAAAATACTATAATGAATTTAAAAACAAATTATTGTTATATTTAACCATAACATGTTTAGATGCAACCATAATATGGTTTCTTGATAGGGAACTAATTTAACCAAAATATGGTTGTCGGTGACAAAAATATGGTTTAATTTAGCATAATATGGTCTAAATTTTCTTTAAGCATAGTATTGTTGGAGGTGACCATATTTTAACATGTTTTTTCTCTGCGTGAAATAACTCTTATATGCAGGAAAGAAATTGAAATTGATTTCAATTAAAAAGTTTATTAACTTTCCACAAGTAAACAATTTAATAGTATCAATTATATATTTTTTGATATTATTAACATTGTCAGCAGTGGATATAAGTAATCGTTTAATTCACCTGATAAAATTTTTAATTAAAACTGATTTCATTTTTGATTAATGGTTTAATTGGAAAATTATCTACAATATTCTCTGTGTAAGAATCTAAAACTCATAACATAATTTTGTTTTGCCGGGTCCATGATTACCCATGGGACCCAGATGTGGTAGCCTCTCAAAAATTTTATGTATATGGTGTGGTGTAGGGTATCAAATGGTCGGGCTTGGCCGACTATACTTTCTTACTTATTAAAAATTATTGTATTTTTTGTAATTTTGTTACAAAACTCTTTCGAACCGTTTTTCTCTTTAAACTGTATAAAAAGTTTCTAACAAAATTGGTTTTTTAAACAATTTTAAAATAAATAAAATTTTCAACAATTTTCTGCGGAAGGACTTTTATTAAATTTTGAACTGTTTTCTGTGTAGAAAATTGTTTGACCAATTTCAAAATTTCTATATAGATAACCAAGGACCGGATTTTTATGCAAATGCATATTTATTCTCGCCAGTCGGAGATTACCATATACAAAATATCTTTGTGAATCAAGAAATTTGAAGTAAAATGGCATCGATTTGTTAGTGCATATTTTGCTTTAAATGCATATATTGCTGATATTGCATATTTTTGTTGCATATTTTTAAAAAACTTGTTTAAATTTCTTTATTTTGCCTTGCACCCTTCCTCAGAGGGATAAAAGACAACTTCGATGATTTTTATTTATTGGTTTCTTATGGGAAAAATATTTTGTAAAACATCTTCGAGTGTTGCCGCATATAAAAAGATTTATCCAAATTAATGTCTTCCTCTTCAGCCTTTAACAACCAGATGGGGACGTGGTTGAAAGCAATTATTTGCCAATTCAAAGATCAGGTAAAAGGATTCAGTAATGGTGAATTTAAGTTAATTGATATTGCCATAAATAAGATCTATTTTGTGGACGGTAAGTTAAGTTAACAATTTCGTAGCCAGCTTGATAAAGTTAATGATTTAAATTTATTGCTTCAAATACTTAACTGCTTGCATATTTAATTTAAATTGTTTTCAAAAACAGCATAGTGAAAATGAATTAACCACAGAGGAACTATCAACATTTAATCATACACCTATCACTTTCGTTTTATTTTGTTTTGGAAAACAGGCAAGGCAGTAAACTTTTATTTTGACAGTTTCAAAAAATTTTACAAAAAGTTTTCTTAATTGATTAATGATTTGACACTTATGATAAACATGTATTCGCACAGTTGCTCAAGCCAGCTTATGCATATTATAGTTGGGCCTTTACAAGTGACTTTATTTACATGATTGTGTTACTGTTTCTTTATGTATATATTTGTGTTTTACTTTATTTTAACTTCTACTTTTGTGGTTTTTGTGCCTTTGTTACGTTTATGAGACTGAATTTTAACGTTCTTCATGCTATTTTTCTTTTTATACCCTTCACCACAGGTGGAAAAGGGTATATATAAGTTTGTCATTCCGTTTGTAATTTCTACAATATTGATCTAAGACCCTATAAAGTATATATATTATGGGTCCTAATGAGGAGAGCAGTTGATTTAACGATATACGTCCGTCCGTCCGTCTGTCCGTCTTACGTTTGATATGTGTTTTCCGGAGACTCCAGACATGATAGCGACTACGTTGTTTTACACTTATGTCACTTTTTTCTGCATATCTGGAGAACGGCAAGAGCCAAAGCTTTAAAATTAGGTGCAAACATTTAGGTTATAAATACACACGATCCTACAACATGTGGGCGGGATTGGAGAAGTAGGCGTGGTACCTCTCATACAAAAAGTATTAAAAATTGTATAAAAACCTGAATTTTTTGACTGTAATATGACCTATGGTTACGCCTTATATATCAGAAGTTCGGAAATTTTTAATAGAAAATATTTTCTGAAAAACTCGGGAAAATCGGTTCAGATTTAAATATTAATTTTTTTTGGAAAAATACCCATTTTCAGGAACCATAGATCTTCCCGAGTCCACGTTTTATAGCCGAAATAACTGGCAAATTTCTTTTTTAACACGCCGGTATATAACTCTGTCAAATCGGTTAAGAAATAGCAGAGTTATGACCAGAATACTGAAATCCCAAAAAGATTGTTTTTTATACCCTTCACCGAAGGTCCTACACCCTATAAAGTATATATATTCTGGGTCCTTATGCAAAGCGAAGTTCAAATCCGGTTGTCGTCTCTTCTTCCTATCCCCTTTTTATCACTAATAAAAAAAATTTAAGGTAATTTTAACTGCATATTTTTTTAAATTTTTAGCGCATATATTTCTATTTTAAGTGCACTTTTTATGCGCATAAAACAAGATTTTAATTGCATAAAAGTCCGGGCCCTGTAGATAACAATTCAATTACATTAAAAATATTTTTGCCATTTTCTTTTAAAAAATTTCACTTAATTCTACCTCATTTTAACGTCGAGTGTTCTTCTTATAACATTTCATTACTCAATTGTTTGTTTATGAATTGATATTTTCAGCATTTCCTTAAATAGTTACAAACAAAATTTAGTTTGTAGCCATAATTATGTATTTGTTTAGTTGTTTGCTCATTGTGTATTAAGTTAAATTGAATATTGACAAATAAATATTAGTTTGTATTTTACTTTATACCGACTTGTTTTACGATCTAATATAAATTTGATATGCTTGTCTATATAAATAACAAAAAAAAAAAAAAAAAAACTGAGTGGAAGGAAAATTTTTAAAAATAGTTTACATTGAAACATCAATGTCCATTTTCTCATTAGGCGATTATCTTTTTTCCCAACGAAAAAATGCACATTAAAGAAATTTGGTTTTCTCAATGTCTTATTTGCTTCGAATTTATCGCAAAGCTAAGCGGCACTTATCTGCCAATTATTTATTTTCCTTTTATTTGCCGTACAGATAAATTTAGTCAGCTGACTCCCAACTTTTACATGTTTTTGATTGGCGTTGCCAGCTGAAAACAATGTTTTTTGTCGGTATATTGAGAAACCCAACTCGGATTTTTCCGGCGAAATGTGATTTTTTTGTATTATTTCATCAAAGACCAACATTTTAAGCAAAACTGAGCTTTTCCGACAAAATTTTGTATACAAACTTGGTAGTGGCGGCACAAATCTGCTTTCAGATTAACTAAACCTAGTTTGACTGAGATCTCAAAAACCCAGCCTAAGTAACAGACAGTTAGTCGATACATTGAGAAAATGGCCATAAGACTAAAAAAGCAGGGATAAAATGGCCCTCAGAACCGTTTTAAATTCCTGTTAAAATAAAGAATATAATAATTATTTTTTGAAGATTTCTTATTTATCGCTTTAGAAAAATAAGAAAGCCGTTTTTTTTTTAAATTATATTTATAAGAAATTTAGTAATTTTTATTAAAATTTTTAACAAATTTACAAGATTTTGTTTGTCGTGCTTTATTCCCAATTTTTATTCTTGATAAAAACACTGCAATTTATTGTTGATGGAATAAGCTATTCCTTTTTAATGAAATACAAGAAAAGAGTTTTGAAAAGTGTTTTGAAGGTTTTAAAATGAAATGCAGATTTTGTAGATTTTTCATTAAAAAATAATCCAATTTTGCCGATTTTGCCTTTAAAAGTTCTGGCAACACTGGGCATAAGTTTAAAGTAGGGGGTACACTATGTCGATCATAAGTGACAGTTTTGCTCAAATGTTCGCTTGCTCGATAGTTTTTTTTTTTTAAATTTCTTTCATTAATGCAATCTATCTTTTTTGATATTAAACATTAGATTTGAGTTACATACACATATATATTTTTTAAATGGCTATGATCCAGTGATCATACCATAATGTTAAGAAGGTTTTGCTGTGGTTATGTAAAGAGTTGTGTATCTCCATTTTAAAAGAAAATAGTTTTCATCGCATTAAGTCTTGAGGAGCCCTGCGCCTTAATCTTACAAATGTTGTGTTATTTCTCATGAGGTTTGATGCAAACGGGCTTGGATGTTGTTCAATACTATTTTTATAGGATGCCAGCTGAGTTTTTATTTCGTCTTTAGTGGTAGGTATTTTGAGATCTTTGTTTAGTTGATTATTTGTTACATACCATGGTGCGTCAACAATTCTTCGAATAGATTTTGATTGATAACGTTGGAGAATTTCAATGTTCGAGGTAGAGGCGGTGCACAGTGCTTTGTCCCCATATAACGAAGGGACATAAATAGAAGGAGTTGTCAGAAATTTTTGAAATTTGGTACACAAGCATAGAATAGCTTAGTTAAGAAAAATGTGTCCTGAAATGGAAAAATGTAATTTTAGCTTCAATAATGCCCACAAAACTACAAAAAATGGTCATACTAATACACACACAACTAGCAACGTATGTGCAAATTTTCACTTAAATCTGAACAAGGACTCAAGGTCCTGCCATATATCCTTTTTCTTAAAAATGTTATAACACTTTCAAAAATTATCCGATCGTAATAAAATTTGGTATGATATTGATATTGAAATTGATATTTGTTAGATATATATGTGTGCCAAATTTTGGTAGAATCGGATTATAAATGTGAAAAATACAAAAACATCATTTAATGAAAAATGAGTGAAAAACGCTTAAAATGCTCGTGCAAAAATAACAAGTAAGAAAGTATAATCGGTCAAGCCCGACCATGTGATATCCTATAGCATAGTATTTAAAAACAAAGTTCCTAGATTGTAATCTATTTGGGACCCATGGGCAATCATGGACCCACCAGAACAAAATTATGTTATGAGGTTAAGATTCGTTTCAAAGTTCTTTCTGCCGAATATTATTTAGATATCTTCATCTTCATATATGGGTTTTTTGGATGAGGGTTTATATGTAACCTATGGCTTATATTGGTATGTTACTACATATATTTTTAAGGAAGTTGGCATTAAAAGCTATTTTCGGGAGAATGATTTGTATGGGAGCTATGTTCAAAAATAGAAAGATTCCAATAAAATTTGATAAGCTGATTTTGATTGCAATAAAATTGATTAGAGATGTGCACGTTCATTTTTTGAACCACGCGCCCTCACTTTTACTCGTTTGTAAAAGTAAGTATTTATTAAATATATAAATTGATTTAACATTTTAATAGAAAATTTTTATTTTCTTTTAAATTGAAAACCCTGTATGCAATATTTTCGAACACTCCACAATAGAATTGCTCTTACTACAAACAAAGGCTGTTACCAAAAAAAAACTTCTGTCACGTAACCATCTTCAATTTAAATAAAAAATAACGGCACTAAGTCACATTTTGAAAATATTCTTTATACGATGAAAAACCAACGTCATCTGGGAATTTAGCGCCATCTTGTGTCGACAAAAAGAAACAGACACAACTGTTATACTAATTTTTTTTAATTTATCTTGTCAATTTTTCTAATTCAATAGTATATATATTTGGATTGTTTTCTTATTATGTTCCTAGTTTATTTTTTTTTAACTAATTCAATCTATGAAAGTTTAAGCAAAAATCACGAAAATAGCATTTTTTTTAAATAAATTTTTTTTAAGTTGTGGTAAAATTTTTTAAATTTTTTTTTTTGTAGTTATTAGAAAACAGTCTAAATATTCGAAATCAGAAAAAAACCCATAGACCATATTTTTCTTTTTTTTTTAATATTCCATCAAAATTAGAAAATTTTTAGAGCTTAAGTAAATAATAAGCATTTTTCAAACCATTAAAAAATATGTATAGGAGCATAATTCCAGTAAAAGTTTTTTATAAATGGTTTAGAATATAGTTAGCTGTTACAGAAAAAAATTTGAATCTCGTAATCCAAAAAATTAATTTTTTACAATTATTTTCTTGAAACAATAAAAAACCAAGGGCATTTGTGATTTCAGCGCCCTCTTATGCCGTAGAATGCAGACAAACACAAACAATTTTTTATACATATTTTGATTTTTGTTGTTTTTTATTGAATGGTATAAGTTTGAATTAATATTTCACAGTATTTGTAGTTAATTGTCTATTAAACTCCTGAAAACTATCAAAATTTGATCAAAAATCATGAAAATAGCCATTTAAAAAAAGTTTTTTTTTTTAAGTTGTGGTAAAATTTTTTCAATTTTTTTTTTTGTAGTTATTAGAAAACAGTCTAAATATTCGAAATCAGAAAAAAACCCATAGACCATATTTTTCTTTTTTTTTTAATATTCCATCAAAGTTAGAAAATTTTTAGAGCTTAAGTAAATAATAAGCATTTTTCAAACCAATAAAAAAACACTTATGAGAAAATAAATCAATAAAATTTTTTTACAGTTAGTTCTAAATATAGTAAACTACTACAAAAAAAAATTTCAATCTCGTGCTTTAAAAAACAACAGTTTTACAACAGTTTTCCTAAAGCATGTAAAACTCAAGTAGTTGTTTGGCCATTTTTACTATAAATTCTCAAACTTTGGCGCCCTCTAGCGCCGCCAAAAAGAGTTAAATCTAAAAAATTCTTCAAAATTCATTTTAATTATTTTGTTATCTATCGATCTGTACATTTTTAAGCACAATATAAGACTTGTTTTTTTTTTTGATTTATGTCTATGGGCCAAAGCACTGTGCGGTGCCCCCCAACTGGATGCCATAGGTCCAAATAGGTTTCAGAATACATTTATATATTGTTAGCTTGTTTTCAATAGAGGGTCGGAAATCAATGAGAAAAGCTTTACGTTTAGTTTGAATGTGTTTTTTCCACGTTAACTTTTTATCTAGGTGTATACCAAGATATTTCGCCTCGTCCTTTTGGGGTATTTCAGTGTCATTTAATTTGATAGGAGGGCATGTTTGACGATTTAATGTAAATGTAACCTGCACAGATTTCGACTCGTTTGCTTTTATACGCCAAATTTTTAGCCATGATGATATATCATTTAGGCATTTTTGAAGAATTAATGATACGTTTTCGTGGTTTTTGTCTACAGCTAATGCAGCTGTATCATCTGCAAGAGTCCCAATGATGACACCTTCAGACTGGGGAAGGTCGAAAGTGTAAAGTAGGTAAAGTGTTAATGCTACCTTGGGGAACTCCTGCAGATATTGTATTTAAATCGCTTATATCACCTTCTTCTTTAACAAAAAATAAGCGTTTTTATAGGTAGGACTTAATAAATAAATAGAAATTTATAGGGATGATTTTCTTGAGTTTAAATAGTAAACCATCATGCCACACTTTATCGAAGGCTTGGGATATGTCTAGAAACACTGCTGTGCAGTACTGTTTTTTTTTCGCAAATGCTTCATGAATAGTTTCAACTAAACGATGAACTTGTTCTGTGGTTCCGTGTTGTTTTCGAAATCCAAATTGGTGTGTTGGTATAAGACTTTTCGATTCAATAATGGGTGTCAGTCGGTTAAGAAATAAAAACTCGAGAACCTTTGAAAAAAGGGGTAGCAAACTTATTGGTTTCTGTATCATTGTTATTTGTGCAACTTTCCATTGGATTGGTACGAAGCAGTGAGTTATGCAAGCATTGTATATCTGTATAGGTTAATAGTGTTATACCTTTTTCTGGCAGTTCTTTTAATGCCTTTGCTGTGACTAAATCATATCCTGGAGCTTTATTTATTTTTAATTTGCTGATAACGTTATAAACTTCAGATTTTGTAAATTTTTTTTATCGGTAAATCAAGTTGGTGGGTTTCATTTAAAAATTTTTTTATTTGATCGAGATCTTCATAATTTTTTTCTACCTTCTTTGGAGTAATCGATAGTGTGGCTGCTAATTTTTGTCAGTCAACCACAAATCATTTTTTAGTTGGCTGTTGATTGACGAAAGTTTTAACAGTCACTTGGGTTTGATAGTGTGTACCCCGCTCAAATCTCAGCTCACCAAATTGTTTTTTCTTCAGGTGATTTTATTTGGATGAGTTTATTTATAAAAAAAAAAAATCGTACAAAAATTTAATTAAAGCTATCACTTTAAAAACTTCACCTACAAAATAATGTGTTGAGTAATCAGAAAACAATAAAAGCACTTGTACTTACATATCTACTGTAAGAATGAATTTTACACGGGGTGTCCCAAAATGAACGCATTCACAAGTAAGTCATTAATTTTGTTAACTGCATACATTCACAAGTTTATAGAATCAGTTAAAAAAGACAGCAACTAAGTAAAGAGTGAAAGAAGCTATTTATTTTGAAAAACTTCGCTTACTTTTTCAAAATGTATAGCTTCTTTCGCTCATTATTTAGTTGCTTTATTTTATAACTATTCTTTCTGAATGAATTCAGGTAAATAAAAAATGACCTTCTTTCAAATGCGTTTATTTTGGGACATCCCTTGCAGCGTTGCCGTTTTTGTTACTTTTAACCAAAATTGCTTGCTTTTTTCCTATGTGTACTTTTGTACTTACTGGTTACTTTTTTTCAACACAAAAACAACAAATTTTTTGTTTTGGAAAAGAACTACCTACCCACTCCGCTTTTTTGAGCCTTACAATTGTGTGCGGTATTTGTGCATTTAAAAACAATACTTTTTTCATCTACTTAAATTTTTTTTTTTAAAGCTTAATCTTTAACAGACCATCAACTTAACCATATAAAGAATACACTTTGAAGTGTAGATGACCATTATCTGCTATTTTTAATGCTTCATAGGTCTAACTGAAACACTTTTCTAGATAAACGATAAGGTCAAAGGCCCTTCCGGTCACAACCTTTTTATAATGATTATATTTCCACCGGGCATAAAGCATCAATTAAAAAAAGATCTACCTACCGCATAGTGGGAATACAATCTTTAATGTTGAATTAGATTAGAAAACTCATTAGATGTCTATCTCACAAAGAAGTATGGAATACTATTTCTTCTTTAGATACAGAATTTTTAAAATGAAGTGCAAATAAAATAGTACTCTTAATACAAAATAATTTTGGTTACTTTATTTCTACATTTTGGTTATAAATTTTTTTTGGTCGTAGCAACGCTGATCCATTGTAAAATTCACAGTAGATATGTTAGTCGTATTAATACTTTTTTCTAATTACCTTACACATTATTTCGAAGGCAAAGTTTTTACTGGATACAAACTGTTTTTAAGATTTTTCGATTTCCCATTTTTCCCATGTTTTATAAAACTTTTTTATGTCGTTTTCTTTATAAAATACTAGCTGGCCCGGCAAACGTTGTTTTGCCACATAACTTATTTTTTTCAGATGTAGCAGTGTCTGCTAGCCAAATTTTAAGAAAAAAATTATAGGCTATAGTTCTTTCCAGATGTTACACTATTTGCCCAATTTCAAGAAAATTAATTGATTAGTTAAGTAGATAGAGGGAGGGGGAGCTTTTACCCCTCTTGTGCTATTTCAAGCCCTAAATAATAAAAACTATCGGCTATAGTTCTTTCCAACTGTAACACTATTTGCCTGCGAAATTTCAAAAAAATCGGTTGATTACTTACTAAGATATAGGGAGGGGGAGTTTTTACCCCTCATGCCCTATTTAACGCCCTGTCTTCTTTCCGATCTTGCAGTGTATATATGCCAAATTTTAAGAAAACCGGTTGGTTAGCTAGGAAGATAGAGGGAGGGGGAGCTTTTACCCCTCTTGCTCTATTTCACGCCCTAAATAATAAAAACTGTAGGCTATAGTTCTTTCCAACTGTAACACTATTTGCCTGAGAAATTTCAAAAAAATCGGTTGATTTGTTACGAAGATATAGGAAGGGGGAGCTTTTACCCCTCTTGGTCTATATAATGCCCTGTCCTCTTTCCGATGTTGCAGTGTATGCATGACAAATTTTAAGAAAACCGGTTGATTAATTAGGAAGATAGAGGAAGGGGGAGCTTTTACCCCTCTTTCTCTATTTCACGCCCTTAATAATAAAAACTATAGGCTATAGTTCTTTCCAACTGTAACACTATTTGCCTGCGAAATGCCAAAAAAATCGGTTGATTAGTTACGAGATATAGGGAGGGGGAGCTTTTAGCCCTCTTACATTATGCCACACCCTATTCCCTATTCTCATTCAAATGTTACATTGTCTGCATGCCAAATTTTAAGAAAGCCGGTTGATTAGTTTAGAAGATTGGGTAGTGGGAGCTTTTACCCCTATTGCAACATTTTGCGCCCACTTGCGATATAAAATATACTCTACGACCTATTTTCATACCTAACAAATACACATACAAAATTTCATAAAAATCGGTCAAGCCGTTTCGGAGGAGTTCAAAATGGAGGGCATTTTGTTGATATTTGTATGGGAATATAAATACATGTTTCGGAATGAATGCAGTGTTCACTAAAATGGCTATAACTCATGAACCAATACACATTTGAAGACCGTTGATACATAAAAACATTTCAGAGAACATCAATTACTAACATAATGCAACTTATTTTAATATATATAAAGGGTGGTTAAATTGTAAGGGCCGATGTTGAATGTGAACCACACCTAAACGCCAAGTTTTTTTCCAAATTTTATTTGACATTTCTCTATTTCAGACTTACTCAATTTGAACCATGGAGAGATACACAATCCAACAACGTGTTAAAGTTATCCAGACTTATTATGAAAATGGACGTTCAAATCAAAATGCATATCGTGCACTTCGTGATTCAGTGATAAGGCACATTTTCACCTCAGTGGATTCGTCAATAAGCAAAATTGCCGCATTTGGGCGAATGAGAATCCAAGAGTGATTGTCGAAAAACCAATGCTCCCACAAAGAGTGACTGTTTGGTGCGGTTTATGGGCTGGCGGCATCATCGGGCCGTATTTTTTCCAAAATGAGGCCGGTCAGGCAGTTACTGTGAATGGTGTTCGCTATCGTGAGATGATAACGAACTTTGTATGGCCCGAATTGGAAGATATGGATGTGGACGATATGTGGTTTCAGCATGACGGTGCCACTTGCCACACAGCTAACGAAACAATGGCTCTTTTGCGCAACAAATTCAATGGCCGTGTTACCTCACGTAATGGCGATGTCAATTGGCCGCCAAGATCATGTGATTTGACACCGTTGGACTTTTTTCTTTGGGGTTATTTGAAAGAAAAGGTGTACGTCGATAAGCCAGCAACAATTCAAGAGCTAAAGGATGAGATTATTCGGCACATTACCGGCATTGAACCTCCATTATGCCTCAGGGTCGTCGAAAATTTGGACCATCGGATGGAGGTGTGCCGCCGTGGTCGCGGCGCCCATTTGGCCGATATTTTGTTCCATACATAATTGAATAATACCAATATATCATAATAAAATAAAATTACAATAATTTCCTAAATAGTTTGTGTTTTATTCAAAATCAACATCGGCCCTTGAAATTTAACCACCCTTTATATAGATTGATTTTGAACAGTGGGGCAGAACAAAATTTGTTTAACATCCAACATAACTTTTTTTAACGAAAACGTTTAAACATATTATCGTTAATTAAACCAAATTATTGCCATCGGTAAACATATTATGTTTAAATTAGCCCTCCTTCAAGTAGCCACAATCATACTATGGTTTATAAAAAATAAGATCAAAGTATTTAACTTCATTGCGATCTCAGGCGTATTAAAACTATTTTCAAGAACGGGGGTTTTTTATTGGACTTTTGATAAATTATGGACTGATCGCCACAAAAGTGGAGAGGGTATTATGCATTTGTGCTGATGTGTGTAACGCCTTAAAATATTGGTCCAAGACCCACCTTAAAGTATACCGATCGACTCAAAATGACTTTCTGAGTCGAACTAACGATGTCCGTCCGTCCGGCAGGCTGGCTGGCTGGCTGTCTGTCTATGTAACCTTGTGCGCAAAGTACAGGTCGCAATTTTGGAGATAATTTGATCAAATTTGGGACATAGGTTCTTATTGGCACAAGGACCAAACCTATTGTAAATGGGTCAAATCGTAGCACCACGAGGGAAGATACGGGGAAATTTCTTCCTCTCAGAAACTATCAAAACCGATTTTAATGAAATTAAAAACATAGATAGATCCATATCTATAGGGACACATTAGCTATACAGTTTTTAAAAAATAGGACCGCAAGGGGAGGCAGGGGGCAATTTCTGCCTCTCACAAACCGATTTTCATGAAGTTTATAAACATAGGTAAATCCATATTTACATGGACACATAAGCATGATGTGTTTTTAAATACTGTGGTGTAGGGTATCATATGGTCGGGCTTGACCGACTATACTTTCTTACTTGTTTTTATTTTATATTACATTTAACCGAAATTAAGTGAAATTGAAATCGAGCGAGGTTTTAAGTTCAATTATTTACAAAATGATCGTAGTTTTTCTTGGTTCTAAGAGATGTTCTTGTAAAGCTTATTGATACTCAAAATTATTTAGATAAAATTGATTATTTTTATGAACTTTCAGTAGAGGGTCGTTTCAAAATTGGCTCGATTTTGAATCCACTACATTTCGATTTCTAGAAAACAAACATTATATTTTAATGTTCTATAATTTTTCTTTTTTTACATTGATTAAGAAGTGATCAAACAAAAAATTTTAGCAACGACCGCACCACGAACAGCTTGTCTGTGTATTGTGTATATGTTTTGTTTGTGTTAAATTATTTTGTTGGCTTTTTGTTTTTTTTTTCGTATGTGTATTTTGTGGAAAAAAAATTTCCAAATTTGTTTTTGTTTTAAATGTAAGTTGAACGGACGAGTTTTGCGCTCGTGTTCTATAAACCACACATAAGTTTGTCTTTCCGTGTGAAACTTTTTTTCATCACATAAAGAATATATATTCCTGGGTCCTTGAGTAATTCTAAGTCGATTTAGCCATGTCCGTCTGTCTGTCCGTCTGTTGAAAAAACGCTCACTTTCGAAAACCTCAAACGAAATGAACAAACTTGATGTCAAATTGCTTGTAGTTATCCCAGTCAGTTTGGGATTGAGATCCGGCAAAATCGGTTCAGTAGGACCAGAGCTATGAATCAAAATGTGGAACTACCACCCTAAAAAATTTATAATTTTTTACAAAAACTAACCTAAATGGTGCAATAATGCACGGAATGATATAAGATCTTGCAAAAATTCGTTCTATTCAACTGGAAATTACACTGTAAAAGTGAATGAAGATCGGCCCAAAATTTACTATTAAACCCATATAAGCCATACTCCCGGAAAACAGTGTATTTCGCCTAAAACCGTAAAAAATAAATTTGTATCCATATGGATACATACAATGTATCTGCACAGCTTTTTTCAATACAAAACTATTGATGCAAAAAGTTAAAATAAACCTTTTTGTTCATGTTGGATTGGTTTTTTTTTTTTAAACATGGTCATATATATGTATGTGTATATGTTATTTGTAAGATAAAAAAACCTTTTGTTCAAAAAAAATTATATATCGATACCTTCCCATAAGAATGTATTAAGCGACACTTTTTTCGAAAATGACTTTTTGATGTGGAACTATACTAGAAGTTAAGCGCCACATTTTGGCTTGGGTTTCGCTGCCCTATCATGGATGCAAAGGAAACTAGAGAAAAAATAAAATTGTATCAACCGTCAAGTTTTCTCATTGGAATAAAGTTGATCCCTGAAATTTGTATTATCCGCCAAAGAAATTATGCTAAGCCACATTTTTAAAAATGTAATTGTCGTAAGCAACAAAAGGTACACACAAAAATTTTGTTAGATGTCGCTTAGTTTAACCGAAATTGTCGCTTAGCACACTCATCCAACTAGAACTTAATCCATTTTTGTCGCTTATAACACTATAGATTATGATTGTCCTTGAGTTTTTTATTTTTTTCTATTCTTCAAAACTGCCAGTATCAAGCCCGAAACGAAAGGATTCATGAAGTCTGTTCAAAAGAAAGTTTATTCCTGAACGATACATACAAGAATACGAGGATATTATAAAAAATACATTTGGTGAGAAAGAAGACGAATTAGAAGAGACAGACGAAGAAGATGATTTGTCTGACAATCAAAATGATTATTAATAATCTAAAAAAGTTCCGTTTTGATCTCTAAGTGTAATTTTTGAATTTTTGTTTTGAAATAAAAGTTTTGTTACTTTTTATATAGATTTTATTTATTTTATTCTTTAACAGAAAAAATAAAAAAGAATTAAACGACACAATTTATTTCAAACCTTTATTTTTTGTGTCCATGTCACATGTCAATGTTTTAAACGCCATTTACCATTGTATCAAGTGCCAATGTGTTGACCACAAAAATGTACTAAGCGACAAAAACTTTTTATCTGACTAAAATTTTGGTTTTGCAATGATGTCAAGTTTTGTATTCTGAAAATCGCTTTCCAAATATGTTCCTTCCAATAAAATATACAAATAACCCAGTAAAAACTTCGCCTACAAAATAATGTGTTGAGTAATCAGAAAAACGTAAGAGCACTACTTACAATTCTACTGAAAGAACCAATGAATTTTACAAAATGAACGCATTCAAAAGGAAGTAATTATTTTTTTACTTAAATACATCCAGAAGAAAGTAGTTATAGAAGTTGTTATAGATGTAGCTATAGAACAAAGCTACAAATAATGAGTTAAGAAGCTATTCATTTTGACAAAGTAGGCCAAGTTTTTACTGGGAAATAACTAAATAAGACGTCTTTTTCGTTTCCTACACAATTTTAGAAATGTCGCTTAATACATACTTATGGGATGGTATCGATATTAAAAAACGTTTTTATAAAAATACTGTATTTTTCTCAATTTTGTAAAAATTTAAGAGTTTTTCATTAAAAATGATTCATAAGATCATAAAAAACAATAATATGTCGATATCTAACCAATTCTATGACTTGGAGATTGTCAGATGCCTCAAAAGTTGAGTGTATCCATTAGGATACAATACAGAGAAAGGGTTAATTAATAAGTAAGACCGATATATACCGGTGTTCAAGTTTTTGTAACGGTATACCGATAAAACTAAAATATCGTTACCGAAATTCGTTTCGTTTGTCAACCATGCTCTGAACCTAAGGAATAATTCGAACGTTTCCGAACCTTTAGAGTAGATAAACATTGTTTAACACTACAATACAAATCTTTAGTATTTTGATGAAAATGCTTCCCTGATCTTATTATTGTTAAAAAATTCTCAAAAAAAAAAAAACAATAATAACTTATCATGACATGGTTGTATTTTCACCAAGATACGTAAGAATTGTCTGATAGTGTAAAGTACCCTTTAACAGCTACTACTGCTTCTTAAGTGTAGGGTATTAAACCCAAATGTTTATATTATTTTCAAAAAACATATGTATGTACTTGTTTACAAAAAAACAAGTATTTAACAACCACATGTTGATAAAAAATTTTATTTAATATTTTAATTTTTTTTTTATATTTTAAACATCTAAAACGCACAACTCCGCTCGATAATCAAAAACAAAAAAAAAGAGAAAATGTCTTAAGCGAGGAAAAGCACGTGTTTTGAAAAATCGAATACTCCAATTGGAAAAAGTGTAGCAAAAAAGAAAATTTTTACTTGGTTAACTTACCTTCATCAAATCTACGATTTTTAACCATATTGGTCTTTGGTTGGTGGGTTTGTTTTGTTGTCATAGAAATTCTTTAAATTTTTGCTAATTTGTTTTTTCAAAATTATTTTTCGATTTTTTGTTTTGAAAAATACGACTTGGAAAATGTCTCTTTTATTTTTTTTTAATTTTATTTATTTTTATTTTCTTCTTATAATTTAAAACACATTCACTTTTTCTTTTCTGTATTCGAATTTTAAAAAAAAATTTATTTATAAAATTCTGTGAAGTTTTTTGTTTTATATTTTTTTTTTTTAATATAAAATTTTGTTAAAAATTAAAACGCACATCAAGCAGTAACAACAATTGGAATTTTTTTTAAAAATGATTTTGTTTCTTTTTTTACCAAAGAAATCAAATTTTATAGTTTTTTTGTTGTTTTATTTTTGTAGACTAGAGGACGATGCTACAACCGACTATCTCCGTTTATGCTTATCAACTAAATAACAACAATCCTAACTGCAATCTACTACTTAAAGTGTAACTAAAGTAGACAGACAATATTTATACTATAGATATTTTTTTTGTTTTTTTTTTTTAGTTTAAAACACTTTTCATACGTCTTACGCAAACACACTCAATTCACAAATGCACGTCGAACGCACTGAAATTTTCATCTACTTTATTTTTCCTTTAACTTTTCAACAGATACGACTTTGACAACAGCAAATTTTTAAGAATAACAACAATAAAAATAATAATAATGAATAAAAGCAACAAACAATAACAAAAGAAGTGACTCGTTCTAGGCGTTGCAACGACGACGACTACGACGATAATGAAAGTTCTCGTTGCAGAAACGTTCTTAGACCGACTGATTTGTTCAGAAGGCAGCTACAATGCTTTTATAAACGTTGATCTGTGATCCGTTTACGTCGCACCACTGACGGCTATCCCACCGGTTTGTTTTCTTTTCTATTTACTGCTTGTCGTACTCAAAGATAGCTGGCGTTTTTGTTTTGTTTGTTTGGTTTTTAGCTCTGGTTGGCTGGCTGGCTGGTGGACGAGCTGTCACACGCTCTTTCTCACACGATTTCTTTGTACGTTTTTGTTGTTATTTCAAGTGATTTAGTTCGTTTAGTGAGTGAATGAGTGTTAAAGTGACTTGTTTCTTCTTTGGATTTCTGGTGCTGTCTTTTGTGCGTTTTTATTAAACAATTTGTTGTTGGTATTTTCACAAACACACCCACACATACACACGAAATTATCGCATGGATTGGTATCAGTAAAATACGTTTACTCAAAAGCGTAAGTGGGCAAACTTAGCGAAGAAGGTGGGCCGTTAAAGAAACGTTTTTTTTATATTCATGTTAGAATAAAACTAGAATCTACAAATATTCTTACTAAAGTAACTGGCTAATAAAGGGTGGTCCAATTATAATGTACGGTGTTAATTGTGAGTCACACCTTAACGTCAAGTTTTTTGCCCAACTGAATTTGACATTTCATTGTTTCAGTATTTAACAAATTTAACCATGGAAAATGGTACACAATTAAGCAACGCGTTAAGATTTGTGAAGCCTTTAACGATAATTGACGTTCAAGTCAAAATAAATTTCGTGCAGCTCGTGATTTGTTTGGTCAGCATAATCGACTAAATGTGTCCACAATTGTGCCCATATTTCAGCAAACCGGGTCTGTAGGAAATGTGAAAACACCTGTGCATGCTTGCTCAGTTGGCGGCGTCATCGGGCAGCATTTTCGAAAATAGATTGGCCAAACAGTTACTGTGAATGGTGTTCGCTATCGCGAGATGATAACGGACTTCTTGTAGCCATAAATTGAGGATATGAACCTGTACATTATGTGGCTCCAAACAGGAGTGTGCCACTTAATACACAGCCAAAGGAACAATCGCTCCTTTGCGTAAGAAATTCAATGGTCGTGTTATCACGTCGTGGCGATGCTAATTGACCGCCACGGTTATGTGATTTGACACCGTTGGTATTCTTTCTTTGCCAAGAACAATACAAGAGCTAAAGGATGAGACAATTAGGCACATTAATGACATTGAAATTCAATTATGTCTCAGAGCCATTGAAATATAGACCATCGGATATATACACCGAAGCCGTGGGGAGCATTTGGCCGATATTTTATTTTACACATAATTGTCATAAATTCTTCTAT
Organism: Pollenia angustigena; assembly: GCA_930367215.1. Lineage (NCBI taxonomy): Eukaryota > Metazoa > Arthropoda > Insecta > Diptera > Polleniidae > Pollenia > Pollenia angustigena. The sequence continues at coordinate 145,307,810 of OV884060.1, read as the reverse complement.
AATAATAAAAAATATCAAGATAATTCTCTGACATTTTTTTGTCTAATTTGGGTTATTCCATGTAAAATCGACCAAGAGTGGGACACGACCCCTTTCGATTTTAATGAAATTTGGTGAGAAGATTCCTTATATCTCATAAGGAGCATATATGTATGAATGAAAAAATTTTTTTAAAAATTTATGTCATATTCAAAATGTCATAATTTCGCCGAATAAGCCGAATGTGGTGAGTTTATTTCTTCAATATCTCGAAAACTACTTGACATACGAAGATGATTTCGATGTCATTTTAAAGAGAATACTTGGGGCTACAAATACAGTTTTTTTTCCGGAGTTTTTCGATTCCCGGGAAAGCGGGAAATTTTTTTGAATTTCCCGGGATCCCGCTCCATATAAATAATACACAGTAAATTTGTTTTTAAATAAAACAAACTTTTATAAAAAAAAACGTAAGGTAACTTGTTTACAAAATAAATAAAAGAAATCCTTAAATACTACAAAATTAAATGAAGATTAAAAGAGGAACTTGAATTATTATAACCTTACGGTTTTATATGTAAATTCCGTATTATTATTATCATACTCTAGATATAAGATAAAAAATTAAGATAAACATAACAATTTAATTCATAAAACAATAATTAAAACAAACACAAATTGAGGTACTCAAGATATGAGATCAAAAAGTTAATTCATAAAATAAATAAAATATTTTAAATAAATATATTAACATTTTTTAACGGCTTAAAAACTAACTTTCTGACACACTCAAAGCGCTTAGTAAGTCGTCAAAAAGTATATTGATTATTTTATTTACTAATTACCATGTTTCCGAAAAATTTCGTTAATTTTTTTACCGAGGTTGGATAAATAGTTAAAAGTGCACCGTTGTAGGAGGCTTTTGATTCACAATAAGAAGCGTTTTTTTTTTAAACAACGTCTATATCAGTCAAATGTATGTCAAGGTTCATGCAAAAAATAGCATCAACCTCTTACAAACCTTTTCATTTCATTAGGTCTATCTGTAATCTTTACGACAATGTGTTTTTCAAATTGTATGTTGTAGTATCTTACACGAGTTTCCAAATTTTTTTTATTTCGGTTTCCCCGCACTTCAAGGGTATATAAACCAACACAAATTGAAAAAAATTTGTGTTTATCACCTAATAAACATATCGCTCCTTCATTGCAATATAGTCATATCTCAAAAAATCAAAAATTGTAACTTATTTAAGCAAAGTGTTCCCTCATGCCTTCTCGTATTTTATCTCAAACTGAACCGAAGTTATAGCAAAATATATCTTTAAATCGGTACACTTTGAAAACTTTAATCGCATTTTGCCAAGTTCATTTGTTTTTGTAGATATGTTACAATAAAGGAGCTATATGTTTAGGTATCTGCTATTTTAAAGACTTGTCCATGGACAATTAAACTTTACTACCTGTATCTTATTTTGAATTAATGTTCTTTATTAACTTTTCACTTCACTAAATTCATTAATTATCAACTGTTGCACTGCCTATTCTGCTTTAAGTAGATTTATTGCATCAGGCGACATTGATTTACGTATGTACTCACTTCTTGTAATTGATCTAATCGACAACCCATCCACAGATGCTTATTTTAAGAGAATAGAAAACTAAATTTCAAAGTATAAATAGCTGTTTTCTTAAACTATGAGGAATTTTTTATTTCCCGGGATCCCGCATGAAAAATCCCGGGAAAGCGGGAAATATAATTATTGAATTCCCGGGAAAAAACCCTACAAACTTTGAAAAACCATATATTGAAAAAAATATTTTTTTTGAAAAATGTAATATCTGCAAAATATTAAATCTTAAAAACGGACTAAGTCCTAACCTATTTTTTATTTGTCTGATTTTTTTTATATATTACCTCAAACCAGTGTTCGAAAATAAACACTAACATCCAGTCCCACGATGTCACACGTTAACGTTCGCAAAGAAAATAACATTTAAAACAAAAACAAAATTTAGAAATTGTTTTTGTTTTAAATGTAATTTTCTATGCGAACGTTAACGTGTGACATCGTGGGAATGGCTGTAAATATCGTTTCTTAATGTTCGGCCCGGTAGATTTGTGGAAAACACAAACGGTAATAGCGTTTGTGTAGAAAATCATTAAAAAAATAACGTTTCCCTGTTAGTCATCTTTCGAACACAAAAATATTACTGTTTTTATCAAACTCAACAAAAGATATGAACATTTAATTCCGTTCGGTTTTTTTTTGAAAATCCACAAACTTCAATGTGTTGGGTTCGGCTCATTAATGTTCGTCCCTTTTGGCTGGTAAAAAAAAAACCAAACATTTTTAACAAAAACAAAATACACACACGAAAAGAACATTATAGAACATTAAAATATAATGTTTGTCTACAGTACAATTGTTCTGTTTTTTAACGAAGAACCGAAAATTATATATGTAATGCTCGGTTCTTTCTTGAAAATAGTTACGAATGGTATTAAGGGTTGTGCATGTCTACACAATCACTAAAAAAATAGTTATCGTTCCTGGGTGTGTGAGCCGAACGTTAAATAATGTACTGTTTATTTTCGAACACTGCCTCAAACTGTTCTTTAAAAATCCTGAAACTTTGAAGGAGGTGTTTTTTTTTTCTTTTTTTTAGATATGATTTTTTTTCTTTCGCAATCTTTAAAAAAATAATCTTAAAATAGAATTTTAATATTGGTACTTTGAGCAATAAGTACACCGTGCTATTTGAAAACAACAGACAAGCCAGGCACCTGCCGTTTTAACTTAATTAGGGCGCGCTGAATCCAGTGGTGCTAACCGTTTTTATGTCAAAATTACACTTGAAATAAAGCAAAATTACCCTATTTAAATGAAATTATACCTGCTATAAAATTGATTTTTTATTTAATAAACAGACATTTATAAAATAGCAAAAACACAACAAACTCATTAAAAGAAGATCAATATTAGTCAAGCTGTTAAGAGTTTCACTTCCACATTTGGTTGCATGCTCATTGCCATTCCTTTATAACGGGTGTTTTTTTAGCCCCATAGAGCTTATGAAAGGTTAGCCGTCAAATGTACTGTCATACTGCTTTCACTTTTTGCTCAGGCACATCATCATTAATAGATTCATGCTTGAACAACGCCAGCAAATTATCCAATTTACCTTTTAAATCATCCATCGATTTTCGCAACTTATAGGCGACTTCAAGATTAAACTGAAGGAACTTGATTTAGAAAAAATAAATTGTCAATTAGACTTCAAGGCCATGCGATGTGACACCTCTTGATTTTTTTTTCTTTTTTCGTAGGTCTGTGAAGTCACTGTGAAGGTCTGTGAAGTGCTCATAAACCAGAAACAATTGACGTCTTGGGGGTCAACAATGTTCATTTTATTCGTCAAATGCAGCCAGCAATGCTCGAAAAAGTGAAACAAAATTGGATGTCTGCAATGCGTTTCGTCAAGGACAGGCGCGGTGCATATTTGCTTGAAATCAGTTGTGTATCAATCTGCGATTAAAATTATTTTTTTTTGTGTCTTAAGTTATATGTTCTTAAAAAATACCCTGTATACCTTATTTAGTAAACAAAATGCCTGTTGGGTGTTTTACAACTGCCCCTTTCGTAAATCAGTTTTACAACTGTTAAGGGCGTTTAATATTCTTCAAACTAAAGCATTTGAAAGTTCCCAGACACAAACAAAATTAGTTATATGTTGGAATATTGGAAACATTTTTCCCCCAGGCTAGTTTTTAGTTTGAATAACTTTTTTCAATAGACTTCAGGTTCTAAATCACTTTGATAAGCATCTTTATCCAAATCTAAGGGTTCATCTTGCGACATTCATTACCAAACTTTTGAAAATATATTTTTGATGATTGAAGTCTTTTCTTAAAAAGAAACCGAGACTTTTGTTCAGAAGACTGTGCATTTTTTAGCAACAATATTTAAAAGAAATAAATGTCATCACTGAAATCGAGATTTTATTTGGGTATCTGAAGTAAGAATTTCAAATAACACCTGAATTACACCTAAGAGAAATTACCCACGCTCTACCCACTACAGTAAAAATTATACCAAATTCGGGTAATTACCCACAAAGTGGAAACACTGTTTCGAGATATACCGTAATTTTGAAAGGAGGTTGCACTGCATATATTCGCGTAACTAAAAAACGGTTGATATTTTTGAAATTACTTAAAAAACCGAAATTCCGCAATAAAAGTGGGGTTGGTCATACATTTGAACCCATCTAGGAGCATCCTACTTTATATTCTACACCCAATTCCAATACAGTACACTGCACCCGTTCTTCAGGTCTCGCTGCTACAACAACAACAATACACTGTACATATGTAGAGCCGCAGGACAAAACGTACTTTCATGGTCATTTATTTTTTTTTTTTTTTTTGTATTACTAAGGTTTATTTATTTCGCCTCCTTAAAAAAACGGCACGAACCTTTGACATGGTAACAAGTTTTTCACTTACCAATAGATGCATCGAACGCAAATATTATAAAAGTATCAAAAAACCAATTTGTCAAAACATGCGAAAAAGTCCGTTTTGTTTTGCAGTTCCTCATATGCAAAATTGAATAAAATGGTTAAGTTAAAGAAAATAGAGTTTTTATGAATAAACAAAAAAGATAAACTCACTGTTTGTTGTTGGAGTTTTGTTCAAGCTTTGATATTGTTACAAGAAAGACTTTGGTCCGGTTCACAACTTACCATAGCTAAAAGTAGACTTTAACCGGCCTTATAAAAAGAGTTCCGTTATTAAAACTGTACTTAAACCTAAAGTGAGCGATAAAGTAAATTAGGGTTCATCATACCTGGTAGGTTAAAGTAAAGTTGTAATAATGGAACTCTCTTTATACGGCCGATAAAATTCTACCTTTAGCTATCGGTAAGTGGTGAAATCGGGCCTTTGAGTTTTTATAATTCTTATTCGCTTTAGGGTTTTATTTGTTTAATAATTTTGGCTTTTCTAAAATTTTTGGAAAAAGGTTTCCTGATAATCTGGCCTAAGCAAACAGTGAAATGCGCATAGAAACTAGCTTTTTCTCAACAATATATTTTAGTGCATTTATCAAAAATATTTTAGTGTATTTATTGAAAATAAAAATTTTGTATTGAGTAAAGTTATGTAAAATTTTTTCAATATTTATGCTCAAACTTTTCCTAAACAAAATTCTATTATTGGTACAAAGGTTGGCCAATACATATTCTTAACTGACACACAGAGAGTAACAAAACGGTCTGCACACAAAGAGCATAAAACTATTAATGGATTATTTACATGTTGCTAATACTAAATTGGCTCTTCGATTTTAAGCAAAAGCCGGCAATAAAAACTCTTTTTCTGAATAAAAACAATTTTTGTTTAAAAAAAATCAACAGAGAATACGTAAATTTTATAGAGAGCTAAATCAAGCAAGTAAACGCAGTTTTGAAGAATCATTTATTTAAAACGAGTTAAAAGTTTATATTCATCTGTTGCAATAATTTGTCCTTTGCACCTTCCAATAAATATAAATAATTCATTTACACCTTCCTCAAAATAATTAATATGTAGTATCCCACTGTTCCATTTGATATTTAATGAGATTAATAGAATTCTCATTCTTTTTAGCTACATATTTACTCTTTAAGTAGAGGGCTGACTATGTGCTCTGTTTTTGTTCCCACCACTAAAGAGACAGAAGGGTGGGGTGTATTAATTTTGTCATTCCATTTGTCACACATAGAAATTATTATCAGAGATCCGATAAAGTATATAAACTTTGGATCCTTGTAAAATTCTAAAACAATCTAGCCAGAAAACTTAGGAAGATAAAATAATTGCTCAATTATTTCTAGACTAAAGAATAGTTTGGTGTTGAAAATGGGCCAAAGCGGTCTATTACCTAGCCCCTGTACAAATGTACCCCGGGTTAAGAATTTTTGCATGCTAACGGCCATACAAAAATAGATAAAGCAAGGAAGTTAAGCAAAAATACTTATTTTATACAAAGATTGCTTGGAAGCATAACCAATTCAATCTATTATTTCACTTAGCTTCCATACAAACTTCGTCCCAGAATGTTGTTTCTTTCACATTTTAGGCCTCACACAACGATCTAAAACATATCCTGTACTGAAAATAGACCGATTTATTTCAACAAATGGCGGGGGTATCATAGATTCGGCACGCCCGAGCTTATCCTTCTTACTTGTTAGTATTTGTGTTGTTTTGTTGTTTTTCTAACAAAGCTGTTGTTTTGATGTACTCATCTAATAATTGTTGTTGTTTGTACTGTTTATATTGTAATTATTTGTTGTTAGTGTTTTTATTGTGTAGCTACATTGCACACTGGGAAATTCCGGCCAAAAATGATTTGTTTTTTTTCTTTATTTTAATAAAATTTTGATAACAGATTATAGCGAACACTTCAAAACATACAACTCATATCTTAATTTGGCTCTTGGATAACTATTTTACTATTAATACTGGAGCAAATAAGATAATTTTTTGTTCTTACAAATTTAAGGTTTTCAAAGTTGATTTTTCTACTTTGAAATAAAAGTAAGCTATGATTTTTCCTTTAAAGTATTCTTTGAAAATAAGCACGTTATGTTTAAACCGTATTAGTAATTTATCATTCCATGTGATAATTGTGGTTTTGTGCGCGTTATTTTTTTGGATAAGTGAAGTGATTGTGAGTTAGTTGAAAAATAAATAAAACCTAAAGCAAGCCAAATTTAAAGAGACCATAACAAAAAAGGTGGGGCCAGGGGAGGTTAAGTGATAATTATATCTATTACTGTTAAGTATCAAAAGTAAGTACAGTAGACGCTCGCTTATATGAACTAATTCAGACAGGGCCTGTTCACTAAATGGAAAAGTTGACACAATCGAGACAACATAAAATTAGTATTTCAAATAATTTTTAATATGTGTACATTAGGGAGATAACTTTTTAACAATTTTTTAAGATACCGAAATCGGCATAGCACAGTTTGATAGACCATAAAAACTATAAGGGAACATATATTTATTTTTTCGCTGAGGTCAGAAAAGTTCACGCACCAACCGCGATGAAGTTTTGAAAATTTTTAATTTTATTTTTGATTAAGAAAAATCAATAATATGTTTATTTAAAACAAAAAATAACTCAAGTATGAAATTTCATTAATATTTGGAGATGGTAAAAGATTTTTCCGCAAACTAAAACGTATCTTTAACCTTTTTTTTAACGAAAAAAAGTAAAAAATGAATAAAAAACACCGTATAAAATTATAAATAGTCAATATTGCATTGGTTTAGAAAAACCAACTGGTGCGTGAACTTTTTTGAGAAAAATTACAAAAGATTATAATTTTCGTGGTTACTAGGACAGGGTTGACCTCATAGTACTATGCCAAAAAATTGGTTATACCCCTAGTGTACATACATAATCTTTATTAAGTTTTTATTTTATATTAGTCTGTTAATAATAAATGTACATGAAAGTAGTCGGTTATATTGTTTTGCTTTAAGGGATTTTTTAATGTCTTTTCTCTGCATTTTCGCAATGCCAAATATCATTATCAGATGTATTATTTTCACTCCAAGCAATAACTATACAAACACCAACCATCTTATAAATTTTATTTTGCATTCGTATATACACATTTACTAGCTTATTTCGGGGAAGAACAGATTTATAATAAAGGGTGTTTCTTATAGAGTGACACAAGCTTAAATTATAATTGAACAAGGAAATATATTTTTAATTTCAATGAAACGGACTGTATTGGAAAGAAAATGTTATGAAATTTAAATATGGTTTCTGCCATGTGGCCGCCACGGCTGGCGTGTAGAAGGCGACAATTTTCAACAAATTTTCGCATTCTGACCATCATCGTTTTTGAAGACATATGGGCCAATGACTCCGCCAGCCCATAAAGCGCACCAAACAGTAATTTTCTGTGGATGTAATGGTGTTTCGACAAAAGGTTGTGGATTCTACTCACTCCAAATGCGACAATTCTGCTTATTTATGTACCCATGCAACCAGAAATGGCCTTCATCGGAAAGTAAAATTTTGAGTGGAAATTCAAAATCAATATCAATTTGTGCTTGAGCCCACTCGCCGAATTATTTTGATTAAAAATTTCAAATATTTACGCGTTGCTCGATAAGTCGATTCATAATGAAATTTCTAAGCAAGCTAACGGTGTTTTCTTTTCTGACAATAATGTTCCATATATGCTACTATTCGTGCGGGTTTTTGTTCCATTCTAAAAATATATGCAAAAATGTGAGAAGTTCTCGTTTTCCTTTCTAAACATGTTGCAACAATAAATGGCAAATTTGTTCCATTTCTTACCCGCAGTTATAACTGAGTGTGAGACAATACCCTGCGTAAAGTACTTTTTTATGCAAGCAAGTATTTTTTTATTAAGTATTTCTTGTGTTTTCGTACAATTTGCGTTATATTGTGAATTTAGTTGTATTATGATGGATATAAAAACTTTTTGTTTTTCGTTTGTTTTACTTTTATTTAATAATTATATTTTTTTTTTTTTGGCCATAATTTTTAACAACAACTGACATTAAATTTTGAAAATCAGTGCTGTTAACGCTTATTGGAATTGTAAGAAAATTTAATGTTGAAAATTGCTACAAGCGTGGTGAATATCGCTTTTGGTACAAACTTTGCATTCAATATTTAACACGCTAAATACACATTAGTGTTGAATGTAAAACGTAGCTATTATTTTGTTCCATTGTAATTTAGAAAAATGTATCACTTTGTAAGGGTTCGATTAACCTGATAAATATATTACACAACTATAATGTATCATTATTTTTTAGAAAAGAAAACACCATAAGCAAAAAGCAACTATCAGCTGTTAAATGAGTGCTCAAATAAAGCAGTGATGCCAACTCAAAGTTGTGATCCTCTAAAAAACAAGTTTTACAGTAAACAGTTACAAAAAAATCAACGGTTGCAAGTTGTTCACATCATAGAGACACGTTGTGTTCACTCTTTAGAACTTCATGTGTAAAAATTTTGTTGTTCACTATTTTAGATGTTCATATAATTGGGTAGTCATATAACCGAGCGTCTACTGTACTATACATTTTAGCTGCCACCACCTGCCACCCAAGCTACCAGATAATTTTTAGTGACTTCATATATTTTTTTAATGATTAGCGTGACTGACTGGGTGATCATCGGCCAGCCGAAACTACTTAAGCAAGACACTTGAAATTTTGCATGTAGACTCCACTCCCAATGTGTAAAATAAAAAATAGTAGTCTTTTGGAAATGAAATTCATAAGGGGTTAGAAATGGGTAAAATCAGTAACATTATATCTCGTGATGTTACAGAGGTAGACGTAAAATGTAAAAAACACCATTATTGAATCGAAAATTTAATTGTCATGTGTTTGGTACTTTTTTGAAATTTGCACATTTTGGGTATAAAAAAGAACAATAATAGAATATTTGTACTTTTTTGGTAAACAATTCATCTTCTTAAGTAATAAAAATAAAATTTAAATTGTGTTCTCTTCTCTTTAAAAGCTCGTATACAAATTTTGGTACCTCTTGGAATTTTGAATTTAACAATTAAATCATAAAATTTGTGTATTCCATACAAAAATAAAATTCACCAAATAAATCAATAATATATGTTAAATTAATAATAATTTTATATGACGCCATGTAAGACAGATATTTGTTATATACAGTTATGCAGTCGCAAGTACAGGGGAAGAAAAATGAATTGGTAATCATTGCAACCCACCTCAACCCCCACCCACCTTAAAAGGAAAAATATATACCATTTATATGGTCTTTCCAAAAGAAATTTTGCAAAATGGTATGTTTCAGTTGAAGGTTCCTTAACAATCCCCCCTCACCCATCCCACAGGAGCTCAAGTTGGATCCACGTCTGAGTTATGTAAAGATATATATACATATCGCTCATTTGCTGCAAGACCGGCATAACTCAAAAAATGAAATTTTGGAGTTAGAATTGCAGAATTGTTCGCTTTGTTTTTCTTTATATTGTGTATTAAATTCATCTTTATATCTTTTATACTTTCCCAGTTTGAAGAGAATGTGTCTTCTTTTTTTCTAAGTAGTTAGAGCAAATCAAAAACTTTAAATGCGTTTATCTCGCAATTGATTTTTTTGAGTTATGCCGGTCTTGCAGCAAATGAGCGATATGTTTATGTATATATGTAATCACATATTATATTATAACCATATATGATCATTAGAGCGACTAACCAAAAAAAAAAAAAATGCTCGATGTACCCTCCTAAAAATGAACCTTGGACTTTTTTAAGATGACATTTTAAATTTTTCGGCTCCAGCTTTGACCTCTCGTGAGCTGGACCAGTTTAAAAAAGGGTATATTTTTGTATGTTTTGTTAATTTGAGAATCTGTTTCCTTTCCAACTTATACAAATTGGGTATGGTAAGAAAGGCTTTTTTAAGGCACATCCACCTGTATATACAATTTGTCCAAGGACGATCATCCATGTCCTTTTTTTTAAGGATTTTCTGTAAAAAAACGGTTTTTGAATTTTTTGTTCGGGGTTGTTTGTAATAAAAGTGCCAAATTAACATATTTTAAACTTTAGTCGATTTAATTAAATACGTGTCTCAGCTTTTTTTGAAATTCGTTATCAGAAAGAAAAAAAGAAATGATCCACGACTTTTAGCGGCATATTTTTTTCGCAAATTAAAAAAAAATTCAAGTCGTGGATCATTTCTTTTTTTCCTTCTTAAGTCCTATTTTCATCCATACATGATCTAGAAACTAAATCCGCTATCATATTAGAATTACTACAAAATTGCATTTATATATATTCCAGAACATCGTGTAAAATGCATATAATTTGCAAAAATCTAAACTATTTACATACAAAGATGATATACTTGTCAAAAGATAAAATTTGATACCCATATTGCCCTATTTAAAACCAGCACGAATTTCAAAAAAAGCTGAGACACGTTGTTGGTTGGGCATGGTTACGGCAACAACACTATGTTTAATGTAACAATATATTGTTGTCGTACAGAAATAATAGGTATTTTTATTTAATATCAACAATATTATAGTTACTGTAAACATATCAATGTTTATCGCAATTATGAATTTGAGTATTGTTGACCGAAAAATAATTATTTTTCTAACAACTTAATTATGATAACTTTCTAAACTATTATATTTCTCACAACCATATCATGATATTTAATAGCCATAACATGATAACTTTCTATAAATTTATCATATTATGTTAAAGATGCAATCAAACTATTTTCACTCTAATCATATTATGTTAGCGCCATTTGTAAAATAATTTTGAAGCAGTTGTGTCGTTTTTTTATTTGTGAGCGGTTAAACAATTAAAAGATAAAATTCCATAACAAAAATAAGTTAAAAGAAATTAAAAAATTAGCGGAGTTCATTCAAGTATTAGTGATGTAATAGTGCAAATGCAAAATATTGTAGTTTTTTTGTAAAATCCAACAACAAAACACACAGAGATTTCGTTATATTTTATAAAAGTGCTACGATATTTCATCAACATCTTAAAATCGAAAAAATGGAAACACGCGGTTGCCCATGAAAACCACAGATTTTTCATTTGCTCTTTTGCAAGCCTTATATTGAACTCCGCTATTTTATTAACATTAAGAAAAATTGTAAAAAGCCACAAAATAAAAAATCTATGCAAAAATATTTTAATTTATTTTGTATTTTTATGACAGCTATGAAAGGTGCTGTATCATATTATGATTGCTTCTAAATTTATTAATAGTAACATGATGATAATATGATTACTTCTTAGCTTATTATGATTAACATGACAATAATATGATTAATTTCTTATCTTAGTATGATTAACAGAATAATAATATGATTAAGGGAAAAATATTATGATGTAATAGTACGAGTATGTTTAGTCATAATATGATTCAATAATAATCTTAATATGGTGACTACAACCATAATTCTTATCATAATATGTTGCTCTTATAATATGTTTACCACAACCATGTTTTTTCTTTGCGTGTAATTAAATCGACTAAAGCTTAAAATATGTTAATTTGGCACTTTTATTACAAACAACCCCGAACAAAAAATTCAAAAACCGTTTTTTTTTACAGAAAATCCTTAAAAAAAGGACATGGATGATCGTCCTTGGACAAATTGTATATACAGTTGGATGCGCCTTAAAAAAACCTCTCTTACCATACCCAATTTGTATAAGTTGGAAAGGAAACAGATTCTCAAATTAACAAAACATACAAAAATAAACCCTTTTTTAAACTGGTCCAGCTCACGAGAGGTCAAAGCTGGAGCCGAAATATTCAAAATGTAATCTTAAAAAAGTCCAAGTTTCATTTTAGGAGGGTACATCGAGAACGAATTTTGCTTCCATACAACTTGAGACGCTCTAATGATCAAATCTTCTTTTATTTGCTCAGGTAGCCAAAAAAAAAATGGGGACAGGAGATGAGATATATAGATATTCCACAAACTATTAATATAATCGCTACAAATTATCCTATTTTATTACACCTCCAAAGCCCTTTTTTAATTTTGCTCGATACTTTTAGGTCGTCAATGATTACCTGGCCAGCCCCTGTATGTACGTGTCCAAAATTACCTGGGGATCAAACATGCTATTCTTATGTTGCATACCAAATTTCAGCTATTTACGTAAAGAAATAAAAAAGTTATGGATTTTTGGCCGGAATTTCCCAGTGTGCATTGTTGCTACTGCTACCATTAACTAGTGTTTATTAGCAAAGTTGCCAAATAAGTGGATTTTAGAGATTAAAAGTTTTTCAGAATTTTTTTGTTCATTTAGTGTTTGTGAACTTTATTGCTCTTCGATAAAGACTACAGATAAAGTTATAAACAATATTTTGAAATGTCAAACATCATCATAAAATAGCACCAAATGAATTCAGTGTTTTGTTCCTCATTTCAAAAACTTCTTCAATTAAATATCACCTTAAAGTCAATTAAAAAAAATCTCTTTAATGCATATCCTTTATAGAATGTAGGCGCATCACAATGTAAAAAATTGGCAAACGTTTTTCTGTTTTCTGCCAGTCAGTTCAGATCTCCAATTGGTTGAATACCAGTTCACGATCTGATATTGCATAAGTAAGCCATCTGTTTTCGTCCAATTCTACGCATACCCTCACTTGATAATGGGACCAAAATATAAAGGGTAACGGATTTGATGGTATGGAGTAGTTTAATGCTCAGTGCTCAACTTTTAAATATTTCATTATTGGCTACAAAATCCGTCCATCGAAGAAATCTTCAGTATGTCCACATTTCTTAACTTTCAAGCTTATTCATGTAATCAGTTTTAAGGGTCCAAGACTCCATGGAATATGGCAGTGTTGACCGGAAGTAGCACATTAACATACGAATACGAAGTATTGGGCCAATATCTGGACATCACAATTCGCTATTGGATTTCCTTATCTGCCGTAAAATTTTCCTTTCTATTGGGTGTTTGTTAATAATAAGCTGTGTATGTGCATGTGGACCTTTCTTCCGCCTTATAATCATCATTTTGGTTTTTTTATATGTTGCTACGTTTTTAAATGTTGGTCATGAGCAAGGCGAATTCATACAGCTGACCGCAGCATGAGATAGAGTTATGCTAGCTATCCTTTTTTTTTGAAATATACTATGTATTTTATTTTTGCAAAAAGTTAGAGTGAATGTCAAAATTATTTGTTTAATATATAAAAAAGGGATTTTTTTGTTTATAAAATATAACCAATTGCTTTAGAGAGTTAAATCTTTTCCTCAATTGCAAATTTATTGTGGCTCCACTTATTCCTTACGTATTTTTAATTTATTGTATTAATAACATTTTTTGTTTTATAAAATTTAAATAAGTTCTTTTTTTAAGTTCTTAGATTTTTTTTCAATTTTAAATTTTTACTAATTTTTTCACAAAATGTAAACTAAGCTTGACATTCAGTATACACACAAAAAAAAAAAAAAATAAACAATAAACAGATGACTCGAAAATGTCACTTTTATGAATTCGCCTTGGTCATGAGTGTCTGGCGGTCAGAAAAAATGTCAGATATTAAAGTGGTGTCGTCCAGGGTTACCCTTGGAAATTTTTGAAAAGGGTCACAAAAAGGGTATTTTCCAGAAAAAGGGGTCAGAAAAAGGGTATTTCAATAAAAAAGGGTCAATTTTTTTATTAGCAGTATTTCCCATTTTAATGAACATAATAAGATCTAGTTTTTTTATAAGCAAACAAAAAAATAATATTTCTCGATTAAAGCGATTTTTTCCTGTAAGTGTCAGATTTTTTAAAGCTTTTACGATTTTTAATAAATATAAGACTTTGCTATCACACCGCTGTTACCAAATATATGGGAATTTTCGGTAATTTAGCAATTTTTACCTCTTGTTTTCATTCCTGTTAGGGCACTCTCAACACTGTCAATTAAAAAGAAGGCGAAAAGTTCAATACCTTTTGCCATTATTAAGGGCGAATTTTTTTGAATTAAACATGCTACTCTTTAAGAGAGCAAAACACCAAATTGCATTTTTTTAATAAATTTTTGTTTTGAAAAGAAACCACCGTAAAAAATAACAAATATTTATATGAGTTATGTTTGCTTTTAGGGAAATTGTACTTAACTATCAAAAATCAAGGAGAAGAAAGCATGGAATTGTAAGTTTATACTTTAAGTCTGCTCCATATCAAGCAATGCTTATTTCGAAAACATTTGCTAAGCACTTCTGTTCCGCAGTGTTGACAAAAAACAAAATGTGAGAGCTATTTCCATAAAAGGGTTAAAAAGTGTCACAAAATAGGTGATAATGATACAAAAGAATAATTTAAAAAAAGGGTCATAAAAGGTATCAACACCGTCGAAAAAGGGTCAAATTGATACTTTAGTATCACAACGGTAACGCTGGTGTCGTCTGCATAACGTGTATTGTTAACTTTTATACCCATTTCTACCTCATATAAAGTTTCGTCAAATATATTCCTTGCATACAAATTGAAGAGTAGTGGTGAAATGTATCCCGCATACTCCACTCAAGACAATTTTTTTTTATTAAATAGAAATTTTATGAAAACTTTATTACAAGAAAAAAAAAACTTTAATAACCTGATTTTCTTGATGGAGGACTAATTTAACCATAATATGGTTGCGGGTGATACAAATATGATTAAGTTGAACATAATATGTTTAAAATTTTCTTTAAATTATTTTGTTGGAGGTGAGCATATTTAAACATGTTTTTTCTCTGCGTGTATATGACTCAACTTTTATGTGATCTTTTCCTTGCTTTGGATTCATGGTAACTAAGGAAACCTTCCGTTCAAGTAGAATTCAATTCATAAAATAAGCTTTCTTGGAGTTTAAATCAGCAATAGCCTTTTCCATTCCTTTTATCTCAAATTTTAGTGGCACAGCAACCTTTCAACGAGAGGTAGCAACTCGATTGAAGTATCGTTTGTTATATAAAGGGGTTAATATGTTTTTCGGGTGTTCAGTAAACTTTTTACCTTTTTCAACATCATTTCATGCCCAACTCCCAATTAAATTTTGCAAGGAAGCAATCTTTTAAGGTTTTTAGTTGCTCCTTATAATGGGTTTCTTTGGAAGTTTCGGCTTTCTTTATAAAAGTGTTGTTCGTTTGGTTTACTTGTAGAAGAGGCTTACCAAGTCTATGCCGTCATTTTCAAAACCAAAACATTTATCTTTAGAGGCATTGGCGAAAAATTTTAAAAACAAAAGCATTCTTAAAACATTTGGCACAGATAAGTTTCATATAGTAAACAACTTGTTGAAGATCCTGACATGTTAGGAATTACAATATTACCAAAATATTTAATAGAACATAACACAGTACAACATATAAAATGTGCACTCCATTTGACTTCAGTTCCTGAAAGTACCAATCGAAACTTTAGATTTTTTCTGCCTAAGATCGACTTAGATTACATAGCATCATTAATAATTGCGTTAAAGTGAGTTTGTTTTACACTTTTTTGCATACGTACAATAATGCTAAAGAACGGAAAACAAAGCTCCAATCGTTTTACAAGATATAGCCGTCAGAAATATAAAGGGGTGTGCTGGAAATCGAAGACGTAAAACGCAAGAATTTGGAAGTTGTTTTTAATACACTTTCTTTTGGTACAGAAATTTTATTGAAAACCGACTTTTAAAGTTTTGCGTTTTACGTATTCGATTTTCGGCGCATCAGGTATCAGCTTTTTCTTTGAAAATATGCTCAAAATCAAGTTTCAGTCAAAATATAATAATGATGCTATAAAATCTAAATCTGAGCTAAGCTAGAAAAACCAAAACAAGTTTTTTTGCTAGTGTATAAATACTATCTGAAACCGGAATCAAAATGTAGTCCACATTTGATGACATTGAAAATGTTGCACTGTTTAATTGAGGCTATCAGCGCAGAAGTAGTGTAACCCACAATTTAATTTGGATATGTTTTTTGCACTGTTCTTTACAGTGCAATAGTCGAGTAAGCCAACTGTTTGTATCCAAAACAGATGGCGCTAGAAACATAGTTTTTGCACGGGCCGTTACAACCAAGTACTTTAGTGCAAGAGTAGTGTTAACTCCTCATTATCTCAAAATAACTAGTCTGAGGTTACACCACTTCTGCGCTGATAGCCTCAATTAGTGTTTGGTAATATTGTAAATTTATACACAAAAGTTTTAAATGAAGAGCAATGTTACGCCTTGATAATATCTGTTTGCTTTTCAAATCAAAAAATTTTAATTCTAAAGACACCATAATACTGAGTATTACGACATGTCAAAAACTGAAATAAATTGTATGTTAGAGTTAACACAATTTGTTCTGAAATGCCAAAAAATACATAAACCGATTACGAATAATTCGGTTAATCGGTCAAACAAAAAGTAACTCTTGTTCGAATAATTTTAAAATGCCGATTTTCGAATACGAATTAATCGATTAAATTATGTCGATTAATCGAACAATTTTTTTTTTTATTAAAACATAAATTATAATTAAAGACTTTTAAGAAATAATAGCTTAGAATTTGATTTATTCTCATACGTTTCTAGCGATTTTATACGAAATCTCAATGTTTCGTAAGCAAAAACCGTGTTGAGTATTCAAAGTATTTCACAAATGTATTTTATGCTCTTATTAAAGGCTAGATTACACTATTATACTTTGTATTAATACATGTCAAAATCTCAAGTAATATGACAAAGTGTGATAGTGTGAATGCAATGTGTCACGAAAATGACAAGTATTATGAAAAAATTTTGACATCCCATACGACTTCATCGTTTTTTGAAAAATTTCTAAACAATAATACTTTTCATTGGATCAGGGTTGCATTTTTTTCATGTGTGAGTGTTTATACTTTGTGTGATGGTGTGAACACAAACTGTCATGTTACATTAGATTTTTTGACAGTCGCAACAAAACTCATTAGATTTCTATCACACAAAGTATTATGGAATACGTAAGACTTGTGAGATAGTGTAATCTAGGCTTAAACAAGTCTTCGACCAACAATTGTAACAGCTGTTTTCTTTTTAAATCAAACAATTTTCAAGAAATGGGATCTTTCACTCTCGGGTAAAAAACTTAAAAAAAAGAAAAAAGCCAAAAAATACAGAATTGATTTATAGAAATCATATCATGAAAGTAGAAAATGCTGTTATTGTATTATACATACATATATATTATGTTAATTATATAAATCTTTGCCATTTGCGTAATGCTATGTTCACACTTGGGTTTTTAAACACGTTTGAGCAAAATGTTGATTAAGTTAATCAGAGCCGTTCACATTACATTTGAGATGATGAAGATGACAGTTGATTAAAAAACAAACACAACAAACAAATTTAAATTTTTTTAAAGTATTAAAAATGGATACAAATACTTTTACAAAGTTATCAGAAGATTATTTCAAACATATAAAGGATGGAATTGTGAAAATTTATGAATTATTTAAGGAAAAATAAAAACATTAAGAAGAGATCGTGGTCAGTTGTACATCTGAGGGATACGTTCATGGTGACCGATTGATGCGATGTGATTAATAAAGTGATGTAGTTGTAATCATGTCAATTTGAAGTGATTAACAAAGCACCTCAATATATGGTAAATAATCTCGATTTTGATGTGATTAGAGCTTTATCACGCTGGAGTGGCTTAAACGCGTAAGAACCCAAGTGTGAACATAGTATACATAACTGATACAATATTACCATTTAAAACGATGAAGTATAAGATAATCCAACGACATCAAAAAATGCTGAACTTGTTCCAATGAAAAAATACATAAAGACAAACAGCGGTTGTTGTATAGAAGGAATTGTACGCAGAAGTTTGGCTGAAGAGGAAAGGTCTGCAACCGCCTTTCGAAAATCCAAAGTTTTTTTTTTTTTTTTTTTTTTTTTTTTTTTTTTTTATTGTATACTTTTATTTACAATCTATTTTACAATATTTAGCAAATTTGATAAATGAAAAAAAATATCACATGTGTTATTAAACTACAATAAGTTTAATAAACTATATAAACATACGTTTGTTCAAAATATATAACAAGTTAAGTGTTGTTTTATTTTCTATACTGGAGATCTAATACATGAAACCTATTCAGTCTTCTAATTTCATTTGTTTCATCCAAAGTTGTATCGGATTATTAAAGAATTAAGGATTTTACGATTCCTTTAAGGAATACAACGATATGGAATTAAGATAACTTTTCATCCTTACTCCAAATACGCATCAAAAAAAGAAGAAGTCATGGTGGATTTGAGAAAAAACAAAGAAGAAAATGGAAGATTTTCCATAGTTGTAAATTAATGGACGAATGTATCTTATTTAAAATATGTAATTTTTTTTACAAATAATTTTTTTATTCGTTATTCTCATCGATTAATCGAATAATTTTTCAGATTTAATCGTTTGGTCGAACGAACAAAAACAATTATTTGAAAGCTGGAAGGCGAATAATTGACAACTCTAATAAATACATTTGACACTCGTAAAGTATGGCTCTTACAATTTTTTTAAATTTTTCTTAACGATAAGAAGAAAATTAGAGATGGAAGATTTAAATTTGGTTCACAGATTTTAACTATTATTAGTTTTTTCTTACAAACAAAGCAAAATGATAAAAAACTAAATACATTCGTAGGCAGACGAAAAATAAAACCACACTCGTATCAACTTTCCCACCTTTGATGAAAATAACACAATCAGTTGCTGCACGCATCAGAATAAAAATTATTAAAATCTGTTAAAATCACGCCAAAAATTAAAGTGCTCCTAAAACAAAAACAGAAATGTTTTTTATACTGAACAAAGAGTTTTCTTTTTGTTTGATAGTGTAGAAGAAAATGTAATGAAAAAGGGGTTCTGTTTGATGTTTTGATAGACCAAAAATCATTAGATTTCAAGAGAGCAAAAATCTAAAGATTTGTAGAATACTCTAAAAGGGACTTTAGTGGTGAGTATTAAGGATTCGGACGAGTTAAAGGCTAGCTTACACCATCACACAAGACTTACGTATTCCATAATACTTTGTGAGATAGAAATCTAATGAGTTTTGTTGCGACTGTCATAAAATCTAATTTAACATTATAGATTGTATTCACACTATCACACATGAACGTGCTTTTGTTAAATTGCAGCCCTGATCAAATGAAAAGATTTTATTGTTTAGAAAAATTTCAAAAAACGATGCAGTCGTATGCGATGTAAAATTTTTCTTCGGAATACTTGTCATTGTTATAACAAACTGCATTCACACAATCACATTTTTACATATTTCTTATGTTTTTGACATTAAAGCCCTTATGACACTACATTTTTATACCCTTCACCACAGGTGTAAAAGGGTATATATAAGTTTGTCATAACGTTTGTAATTTCCACAATATTGATTTTAGACCCCATAAAGTATATATATTCTGGGTCCATATGAGAAGAGAAGTTGATTTAACGATGTCCGTCTGTCCGTCTGACCGTCTGTCCGTCTGTCCGTCTTACGTTTGATATGTGTTTTCCGGATAATCCAAACATGATAGCGGCTAGGTTGTTTTACATTTATGTTACATATAGTCCACCATTTCTTGCTATTGAAAGCCAGATCGGTCCAAAAATGACGTAGATATGAGCAAAAAACCACGACTACCTCTAAATTTTTCCAAAAATCCCTTGTTGTTGTTGTATTTTTTTTATTTCTGTATATCTTGAGAACGGCAAGAGCCAAAGTTTCCAAATTAGGTACACACATTTAGGTTGCCAATACATACCATCCTACAAAATGTGGGCGGGATTGGAGAAGTGGGCGTGGTACCTCCCGTACAAAAAAAATTAAAAAGTTTATAAAAACCTAAATTTAAGAGCTGCCATATATCCTATGGATATGACTTATATATCAAAATATCGGAAATTTTTAGTAGAACATATTTTATAAAAAACTCGGAAAAATCGGTTCAAATACAAATAAGTTATGACCAAAATTAATTTTTTTTTTTAATACCCACTTTCGGGAACCGTAGATCTCCCCGAGTCCAAGCTTTATAACTAAAGTAAATGGTAAATTTCTTCTTCAACACGTCGGTATATAAATCTGCCAAATCGGTTAAAAAATGGCAGAGTTATAACCGAAATACTGAATCCACAAAATTACTCTTTTTTTATAATTAAATTTGTTAAAATATATATTTACAAGTTTATATAAATGTTTATATATAAATATAACTTAAGTAAATGGTAAAATTCTTCCTTAACACGTCGGTATATAAAACTATCAAATCGGTTAGACAATGGGTAATTTATGAGCAAAATACTCCAAAAATGGGCTAAAAAACATCAAAATTTTTATAAAAACCTAAATTTTAGGGCTGCTATACGTCCTATGGATATGACTTATATATCAAAATGTCGGAAATTTGTATGAGTTATAACAGAAATACTGGGGTCTAATCACCGCATACGATATCGAGCAAAATTCATCGAAATTATTTATTTTGGTATCTTGAAACTCGATATCGAATGAAATGTATTGAATTTGAAATAATAGCATTCGACATCGAGTAACTCGACATTACATTTATCGAGTTTTCATTCGATACGCCAGTGTCTATCGTATGCAAAAAAATTCAATAGTTTATTCGATACGATAGTATCGAATGCAGTGATTAGAACCCTGAATTCCCGAAAATTACTCTTTTTATACCCTTCACCGAAGGTAAAAAGATATATACAATATTGATCCTACACCCTATAAAGTACATATATTCTGGGCCCTTATGAAAAGCGAAGTTCAAAACCGGTTGTCTCTTATTTAAAAAAAAAATATTTACCAGTTTTATTTAGTTTTTGTCTAGTTGCTCTGTATTCTGCTCGCACAATGGTGAAGGGTATATAAGATTCGGCACAGCCGAATATAGCACTCTTACTTGTTTATTCATTAATTGATATAGAATTGATAGAAAGAAACAGAAAATGCTAGAAAGAGCAAACTATAAAAAATTGTAAACAAAGTTTTTTAGTTTTTTTTTCTCTTGTTATGGTGTCGTTCCAGGGATGGCGTTGAGAATTTTTAAAATTGTACCAACAACCTTTAAAAATTGTACCTAAATGTACTTAAAGATTTTTTTAGTTGAAATTAATTTTATTTATGTTCTTAAAAAACACCACAAAAAGGTATTCAAAATCTTAGTTTAAAAAGTATCAACAAAAAAGTACAATTGAAACAACTTAGCCACCCCTGTTCTGTTAATTTTATTAAATGTTGCCAACTTTTTGTTTGCCCATAAACCGCTGATACAGCAACACTTTTAATATTTCAAGCTTGAAATGGCAATTTTAAGTTAACCAATTTTACATTTTTTTTGACATAACTTCATTTTTTTATCGATAACTTTAGTAAAATATTTTACAGCTTGCCATTTATCTTAATACAGCTGAACCCTTCGTAAACCCTTGGTAAATTTTTCTATTACTTTATATTTGCACTGTTCACCAAAACTTGAACAATGCATTAAAAATGTAGTGTCATAAGGGCTTAAGCAAGTACTTATATTCTTCAAACTTAAAAATTTACAACTTATCTATTGCTAATTGAGCACAATTTCCATATTACAAAAACAACAGTAAATAGTTTATGAAATTATACAATGGAAATTTTTTTTTCGTAATCCTTGCAAGATTAACAAAAGACTACGTTTCACTTTCCCTTTTACAAAGAATTCTGCTTATCGATGACATTGTGTTTGATGTTGTAAACAACTTGTTGACAGACATCGGGACAGCAACATGTGTTCTGCTCTATTTAAAGTATGAAGAAGAAAATAATCATAAAATACTTTAAAAAAAAAACTATAAATCCATTTTTATGATTTCTATTGTTATTGAAATATGAAAAGAACTAGATTCTTTTCTAAGAAAAAAATTATGGAATGTCTGTCACTGATATGTTGCAGACTTTTTTAATGGCAGAGCGTTTCCACTTTCTGAAAAATTATACCCGACAATGAAGGTTTACATGAATTTTTCTGAAAATAAATCGATAAATTTTTTTTTTATTTTCACCACTGCTTCCGGAATATGTTTTCAAGAAAAATAAAAATTTTTGTGAATGCTCATGAACGAACTTAAGAGTTAATTGTATATTATTAAAAGTAAAAATTAAATAAGTATCTTGCTTTTATTTATGTACAATAGAGCGACTCAAGTTGTATGGAAGCAAAATTCGTGCTCGATGTACCCTCCTAAAAATGAACCTTGGACTTTTTTAAGATGACATTTTTAATATTTCGGCTCCAGCTTTGACCTCTCGTGAGCTGTACCAGTTTGAAAAAGGGTCTATTTTTGTATGTTTTGCTAATTTGTGAATCTGTTTCCTTACCAACAAATACAAATTGGGTATCGTAAGAAAGGTTTTTTTAAGGCGCGTCCAATTATATATACAATTTGTCCAAGGACGATCATCCATGTCCTTTTTTCTTACGGATTATCTGTAAAAATAACGGTTTTTGAATTTTTTGTTCGGGGTTGTTTGTAATATAAGTGCCAAATTAACATGTTTTATTATTTAGTCGATTTAATTAAATACGTGTCTCAGCTTTTTTTGAAATTCGTGCTAGTTCGCGTTTTGGCAAAAATGCAATGGGGTGGTAACCCTTCGTTTTATATAGGGCAATATTGGTATCAAATTTTTTCTTTTGCCAAGTACATCATCTTTATATGTAAATAATTTAGGTTTTTGCAAATTAGATGCATTTTTCACGGTGCTCTGGAATATATATAATTGCAATTTTGTAGTAACGATTATATGATAGCAAATTTAGTTTCTAGACCATGTATGAATGAAAATGGGACTAAAGAAAGAAAAAAAGAAATGATCCACGACTTTTTGGCGGCATATTTTTTTTGCAAATATATCAAGTCGTTTTTTCTTTCTTTAGTCCTATTTTCATCCATACATGATCTAGAAACTAAATTCGCTATCATATTAGAGTTACTACAAAATTGCAATTATATATATTCCAGAGCACCGTGTAAAATGCATCTAATTTGCAAAAACCTAAAAAATTCAAAAACCGTTATTTTTACAGAAAATCCTTAAAAAAAGGACAAATTGTATATACAGTTGGGCGCGCCTTAAAAAAACTTTCTTTCGATACCCAATTTGTATATGTTGGTAAGGGAACAGATTCACAAATTAACAAAACATTCAAAAATAGACCCTTTTTCAAACTGGTCCAGCTCAATGTCATCTTAAAAAGTCCAAGGTTTATTTTTCGGAGGGTACATCGAGCACTTTTTTTGGTGAGTCGCTCTAATGTACAATTATTATTTTGTGCCGCATTCGCCACTTTTCAAAATTTATTTTTAAAAAGTAGCTTTTTGTGCTGCATACGTATACTTACTGTATTGAGCTGTTGTAACTTTATTTTACTTTTGTTTTAACCAATTTTGTTTACGACAATGAAGCAAAGCAAGAGTGAAATTTATTTACTTGTTGTTATATTTTTTTTTTTGCTTTCGCTTAACTACTTTTTTCTAACGGCAATGAAGAAAAGAAAAATTAAAATGTATTTTGTATGAGGAATTTGCTGCATTCGCCAAACAACACTTAATAAACTTTTTAAATAGTTGATAAGGAACAAAATTATTGCTTAATATCTCAGAAACCATAAAAAAGGCCGTGAAACTGGGAGTGGATGCAGAAAGGGGGTATTCAACGTATATATGGCCCATAACTAACTCATTTTTTTTTTAAATGGTCGGTAGGTCACACAAAAAATAAGCAAACGAAATGTTGAGGTTGAACAGTTTAAGATTTATTTTTTAAAAAGTTTCAGGTGGCTAATTACGGCATTGCCACCAGCCAGAATACAGAAATTAGTTTTAAAAAATTTGCAAATTTCTTGTAGTTTTCTTTTTACAATATTCTCTACAACAAAAGTTGGTTTACAAATTCCCTTAATAAAGTATTTAATTTCGGATAACATATTAGCAAAGTGTTGATAATTTAAAACACCAGCCCATTCGTTTAGAAACTGCAGATTTAATTGCCGTTATTTATTAAACATCACCTACTGTGCTGGGTTTAAATTAACCAGTGCCCATGTTCTGTAACTCTCGCGTCGAGAAAGTTTTCGATTGAAATGTGTGAAATGAAACAAAAATGCCATAAATTGAAACAAACAGCTGTTTTTCTCACTTAACTGTGTCTGTAACTTTTTTTGGCGAGTACAAGCTGTCACGTAAGGAAATTACTAGCCAATTTACAGAAAAAGTGTGTCTGTAACATTTTGGTGAGAAAAGTTCCCGCTTTGAACTGTCAAATAAACTCACGAAAAAAATGGGACGAGAAAAAATTTTAACACTAAAAAACAATTAAAAATGCAAAGAATAATAATAATAATATTTTATTCTTGGCACATTTTTCATTGTTTTATTATTTTGCTTTTAAAATTTTTATAAAATATACGAATGTGTTCAAAGCTCGTTTGCAAAAAACAAACATTAAAGTCGCTCTTTACACAATTCGGCATAGCCGACGGTTGTGTTTTTGCCGCCGTCGTTGAAAAATTTTCAATTTAAGTAAATTTTGGTCGCCGTCAACGATATGTGTTACTGGCGTTCTGAACGTCTGCAATGTCACATCGGCTTCGAGTGCAATATTATGACATTTATAACGTAACGACGTAATCTCTTTTGATAGTTTTCGACATGAGTTACAGGACACACATTTTTCTCACTTTTCGAGATACGATGGAATATTTTGTTTCACATCTTTTCGATGCAAGAAGTTCTCACTAAAGGTACAGAACATGGGTACAGCTTCATCTTAGCAGTGTTGCCAATTTTTGCCATTCAGTGGCTAGATTTAGCCATTTTTCATCCTGTTTAGCCATTAAAAAATGAGTTTAGCCATTAGCCATTTTTTTTTAGCCATTTTTCAACTTATTTAGCCATAAATCTTTTTTGCCGTTTTTCTTTAACAATAATTATTTTCAATTTCTTTTAAAAATGTATTAAAGTAAAATAAACAATAAACAATTCAAACTCATTTCATTTAAATCCCAACTTTTACAAATGTTGGAAATCACTAAAGTAATTTGAGAAAAAGGATACATTAAGTACCACATTAGTGAAGAGGGTACGATGCCTTTGTGCTGATGGTTTTAACACCTTAAAATAATGGTCCTAAGCCAACCTTTACGTATACCGATTGACTCAGAATCACTTCCTGAGTCGAATTAACGATGTTTGTCCTGCTGGCTGGCTGGATGTTTTAGAGATTATTTGATAAAATATGGAACATAATTTCTAATGCGGTGTAGGGTACCATATGAGATGAACAATAACGACATCGAATTTATAGATGATTTAATTTTTTAAATATCTATCAAAATATTAATTTACGTTTATTCTTATTTAACAAATTGATCTTAACATACAATTTTATCGTAGACGTATTCTTTTTGTTATTGAATTTTAATGTGTTTTTATTTAAAAAAGCTTTAAACCATTTTTTCCGTCAATTTAGCCATTTTTGGTCACTAAGTTTTGGCAACACTGCTTCTTAGTAATGCTGAAATGTTATCAAAGTCACATGCGGTGTTAAAACAAAAAATACTGCAAAATTCTTTTCGTACAAAAAAAAAAAATTAGCAATATATTAACTTTTTCTTAAATTTAGCGAAGCAGTGAGAAATACTGAGAAAAATGACGAATGATTACCAAATTTGTTTATACTTTGTGACATTTTGTTTTTAATTTTTAGCTAAAACCTTATCAGTTTTTTAAAAAAATATTTAGTTACGTCAAAATAAAATTATTAAGTCACTTTTTAATTAAGATGCAGTTAAAGAATCTAAGAGGAAAAAAAAAAAGACAAACACAAAAAAAATAAAATAAAAAATTACAAGGTCCGGCCTATAAATTCTGATAGAGGAGACAATAAAAAAAGACACGTATATCGGCGTTTTCAAAGTTTACATCTGAATTTCATTTGAGGGTT
Source organism: Pollenia angustigena (assembly GCA_930367215.1). NCBI lineage: Eukaryota > Metazoa > Arthropoda > Insecta > Diptera > Polleniidae > Pollenia > Pollenia angustigena. The sequence continues at coordinate 145,281,247 of OV884060.1, read as the reverse complement.
AAAGTTTCCCAGCTCTGGCACATTCTTGTTGTTAATCGGCATAAGAAACTATGTGACCCTTACATTTTAGGTATAAATTGTGTTCAGCAAATGTAGAATATTTTAACCCTCTAACTCCTCAAGATATGTTTTAAACACCATTAAAACAGGGATTTAAGGGGTTAAAATCAGCAATTTTAACTTCTGACTTAAAAAGTCTTCATCTACTTGAACCTGGTGTAAATGTTACCAGCTTTCGTAAGCGTCAAGACAGCTTTCTGTCGTTCTTTTCAGGAAACGATGATAACACGTTTGCTTATTGCAACGGTATTGAAGGCAGGGATGTTAGATGTGACGATTTAACGTCATTTTGGCGATTTTTTTCCATGAATTTACCAAAATGACGATTGACGATTTTTAATGTAGAGTCACTAAGGTTTTGACGATTTAATCCTGTCAATAAATTTATTTTAAACTTTAATCTGGCATCAATTTTATAACACTTCAATCTAGCAAGTAAAGTTTTTTCTTAGTTTGTATATGTGTGAAGAGGCGTCCTAGTTATAAGCCTTCATGCTCCAATGGGAGTTAGAGGAACACATATATATATATATATATATATATATATATATATATATACAAACTTTAGAGTAATAATACAACACAAATATTTAAATTTTCAATGTGATTTATTTGAATGGAATCAGTAGACAGCGATGTGATGAACAATGATTTTCGATTTGTTTTCCGGCGCAAAAACAAATAACGAAGACGGTTTCCCAACACGCGAACATGCAACGTACAGCTGACCGTGCGAAAAAACAGGGAAATTCGAGATTAATCCCACAGACTTCTAGTGATTGGCTTTGCGATTTATTGATTGTCACTGCAAATGCCAATCGAACGGGGAACTGAATCCGCTTGAATTTGTATGGAAGGTCAGTTGGAATAATGGGAATTCGTGGGATAAGGACTTCCTCTCCTTTGAATTTGGCCTTGATGATTGTCGCCTGAATCACATTGTTCATTAGCTTTTTGACGGACAACCGCGTACCGTTGCACATTTTTTGGGGATTGAGATTCCGCAACATGATTATGATCGATACCACCTTCAGTTGTAAATTATGCGGCGGAGTTCCTGGTACATCAAGCGAGTTCAAAAATTCCGACGGGTAGCTGGTCGGTTCATTTTCGTTAGTCACGCAGTCAACAGATTGTTCGTATGCAGTTGTCCTGCGATTTGACTTTGAATAATTAAGTTTAAGCTATCCACGTCCTTATTCTTTGCTGCTAGTATTGCCCGTTCACGAATCCAATCGAGATTTTTGTAATTTTGTGCAATGCCAGGGAACACATCGTACTCCTTGGACGATGTGAATTCACAAAAATTTTCAGGGAAGGATATCAATCCATTCGAAACATCAACAGGAATTTGGCCGTTGCCAAGCTCCAGCAGTTGTCCCGAGAATTTAGCAGCCGATGGGTCGTTCTGCAACGCGACTCTCATGTTTGTGGTCAATTGCAAATTCTGGACATGCCTCCACAAAGACGACGATTACAGGCACGCGTTAAGTTCATCCGCTGCAGCAGATTTGGGTATGACAGGAAGTGTTTGACGAAAATCTCCGGAGAGCAATATCAAAGCCCCACCAAATCGTCTTAAGTATTAAAAGTTCTATTTTTTTTTTTTTTGTTTTGTATACTTTTTACTTAATTATTTTTTTATGTTTTAATAGAGTAATTAATCCGTGTTGATAAAAAAACGATTTTTTATATGACGATTTTTTGACGGTTTTTTTTAGAACTTATGACGATTATGACGATTTTTTTTCAAATTTTGACGATAATTCGAAAAAAACATCTAACATCACTGATTGAAGGAATAATGAATACAATGAATTTTGAGTATAACCACGAAGACTGGCGTATATTTATTGATTCATCTAAGAAGAGTCTAAAAGCTGAACTTCTGTGTTACGATATTACCAAAAATCCTATTTCAATTGCCTATGGAATTAATATTAAAGACAGCTATGATTCTATAAAATTAATACTGGACTTCGTAAAATATGAAGACCATAAGTGGCGGGCGGATCTTTTGTGACTTAAAAGTTGTTAGTTTCCTTTCAAGTATGCAGCAGAGATCAGCAATGAGTAGTGAAAAAGTGAGTAGAGCTAAATCATGACTCATAAATTCTTTTACTTATACGCACTCATACTTATTCCAATGTTATTCAAACTCATATTCACTCAAAAGTTTAATTTTATTCATCGTACTCATACTTGGCAACATTTGTAGTTTTTGATTTAGAATCTACTCAACTCAATGTGTATAGGCGAAGCAAAATGCGAGGCTGCCAGATTTGTCCCCGAAATAGCAAAGTGACGATTTGGCAATTACAGTTTACTAAAGTTACATGTATGAAGTGGACGATTTTTCGACAAATTTATCTGGCAGCGCTGATTATTAAGTTGTGAGTTTTAGCTGTTGTGTTAAAACGGTAAATTGATAAGCTAAATGATTTGAATCATTGTGAGTATTGTAAGTATTTTCTTGAAATTATAAATCAAGCTGAGGTCATTTATGAGTATGCGTATAATGTCGACGTCGCACTCATAAATATTTCTCTTGTGAGTATTTGTGAATCAGAGTAGTTTTGTTTAAATGATTTCTACGCACTTATACAGTGCGCTCGCGGTAACGTGAACTAAATAAAACCTAGGGAGTTCATGTTAGCGAAATTGTTCACGTTAGCGATTGTCGAATTTCATAAAAAATATGTCTGTTTTACACGTTTGAACGTGAAATGTTTTTCTGATTATTTCCATTACTAAAATATAAATATATATATAAATATATATATATGTGTTTTATTATTATTTCCATTACTAAAATATAAAAATAAAATTATTAATTAGAATTCATTACAAATCAAAATGAGATCACGAGAATATATGTATCTATTGAATTAAAATTACATTGCAAATATAATTACTCATAACATTTAGGCATTAAAAAACTCGGTTATCTTTTTCTGCTGCTTTTTCTTTTCAATTAAGTAGTTGAAATACTGTTTTCTCCCTTAAGCGTTTAACTACACTCATGTCACTTGGATCCACCATTGCATCTCATGCCCATTGCAATGAATTGTTAAAAATTTCAATTGCCTCACTTGCAGCAATTTTTTAACAGGATCATCGGAAATGCAAACTTTATAGGGTGTAGGATCAATATTGTAGAAATTACAAACGGAATGACAAAGTTATTAATACCCTTTTACCTTCGGTGAAGGGTATAAAAAACTGTTCACGTTATAGAGCTTTCTGAGTTTGTTCACGTTACAGAGTAGTCAATGTAAAAAAAATCTTGTTCAAGTTAGGCGGTGTTCACGTTAGACGGTATTCAAGTTACCGCGAGTGCACTGTACTTACAATTGCATGAGTCAGAATGAGTAGCGAACAAACGATTCATTGCTGATCTCTGGTATGCAGGCTACGTTAAGTGCGGATGCTTTTCATGCACTTGGGGATGGAAGGGCGACCAATATTCCAAAAACCAATGGAAGTTGAGACCTGAGGGAACATTAGGAGGACACAATATCGTTCACCAAGCATTGGTACCAACTGAAAAAATTCTCTTACCCCTATTGCATATCAAACTTGGTGTGGTAAAAAACTTTGTTAAATGTCTGAATACAAATGAATCAGTTTTAAATTTTCGGAAAACAATGTTTCCAAAATAAAGCGAAGCAAAGATTAAAGAAGGTATGTAGTTATATGTTCTTTAAGTCGTTGTTATTGTTGAAAGCCTTAAAATTGGTGTTTTTGTTTTGCTGGACATTGTATGGCAATGAAGTGGAATTGCCAAGAGCTAAAAAAAAAATTTTATAAATGAATGAATCCTATCCAAATTTGCAATCGAAGGTAACATCATAAAGATATAAAAGACTTTTAGTTAAATTTTAGATATTTCTGGGGTACTTTAACCCCAAGCTATCTTCCAGTTAGCAAATTTCAATAAAAATTTTAAGAGGGTATTTTGATACCCTCCTAAACAATAATATTAATAAATATTATTAATAATACTAAAACAGTTGAACAAAACAAGTACAAACAGACTATTTAACCTTTTAAGTTCTACTTTAATTTACAAAGGTATATTGTCCCACTGTTCCAATAATGGAACGGTGCGTTTTTGTGAAAAAAACGAAATACAAAAAACTGAAAATTTTGTTTTGTTTTATATTTATTTTATATATCAACAATAAATTTATGAACACTAAAAAAATATTCGTTTACATTGTGAGCAAACACAAAATAACTTCCATTTTGCGTCAAGAAATTTTTTTCAAAAAACCTTAACAAACAATACGCAACAAAACAAAAATTTAACACTGAAAAAAATAAGGGACCTTTAGTTGGTTAGGTGACCACCTCAGGGTTACCACAGCATAAAAATAATTGAAACTGCATTCACACAAAAAAAAAAAAAAAAAAATATGAATACTAAAAGTAACTGTTCCAAAAATAGAACACTAGGGTGATATGGGTTAAAATAACATTCTTAATAAATGCGAAATTAACCCTAAGCTCTCTTTTGTTGTGTCTTATTTTTTACTTTCTGGTTGAATTTACCGTTTTGGTGTATTCAGGGACTTATAGTAAAATTTCACGGGTAATTTTTTTGCGGAACATTTATAACCCTTATATCCCTGTTTTAATGGTGTTTTTTGCTCTTTTTTAAAAGAAGGACAAAAAAGACCCATACATTGAGGAGTACGAGGGTCAACATATTCTACAAAAATGTTCTCCGTAACATTCTACATAAATTTGCTGAATTCATTTTATACCTTAAATGTAAGGGTCACATGGTTTCTTATGCCGATTAACAATAAGAATGTGGCAAGGCTGGGAAACTTTAACCCCCCCTTCAAATGAAATTCAGATGTAAACTTTCAAAACGCCGATATACGTGTCTTTTTTTTTTTGTTTCGTCTATCAAAATTTATAGACGGGACCTTGTAATTTTGGAAAAAAATTGATTTTGTTGTATAATGTAATTAGTCATAACAACTGATCTGGCTGTAAAGTCTTTAGCTTAGCTTTCATAAAAAATATATTAAGACTAAAATTTCACTATAAACTTTATACCATCCAAAAAAAAAACCCACTTAGAATTTTGTTAATTACAAAAATGTATACAGGTTTTCAATTTTCTTTAAAATTTTGCAATAATTTTTAACAATAATATTGAAATAAGTTTAATTTGCTAAAATTAGGCATTCCGAAATTTTTTTTTTTTTTACAAAGTGTTGAATAAATTACGGAACTAATATTTCATATTAATTTTTGTTTATTGTCATTAAATGCCATTTGAAAAACTATAAAATTTTTATAGTTTTGTTGAGTTTTCTTTAAATAGCATCGCTATCGTATATAATCTTAAAGAGTTTCGAAGAGTCTAAATACAATGAAAACAAAATTGAGGTTTGTTTATTTTTAATTGTTAAATAAATAACAAGTTTTGTTGTTTCTTTAATATATTAATAAAATATCATGATTTTATTTTAAAATTTTAATTGTAGTTGTGTAAGAGAGTGTGCCACTGTCTGTGATTTTGTGTTTTTTTCATTGCAAACAAAAAAAAAAAAAAGCCAAAAAAGTGTGTGACTTTTACACCCACACAATAAAAACAAATGTAAAAACACCTAAAGGAAAATGATAATAAAATGAATATTTTTTTGCATTTCAAAAGTTTTATTTAATTAAAAATGTGAATTTGTTAATAATTGTGCTTGTGAGTGGAAGAGGTAGATAACTTCAATTGGTAATTCAAGTGTTGGAAATGTAAAAGGGTTAGGATAGGTTAGGTTAGGTTCAATGGGCAGCCGTCACGATGACGGCTCACTTATAGCGGTCCCTTTGTGATACCCTTAGCCAGTGAGAAGAGTCAGTCAGTGTCAACCATACTATTCCCCAGAGGCCACTGCAGCCTCGAACCACCACGACTCCCTGCAGAACAGAGAGATCGATTTCAGCCCATTAGATTAGACACATCGTCCAGACATAGCAATTCCGGTCTCCCAAAATGCCTAAACCTAATGTCCTCCTCCTCACCATCATGACAACTTTTACAGTAGTCATTTTAATCAAGATCCATTCTCCTAGCATGAGTCCCCATCCTCCAGTGACCCGTAATGACTGACATCAATGTCCTCATCTCGTTCCTACCGAGACCAAGTAGCACGAGCGTTCTCGCCTCGTCATAGCCAGGCCATCAATGCTCCTCCTGCCATCTCCCCTGAGCTTCTGTACGACTCTTGTCTGATGAGAAACTTGCAGCGGGCCATTGAAATGCCAATCAGGCCGTCGACGAACATGTCGTCCTAGAGACAGCCCTGTTTGGCCAGACCGTCCGCAGTTTCGTTACCAAGGCGTCCACTGTGCCCTGGTACAAATGCCAGCGTTACACTGGAATATTCCTCGATCTCATTTAGAGACATCCAGCATACCACTGTTAACATAGACGTTGTGAAGACACCAGCCAGAGCTGCAATGGCAGCCTTTGCTGTCTATAAATATACATATATCTCTCGATATACGATAGTACCTCAGCCAGTTTGCCGCCCTCTTTACGGCAGAGATTTCCGCCTGCAGCACACTTCTGCCATCTGGCAGCCTAAAAGAGACCCTAATGCCCAATTCCTCGATGAAGAAACCTCCACCTACTCTATTGCCCATTTTGGAACCATCGGTATAGACCGGCAGGGCCGATTTCAGAGATCGCGTGTTATCGAGCAGCTCATCATCATCATCATGATGAATTGTAAAAAAGCAGCGAAAAAGGGTTCCGGAGTACAATAGCCCAGCCCCGCCAGGTCATATGATGCGTGACCCTGACATGACCATAGTTCCGCGTAGACCATAGGCACAACTCCCCCAGTCTAACAGCGGAAGTCAGGGCCTGTTGTTTGGGCATGATGTCAACCGGCAGCCAGTTCAGCATAGTAAACAGCGATTTCGTCCGTGTCGAGCGGAGTGATCCTGTGATGATCAGCGCAACCACACTATATACTTTCTCAAGCATCCTACAGTACCGCCCCCTTTCCATGGCAGGCCACCACACTATGACCCCATAGAAGAGGATCGGTTTTACCACCGCCTCAAAGATTCATTTAACGCCCCTGGGTCAAGGCCCCAGTTTCTGCCCACAGCTCTCTTGCAGGTATATAAGGCCACAATGGCTCTATCAACCCTCGAACGGACGTTGAGTTTATTTTACTGTCGAGAATTACGCGCAAATATTTGGCACTGTCCGAGATCGTCAACTCCCTGCCATTTAGCCTAGGATGCCTAAAGTTACACACCTTGTACTTCCTGGTAAAGAGTACCAAGACACCAAGTCCACAGGACGGGACAGTGTGTCCAAGTGTTTACCCATTACTACCACCGCCACGTCATCAGCATACGCGACGATATTTATCGTCGAACTTTCGAACTGACTCAGCAAAGTGTTCATCGTCAAGTTCCATAATAGCGGGGACAGAACCCCACCTTGTGGGGTGCCCCTGTGCACAAATATGCAAACATTGGTAGCACCCATCGTGGATTCAATGATCCTACTGTCGAGTAGATTACCAATAAATCTACACATCCATCGAGTTGGATCTGACATTATTGAAAGCTCCCTCAATGTCCAGAAACAAGCGAGTATTTCCGAAATAAAAGGGATTTCTCGATGTAGCCGAACAGTGAGTTAAGCGCTGTCTCTACAGAGTTGCCCTTGGTGTATGCATGCTGTAAAAGGGTACTTACACGTTTTCTGAAAAAAGAAAACAAAGCAACAGGAGTTTACTTTTCTAGTCTTTATAGACTATACTAGATACTAGATACTATAGACTAGATTGTAGTTTTAATTATATAAAGACCGGCCAACCAGCCAAATAAACGCCAAAGCCAGATATCTATGTGTCCTAGATGGACTAATTATAAGCTTATAAGGACAAGTACAAAACACAATTGATATGTTTTAATTCAGCACTGACCAAAAACTTCCGAAGTACTATCTGAGCAGCGATGTTGCCACCTAGTAAAGCAAAAAATTTCACAGCTGTTAGTCCAAAATGATTCAAAATCATATGAAATTAAACAACCTTTAAAAAAAATTGTTGCAACTTGGATGTTTGGTTTCTGTTATTCCCATTTGTTCTACTTAATATGCCCCTTGAAACTATTAAAGAAGAACAGATAAGTTAGGAGCTTACTACGCCGAACATAGGCGGTCATTTCACGGAATAATTAAAAACAGTTCAAGTACCGTGCAAACTAAGAGTACTATCTAAAAGTGCAAATTCTAAATCATAGATAAAAAATAAATGTCAAATAAGTAACGAAGCCTTTGCTTGCTGTGACGCATTGAAATTAAACTCTGTAAAAGGAAAGTGAAAAAAATTGGAGAAAAAAAAGCTAAAACGTTATTAAATCGTGTTAAATCATTTTTTCTCAGGATTTTCTCAGTTAAAGTGAACATTAGGTTATTAATTGGGCTCAATTAAGTCGAGATTTAAACTTTATTTTAAAGATGAACAAATGAGCGTTAAGTATTTAAGGAAAATATATCCCAGTAAAACATGTGCTCCAAAAGGAGCAGTTTTTTTGTGATGGGATGCCTGATTTTTGTATGGGGTGTTCCCGGTTCGGAAGACTATTTTCTGCTGACAATAAGTGCTTCTTTTAACATGCAAACAAAGCGCTCCTAAAGTGCTTTTTTAAGGGCTAACTTTATTAACATATTCATTAATATTTTGCTTTTACTTGTTTAAATGCCTTTTTTCAATCATTTTCGTAAACCATAATATATTTTTATTTTTTTCGCTTTAAAACCTTCTTCGTTGTCAGCACTAAAATAGCAGCTTTTTTGTATATATTATTTTTTATCATTTACTGCTGTATAAGAGCTCTCTAATTGAAGCGCTTGATTATGCGCTTTTTCTTTGTAGTGCTTCAAAATACCCAAATTTTTTTTACTGGGATGCTACGCAACAGTGCGCCCTAACTTAAGTCAATTAAAAGCAACGCTAGTGTACCGCTAATGTGAACACTCTTTAGCATAATTTTAAGCAATAAAAATGTTACTTGAACACTTGTGCGCTGATCTAAGTGCACAATCAGCGCCGATATAAGCGAACATCTGTTTCCAAAACAAATAAAAACTATTTGTAGGAAATTTTCCAAAATTTACTATTTATTAAAATTTACCATTTTTAGGAAATATTGCTTAAATTTACTTTTTATAGGAAATTTGCTAAAATATACTTTTTATAGGAAATTTCGCAAAAATCTACTTTTATAGAAAATTTCGCAAAAATTTACTTTTAATACGAAATTTTGCTAACTTTTATTGTTAAAGTAAATTTTTCTAAAATTGGGTTTTTATAGAAAATTTTGCTAAAATTTGTTTTTAAAGAGAATCTTAGTAAAATTTGTTTTTAAAGAAAATTTTGTTAAAATTTGTTTTTTTCGAAAGTTTTGCTAAAATTGGTTTTTTTTATAGAAAATTTTGCTAAAATTTGTTTTGTAATAAATTTCGGTAAACATTTTTAGAGGAAATTTTGCTAAAATTTTTTTTAGAGGAAATTTTGCAAAAATTAATTTTTTGTAGGAAATAAAATTTACTTTTTATAGGAGATATTGCTAAAATTTACTTTTTATAGCAAAATTCGCTGAAAATGTATTTTTATATGAAATTTACTGAAATATACTTTTTATAGAAAATGTTGCTAAAATTTACTTTTTATAGGAAATTTGGTTAAAATTTACTTTTTATAGGAAATTTTGCTAAAATTTACTTTTTATAGGAAGTTTGCTAAAATTTACTTTTGATATTTAGCTAAAACTATCTAATTATTGAAATATTATTAAAATGTACTTACTGTTTATTTTTGTTAAAATTTGCTTTTTAAAAAAAATGTTGCTAAAATTTATTTTTATAAGAAATTTGGTTAAAATTTACTATGAATAGGAAATATAGCTAAAATTTATCATTTATACGAAATTTTTCTAAAATTTACTAATTTAGACAATTTTGTTAAAATATAAAATATACTTGCCATATGGGTAAATCCAAAGTGTTGAACGTGACATTAAAATGTCTTTGGCTTGATTCAAAACTCTTCTGTATTTTTTTTAAGCCAAAATCTGTGTTGATACGTGACATTTCGAACGTGAAATTTTTTCCATAATAATTTAACTCAATAATGATTAAAACAAAATAAAAATTTACCGTTAATCCGAATAACATTTTTCTCTTCGAACTCTTCCTTAGATTACATACCATGTAAGAAAATTTTTTGGGATAATTTTTATCAAATATCACCTCTTTTAAGAATGATTATTAAAAAAAATATACAATCAGGTATGTGATGAAAATCGATCGATTTCAAAACTAATGTTTTTAAAAGGTGTGATGAATTTCGAAGGATTTTAAAATCCATTTCTGAATTATAGTCTTAAATTTTCGTTCAGAATACACTTCAGTTAACGTATATAATATAAAATTTAAAAGAATAAAGACTTAAATAAAAGGAATATTTTTTTAATTTCAAAAGATTTTGTTATTCGTGCTTAATTCCCAGTTTTTATTCTTGACAAAAACACTTGAAATTTATTGTTGATGGGATAAGCTATTCCTATGCATTTCACTGGTTGCTTAGGCCAGATCATCAGGAAACTTCATCCATAAAGATTTTAGACAAACTAAAGATATTAAACCAAATAAAACTGTTAAACGTATAAGAATTATAGCAACAGTTCTACTTATAATAATATCAAAGTTTAAACAAAACACATCAACAATAAACAACAGTGGGTTTATCTCATCTTACATTCCCCACTGTATTGTATTTAAAATCCATTTTAAAAGATACTGAAAACGATATTTTCGGTTTCAAATCGTTTCGTTTTTAAAGTCGATTTCCATCACATACCTGAATAAAACATTCTCACAAATAAGAAATAACGTTTGCACAACCTTGCAGTCTGATTGTTCATCTAATGGTGTTTTCTTTTCTACAAAAAATGTGACATTTTATTTAAAAAAAATGCACACTAAATTGTTTCTTAAAAATTTTGCTCCCGTAAAGGGTGGCTTGCTTTATTCTAAAATACTCACCTATTTCGGGAGTAAAATTTTTAAGAAACAGACACCAAATTGCATTTCTGTAAATAAAATGTCACATTTTTTTGTAGAAAAGAAAACACCATAAGTGAACAAAATTATGGGTAAATTTATAAAATTAGTAAAATCTAAATATTTCTTTATAATAATATTGTAAAATAATCAGCTTTTAATAACTTTTTAATTTTCGGTCACGGTGGACCTCTTGACGGAAATGCCCATATATCTCCACCCCTTAGGGGGGCTCCCATACAAATATGGCCGTTGAATGAAATTCTTAAATTTGGCCCATGCAGCGCCTAGGATGTCCCTAGATGGGTCAAATGTATGACCAACCCCACTTTATTTTGCATCTCAAACATTTATTTCTAACATACCTACCCGCTATCTCCATTCCTTAAGGGGGCTCCCATACAAAATGTTCAATGAAGACTAGAAATATATTGAAGAAAAAGTCCCATTAATGCCCAGGAGTCGCTCCTAGTGGGATAAAATGTATGACCGACCTCAATTAACTTTTTGTCCTTAACATTTTCTTGAGACATACTCTACTTGTAAGGGGGCTCCAATACAAATATTGCGTTTTATGCAATTCTTAAATTAATTTAAATTTCGACTTTTGTGAATAAAATCAAAAGTTGCTTACAGATTTCATTTATGGCTTGTTTTATTTGCAGCTTCGATTTTTTATATGTCTGCAGAAGCATAGCTGGCATTTTCCAATTTTTGATGAATTTTTAAAAAACAAAAATTTTAAAGTGTGCAAAAAATTATTATGTTTCTAAAACGACTGCGTATCTTAAAAAAAAATTTACTTTTCTTAAACGAAATTTTTTTGCGGAATTTCTTTAGTTTTTTCAATAAGCTAAAGCGTTTTTGAGTTACGCGAACATATGTTGTGCATCCTCCTCCATTTTCGAAATAACAGTATATCTCGAAAACAAGAGCTAACCTAAAAAAACGGTTAGCACTATTGGATTCAGCGTACCAGAGTAATTTTAAAACGACATGTGCCCGGCTTGTCTGTTTTTTCAACTAGCACAGTGTTATTAAACCAGGAAAATCAAAGTTTCTACCTCGTTACAATGAACACGTGTTAATAGGTTATGACGAAAAATCTAAACCTATATCTTCTGGAAAAACAGAACAGTTGAAATATTAAAGAGAAGATATGTGCAATTCATAGAAGATGAAGTGAATAGTAAAGAAATTGTTAAAAATAAATCTGAAGTTAATTTTAATGAGTTTAGTACTGCTATAAACAGAAGAAGCCAAAACTTACAACATAATAATGAAAATCAATCAAGTACAGAAGACCGAGAAGAATTTGTCTATAGTTCAGAACAATTTGAACCACAAACGAAACAACGACAAGAAGAAACAGAAATTATTGACATTCCAATTAAGCAACGTTTGAGATTTTGGACTTACGGAAAAGAAGCTGTAGAGGAAAACATTGTAACTGGTCCGAAAACATTTAAAGAGGCAATGAAATCTAAAGATTTCGAAGAGTGGATTGATGCTATGGAACAAGAATATGGTTCGTTAATTAAGAATAAAACTTAGGAAGTAGTAGACTTACCTAGTTACCTATAAATTGTAAATGGGTAATACAACCAAAGCTCAAAACGGATGGAACATTTAACAAACGAAAGGCCCGACTAGTAGCTAAAGAATAAAGCTGAAGGTCCACACCATGCGTTTATGCGTCTGTCCTTTTTATGCATTTGACAAAAAAGTTGAACCAGTGTAATTGTAAATGACAAGTTACACACCAAAATGCAAAGAATGCATACACGTATCAACGCATGAAAGTAAGTTTACTTTCTACTTTTGTATCCGTCGCATGTGTGGTGAAAAAAGTCAGCTGTTATTGATGGCCATGGATGACAAATCATATTTTATTTTCAATGTTATCGATAAGTCCCAATTTACACTAGGGACATTTCTTGCCGGACATTTTTTGAATTCTCTTTTAATCTTACCAGAAGCGTTTACATATGAAACATTAGAAGTCAGACAGAAATTAATAATTGTATGTAAACTACGAAAAGTAAGAAAGGGAAATGAAAAAATGTCCAGTACAGATAGTCATGTACTACACACTCTACCTTTTCGACCCCTCGCCTTCAAACTTCGTCTGTCCGGCAAGAAATGCCCCTAGTGTAAATTGGGACTAAATATGTTTGTGTGGTGGATTACTTTTTACTTTTTTTTTGCATAAAAAAAGGTTTTTAATAAGAGAAAAAGCTTTTGTAATAAAGATTGTATAAACTTTAAAGAATAAAATACATTAAAATAAATTTTTAGCACAATTTTACCACGACCAAAATTTGCCGTTCTAGTTATCGATTACTTTTATCTTCTGAGTGTCATCTTTGTTGTGCTTATCATTTTTTTGCAAATGCCATGAATTGGAAACTTATTGATACCGTGAACAATCACGAATATTTCCATAATATAAGCCAACTCCTCTTTGAATTCTTTTAAATTAATTTTATTAAAATATCAATAACACTCTTCATTTTTGCCAAAATTGTTTTTATTTAATAAAAATATTCTCACAACAGCTGATAAAAAAAAAAAAAAACAATTTGTCGCATTAAACGCATTGCATGTAACTTGAATTTAGAAACGCATAAAATGCACAAAAAGTATCATACGCATTTACGCATGAACGCATGGTGTGGACCTTCAGCTTAAGGTATAGATTGTATGGATACCTCTGCAACTTTTGTTCGATAAAGCTCAATACGTCTCTTTTATGCACTAGCAGTTCAAAATTATTATACGTCAACTTATTGTTTCTACGGCAGTTTTAAACGTTAGCTTATAAGAAGATATATATGTACATTAGAAAATGGTGGAAAGATTAAATAGAGAATCATCGTCTAAACAAAATGATAAAAAGGCAAATGTAACAAATTCTGAAATCCTGGAAGTTTGTTTCGAAAACAACATTAAATTTTTTTTCTTTTCAAAAGATTTTGTTATTCGTGCTTAATTCCCAGTTTTTATTCTTGATAAAAACACTTGAAATTCATTGTTGATGGGATAAGCTATTCCTATGCATTTCACTGGTTGCTTAGGCCAGATCATCAGGAAACTTCATCCATAAAGATTTTAGAAAAACTAAAGATATTAAACCAAATAAAACTGTTAAACGTATAAGACTTATAGCAACAGTTTTACTTGTAACAATATCAAAGCTTTAACAAAACACATCAACAATAAAAAAGTGGGTTTATCTCATCTTACATTCCCTACTTTTTTTCTTTTTAAAAAAGCCACCCTCTGAGTGGGAAGTAGATGGAAATTATAAAGAGGCAATAGAAAAAATTAAAACGATAAAAGTTGTGAATGATGCGGCAGAAAGGGGGGTTAAATTGATACAAGATTATAATTCCATACTATCAACAAATGAAGAACAAAAACAATATAAACTACAAGTAGTTCAAGATTATCGCCGCAGGTTTCCAACAAATACAGTTTACTCAATACAAACTATTAATATATTCCCTGCGGGAAATTAGTGTCAATTGGTCCCACAGACTGGTCCTGGGAGTTGTGAAAATAGAACAGGTACAAAAAGAAAGAACTCATAACCAGTGAAAGGAGAACCAATCATGTAACTGGTTTGTGAAGAACAAAAAGGTAGAAAAAGTAATAAAATAAATAAATTACAGTACAGTCTTCGACTGTGGTGTGATACATTTTTTTGGGAGTTTCTAAAATTTGGCTCTTGAATTTAATTCTAGGACTTGTTTTATTGAAATAATACTACATCGTATTGAAATAATACTACATTTTAGTAACTGTCACTAAACATGTCCATTGAGAATAGATTTGCGACTGGTCAAATGGTGTCAATTGACCCCCTCCAATGACAACCCCATGTAAAAGTGATAGGTCTTATTCATAGAAAGTGTTAAAACTAGAACCGGTCTCTACCACCAAAGACCTATCACGGGACTACTTTGGTGTCAGTTCGCTTCCTTCTAGGGTTGTTATAAATACCTACATACGTAATACAAAAAATAACACAAAATTTAACGTTTTGCAAATTGACTTATTGAAGGAGCAAATCTTGTTTGGGGGTGTATAAATCGAAAACGGTTGGAGATAATCAAAAACTTTCTTTGGCAAAATTATTCAGCGTTATTTATGATTTCCTTCATTTCAGTAATACAGTACTTTTCGTTTATAGTCACAACGCTTATAGTCACATTAGCGATATAGTCCATTTTATCTGTTTATTTTGCCGCTATAAGTTAATTTAATATAAAGTATTAACGTTATAGTCCATTTAGCGATATACGCACATTTGACATATATGCCATTTATTAACAGTAGTCAAAGGGAAAACTAAAGCAAATTAATGGCGTTATAGTCACATTAGCAAAATTTACTAACTTCTTTTTAGTTTTCGAATCAAAAAGCTGTCCAAAGAAAGAATGAATTAAATCATTTAACTTTTGTCATCAACTCTCTCGTAAAACATTAGTTTTTGCCGTTGGTATCAGTTATGAAAAATATTGTTATTATTTTTACTATTTTTTATACAGTATGTAACTTTGTTGTAAAACCATAGGCCTGATGTCGGTGTAATTTATATGCATTCTTGATTTCCTTTATTCACATAACTTGATTATATTCGAATTTGGTTATATGCGTCATAGTGGCATATATGTGAATTAGCCTTATAGTCACATTAGCGATATAGTCCACGTTATGGTTGCAACTAAAGGATGTGACTATAAGCGAAAAGTACTGTATGTCATTTTTATGAGTAATGGGTAATAGCTGAGTTATTCAAGCCCAAAGTCAACTTTTGTGCAAAAATGCTGATTTTAGTAAACGTTGGGGGCTTTGAGGCGCCATTTCCCCCCAACCGAATTGAATAAAATTTTGCAACAATTACTTTTTTGGGAAAAGGAACCGATCTGTGGGGTGCCTTCAGGCAAATTCACAAAAACAAAAAATCCCATATGCGCTAATGGTAGTCCAATGTACATGTGTCAACCTAAAGGATTTAAGCATTCAGCAAATAAAGTGTGCAAATTAAAGAAGGCTATCTTTGTCAAATATTAACATATTTAAAATTAAATAATTTTTCATTCTGTTTTCCACCTTTGTTCAATAAACTTTAATATAAAAAATATCCAATGCCCATGTTCTGTAACTCTCGCGTCGAGAAACTTTTCGATTGAAATGTGTGAAATTAAACATAAATGAAACAAACAGCTGTTTTTCTCACTAAACTGTGCCTGTCAGTTTTTTTTTGGCGGGTACTGGCTGTCACGTAAGGAAATTACTCGCCAATTTAGAGCAAAAGTGTGTCTATAACATTTTGGTGAGAAAAGTTCCCGCCTTGAACCGTCCAATATACTCACGAATAAAAATGGGGCGAGAAAAACATTTTAACACTAACAAAGAATCAAAAATGCAAAGAATAATAATAATTATTTTTTGTTCTTGGCACACTTTTTTCATTCTTTAATTATTTTGCTTTTAACATTTTTATAAGATATACGCATGTTTTCAAAGCTCGTTTGCAAACAACAAATATTCAAGTCGCACTTTACACTATTTGGTTTAGCCGACGGTGGTATTTTCGCTGCCGTCGTTGAATTTTAGTAAATTTTGGTCGCCGTCAACGATATGTGCTACTGGCGTTCTCAACGTCACATCGGCTTCGAGTGCAACGTTATGACATTTATAACGTAACGACGTAATCTCTTTTGACAGTTTTCGACATGAGTTACAGACACACTTTTTTTCTCACTTTTCGAGAAACGATGGAATATTTCGTTTCACATCTTTTCTTTGCGAGAAGTTCTCACTAAAGTTACAGAACATGGGTAGAGATTATAATTTTAACAGCATCTGCAGATAAAGGAGTAATATTAAATACTTTGTTAAGGAGTTCTCCGTTTCCCCCTCCTATACCTCCAAGATTTTGTTGGAACATGCAGTTTCTTCCAAGATCTACGCACATCAAATTTAGTGTGCCTCACTATTGTAGCTGAGGAGATAGTTAACTTACATATATGATCCTAAGGCCGCCACAGTTTGGCATTGTTCTGGCGATGTAGTCACCGTTTGCATTGCCTTGTCACAAACGTTCAGCACAAGTTGACCAAAACTTAGACTGTCATCTAAACAAAAACAAAAATTAAAACATTTTCAAATTTTGTTTTAAATGTAAGTTAAACGAACGAACTTTGCGGTTGTCATCTAAAATCAGGCAGTTAAAGTCCTTGAAATTTAAAATCAACTTAAAAATTCTTAAAATAAAGCCAATAACGTATTAGAAAATTTTTTTTAATTCTCAGAAATATGTGCTAAAATATTCATGTTTGTTATTTTATTCATGCCTAAATCAATTTAAATGATAATCCTAATTAATTAAATAAAGTTTAGTTGTTATTATTATTTATTACATTTCTAAACAAATAATGTTTTTCATTGTGTTTTCCAAATTCTTCGATATTTGTTTTTATTTTCATTTCAAATTAGAATTGTATTGTGTTTTAACAAATCAATTTAGTTTAAATCATCCCATCTAACCAATAATCCAAATATGTATACACTTTTTTCTATCGCCCAACTTTTGATTTCATTTTATCCAAACAACTGATTGTCATTGTTCGTAAATTTTATTTAAATTGTTTGTCTCGTATTTTAATATTATTAATATCAATGTTTAAACATTATCATGTATTTTATTTGCTATAAATACATTTTTTTCGTCTTGCTTTATATTGTCCATGAATTCAATCAAGTTATTGGAAAATCCTATGACTATTTATTTGTTTAATGTATTCATATGTAAATAAAGTTTATTGTTGATTTTCACAAGGGTGAGTTTTTGAGCAAAAAAATGTTTTCTTGAAAAAACCTTTAAGTGCATATTTTGCAAATTGGTAATCAATTTCTTAACGAATATTTATATTTTTTTTTTATCATTTACCAACGTATTGGCATCTTAAGGGCAATTTGAAATATTAAAAAATCTTTATCCAAATCATGGCTCAATACTATTAATATGTATTGAGTGATTTTTTGATGTGCGAGGAGTTCCATAATTTTGTTGCAAAATCTGCAATATCTTCAAAACTTCGAAGTTAAATTTTCAATAATAAATATTGGGTGTTTTTTAAAAGGCTCTTTTATTTTTTAACACGACAAATTCAATAGAATGAGAAAATTATTTCTGACATATGGCCTCCGCCACTGCGCCTTTTATCCACCATCCTCTACGTTTAATTCTGCACCACTTTTTCGAGCATATTCATAAGTTGGGAAACCAGAAATATGCTCTTAAAATGGGTTTTATGCGCATTAAATATGCAGAAAAAAATATGCCTTCAAAATTGCTAAGAATATGCCCCAAAAAAATCAAAAATTGCGCATTTAAAAACGATATATTCAACATTTGCATTAAAAAAAAAAAAAAAAAAAAAACCATACTAAAATTATAATCGGTAAAGCCCAAACACCATAGTATTTACAGACCAATTCGAAGAAAATTACATTTACTGCAACATATTGTTACGTAACCGCCTTTCAATAACGGTTTGGTTTATTTCCTTTATAATAAACCGTTTCGAGTTCGTTGATTGCAATTCAATTCAAATAAAATAAAATAAACACAACACTTTAATTTATAACACTTATTTATTATTTACACAGCTTTATTTAGAACTTAGTCACTTTAATAACCGTAATTTACAGCCTTTATTCACAACTCACTACAATGTTTATAATTTTCTCCGCGTGATGCGTTATTGACAAACTCTGAACTTAGGATGATGATATGCCATCTCTTGCGATCCTATTTATACTCTAGCCCAGACGTGTAGATGATACTAGTAACGTCTAGATGGCTCTAGAAATTTCGCCTCATAACGGCAACTTACTCATCTATAGTTACTATCTATATGGCTGAATTAATTGTGTTATTAGGCATCATAAACTAAGGCATACTTCTAGGCGTTAATAACGAACATTCTAGTATTTACAGTGGGGTTGAAGTACAATTATGCACAACATTTTTAACATTACATCTGTACATTGATTTTTACACAAGAAGTTTGCATAACTTATACATTTACAATTTAAACTAATAAAATAGCTAACAAATACTAAATAACTAATCAATAACAAATAAATTAATCTAATGTTTAACTAAAGTTACTTCCGTATAAATTAATCTAATTCTTAACTAAAGTTACTTTCGTAACAATATTTTTTGGGCGAATTTAATCTAAATGCCAACATAATTAGATGGCTCTTACGTACACAAAGAGTCTAATTTGGAAAGAAGTTTTTATGGGGAATATATTTAATTAAACATCAATTCTCACCTTTAACATAGAATTCGTCCTTGGTACAATTAAAATGCATTTACCAAATTTGATAAATTTATGTACAACATTGCAACTTGTACTTTGCGCACAAGGTAAACATGGACAGACAGCCAGCCAGCCGGCCAGATGGGCATAGTTTAAAAAGTGATACTCAGTCGATCGGTGAACTAAAAGATTGGCTCAGATTTCTTTGTATTGCACACATCGCCAAAAACGCATGTTTATAATTGCTTTTTCCTTAATTTTTGCTTTTATGTAAAATTTTAAAGTTTAAAACTACATTGGCCCATAATCATAGTCGAACGCTAAAGTCGGTTCTTTTTAAAAACAACTTTAAAAGAAAAACATTCTTTTAATTATTTTAATACTATAGTCGAAATTAAAGTATGTTTTAAATTGAACCGACTTTAACTGGGTGCCACTTCAAATGTAGAAAATTTTTCATACAACATACAAGCAAGTGGCAACTCTAAGCAGCTGACATTACAAATTAAAATATAAATAAAACACCGCATACCTTGTAGCGTTGAAAGGTTTAAAAACGCAATGTGAATTTATGTAGAAAGCAACAAAAAATTACAAAAGATTTTTGACTTTGTTTTTGCTTGCATTGCAATTTTTGGAATTGCGTTTTACACAATTAGGGCCTATACATATGTATGTATTTTGTGTTAAAAGATAAACGATTTCGACCAATATCTTGTAACATAAACATTTTTAACTTTTTGCAGGAATTTTTCATTTGGCAAAAACAGCTGATGCTGTTGTTAAATGAGTTAAACACAACTTCAGCTAGTTTTAAAATTAACACCGGGTTTAACGTGTAAAGTATGCTTTTGCTTGTCTATAGTAGATCAAAAACATATTTTTTATAAAAGTTTACTTTAAAACCTTAAAGTATGCTTTGTTTATGACTATAGTTATGGGCCATTATCTTTAATGACAACCTGCTTTGTCTTCATTTTAGAGGTAACATTAAATGCGGATGACGAAATTAAAGCAACACGCTGAGTATACAGATAGTTATATAAAACAGAAAAGCCATCTTTTAACCAGAATTTCGAAAAAAATAATTTTTTTTTATTTGCTGCGAAAGCTTACAAGAAGCATCTAAAAAATCGAATATGTATCAAAATATGCCTCAAAAAGGCAAAATATGCGCTTAAAATTTAAAAACTGCTGCAAAAAGGTTAGTTAAAAATTATGCAAAAATATGCTCTAAACGGTTAAATATGCACCAGAGAACGGCTTTGTGCGATTGCAAAAAAAAAAAAAAAACGCAGTAAATGAACACCAACAAATACACTCGCTTGCGGTCATACAATCAAACTTACGCAACCGCAAACATTCGCTGCTGGTTTGCAGGCATTCAAATAATGTACATCGTGCTTTGTTATTTATTCCATCGTTTAGCTTCGTTTGTCAATTAAGATGTTTGTGTGTTTGATCCGACAATGATTATTTTGGCAAAGAAAAAAAAAATACAAACAAAAAAGCCAGAAATCAAGCAATTATTACTCATGTAGGCTTTCGGCAGTTACTATGTAGTACAAGAAAAAAAAAATTGAAATGAAACTAAACGCACATATGTAGGTACAAACAATTTCCATAGAAACAGAAGACTTTTTTTCATCATTTCTTGAAAAGTACAGTAGTTCTGTATGTACAATGTATTCTTGTTATTGTTGTTTTTATTGTTGTTAATTTTAACAAAGCGTTTCATCGAGTGGTTTATTGTTGTTATTGTTGTTAATGTTAACAAAGCGTCTCATCGAGTGGACAATGACTACTTAAATGCAAAAGGATAAGAATGTGTTGCTTTTGAATTTATACAGTTGTGTTATATTGCGTGCGCAACAAAAATGCAAACAAAGCACTTTCAATAAAAAACGCACACATGCTAAAATCAAATGTGTACGAAACGATGTAAAAATTACCAACGTTGAACTTTGTTTTGCAGGCAAAGAGTGAATGTAAATATGAGCGTATGAATAAATCAAGAAAAATAGTGATTTTGCAGTTCTCTGATATGCACTAACAATTCAATGCCAAAATTCATAAAAAGCTCTAAAACGTATAGATATATTATTTCTGCCTTCATTGGTCGCACAAGGAAAAACATGCAATTGCATATGGGCATTTCCGTCAAAAGGTCCACCGTGGCCAAAAATTTAAAAGTTATTAAAAGCTGATTATTTTACGATATTGTTATAAAGAAATATTTAGATTTTACTAATTTTATAAATTTACTCATACATTTGTTCACTTAGATGAACAATCAGACTGCAAAGTTATGCAAACGTAATTTCTTATTTGTGAAAATGTTTTATGGTATGTTTTCTTTAATATTTATCTTTCTTAAAATAGGCGGTATTTGATATAAATTATTCCAAAAAAATGTTCTAACATGGTGTAATCTAAGGAAGAGTTCAAAGAGAAATATGTTTTTCGGATGAACGGTAAATTTTTATTTTATTTTAATCATTATTCAGTTGAATTATTACGGAAAAAAATTCACGTTCGAAATGTCACGTATCGACCCAGATTTTGGCTTAAAAAAAAGAAAATACAGAAGATTTTGGAATCAAACCAAAGGCATTTTAATGTTACATTGCTACGTAAAATTCTGAAAGTAGTTTGACTAAAAAATTGTGCCAGGTTTCGTTGAATTACGCCTTTTTATACATGGCCACAAAAACTACTTCTGTTTTTTTCACGTTCGAACCGCTACTTCTTTTGTCATTATCTTTGACCTAGAATCGCGCCCTCCATAAAGTTTAGCATAGATAACAGTGCTTTCTTAGTGTTATAATTTAAGGGTTAAGAAAACATAAAAATATTTTTTGTTTAAAATGTTATTGCATTTTTGAGGCGTACGACTGTCACGTTCAACACTTTGGAATTACCCATATTTGTAGTTTTCCTGTTCATAAGATGTCAATAGTGCCAAGCCGGATGACAAAAATCGCAAAACGTCAATTTTGTTCAGTTTTCGTAAAATTATTTTTTTTTTTAATTAATTTTGCATACAAAAAAAGATATTATAATATTTTAGTTAGAAATGGCCAAAAAATGAAAAAAATACAAAAAAGTCGCCAAAAGTAAATTTTGTTTTGTTTAGTTTCTGTTTTTTTTTTTTAATTAATAACATAAAATGGAAATCAATTATTTAGTTAAAGAAACTAAAATTAAGTACACAAGTCTATAAGATCGTACACTTCAGCCTCATCGATTTCATTACTGGTGTTTTGACCGGCATACATACTATTAGAATTAAATAGTGACTGAATATAAAATTCACTTAAATTTTTTTTTTTTTAAATTAGAAATGTTAACAAAAAATGACAAACTGTTAAAAAAAATCGCTGAAATAATATAAATGGAAAAAATAGCCAAGTATATCAAAAATCGCCAAAAAAAACCGCCAGTCGCCAAAATGGAAAACACGTTTCAAAATCGCCACGTTTGGCTAGAAATCGCCATATCTGATAGCTCTATATAGACCAGAGATTTGACGTACCCTCAAAAAAGTAGTCCAAAGATGCCAAGTCACACAAATAAGGTGGCCAATTCACACGCCCATTTCATGAGATAATTCGGTCACCAAAACTTTGGCTCACCAAAGTTATGTTTTAAAGCGCTGTATGACATGTGGGATCTTTTATGGATGTAGGCCAAGATATTTTCTCAAAATTTTACAAGTAGTAGACCGGCAGAGTTTCTGAAAATGGCTTCAGATCGATAAATTCGTGTCCTCTGTCAAGCTGACGTCTACAGCGATGATTGTTTTTTCTGTACGCGCGGTACGAACTCGATTTGGATTAATATTATCTAAAAGAGCAAATGTGATTGCGAATAGGTCCAAAAGACTTTATAAGTTTGTCGGACAGGGTGTTAGTTTTGGAAATAAGTTTCCACAATTTGTAAACGTTGTTCTGAGGGCAAATTATGGCAGTCGTGATCGAATACTTTTTCGATTCGAAAGCAATTTTATTTGTTATTCTTTCTGTCCATACTAAACGGATCGAAACTATTTTTTTAGTGTTGTAAAGCCATTATTTAGTTTCTACAACACTGAAAAAATAAAAACGAATCGGTCAGTATCGACTGAAATAAAATTGCTTTCGAATTGAAAAAGTATTCGATCACGACTGCCATAATTTGCCCCCTGGTGTAAGTCTTTTCATGGTGGTTTGTCAAAGTATACTGAAAAAGGAAGTCAAACACATTTCATTAGTATGGCAGTTTTACAGTTTTCCCCATCGAAAGTTCGATACGTGTGTACAACCCTTATGCAGTAGACTTACAGCCAATTTCAAAATGTCGAAAAACGTTTTTTTCGCACAAACATTTAAAACAAAAACAAACAGCCCAATTATGAATAAAAATTTGCCGTTTTCCCCTTCTCCCATTTTTCCTATGTAAATTCAATTTAAACAATCAGAAAAAACTCCCAGGGAATTTGTATTAATAATTGGGCTGAAAGTTTTTAGAATTGAAAACGCTCTCACAAGAATATCCCTGTCTTTTCAACAGAGTATCCGAAATTTATTTGATTCGTGTCTGACCTTTAAAGATTATCAGTTCTTTTGGCGCGGAATCCAAATGTTGCCAAATAGATGGAAAATGGTCATAGCTAAAGATGGTAAACACTTTGAATGAGTTAAAACAGAACTAATGTTTCACAATAAACGCTAAAAACTTGCCTAAAAAAACAAAAAACTTGAAAAGTGGATTTATACCGTTTTGTTATGGAACTCCTCATGTTCTGAGCGATAATTCCGAATTTAAATTAAAAAAGCCGTTTCCGTTATTTCAGGTAACAAAAATAACCACAAAATACCAACAAAAAGTATTTTATTAGAGTTTTTGGTACTCATATTCATGCTTTTTTTTCTTGGTAATTTATTTCATTTGTTTTTTTATATAAAAACTGACCCTTAATTTTACTAACGAACGAATTAAATCATGCGAATGGAAAATTTTTATTTAAAATTTGTGTTTGTTAATTAATTGTGACAAAAACTAAGTCGCACGTGTTTGTTCAAACAAAATATTTTTGATCTGAGTAAATGAAATTGGCAAATATTTAAGTAAAAAATATTTACATTAAATATAAAGAAAATATGGGGTTTATTCAATTCATAAAACGTTGTCGATATGATTTCAAAACATCTTGTTTAATAATTGCGTTGTTATCGTTTTTATCTAACTATTGGATCGTATTAACTAAATAATAACGAGGATGCGAGGGTTGGGAAGTCGGGTTTAAGCTGTTACTTTCGATGATTTGACAATGAAAATAAACTTAATTATGGCTTTGTTTTCTGCTTTAAACATTTCTGATAATCGTTAGCTTTTCTGTGGCATAAGTTTTTCTAAACTTTATAGTGAAAATTTAAACTCGATCCGGTTTTCATTGTTTTACTAGCGCTTTTTTTATACCCCTCTCCGCAGGTGGAAATCTTTATATAAATCGGCAAAGGCAAAACAGTTAAGAACACTTTTCTCCTCTGTATGTCAACCGATTTGAACAAAATATACACCATTTGAAAGATATTTACTTACAGAAGTGCACAATATATATTTTATTTAAATCTGTTCAATACTTTCAGAGCTATAATCCAGCGGTAAATATTGAAAGGACCGCAAGTGGCAGGCCTTTTTGAAGGGCTCTATACTCCTTTCTAAAAGATTCGCTTCGCATGATATCCTGCCTTCAGAAGTATGCCTTCTAGAAGGCATAAACTTC
This sequence comes from Pollenia angustigena, assembly GCA_930367215.1. Lineage (NCBI taxonomy): Eukaryota > Metazoa > Arthropoda > Insecta > Diptera > Polleniidae > Pollenia > Pollenia angustigena. The sequence continues at coordinate 145,255,968 of OV884060.1, read as the reverse complement.
TTTTTAAAAGACCTTCTGAAATATTCAGTACACATTCGCTACTCCCTTCTTTGAGAAGGGAGAAAGGAAGGTGTTCAGTTTTATTTACTTTTTATTTTTAGTGACCTTCCTTACTCCCTTCTTTGGGAAGGGATCGAAGTTGTTTTTAAAGGAAGTGTGGAGGGCCTTGCGCCCAATGACAACCTGTGTAAAAAATAAATAAATATGGAATGCGGCGAGAAGGGCTTCTGACTGCTTGTGACTGCTAAATAAGGCCTTCTATTAGGCCTCTTTACTCATTCTAGTTACCGCTGGGAAGCGTTCTAATTTGCTACTAATACATATGCAGAACACATAAATAAAATATTGTTTTCTTTTCAATTATAATTATATATCAAATAATAAAAAAATAGGGTAGTCGATTATTCGACATTTTCAAGAAACCGGGTTTCGAATATTTCGACAATATAAATCTTATACATATATAAATCGACACAGGCAAACCAGTTGGATATACAAAACTTTCTTCATATTTAAAAAAAATTATGGCCGAATTTCAACCATTAGGCAAACACTTGTATAACAAATTTGTTTTGAAATTAACCTCTTAAGAACCAACCAGAATTGTTTACGTAGTCTAAAAAAGCAGTGAGTGATTCCTTATTGAGATATCCTAGAGAGTTGCGAGTCTGCTCAGATAACATGCAAAGTCAATAAGGTCAATTAAAATTGCCTACCTCAAGGAAAAAGTTATGCCGAGTATCCAGTTTCCTTGTATTTATTGTAAACCATTATCTTGTTAAATATTCAGAGCATGGACGGTCTCCAGTACTATTTTTCTTGAAAACAATCGATTCGTAAAATTGTTACAGTCCACTAGTTAACTAAGCGACTGTAAGTACGACTCTAGGCGAGAGTGCACAATCTTGAGGATATTTGCCGGCCTTTTTGTCATTTCACTCTATACTACATTTTTTGGCGAACAAAAACACTAATGCTTCTTTCTGGAGGGGCCTTAACACATTCGTCGGATATGTTTATGCAGTCAAAACTTCAGAAATTACAGATTTTTAATTAATAGATCGGTAAATTATTGTCGCTGTGCTAGAATCAACCTGAGGACCTTATAATTCTAAAAAAAACTTTTTTGGTTATCAAGCCGTGGTGGCTGTGTTTGAAACCTAAATTACTAAGTGACAGAACAGATTTTAAGGTTGTTTCATAAGGGAAAGTTTTTTTTTACTTGGAGGTTTAAGGTTGTTTCATAAGGGAAAGTTTTTTTTTACTTGGAGCTGAAGTTTGTTCTTCAGCGAAGTATCTCTGTGTTTTCCTGCTGACCAGTCTACCTGCAACTGTAGTCTGTATGTGTCGAAGCAGCTTAAAAGTCCTCTTCTTCTTGACATTATCAAATTTATTTTTAAAAGGTTAATCTAAGCGTTAATCTGTTTTAAGGTTTTTTAAAAAATCATTTACAATGAAATATGCAGGACTGTGGATTCGCCGAATAAAAGTTCTAACTCCAACTCCGACTCCAACCGCTGAATTTTTAAAGTCAGTCTCCGACTCGAACTCCCAGCTCCAACCCCGAATCCTAATCTAACCTTGATGCTAAAGGTACATATATGAGACTAGTCCTTATTTAACTTTAAACTCTTTTTGTAATGCAGTACGTTTTAAAAGGTTAAATATAGAACATGATTCTGTAAAAATTTCAAATTGATATTTTAATTCAAACACGTTAAATTTTTTAAAGCAGACTGTCTTAGAATTTTTTTATTTCGGAAATATAAGAACATTTTTATGCCGACAAATTTTGAAGTCGGAGTCGCGAGTTTTTGTGGGTTCTTCGACTCCTGTACAAAAACCCCAACTCCGACTCCACAGTCCTGGAAATTTGCAATCACTTCTCCATTGAAAATGAACAATATTCCCATCTACCTTTGCACTGTTTTTCGAATGTTTGACTTCAGTTTAGAAAAAGCCGGAAGTTTATAAAATTTGCCCTGGTAATAAGTTTTAAACCAGTAGACTTTAAGATGCCTCATTGAAAAAATTGGAACATGATCGAAACGCCATTTATTTTTTTCTACAGCTTTAGAGTTCCAATTTTGATTTAACAAATTATAGAATTCATGAATCTACTTGGCCAATAAGTTTTTAAACTACTTTATGATGTTCCCTTCTAAACGTAACAACCCCTGTCACGATAAGTTTTGTTTTTTTTTATAAAAATTTCAAACAGTAATTGGATCCGGTAAGCATTTTCGTCAAAATACTTAAGACCTGTGTGATAGTGCAAAACGGCCTTAAATAATATTATCTTGCCACCTGCCTTTGTTTAATCGACCAAAATAAATTTTAATCTTTAAGCGAGAAGAAATATTAAATAACGCTAATATTTGTTATTACATATACTTATGTTATTGGCAAATATATGTTATTGGCAAATAATTGTTGTTAGTTATCATATTTATGATAATAAATTTGTCAGCAATGTAAAGAATTTGAAAAAGACCAACGTAAACAATTCCAGTTCAAACTGACACATTCCTGCCAGTAATTGGCGACAGGTGACAACAAAATAATAAAAATGTTTACATTTTCTGTTTTCTTTTATTCTATTTTTTTTAACGTAAATTGCGACAGAAAAAGAACTCAGAGCAGGGATGGACATCGTGGTACAGTTATGCTGTTTTTTTTTTAACATTTATAACTTTCTTAATAACTATTTAATTTGTATCTCTAGCGCGTCCCTATCCATTATAAAATATTATTGTTATATTATGCAATAAGTGGTACAATGATTTCATTAAAGAAAAAAATTTAAAAAAACAATCTAGAAGCAAAACAATATTGTACCATATTGCCAACACATTTCACAGTGTATTAATTGCACTTAATTTAGTTGTGTAATAAAAATTTAAAGTTTTTTGCATGTTGCCAATATATAGTGTGAACAATACTGTTACAGATGTAATGTTAAAAATGTTGCGCATAATTGTACTTCAACCCCACTGTAAATACTAGAATGTTTTTTGTTAACGCCTAAAAGTGTGCCTTAGTTTATGATGCCTAATAACTCAATTTATTCAGCCATATAGATAGTAACTATAGATGAGTAAGTTTAATTAAGAAAATAGCCGTTAGGAGGCGCACTTTCTAGAGCCATCTAGAAGTTACTAGTATCATCTACACGTCTGGGCTAGAGTATAACTAGAATCGCAAGAGATGGCATAAGCTCATTCTATGTTCAGACTCAGTGATGCCAACTTTATGAGAGCAAAAAGCACTTTAAAATTTAAAAAAAAGCACTAAAAAGCACTATTTCGAACAAAAAAAGCGTTAAAAAGCACTAAGGCATTTTTACAATTTAATTTAACACAAAACAAGTTGCACTCGGCTGTGCAAAATAATACATACCTCCAAAATTTAAAAAAAGGCGACGGCTTTGATGGGCGATTTTCATTTAAAATTAAATAAAAAAAAAATATATTTACATTCGTATATAAACATTTTTAATTGTATTGTTATTATCTTCAATAAAAATATCATCCAAACCACCTGTATCACTATCAGCTGAGTTTGAATTGGCCATAAAACAGTTTTAAAGTAATACAGTGCGAGCTCGATTTTCGTAACTCGAAAAAATCGTGCCTGTTGCAATTACCGAAAATTTGCAAAGACCGACCATTCTTTTTTTTTAATACAAAACCTTATATTTTATCGTTTAAATAATTCTATATTAAAATCGTCCAAAGTTTAATAAAACAATTGGCGTATGATATTGTCCAATTATTTTAACCTATGTACGCTTCTGAATGAAGAACACATAAGGTGCAAAAAAGAAAAACATGTATTTTTGTATTCTGATACTTAGTAAACCTTTTTGCAATAGCACTAGAGGTAGAAGTGTACAACACTCGGTTAATCGGAGACGAGTGTCGTGTGTTTGAAAACTAAAACGCATGAAAAATGGCAGGTTACACAACGCTCGTTATAAAAGCATTTTCTGTCAGCTGTTAATTTATTTAACACTTTGCTTATATCAAGTTACGGCTCTTTTTTTGTTTTTAAAGTCTTTGCGTGCGTTTTCTATGTTAGAAACAGTGTCTACATCTTTAAAAAAATGTTTACTGAAAACAAATACATAATTTTTATTACGATTGCTTAATATGTTGTCAACGCTAAAAAGTGTGACGTTTTGTAAAATTTCCAAATTGCTAGGAAGCCTGGCTCTAACCTCGTAAATAACCTATCTTTTATCACTTTTTTATCATTTGAAATCTTAAAATCTTTGCAGGCCTTCTTAAAATTGTACCCCAAATAGCAAATCTCATCTAAGTCATCCTCTTTATAATCAAAGTTTTAAAAAATTATAGAAAAAAATAAAAATTGTAAAAAGCACTAAAGGCACTAACGAAAAATTGAAAAAGCACCAAGTTAGTGCTTTTTCTTAGTTTGGCACTAAGGATAAAATTTTGGCGTTTTGAGGCATCAAAAAGCACCATAAATAGTGCCAAAAGCACTAAGTTGGCATCGCTGTTCAGACTTTGTCAATAACGCATCACGCGGAGAAAATTATAAACATTGTAGTTAGTTGTGAATAAAAGTTGTAAATTACGGTTGTTGAAGTTCTTAATAAAGCTGTGCAAATAATAAATAAGTGTTATAAATTAAAGTGTTGTGTTTATTATACCCACACCACAATAGTGGTCAGGGTATTATGCATTTGTGCTGATGTGTGTAACGCCTTAAAATATTGGTCCTAGACCTACCTTTAAGTATACCGATCGACTCAGAATGGCGGCATGAATTAACCCCCAAAAAAATAATTAAATAACACCCCAAATCGTGGGGCCTTATTTCATATGCAATAAAGCCCCAATTTGGAAAATGAAATTAGCCCCCAACGAAATGAAATAACGCCCGAAACATAAATGAAATAATTCCCTAATTTTTGGGGGCTTATTTCATATGAAATAAAACCCCAATTTCTGAAATGAAATAAGAGCACAATATATTTAATATAATTAATTATACAGTTTTGCTCTCAAGAATCACGCGATAGATATCATGTATGATATACCAAACACAAGCTCCGCCAACTAAGGCTTTTCTGCATAGCCGGCCTTCGGCCGGGTGCAATGACTTTTTCCTCTATGGAATAACAAACACCGGCTTCGCTTACTAAAGCTTCTCTGCATAGTGAAAGGATTTTCTCCTCTATAGAATAAAAATACCGACTCGACCCGTCTACGCAGAGAAGCTTTAGTTAGCGAAGCAGGTGTTTGGTATACCATATAGAAGAAAACCATTGCGCAGGGCCGAAGGCCGGCTATGCAGAGCTGCTTTATCGAAGCCGGTGTTTTGTATACCAAAGTGGAAAAATCCTTTTGCCTAAAAACGTTTTCATTATAAATTTGGAAATAAAATAATCCCCCACAAAAATATATTGGGGCTTTATTTCATAATGATTTTTTGGGGGATAATTTCATATGAAATAATACCTCAATTAAAAAAATTAAATAACACCCCAAACAAAATGAAATAACGCCCCAAAAATCGTTTTTGTTGTCCTCTGTACAAACTTTTGGGGGGTTATTTCATTATTTTTTTGGGGGGTTATTTCATGCCGCCACTCAGAATCACTTTCTGAGTCGAACTAACGATGTCCGTCCGGCTGGCTGGCTGGCTGTCCATGTAACCTTGTGCGCAAATCACAGGTCGCAATTGTGGAGATAATTTGACAAAATTTGGTACATAGATTCTTATTGGCACAAGGACCAAGCCTATTGAAAATGGGCGGAATCGTAGGAACACGAGGGATGCTAAGGGGAAATTTCTTCATCTCAGAAACTACCTATAAAACCGATTTTAATGAAATTTAAAACAGAGATAGAACCATATCTTTCTGGACACAAAAGGTATGCATTTTTAAAAAAATAGGACCACGAGGGGAAATAGGGCAATATCTGCGTCTCAAACCGATATTAATGAAATTTAAAACAAAGATAGATCTATATCTATATGGACACATAAGCTATACAGTTTTTCAATAATAGGACCACAAGGGGAGGTAGGGTGCAATTTCTGCCTCTCACAAACTTTCAAACCGATTTTAATGAAGTTTATAAACATAGATAAATCCATATTTATATGGACACATGAGCATAATCTGGTTTTAAATACTGTGGTGCTGGGTATCATATGGTCGGGTTTGACCGACTATACTTTCTTACTTGTTTAATTTTAATTAAGTGCAATAAAGTACTCAAGGGGTTTATTATAAAGGAAATAAACCGAAATTGTTATTAAAAAGGCAGTAACGTAACAATACGAAAAACAATTAAATTGCAAGAGTACCATAAATGGTTTAATAAATTAAATCTTTAATCATTTTTGGTATTTTTTTTTTTTTATATTTAAATCAAGAGTATGATTCTAATTAAAAGACATTTAGTTGTTTCTAAACGAAATCTAGTGGATTTGATTTTAAATAGTCTCCAAAATCTAGTGTGTTTACATTGTTCTTTTTGACATTAGCGAGATTTGGTTTTCATAACAAATACAGCTGATTGAAAGGTTACCCTGCAGATAACGAGACTAGTCCATACATGCATGTAATGAGTAGTCCATAAAGGAGTGGGAGTACTCCAAAACTTCTCCAAATATATGGGTAAAAGGTGGTCCATTTAACATTACGATGTCCTAGAAGGGGACCCACCGAAGTAGTCCCTAAACTACTGCATAGAGTACTAAAGTGGGTTAGTTTTAAAAGTACTCCATGTTACTACAGTATGGAGTACACTTAAGGGGTAGTTTAAGCAGTTTTCTTTTTCATTTTTTACTAATCGCCTTTTATGGTGTGTACTGTAGTCTATTATTGCTATTATTAAATATATTTACTTGGTATTTTTAATTTTTTTACCTTTTTTCCACAAATTTCACAAACTAAATAAACAATTAATAATGGACACCATCAGGGCTACCAATGTTAATACTGTAAATTATAGAAAAGTATACATCATACAGTTGTTGGTAGCACTGCATGTTAATTTCCTTTAACATGCTCCATACTACAGTATATTGGACCATATTGTAAGTAGTCCATTTAAGCCACAATGGACCACGTAGTCCAATATTATCTGTTAAATACCTATATAAAAAAATAGGTATTTAACAGCCTGTTCATCGATTTCGAACGTTAACGTTCGCATACAAAATTACAATTAAAACAAAAACCAAATTCGAAAACTTGTATTTTCTTTAAATATAATTTTCAAATTCGACAATTTGTTTTTGCTTTGAATGTTATTTTCTATGCGAACGTTAACGTTCGAAATCGATGAACAGGCTGTAAAAATTTGCATTGCCTTTTATTTAAGTCTGTGTTTACGTTATAAAAGTTTTCTTACAGAAAGTCTGTGTTAATTGATGAGAGAAGAGTTGCATGTTCTCTTTCCCTATCACCAATAAACTCAGACTTTCTGAAAGAAAACTGGCACTCCGAGGTAGCTATTTGAGTATATAACTCGGCAGACTTTTACACTCGTTCCTTGCTTAGCTTTTGCATGCTAGCAACATCTATTAAACAGCAACAGCAGAACAGATACGCCAGCAGGCCGAACTTCCCACAAGTAGTCGAAAATCAACCCTTAAAGCTGACTTTTTACACTCAAAATAAAAATCAATCCATCCGTACTTAAATCAATCTGGAGCGGTATTAATAGTACGGTGAGTACGGATTTTCTTAAATCAATTCCGAATTCTTACTTAAAATAATCCGAAAATGAGATTGATTTAAGTAAAACTAAAATTGAACCAATCTCATAATGCGCTAGATTCAATTATGATTTACTTACCCGTTTTACACCTAACAGAATGATTTAACACCAGCATCATGTCCGATATGGTTTTTATTTTAAAAAATTAATGTACATATCGCACCGTAACCGCGAAAATAACGTAAGCGTCAAAAATCCAATTTTACAGGAGAGGGTTTTTTTACGTTATTTGATATTAATTTTGTTTGAAATTTGTCGCTTACGATAAAATTGTTCTTGCTATAAAATCGTAACGGTACCTTTTGTGACCATGATATTTTAGGAGATGATGCAAGTGCCGCCAATAAAGTCATTTATTAATAAAAACGAAATTGAAAATGATGTCGCTTACGTTATTTTCGCGGTTAGGGCTCAATTTTACTTTTAAATCATGAAAATAATGTGTTTTCGTCTTGTTCTGTTGTTTCTACACAGCACAAGAAAGAAATCGCTTTTTAGCTACTTGTGTGGTGTTGGTGTGTGTAGTGTCTACAACAAACTTTGATAAGCTAAATGAGATTAAAACGCTTAGTTTGTAATTTTACTCTCAAAGTGGTACTACCAACGGAACGTTTAATACTTTTTTTTTTGCTTGGTTTAAGAATTTTATACTTATTTTAAGAAATTCCGGTATTGGTTTTCGAAAGTAATCCCATTTAGAAAGTAATTCGTACTTGAATTTTTGAGTACGCTCGTACTTAAAGTAAGTCTGAAAAACTTAATTTACTCCGAGTTGTTTTCTTTCTGTGTAAGATCTTCCTTCTCACAACTTTGGATCCAAACAACATTTACCGCTTTATACTCAACCAATAGTCAGGTGAGGCCGAAATCTTAGGGGTTATTTACTCTCGTGGTACCATAATAGAATCTCTGGTCAGCCGTGATCTCAAGAGATCTAACAATTTTGAATTCTGCTAAGCTCCAGTTTTTGACTGCACCTTATTTCTTCAACTTATGTAACACCAAAAGGTAAAATTTCCTTGAAATGATTCCCTACATATCCCTTGAGGGACACCAAAGGGTCCATTACAATGTGTCCGTACAAAAAGGAATGTGCTTTTAAAAGAACGCAATGTCTTCCCTTAGAACTGTGCCGGGACCAGCAAACATTGTCCATCGAAAGAGGGAGTCCACTTAAGGAGGGTGTCCCTTGAGGAAGGCTACAATGTATTCGAAAGTTTCTTCGATAAATAAATTAAGTGAAATTTTTCCAAATTTTATTAATGAAGGTACAAACTGCGGTTTTTATATTAGAATCCACAGTATCAAACCAAAACAAAAGAACTTTTGAAGTCAATAAATTTATGTTGCTTCACAACCCAGTAAAAACTTCGCCTACAAAATAATGTGTTGAGTAATCAGAAAAACATAAGAGCACTACTTACAATTCTACTGAAAGAACCAATGAATTTTACAAGGGATGCCCCAAAATGAACGCATTAAAAAGTAAGTCATTATTTTTTTACCTGCATACATCCAGAATAAAGTAGTTATAGAAGTTGTTATAGATGTAGTTAAAGAAGGAAGCTACAAAATAATGAGTTCAAGAAGCTATTCATTTTGAAAAAGTAGGCGAAGTTTTTACTGGGAAATTTCAAAACATATCCAAGGCATGATGTTTCATATTATTAAAATTACAATTTATTTTAAAACTTCCTAAAAAATAAAAAAAATAAAAAAACATTTTTTCCATTCCTGACTCAAAGTGTGGTTGATAAAGACTGACGTCAGTTAGTTATATTTAATAAGTTGATAGGTAAAAGGTCTTAAGAGGCAAATTGTTAAAAATATTTTAATTTAAACTGCAGATGCTTCCCTAGATTATTTTTTTTTTTTTAGTTTTTCTTAGTGTAGTTTAAAATTTAAACAAGTTTTAACTTATTTTTCTTATAAAAATTAAACTTCTGTTGATAGTCCATTTCTCCACGTTACCTTCACTTGTTGATTCACCTATTTATTTGATAGTCAGTATTTGTGGCCGGATTTATATGCAAATTAATTTTTTTTTTCTTAAGCGTAAAATACTAATTTTATAAAATCTCAATATTATAACACTTTATAATTTGAATTTTCTAATAAAATTTGCATATTTTTGCATATTTTTCATATATTATTTTTTGCATAATTTTCTGATTTTGTTAAAATCGAAGTTCCTCATTTTTATCATTCTCTAAAGTGTGCCATGAAAACCTAAAAAGATTTTTTCTATTTCTGTAGCGCTTAAGTTTCTAACATCATCATGTCTTTTGCATTTCTGGAAATTGTATGGAATTTTTCGTAAAGAATAACAAGGTGCCCCGGTATGATAGCTGGTAGTGAGCTAGTCTATCAGTGCAGGGGTTGTGGGTTCGATTCCCGCCACAGACTCTGGTCTTCTGCAGACAAGCATAAAGCTTCGCGGGATTAGCTTAGGGGGGAAAAATAAAATAAATAAGATTAACTCTATTGCTCAAAATAAATTGATATTTTAAGCATTGAAGCAGAAGAAACTGATTTTCTTGGGTTTGTAGGATCTGTTAAGACATTAGAGTTCTACTGAAGATGCTTAACTTTTGTGCTGTGCTAAAATTCGTGATTCGGGATTCAATCTTGCTTTCTATTCTAAAAATTAAGGAAGAAAAAATATCATTTATGTCTAATAAATATGTGTTGCAACTACAAAAAGTCTTCGAACTTTATTTACGTTGTAGTAAAATACACCACAGTCTCGTGAAACTATCGAACTGATAAACTAACTCACTTTTAACTAGCATAACTAGCATTTATACCCAATATAAATTATCGTGATAAAAATGAGAAGAACTGATTGTTGTTAAGAGACATTCTAGCTTTATCTTTATATACATATTTAGTTCAAACAGAAAACAATGGTTTGAACATTTTGAAATTATATATGTATATATTATTAAGAACTTTTTAATCCAAATTTTTATAATTAGGCTTAAGTTCATCAAATTTAATTTTCATTAAATTATTTTTATGAAGAAAGGAATTTTACAAACATGAAAATTAATTAAAATTGTTATTGATAATCTTTCATTCTTGTCATGGCTGGGGCTCGAACCCCGGCCGGCAGGTTACCATGACATGTTTCGATCGCAACCACTCGATCTCCTCAGATGGATTTGCCGTCTTACACTCGCAGCCATCGACGACCGCTGACGTCAATAGTCAAACATCAATCCTTAAACCAAATTGTATTTTAACCTTTGGTAGATCGAAATTTGCTTTTCTGAATGATTATCCATTTTTAATTGATTTTACGTGTTTTTTTTCCTTTACTTCTGTTTTCTCGTACTTTTGTCAAGAATTCTTCTTGAAGTCGAAAATACATTTGTTTTGTTTTTTTGTTTTTATTTTTGTCGTTCTTTTTTCTGCTGACCTTTTTTCAGCACAACTTGAAGGACAAATGAATACATAGATGAACTTAAGCCTAATTATACAAATTTGGATTAAAAACCATAAATAGTCCAACAAAATAACCACAATACTGATTATTATCATTAAGAACATTAAGTCAAATATTGCTTCCTGGTTTTTCGACAATGTTCCCTCTTAAAATTAACAAAAAAAAAAAAAAAAAAAAATATAACGAAGAAGATGTTTTTTTTTTTTTACTTGACTCCTTAAGATTGTTCTTGCCATCAATATTAAAATCGCTGTCGAAATAATCTCCGTATGTTTTTGGCTTCCTTTAACGAGGTTTCTGCAACACTTTTGTTATTGCAAAATACAAACACAGTGGACTGTATATGAATAGAAAATAGAGAATTTGTTTTGTGTAAGAGTCGGCAGATTTTTACACTCGGCCCTTGTTTAGGAGCTTGAAATCTCTCATCTCCGCTGCTTTTGGAATATGCTAGCAGTATCTGTTCAATTGCAAGAGCAGCAAGGGAGAACCCCCGCAGTCCGAACTTTTCCGCAAGTGGTAAAAAATTAGCCTTTGAAGCAGGCTTTTTTGAACTCCCATCACGCGACTTTGGGTACACACCACAACCACCACGTGATACTTGAAGGATGATCATCAAATAGTAAGTGTCACCGGGGCTACTGACGCCCGCTGTATGTTAGTTAATATCCCTGGACAGCCGAGATCTCAAGAGTTCTATAAATTTTTTACTGTGCCGAACTCCAGGTGTTGACTGCATCTTATTTTCCCTGAGGATATAACATCAAAAGGTGGAATATCCATAACATGTTCTCCTTCATACCCCTTGAAGGAGTGACGATAAAATTATTACTTTTGTCAGGGTTTTTGTTAAACTTAAAGTTTTGTGCGCATATTTAAAAAAAAATGCATATAAATCTCGCCTCCCTATTCATTATTTTATTATATTTGAGAATGTTTTTATTAGTTAGTTTTATACAACAACTATTTAAAATTTTAAGTATTGCAGTTTTTTAATTGCTGTTTGTTTTTTTTTTTAATTTTATGATTAAATTATTGTAACCAAAATAAAAACCAAACAAACAAACACGGGTGCTGATTTTTATATTTTATGACAAGTTAATTTACGTATTTAGTTTTTTACAATATCTTATTAAAATTCAAAAATAAACTCTCTGTCTCATTTAAGTGTTTTTTCTTTAATTCCTTATTTTAAATAAATAATTGAGGAGGTTCTTTTCAAAACTTGACTGTTTTAATTTTTGTGTTTTACACAATTTGAGAAAAAAGTTTTTAGGAATGTCCTTTTGAACATGAATAATCGACTTTTGACGAAATCAGAGGGCGATTACGGCATTCGATATCGAGAAGAATTTTAATTTAAATTGCATTGTAATTTCGATCGATATCGAATGCCATAATTTGCCCTCAGGCCATTTATTTTTTTTTTTTTTTTTTTGGTATAATTATAAAGTCTTTTTCCCAATTTTATTTTCGCAGAGTTTTCCTTTCAATGTTACCAAACAAACTAAAAATAAAAACAATTTCTTTCAAAAGTGAAAAAAACAAGTTAAGAAAAGAACCTTCTCATTTTAGGATTTTCCATTTACATACGTAATATGAATTTCGAGTAACTTATGAAATCTTATAAATCATTCACATTTTTTTTTACCGTATTTGTAGTTTAATAAACTTTTATGATACATTTTATTAAATAAATATTAAAAGGAAATAATTTTTCTCCTCATGCGAACGTAAGTGCACAACTGACAGCTTAACAAACATTCGGGAAGATGCGCCTGTTATGCAAGATTGTAAAAGTCATTTCAGGGAAAGTTTATAATCAGTTTATCTTTCGTTCATCTTGTCACATCTTTTACGTATTTTAATGGATACACAATTCATCCGGCAACCGTATGACGTGCATTGATGCTTAAATGAAAAACTTATCATTAATATGCAAATATTTTGTTTGCTCCCAAGTAGAAAAATTCCAGACAGAAGAAAACTAGTTAAATTTATTTTTTTTGGTAAAATTTTGATAACACGAAATATAGGAGACAACAGTGCGGACAGGGAGTATTCGTTAAAAGAGTAATAAAATGCTTTATTCGAGATCGAAAAACATTTGATTGAATAGATTAAAAATAAATTTGTTATAAGAAAACCGCAATTAAAAGGTATTTCGAACTTTTAGTCTAAACTCAATTTGAAATCCATCCGTAAAAGCTATTCTTTTTAGATTCAGAGGAGATTGAACAGCCCGAGGAAAACTCGGTAATGGCTCTTCTACAGTCCAACATGGTCTTGGACTTTATCCTTTTAACTGAAACGGCCCTAATTGCCCTTTGGCTGTCGGTTAATATAATAGCGTCTACACGCCTCATATTCGATTCAATCCATCCCACACACACCGTAATAGCAGCACGGAATTACGCCTCGATGCCAGTGTTGTGATCAGGAAGACGGTAGAATATCTTAGTGTCCGGGTTCATAACATAGACCCCCAGGCCCAGGGCAACAGGCGTTTGCCGTAAAGTTCCACCAGACCAAGATCGCCATTCGGGTATCATAATCTCGCAGATTTCGACAATTTTCGTCGATGAAGGTGTGTATCCAGTCAATATATATAAAGTACACTGATGAAGAGCCCTATAGTCGCCTTTATATAATTCGCCGAGAGATACGAGCCGCTCTGCCGCCTCATACCTCACCTGCGTTTCGATTGGGGGTATATTAAGCAGTGTCTCCAGAGCCTTAGTTGATGTAGTGCACATTGCCCCAATTATACTCAGGGGCCCCTGGAACCTTGGTTCTAGCCTGGCTGATGGGCTGACCCTTCGGGGAGTATCGTGGTGGCTGTGGTTTACACCCAAATCGCGGGTGAAGTTCTTCATTGCTCGATGTGGAGTTGCATTGCAACCAATTGCTGTAGGAGTGTTAGATAGGCTCCGCACGTCACCAAGGTGGAAGTAGTGGCCGTAGATACAACTGCTTTATTTGATAACCTTGTTCACTTGGTCACGGCTTTGTGGCGGAGGGTTCAAGGGGACGGTAACCAGCGCTTTACTTTACTGATCCGGTGTTGAGAGCACCGTGAGGTTGGGTCCAAGGACGGTATTCACGATAATCAATTGGACGAATCTGTCCCACTAATACTCAAGCAACATGTAGCTACGTTGGACCCCCTGCAGAGGTCTTATGTTGTTCCTCTGTCCAACGAAGGCCACCAGCTTACAGAGGCGTAAGTTAGAATCGGTAAAATCACGTTTCTGTAAAGCCAGTGTGCATAGTTGGACTAAGAACTCATTTCAGGCATATAGCCCTCCTACATAGCGCCAAACATCAGCTCGCCCTGTTGGTTTTTACTCATTAGGCGATTAATTTTTTCCCAACGAAAAACTGCACATTAAAAAAATTGGTTTTCTCAATGACTCATTTGTTCTTTTCTGTCGCAAAGCTAACCGGCCCTCATCTACCAATTATTTATTTGCGAAACAAAAAAATCAGCTGATTTTCAACTTTTACATGTATTTTGAGTAGTGTTGGCAACTGAAAACACTGTTTTTCGTCGGTGTATTGAGAAAACCAAACTCGAAAATGGACAGTCAATGTGTCGTACAGGCTGTTTGTCGATACATTGAGAAAATGTTCATTACAAAACTTTCTGTTTTTTTTATAATTTTCTGCTTCGGGTTTTTGTCCAAACTATCAAGTAGTCGAATCAAGTAGTTGACTTTTTCATTTAAATCATGTAAAGTTTTAAAGAACCCAATAAGAGAAATTTGTGTTTGTGAAGACACAAAAAGAGTCTTTTTTAGATCAAAGGACAGAAGCTATCATGAAAATTCTTAGAAGTAGTAAAAATTTACTATCATTTTACTACCAGGATGACGCCCAACGCTTTAAATTAGATATCTCCTTAGGATTTAGCCCGTTTTTTTTAATTTAAATAAACGGGATCGGATGTTATATTGTTTCAACTCCTGGAAAATTAAAAATTTATAGGAAGTTTGACAATTTTCTTAAAATAATTATCGATTTTTTCTGCGCTTAAATTCCATTAATTGATCTCATGTCTTGGAACCTCCATTTGGTTACTTTGGAAAACCAAAGAGTTGAATGACAACAAAGAAACTAAGACATTACGACAACTAACAGATAAGCCTGACACATGATCCCTAAAAACACTGATAATAGTGAATTAGCTATTTGTTGTAGTAGTCATATTAGGTCTTCGTACCTGAAGCAGGGATTTAGGGTCCTTAAAACTTGAACTATAGATGTCCCTCCTTATAGCAGAGTATATTCCTTAGGTTTGGTGTGGCTACAGGGACCTTACAAATCCTGAATGCGTCTTTTTCAAATTGAGTGGCATTGAGACCTTTGCTGATGTATGTATAATTTGCCAACAAAAGTCGCCCATTTATGAAATCAAATTAGATTATTTATGACCAGATGCCCTTTGTCAAGAGTTCTTAAATCTCAAGGGCAAAGTAAGAATTCGAACTAAGGCTGCAGGTTTAAGTGGTTTTGTTACCGAAGCAATTCATTTAACAGTTTACCCGCATTAAGTGATAAAGTTACGCGTAGAAATTTGAGGAGATAGGTGACTGACAAGGATAAAACGGATTATCGCTCGGAAGGTTTAAGTAAAATCTCAAAGAAAATGAGAAGAAAAAAGTGGGATATCTGATCCATGGCCCTATATTGATAATACACTTCAAAAGTCTTAATATCATTGCACGAAAATGTTCAGGAAGTTATTGAATTTTTTCGTCAAGACAAAATTTCCAATTTACTGAAGAACACCACAAGGCAAAAATTAAAAAATTCAATTTTCAGTTCTAAAAGTCGGATGGCGTATGTAAACGCTCAGTGTTGCCAAGGCTCAATAGAAAAATAACAATCCGTGCAGTACTTAGTTAATGTGAAATTCGAAAACTGATTTGAGGTAGCAGAAGCAGATCATTAATATCTTTTATAGGCAGTTATTACGTCCTTGTTTGTCTGCTTTTCTTGCGTTTCTTTCGTGTTTTCTTTCTTTCATATGTTAAAGCCTTGAATACAATGTTTTTAACTTTTATCTGGTGGAGAACCAAATATAACTCGGATTTTACTCGGTGGAGTACCCTATATGTTAAACTCAGATGAATAACTAGTGGAGTAGCATTGAATACTCAGATTAATTGCTGGTTGAAGCCTATAATACTAAGGAATGGATTCTGAAAGTTTTCGGCTTTCTAGACGAAGGTTTAGATCGTCCATCAGCGGATCCCTACAAAATGTCTACTTTTGGTACAATTCTGGTAGAGTGTCTGTCTACAACTAAACTTATTTAAATCAATGGCGTTGGAAAATATATTATTGATGTATTGTTGATAATACTTAATTGTCTATACTTTTGTTTAATTTCTAATTAAAATCAGCCCCTTCCTCAGATTATCGGCAAAAACTACAACTGTTATTATTGAACAGATTGTTAAACTCAGACGAAATATAAATTACTTTTTTTTTTTTAATATGCTTATCAACTCGCTAGCCTCTATATATAGACTTCATACAAATATACATACGTCCATAAATATGCAGAAATTTTTAAGAGACTTTTAATTAAATTGACCACAAAGAGCGAATTTTAATAAAACACTCCCTCCCAATCAAACTGATGAGCAGTTAAACTGTAATTTTTGTTCACTTGCTTATCACGTGAATAAGTTCATGTGAACGTGTATTAAACGTGATCAAAGTTTAATAAATTTTTGTTGTTTCATGGAAAAACATTTAAAACGCTCAGATAGATTTTATGGGCTTTAAAAATACAAGAGTTTTATGTACATATATATATTTAATTGCAATGAGCGATTTTTTTTTTGCTTTAAAGGAGGTAATAAATTGTATTTTTCTTTAATTTGATTAAATAATAAGCAACACGTTTTCATATAATTAAAAAAAGGTTATCAGTTGTTTTTAAAATGTCGATTCTTTGAGGTTTTTCTTTTCTTTTTTAATTAATATAGCATATTTTGCTTAAGTATAAACAATAGAGAGACAGAGAGAGACAGAGAGAGAGAGAGAGAGTAAGATTAAAAGAGAGCGCAAGAATATATAAGAAATTGGAACATTTAAGAATAATAAAGGTCGTGTAAGATAAATTGTGTTTTTATTTCACAGTCTTAAATTTTTGAGCTTTATTGAGAAACTGGTGACAAATTTTTTAAAAAATTTACGCCTTGAAACATTGAGATTAATGCCGATGACCCACGCTGTACATATATTTGTACAACATTGCCCAATTCTTCTATATTTTACAGAGGGGCATAATAAAATTTTTTTTAGAGAAACAAATCTCCCATTCCAAAACGGCTAAAATTATTCACATTAAGTTATAACGTTGATCTCCAAATAGCACTCTGGACCAGTACGTCCGCTTCCGGGGTATGTATATATTTGGGATACATCTTAGGGATATTTCACCTCTGAGTGCCATATTTTTTTTTTGGGTATCGCGGATGACCAGAGATCATATCTCGAATCACGGAAACCAGTAAGTCCCTAGGACTTTACTCTTAGATTGGTTATTTGTTGAGCATACTTCGGCAATCACGTGGTGGCCGTGGTTTATACTTAAAAGACATCAATATGGGATGAATTTTTACTTATTGTAGGGAAGTTCGGTCACTAGAAGGATCTCCCTAGGTTCTGCTGCAAATCCACAGAAGCTGCTCTGCAGTGGGTTAATATTGTTCCTGAGCAAGGGAAAAACGTACTTGTTGATGCTGAAATCCATAGACTTAGTAGTTCCTTCCCATATATAAGACTCACACATGCTTACGTTGGTCGACGTATTGAGTCCTCCTAGTCTTAAGAGCACCGACTATTAAGGTACCCACGTTAACTTTAGACACATCTGAAGCAACACTTTGGCGTCTCATAGTATGATATCTAGTACAAGTCAAGAAAGAAGCAGACTACTTAAAGTCTAAATAATAGATGGCCTGTGAACAATGGTTGTAAAATGAGGGCCTGCTTGGAAATGCATCACTGCAAATGTCGGCTGTTTGAAGCAAATGATGCGCTAACAAGTCTTAAACAGGCATCACAAAATGGCTTATGCACATTGCGTTAAAAAATATAACCAAACTGCACAGCAAACAAGCACCGGCCTCAGCTAATTTGCATGAGCATCGCAAACTAATCGCATATGCACATCAGATGCAGCACAGTGATGCATTTCCGAAAACGCCCTCACTTTGAAGTCCTCCTTTAAATATAAATAAGTTCGTAGGGCAAAGTGTGCTAGGCACATACATACATATCGTCACCTAAACTACAAAAAAAATCGAAATAGAGTTTTTGATTGATTTTTGTTCGTTTTATTAAACTTCTTGTTCACAAAAAATTTTAGATCCCTGAAATTCAAACGCCCCCTTTTGCATTTCTGGTGACGATATGTATCCATCCAAATTTATTTTCAAATCTATTTCGTGATATTTGAATCCGCGATCTATTATAATGTATTGGTGGTTCGTGACCGTATGCTACATGCACAATATTTATCATGTCGTTATTTTATTTTTGTGCTGTGCGGCTCGGTTAAAGTTAAAATAATGACGCGAGAAAACCAAAAACTGCATTTTTAACCAGCTTCCTGGCTTTTTCGTTAAAGCAAACACTTTTAATACCTTCTCACAAACGTATCCCAAATTTATATCTTGAAGTATGCTAAACGTTATAGGTATATTTATCACGTGATGCGCGATCCAGATTATCGATCACATAAATAAGGCTATTCTGCGATATGAATCGCGATCTTTCAATAGCGCGATACTCGATAACATATAGCGCATTTTAAAAAATAAATCTTTCGTTTTACCCCTTTACAAATTTATATTTTTCTATGTGCGGGGTGGAGAAAAACTGAAGACACCTGCGTTCAGCACTCTTAATTCTACGTTTTTATTATATTTTTATCTAGAGGTCAAACATTTTTTGTTTTGCTGACCAGTGTAAAAAACAATTGTGACCTTATTAGAGAGGCCTCTACTATCGATGACGGGGAAGAATGTACACATCTTTAAAACTTGTTAACATTTGCAACATATTTCATTTTTCATCTTAAAATATTTATTTTCACGTGTATGAAGGAATAGACACAAAAAATATGATTTTGCTGTCCTGCTCTTTTGTATTTTTCCCGTTGATGGTATACACTTTTTAACAAATTATTTGTTTTTTTCTAGTGATGTGACTAAAATAACCGAAAAAAGTTAAATGAGACAACATGAGATATGAACATCTTTTAAAGATAAAGAAAGTTGTTGATTTTTAGCCCTGTACAATTCTTATGAGAAGATGTTAACAGCTTAGATGAAAGATGTAAGATGCTAGCAATTGTAAAAAGCCTTTTAGCGGCATCCGCAATCACTTGACATTGTCTAATGAGAGCGTTTTGCTTAGTTGAAAAGATGTTAAATTTTTTTACATGATGTTACTACGCCTAAACTCAATTTCTTACAAGACATACAAAATATTTGCATTTCAGAATGTCCAAGTTGTTTCGCTAAAGATCGAAGTAAGCTAAAGTTCATATTTGGTATAAATGCATTTAAATCAGGTGTAGTCCAAACGATAACAAAGGCATTTCAGCTCTGCAAAACCACTCAAATCAACGTTACTGATCTTTAAAATTGTTTAACAATATTAACCCTTAAGTGGTTTCAGCGGAACTACAATGGCTATTTTTTTAGTACTTGAGAATCGTCTATGCTTACAGTATGAAATGAAGGTTTCTTTAAAGATTTCCTACCACAAAAGTGTGATGCCTGTAATTTCCAGATTTACCAAGATCCCAACAAACAGGTACCATGGGATCCTGAAGCCTCTAATATGAAATTCATATCATTTTACGAAATAAAAACTTAAAAGTATTATACTTAAAATGGGATTTTTGCTTAAATGTAACGGTTTAATACTTAAAATAGTGAGTTTAATTAAAAAAATCTTAATTTTCAGTCATTATTGAGTGTAAATTTTTTATTATTAAAAATATTAATCCAAATTTTTAATATTTTTAATTAGGCTTAAGTTCATGAAATTTAATTTTTATTAAATTATTTTTGTGAAGAATGGAATTTTACAACATGAAAATTAATTAAAATTGTTATTGATAATCTTTCATTCTTGACGTGGCTCGGGCTCGAACCCTGTCCGGCAGGTTACCATGACATGTTTCGATCGCAACCACTCGATCTCCTCAGATGGATTTGCCGTCTTACACTCGCAGCCATCGACGACTGCTGACGTCACTAGTCAAACATCAATCCTTAAACCAAATTGTATTTTAACATTTGGTAGATCGAAATTTGCTTTCCTGAATGATTATCCATTTTAATTGATTTTACATGTTTTTTCCTTTACTTCTGTTTTTTCGTACTTTCGTCAAGAATTTTTCTTGAAGTCCAAGTACATTTTTTTTTTTTTTTTTTTTTTTTTTTTTGTTTTTTCACACAAAGTAACTTAAATTTTCGGGAATACAAAATTTTAATTTCAAAAGATTTTGTTATTCGTGCTTAATTCCCAGTTTTTATTATTGATAAATTCACTTGAAATTTACTGTTGATGGGATAAGCTATTCCTATGCGCATTTCACTGGTTGCTTAGGCCAGATCATCAGGAAACTTCATCCATAAAGATTTTAGAAAAACTAAAGATAATAAACCAAATAAAACCGTTAAACGTATAAGACTTATAGCAACAGTTCTACTTGTAATAATATCAAAGTTTAAACAAAACACATCAACAATAAACAGTGGGTTTATCTCATCTTACATTCCCCACTACAATTAGTTGAAATTCTCTCAACATTAATTGTAGTTGTAAGTAGGTTAAGAAAAACAAAATAAAAACAACAACAACTTACAAAAGATGTTGTCAATTAAGTGTTTTTTTAGGCCGTGCACTTGCCTGTTTATTATCAAAAAGTAATTTCAATTTTCGGGAATACACAATTTTTATTTCAAAAGATTTTGTTATTCGTGCTTAATTCCCAGTTTTTATTATTGATAAAAACACTTGAAATTTATTAAAAATATTTAAATTTTTTCCTATCTAGGGTTTTAAAACCATCCGTTTCTTTGACATTAATGTAAAATTTCATGTCAATCGTTTCAGCTGTTTGAAAATAGCAGATCTATTTCCCCAAATATGTTTATTCTGCCCCACTGTTTTTTTCTTTCTTCTTAATTCAATTGCCATTTTCGTCGCACTTGAAATTAAAACAGAATATTTGTTACTAAATTAAATAAATATTTTTTTATATTTTTAGGTTTTATTATAATTTTTAAAAATACATATTAAAAAAAAAGATAATTTTTTTCTTTTTCTCTTTAATCCTCCCTACTGCAGCATTTAGATACTGTAAAATCTTTTTCTGTCATTATTTTATACTCCAGATTATTGCTGAATTTACTTGTGCATATTTGTCTATAAATTATTAGGTTTTGCTGTTGTTTATTTATTTAGGAAAATAAATAAAATAAAATTTATTATTTCACGTAGTAATTATCATTTCTTTTTGTACTCGTATTTGTTTAAATATTGTCATTGTTTAAATTGAAATGCTATTTAATGAATGATATTTTTAATGATAATGATAATAAAGATTATGATGCATTTAATGAAGTTTAATTAGAGTGATAAGTTTTTAATTGGCATATATTTTATATTCTCCGACAAGAAGAAGAATCTAATTTTCCCTAAAATCATCCTCTGTACGGCCCTTTGTTCCAACGTGGAACCATAAGAATAAATTTACACATACATATATCCCCCTTACGTGTTTTCGTCGAAAAATCACACAACTACAAACCGGCATGCAATATTCGTATAAGGAACGGTTGCCAAATTTTTCAAAATTATCTACGCCAACGATTTTTTTTTTTCGAAAAACAAAAGAAAAAAAAAAATTTTAAATCAAGTATATAATGCCTTGATTTAAGAACGGATTATTCAAGTGACCCGTACTTAATTTTATCCGAAAACAGGATTGACTTTATTTAAAGTGAGATAAAATTAATCTCAAACGTTGCTTGGTGTGTTGGTTTAATCCCTACTCGTACTTGAAATATTCTAAAAATGAGATTAGATTAAATTCCAACCTAAACACTTACCCCAGAGATAGAGAGAATATTATAATTACTTACCCGTTACTCATGTTTATTTCAATTTTGTTGTTTTGCGCGGCGCTGCGAAATATGGCCTCAGGAAATATGGCCCCAAAAAAATAAATGAAAATTGAGGCTGTAGGAAATATCGGCCAAAGAAATATGGCAAAAAAAAAAAAAAAAAAAATAATGAAAAATCGCCCAAATGAAGAATCGCCCAACAGAACATGAAAAATGACCCAAAAAGTTAAATATGAAATTTTGCCCAAAAGAAACGAAAAAGAGCCCAAAATAAAAATGAAAAATGACCCAAAAAGAAAAAACGAATTTTTCCCAAAAAAAAAAAAAAAAAAAAAAATTAAAAATTACCCAATTTGCAAAACAGTGTTTATTATTCATATAAATTTAGTAACTTACGAATGTAAGAGAAAAACATGTTTTATTATGGTCACAACCAACAAAACTATTTTTAAAGAAACTTATTTTACCATAATGTGGTTGTCGGTGACAATGGTTTGGTTAAATTAAACATAATATGGTCAACATTTTTTTAAAAATGGTTTTGTTGTTTTTTCTCTGGGTGCATATATTAAACATATAACGAAAACACTTTTGGGCGCAAGGATTTTCTCCTCTATGGTATAACAAAAACCGGCTTCGCTTACTAAAACTTCTCTGCATAGCAGGCCTTCGGCCGGGCGCAAGGATTTTCTCCTCTATGATATAACAAAGACCGGCTTCGCTCACTAAAGCTTCTCTGCGCAGACGGCCTTTGAGCGGGCACAAGGATTTTTTCCTTTATGGTATAACAAGTACCGGTTTCGTTAAGTAAAGCTTCTAAAATCTGCCTTTTTTCCAAACGAAGGCCGACTTCGCAGAGAAGCTTTAGTTAGCGAAGCCGGTTTCTGTTATACCATAGAGGAGAAAATCCTTGCCACCGGCCAAAGGCCGGCTGTGCTGAGAAGCTTTAGTTAGCGAAGCCGGTACTTGTTTTTATCAAAGAGGAGAAAATCCTTGCGGCCGGCCATAGGCCGACTATGCTTTCGAGTTTGTCCACGGACACTATGACACTGGACGTTATGACATGCCACCTTTTTGCAATATGTCCCGTTATTTTTATAAATAACATTTAGGAATTCGTCGTATAGTAATAATGAATGATTTAGACAAATAGTATGCCCGAAAAAATGGGATATTTTTCATATAATATTTTTGGGTGATTTTTCATAATAAAAAATCACCAAATTTAAAAACCGAAAAATCACCCAATAGCAACGAAAAATAGCCCAACAATTTTGGGTCACTTTTCATATGAATTCAGGCCCAATTTTACATGGTATTCTTTTGGGCGATTTTTCATTTATTTTTTTGGGACATTTTTCTTTGGGCGATTTTTCCTACAGCCGAAAATTTACCCCAAATTTGGGGCTATTTTTCATAATGCAATATGGCCCAATTTTTTTAATGAAAATTTACCCCAAAAACTGAAAAATAACCCTAAAAATAAAATGAAATATGACCCTAAATTTGGGATTATTCTTCATTATGAAAAATCACTTCAAAATTTATAATGAATTTGAACCCCAAAAAAGAACACAAAGAAAGTTACATTAAACAATTGCGGTGGAGTTCATATGCCCGAAACTTAAAATCACAAATTTAGAATCCCGATTTCAAAATCCGGATAATTATACAGTTTTGGTTTTAAAAATCGTACGATTGATAGCATGGTTGGATTCTTTTCTCTATGGTATAACGAAAACTGGCTTTGCTTCACGTTACAGATGGCCTGCGGCCTGACATAAGGATTTTCTCTTCTATGGTATAACGAATGCTGGCTTCGCTAACTAAAGCTTCTCTATCAGGTCTGTTCTGAAAATAACATTTTATGAAAGTGATTTGAAATCACAAGAAAGGTGTTCCAGGCATATGTTTTTGTGATTTCAAAACGTTCAGCTACGTAAACAACTTTTTGAAATCACTTTGTTATTTTTGCGACTATTGCAAGATGACCGTCATTACAAATTTCTTAAAGAAAATATTTAATGTGTTGGTTATTGACTTTTTAAGCAATAAGCTATTTTATTTACAACAAATCATTTAAAAATAAGCAAATTCGACGACACTACAAAAATTATATTTGCTGTCACAAATTTGTTGTGATTTCAGGATTGTTGTTTAGTTCAGTTAAAGATCGCTAATTTGCTCACAGCGAAAAAGCTGTAAAGAATCACAGGAAAAAATCGCTTCTTTCGCTTCTATCACGGCTAAAATTCGCGAAAAATTGCAAATTTGGAAACAAAACCTCAAATTTATTTGAAATCGCTAAATGGGTTAAAAAAAAAACAAAATGTCGGATAATAACAAAAATTTTTTTTGCAAAACAGCGAAAATTCGCGAAAATTTTAAATAGTTCAAACAAGCCATAAAATTGAAAAGGAATGGCAAAAATTCTCTAAAAATTGCTTAATTAGCGGAAATTCGCTAACAGCGGCATGATAGCAGAGTGTTCTATTTATTATACAGTATAACCCGGTTAATTACCCCACGCTTAAATGCCTTTCACGCTTATTTACCTCGAGTTTTAAATCCCCGATTTTTTTCTTCCATTTTTTAAACAAAAATCACGTTTAATTGCCATACGCTTAATTACCCGATTCGGATAATTGCCTTGAAAATTTAACTCCCAAAATAAAATTGTACCTAAATTTCATCCGTTTAATTGCCTGAGTACTTCATATTTGACAAAAACACAGCAAGTAATGTAACCAAGTTTTACATGTTACTAATTTGAAAATATGTACTAAAATTTTTTTAAAAAAATATGCCTAAAAAACAAAATGTGGCTTGATTGAAAGCAAAATATTCAACAAATTAATATTTGCAATAAAAGTTATGTTATGCGATCAAGATTCATATAAGAGTTATATATAATCTAGATACACCAAATTTATAAGATATTTTGTCTTAAAGAGATTAAACTTTGAAGTTTGCATGGGGACTATGTTTCGTTTTTATGACAATTAAACGTATTTACCCAATTTAATGAAATTATCTAAAAACTACTACCTTAACTTTTCGCACAAGGTTTACATGGATATACAACAAGCAAGATGGATGGACGGACGGACGGACACGAAAAGATTACCTAAACAAGTGTTTCTGATTCGATCGTTTACTAAACGATGCGTCTAGGTTTCTATGTTATAAGTTGCGAAAAACATTTATCTTCAACAAAAACTTGCTATGGCTTAAAATTGTACAGTGAAAATTTAATGTAGGTGGCGAAATTAAGGCAACAGATTTTAAGCAATTTTTTTTAAAAAACTTAAAATATGTGTGCAATGGCTACAATATGGAAATTATTTACAAACAAATCGCAAATTTTAAACAAACCCTAAAACTAAACACACGTCTGAGTTTGAGGGAAAAGAGAATGCCATTTCTTTTCCCCCCTCTCCTTAAAACTCAAGACTTGACGAGTCAAACTTGCCGTGTGTGAACCGCCACAAACAAATTGTCAATAAATAACATACAAAGCGTTAAAAAATTACAATTTTATTATGTTTGTTTGTGCTTTCGACAATTGAAAATCACACCGACAAACGCAGAAACGATGTGATTTACAGAACACCACAAAATCACACGTGTGATTTTAAAAGCACATGTGATTTGAAATCACGTGATTTTCAGAAAAGGCCTGTATATAGACGAACTTCGGCCGGATGAAAGGATTTTCTTTTCTTTGGTATAACGAACACTGGCTTCGCTCACTAAAGCTTCACTACATAGCGGGCCTTCGGCCGGGCGCAAGGATTTTCTTTTCTATTTGATAACGAACTCTGGCATCGCTCAGTAATATATATATATATATATATATATATATATATATATATATATATATATATATATATATATATATATATATATATATATATATACATATTTCCTTTTATTTATGTAAACGAATTGATATTGTACATATCGCTTAATTATATAAATATTCATTTTGAACATAGGGGTTCGCTCAGTAAAGCTTCTCTTAATAGCCGGCCTTTGGCCGGGCTCAATGATTTTTTCCTCTATGGTATGACAAACACCGGCTTCGCTAAAACTAAAGCATCTCTGCATTACCGGCAAGGATTTTCTCTACTTTGGTATAAGAATTCGGGTTTTTTAGGCTCCACGAAAAGCCCCCCAATGAAATAACGCCCAGGAAATAGCCCCCAATGAAATAATCCCCAAAAAATAGGAAATAACACCCAAAAGAAGTGAATGAAATAACATCGAAAAATAAATGAAATAAACCCCAAAACGAAAACGAAACAACCCCCAATATTTTGATATTATTTCATATGAAATAACACCCAATGATGAAAATGAAATAACCCCCAAATGAAATTAACCCCATCAGCAACAAAAATGAAATTATGCCCAAAATTCATAAAAGAGTCAGCTTCACCAAGGATTTCATGAAGTCAATATGGACCAACAGCAAAGTCGCAAAATTATTGAAATGAATCGTGTGGAGGCCCGCAGGCGTCTTCTTAATAATAAGGATATATTCGGTTCAAAAATATTGCTGTAGTTATTTTACCCGCCCGTAGATCCTTGTAGCCCTGCTATATTGTTGCAGTTCGGAAGACAATTTGCCTTCTACGTTTGGCCTTTACACGGGGAGGGGGGGGGGGGGGGTGCTTTTTAACCATGGGAGGTAAGGCCATAATGGCTTTATTGCTCAATTGAATGGGAGATGAAGCCGTTATGGTCTTATCGCCCAATCAGTGAGAGGTAAGGCCATATTTAAAATTTTGCGAAATGAGAGATATAGCCATATTTTTTTTCACAAATGAGAGACAAAGCCATACTTTTCCAGAATAGTGTTACGCATGGTGTCAACATTCTGTAAAAGGAAAAATCCTTAGTTATCATTGAAAAACATTTTTTTATTCTTGTGACGCACGCAGGAAAACTTCATTCAGCGAGAAGCCACCTGCCGCGTCCTACTGGAGGAAAAAATCCCTAAGCACGGCCACAGGCCGTCACGCAGAAAAACTTTAGTATGCGAAGCCAGATTTCAATACTTAACTTTAGTGTTAAAAATGAAATAACCTCCGAATTAAAAATGAAATAACACCCAAATTAAACACGCTATGAAACAAGCCCCGAATTTTAAAAATCTGTTGGGTGTTATTTCATTGAAGATTATTTCATAATTTGAAAACCCCAAATGAAGAATGAAATAATTCCCAAAAAAAATGAAAAGCGGCCCAAAAAAATTGGGAGTTTTTTCATATGAAATAACACCCAAAAATGTATGAAAAAAATGGGGAATATTTCATTTCTCGTTTGCGCGTTATTTCATTGGGGGGCTTTTCGTGGAGCCGTTTTTTATACTATCCCTAGAAACTTTTACATAGAATTTTATAAAATTTTTGTAAAAATGTTTGGGGTGATTTTTCATTTCTTAAAGTTTGCATTTTTTATTAGTAGACGAAAAAAAGCCCCAAAGTAAAAATTGTGATTTTATTTGGGGCCATTTTTCATTCCTTGATATTGGGGTAATTTTTCCTTCCACTTAAAATGCAAAAGCACCCTAACGAAAAAATGAAAAATAACCAAAAAAAAAAAAAAAAAAAATTCCGCCAAAATTGCGTGTTGTTGTGTCTCATGTAAAATTTTGGGGGCGTTTTTCATTTTACTTTTGGGGCCATATTTCCTGGGGTCATTTTGCGCACCGCCGTATTCCGCCTCTTTACAGAGGAAGTCTCAATTATAATGCCCGTAATTTCTTCAAATAGATATCTAGTCGTGTTCGTACCTAATAGTTATCTTTACCTATCTGGAACCATTATAATGGTAATTTCAACGTTAATTTTGCCTACGTGAATTAACTATCGAAAATTGATGGTTTAAAATACAAGAAACATTAGCCCTTAGGTTAGAAATTAAGAAAATCATGGATATCTATCAGAGAACTGCAAAATCACTTTTTTCTTGATTTATTCATACGCTCAAATTTACATTCACTCTTTGCCTGCAAAACAAAGTTTAACGTTGGTAATTTTTACATCGTTTCGTACACATTTGATTTTTGCATGGATTCGTTTTTTATTGAAAGTGCTTTGTTTGCATTTTTGTTGCGCACGCAATATAACACACTTGTGTAAATTCAAAAGGCACACATTCTTATACTTTTGCATTCAAGTAGTCATTGTCCACTCAATGAGACGCTTTGTTAACATTAACAACAATAACAACAATAAACCACTCAATGACACGCTTTGTTAAAATTAACAGCAATAGAAACAACAATAACAAGAATACATTGTACATACATAAAGTTACGTTCACAATCAAAAAAACAATTTCGTTTTTTCTTCTATCTTTTTTCTTCCCAAAGTATTTCATATATTTTCCTTTCATTTTTAGAACAAAAATGTAACTAAAACTTTTTTTAAAAATGTAACTAAAGTAGAGTCAACTAGAACTTCAGCAACAATTTGTATGAAATTGTTTCTAAAGTTTAAAAAAATTTTATTTAGTTTTGAATGAAAATGTTACCAAAATGTTTACAAAAATAAAAATAAATGCATAACATTGTTGTGGCTAAAATTTGCAAACGGTTTTTTGATGTTAAATTTGTGTAGTAAAAAAAGAAATTGTTGCTCTATTATGAACACCAAGTGAAAATGTTTTTTTGATTGTGAACGCAGCTTAACTACTGTACTTTTTCACATGATAAAAAAAAGTATTTTGTTTCTATGGATATTGTTTGTACCTACCTCAGTATGTGCATTTAGTTTCATTTCAATTTTTTTTTTCTTGTACTACATAGTAACTGCTGAATGCCTACATGAGTAATAATTGCTTGATTATTGGCTTTTTTTTTTCTTTATCAAAACAATCATTGTCGCACCGAACACACAAACATCTTTATTAAAAAACGAAGCTAACGATTGTATAAATAACAAAGCTCGATGTGCATTATTTGAATGACTGCAAACCAGCAGCGAATATTTGCGGTTGCGCAAGTTTGATTGTATGACCGCAAGTGAGTGTATTTGTTGCTGTTCATTTAATTCGATTTTTTTGCAATTGCACAAAGCCGTTCTCTGATATCTATACACAGCTTAATATCTATTTATAGAAATTACGGGCATAAGACACCAGCAGCATGCCCGATATAGTTTTCGTTAGCATTCTTATTTTAAAATTAGATATATTTAATCAAATAATTATAACAAATAGAAAATGGGAATTATTGCTTCTTTCTTTACTTTGTGAACATTAAAATAAACTGTATATTTCTTCTTGTAGTGTTGTTGTTGTTTCTACACAAAACAAGCAAATCGTTTTTAAATTTCTTTTGTGGTGTTGCTGTTGTTTTTACAACAAACTTTTACAAACTGACGCGTGTGTACGAATACGGGTTTTAGAAAGTTATCCCATTTTGTATTGTTTTAAGTAATTTTCAGTGTTATTCGTACTTAAATTTTTAAGAACGATTCGTACTAAAGTAAAAACTTCTGAAATTTAGTACAAGTTTTTTCTTTCTGTGTAATAAGTATTATTATAAATATGTATAGGTAATTCAGATCAGTTTTATAAACATTCCCTGTTACCGGTCTCGAGATATATAGAAATCTAGATAAAGTGCCACGCCCTCTTCTTCACCCCTGTCTATTTTTTAATGATGTTGTCAATCAATTTGCCTTTTATACTGAATTTGGAAACTTTAGCAGTTGCCGTTCGTCAGATACCAGATATAAAAACATGTTTTTTATGCCACACAAACTTCTTCAAACACGCCTACTTTTTGTCAGATGTTGTCAGATTGATGCTAAAAATGCGGCGATTTAATTGTTTATGGCATTGCCGTATTTAGCAATGCACGTTACAGAATTGCATTCGTAACCAAAAATGGCTAAACTTACTTTATAGATTTTAAGCGATAGAGATTTAGTTTTAGTGAATGACAGAATACGGCGCCGCGAGTAGTTCTTCAATCCCTCCCTCTTTTTGCCAGATGCGTACTTATGTTAAAGCTATTTGTATTCAATTTCGAAACTTTAGCTGTTGCCGCTCTCCTGGTATACAGAGTATGAAATGTGCCACACCCACTTGACATTTTTGACTTTTATATTTTCCTAAACCTCTGCGTAGCAGTTACTCACAAACCTGCATAAGGGAGGTATCAAATTTAGTCTAGTCGTTTAAAAAGATGATATACTTGGAAACCTTTGGAGAAATTTAGGTACAGTTAAGATAAAAAAATCATTGTGATATTCTTTTTTTTTTAAATTGACGTACATATATGACATTATTCCACTGATAATTGTTACTAATCGCATTCTGACATTTTTGTTTTTGTATGACCTTGAAAAAGAAATAATACAAAAATCGTGATTACCACGCGATCCACTTATTTTATTAGATTTGATTTTTTCGTTTTTTTTATACTTTTGGTAGTAAAAAATACACAACTGGTTTACATATTGAGTTGATAAAACAAAATATAAATATTTTGTATAAAAGTTATTAATAAAAAATAAGAATAATTAAATACACTGAATAATTAAATACACTGAACAAAACTTGTAGATAATTTTGCGTACCATTTACAAAAGTTTTTTTATACTCTAATGTAGGGCTGCCAGAAGTTTGAACCTATCAACCAGGACACATGGAAAAAATGGATAAAAAAATTACACCAACAGAAAAGTTTTTTTTTAATACATATGTATGTAGTATATCGCACCCTAAATACTAAAGGGTCACAACTCAAAATGACTTTTTTTTTATAAATTAATTCTCATTTCACATCTCTAGCTACTTATAAAATTTAAACTTCATAGCAAAACTTTATTCAAATTGGGCTTTTTTCATAAGGGAACAAATTTTTTTTTTTAAATATTAACACCATTTTTACATAAACAGTTTTTTGGCTCTCCTAAAATTTTAAGAATTTTTATTTTTAAATCCAACAATATATATAAAAAAAAATAAGCGTGTACTTCATTCATGTACACAAAAACGATGAAAATTAATAAAAAGTTGAGCTTAAAATTTTCTAAACTAAAATAATTTTCAGAAGATTGCACTTTTTCTAGAACTTCATTTCGGTCTTAGATATAGTTATAAAACAGGCAGCATGTCATATTAAAATAAAACTTACATTAAATAATACTCTCCAGTGTTTCAGTCTTTAACGAGTTTCTTTCTTTATTTAGTCCATTGAGCAGACTAAGTACCAAGGCGAATTCATCCCAGGTAATTTCGGTACTACAACAAGTACAACTCGTACAAGAACCACAAGCAATTTGTTTTTGTGAAATCATTGTGCAATGATAAAAACAGTAAAGACAGTAATAAATTCGCCTTGCTAAGTACTCAACTTGAAAGAAATCAAAATCTTTTGATTTTTCTTTAACCAACTCGACAACTGTCAAACTAATCAATTGACAAAGCCAGACACGCTTTGATTTGGACAACAACCGACTTAATTGACAATTGCATTGAAACGTGTATGGGCTGCTTTAGAGAAAGCTATTTGTTATCGGTTTTCGATTACTTATAAAAGTTGTTTACACGGTATAATTTTTTACAGCAACTAGTTGAAAGAAAATTTGAAAGTCTGAGTTCATACGGCTCATGTCTTATTGACAAGATTGCTACTTTATGGGCGAGAGGGACGAGGTGAAAAGAAACGAGTACACAGATGCATGTACTGTCTTTACGTTTTGCTTTTTCATTCGTTTCTTAATTTTGTAATTGTTTTCAATACCAAAAAAGCACATGTCGTCAACATGACATGAATCATTTGAACGCTATTTCATGTTCAAAGAAGAAAAAGGAAGAATCTTGTCAATAAGACATAAGCCGTAAGAACTCAGACAAAGAGGATTGACTATCATCTAATATTATTGAAAGCTTTTGCCAGCTTTACACCAGATAACAGTTGAATTTAATTAAAGTTGTTTATACAATTACCTTATGTTAGTAGTGTTATAACAGAAATCTTAACCTTTGTTAACAACTAAAACCAGCAAAAACTAATTTGGTTGTCGTGACCTGTAGAAAAAACCAGGACAATTTAATATTAGGCCAGGACACCAGGACAAGTAGTCTAAAACCAGGACAATCCTGGAAAACCAAGACGTATGGCAGGTCTACTCTAATGCCAAAAATGCTTCCGAATTCGTTGGTAGTCCAATTTTGCGTCAATATCAAGAAAAATATTTTTTTTTATTATTAAAACGCTACGATATTTTGCAAGATCATTAAGCACCAAACAATATACGTTGCTAATGTCATCATACGTACTACTAAATTAAGAACACTGAACTTCGCTATAATAAAACGTTATTAAAAAACGGTATTGAGCATGAATTTTTTTCGGTGTAGACATTGTTTTTGTCAAATAAATACTTTGTATCACCTCTCACGTTTGCCAATCATCAAAAATATTGAAATCTGTTTCAAAAAAAAAAAAAAAAAAAAAAAAAAAAAAAATATGTGTAGACTCACATAAAAATATGTATGTATGTATAAGCAGGAATAGATTAGTGAAATAATTTTGTATTGTACACACGAGTTTTGATACCCTACAGTTAGTACACACAGAACAAAATCAATGTAAATTCGTTCAAAACAAGGTTGATTTTACATTTTTCAGTAGTGATTTTGTTTCATATTAATTTAACATGATTTACAATAACTTGCGAACAACATTTTTTTTCTTTTAAAATAACTATAATTCATGTTAATTTAACATTGCAGTCAAGTTAGAGCAAAATGTAATTAATATTGAAATAACAATCCGAATCACGTTGAATGAAAGTTATTTAAAGTTGAAACAATGTGAATTTCATGTAGAATCAAATTGGTTGGGGTGTGATATAACAGTGTGAAGACAACATATGCATTTATTTAAGAATAATTTAAAACACTTACCCCTGTAACACATGTTTCACTTATTTTGTATCTCCTTTGTTAACAGAAGCATCAGCAGAATGACCCGATATCGTTTTCGTCATCATTCTACTTTGAAAACTTGATGTACTATTTAACTAAATAATTTTAATTAAAAGAATACGGGAATTGCATTCTTTTTATAACATATTTTAAACATAAAAATAAAAAAAAGTACATACTTAAGTATGTATGCATGTTAATTTAACATGATAAACTTTTGATTTTAATATAAAACAGGTTTTTATGGATTCAATATTGAACCATGTTATTTTAACAGTGAATAATATTAAATAAAGTGATTTAGGGTTATTTTAATATTTTTCATTTAAAATTAATATGAAATAATGATAAATTTAAATAAAGGGCATACTTTTGCAGAAATTTACCATGATTCTCAAACAACATTTCGCCATGTTATTTTAGCATTGGTATTTTTTTCTGTGTGTAGGTTATTGAAATATTATATAAAAAAAAGAAAATGGATTGATGTGTTGTTTATTAGTCCGATACTGTTTGAAATTTTTTTTTATCATTTAGCTATACTTGGGGGGGGGGGGGGGGTAATTTGTAATATACATATATACATATATCGTCGTTCCGGAGTTATCTTGTCGTATATCACAAAATCGAAAAAAATGAGATAGGACCGTTTCCCCTGGTAAATTTAACAGATCTATCGATCTGCGCAATCCTCACGTCTATATCTCTTATAGTTAATGAGATATTACGAAGCCATTTTGTTGTATATCCACTTTTGCGAAAAATTTAATACGTTATAATATCGTATGTAGCATAATTGTGGATATACGACAAAAAACGTATGAAAACTTTCAATTAAAAATATCTTGCGTTATCTTGTTGTATGTGAACAAAGTATATTAGGCATGTTACAAAAAAGAGACTATCTGTTATTTTAACATTTTTCGTTTAATATGTAAAGATATTTTCGGACGAAGTACACAACGGCTAATTATATTGATGGAATTATTTCTATATTGCCTAAATTTATTTTATTGCTAAGCAATTAAAGGTTAAATATTCAGGGTGGCCCAACCATAATGCACAATGTTAATTGTAAATAAAACAAAAAGTTTTTAGAGAATAATCTGAATTTTTTTTATTATTATATAGAAGGATCTATGACAACTATGCGTGAGACAAAATATCGGCCAAATGCTCGTCGCGGCTTCGATAGCATATTTTTGTCCTATGGTCCATATTTTCAATGCCTCTGAGACATAATTGAGATTCAATGTCCTTAAAGTGTCAAATTATCTAATCCTTTAGCTCTTAATTGTTCTTGGCTTATTGACGTACACTTTTTATTTTAAATATTACCAAAGAAAGAAGGCCAACGGTGTCAAATCATATGATAGTGACGGCGAGTTAACATGGACATTGAATTTCTCGTGCAAAAGAGCCATTGTTGCGTTGGCCGTGTGACACATTCTTTTGGAACTACTTATCGTCCAGGTCCATATCCTCAATTTCTGGCAAAAAGAAATCCGTTATCAGCTCGCGATAGCAAACACCATTCACAGTAACTGCTTTTCGATGATGCCGCCTGGCCATAAACCGCACCAAGCATGCATGCACTGGCGTTTTCACATTTCCTACAGAGCCGGTTTGCTAAAATTTGCACACAAATATCCCGATTGTGGACAGATTTGATCGATTTTGCTGACCAACAAAATCAAGATGTGCACAAAATGTATTTTTGATTTGAACGCCCATTTTTGGAAAAGGCTTCAGCAATCTTAACGCGCTGCTCAATGCTGCACCTCACCATGGTTGAATTTGGCACTGATACCAAGAAATGACAAATTAAGTTAGGCAAAAATTTGTCGTTACGGTGTGACTCACAGTTAACATCGTGCATTATGGTTAGACCACCCTTAAGTAATAATAAACCTTAAAATTATTCATACATAAGGATATTCGATAATGTAAAAACTATAACTATACGTAAATATATTTGCCACTTGCATAAATTTTCGTTTCGAAAATTATTATAATTTAATTTTCAATATTGGTAGAACACGTGAATGTAGGTTTTTAATACCTTATTTTGACTTATATCCCACAAACTAAGAAATATATCGCAAAAAGTGGCGTATACGACAAAATTGAAAAATTTTTTCGAACGTGATAATGGCTATAACTTAAAAATTTTTTTCCATGACTTTAAATGTTTTTACATAAATCGATAAAGAACTTCAAATACTATATCTGACAAAAATATTGGACGACTTTTTTCACTTACATTTTTGTGAATACTAATTTGAACCTTAAGATTCGATTTCCCAAAAAAAAATTTTTGTGATATACGGCAAGATAACTTCGGCACGACGATATATATATATGGGCATTTCCCCAGAATGGTCTACCAGGAAGAAAAAATAAAATGTTGATTATCATCGTCTTTTATTGTTTATTATTAGAAAAAAAGTCTATGTTTTTCTAAAAGAATGGTTTCTTAGCATATCTGAGCTGTTTTACTTGAGGAAATTGGGCTGCAAACTGCACGCAAAGAAAAAACATGGTTGTGGTAAACATATTCTAAGAGCAACATATTATGATAAGAATTATGATTGTAGTAACCATATTAAGATTATTATTGAATCATATTATGACTAAATATACTCGTAATATGTCATCATAATATTTTTCCCTTAATCATATTATTATTCTGTTAATCATACTACGTTAAGAAGTAATCAAATTATTGTCATGTTAATCATAATAAGCTAAGAAATTAATCATATTATTGTCATGTTAATCATAATAAACTAAGAAGTAATCATATTATCATCATGTTAATCATAATAAATTTAGAAGCAATCATAATATGATACAGCACCTTTCATAGCTGTCATAAAAATACAAAATAAATTAAAATATTTTTGCATCGATTTTTTATTTTGTGGCTTGTTGCAATTTTTCTTAATGTTAATCAAATAGCAATAGAGCAAATGAAAAATCTGTGGTTTTCATGGGCAACCGCGTGTGTCCATTTTTTCGATTTTAAGATGTTGATGCCCTATTGCCTAATTCTGAACGCTCATTACCTTTTTTTTAAAGATGGATCAACTCCGATTTTTTAACGTAATGACAAAGTTTAAAAAGTGCAATACCTAGCCCATAGTTTGATCTAGAATGGGTTTTCGGCTTTCCTGAAAAATTTGTTTTAAGACATACGCGGTTGCCCATCAAAACCACAGAAATATAGTAGCACTTTTATAAAATATAACGAAATCTTTGTGTGTTTTGTTGTTGGATTTTACAAAAAAACTTTGATATTTTGCATTTGCACTATTACATCACTAATACTTGAATGAACTCCGCTAATATTTAATTTTTTTAAACTTATTTTTTTTATGAAATTTTATCTTTTAATTGTTTAACCGCTCACAAATAACAAAACGACACAACTGCTTCAAAATTATTTTACAAATGGCGCTAACATAATATTATTAGAGTAAAAATAGTTTGATTGCATCTTAAACATAATATGATAAATGTATAGAAAGTTATAATGTTATGGCTATTAAATATCATGATATGGTTGTGAGAAATTGCTAGAAAAATAATTATTTTTCGGTCAACAATACTCAAATTCATAATTGCGATAAACATTGATATGTTTACAGTAACTATAATATTGTTGATATTAAATAAAAATAACTATTATTTGTGTACGACAACAATATATTGTTACATTAAACATAGTGTTGTTGCCGTAATCATGCCCAACCATATTTTTTCTCTGCGTGTGGAAAATTTTATAATTTCCTGTATTTTCTACTTCTCAAGACATTTTTATATACTTATTTTACATGCAAAAAATATGTTATGTTTACACTCTTTCTTCATAATCTCTCCATTACAATCAATTGTAAAAGGAGTATTAAGTTTTTTTGTTAAGGAAATTTGAAGAAATTTATGGGAAAATGCGTGGTGATAATAATAAAAAAAAAAACACATGGAAAAATCGTACGTACGCGATCCGTACGTTCGCGACCGTTACATAAACCAATTAAGTAAAAACCAAGAGAGATATTTTATTTTGTAAATACTGGATGGAGACCTACATTTATATACTCTTTTAAAATAAATTAATAATTTTTATAAATTCCGTTTCATTACGCAGATTTTTACATTTGACTACTGTCAGCCGAAGTTGACTTCTATTTTGCGTACGTTCGTGACCACACGTTTATAACTCTAATTATGAAAACTTAAACTCGATGAAATCCATCTTTTGTACTAAACATAGAGCTACCCAAATGCTATCGAATCGCAAAAAAATGCTAGGAAAAGTTTTAAGTAAAATTTGAGTTTATTGCATCTTTGTAATCTCCATGTTTAAAAGTACCCTTGGACAAAGTTTCAATTATCTCGTTCGATTTTTTTTGGAAGTTTTAGCA
This sequence comes from Pollenia angustigena, assembly GCA_930367215.1. Lineage (NCBI taxonomy): Eukaryota > Metazoa > Arthropoda > Insecta > Diptera > Polleniidae > Pollenia > Pollenia angustigena. The sequence continues at coordinate 145,218,209 of OV884060.1, read as the reverse complement.
AAATTACTTTTTGCTTATTTTTTACCAATTGTGCAATTACAAAATTAAGGATTTGTAAAGGTTTTGCGTTAATATAAAGTAACATTTCTTTCCAATTCCCGACAATTTATAAGTTACACAAAAAAAAAAAAAACATTTGTGTGTATAAGAACTTTTACCCGTGACTATGTTCATGTAAAACTTAGAGAAAGATTTAAAGAAAAGGGTGTATCCTTTAACAAATTTACAGAAATTTTATGTAGTTATCTACATCTATACTAATTTTATGTTAAAATATTTCTATTTAACAAAGTTATAGCAATTATTGATTTTTGCAAACACATACTTATACAGCCCAACTATGAATAACAATTTCCCGGGAATTTTTTTCCTTTTCCCTGTTCCCCTATTACAAATAAAATCTCCCCGGGAATATTCTCACTTTTCCCTTATTCTAAACAGTCTTCGAAAATGGGAAACTCTTCCCCGGGAAAAAGTAGGTATTACGAATGGCAATTAAAGGGAGAATGTGATGACAAATTTTAAAAATAATTCCGCCAAAAAATTGCAAGGGGGTTGTGCTTTAAACTACTTTTTAAACTATTATTTTTATTTTGTTTAGTTTTTCCTTTTAGTTTATTAAGAATATTATAAGCAGGGCTGTCAGATATGGCGATTTCTCGCCAAACGTGGCGATTTTGAAAAGTGTTTGGCGATGGGATTTCCCATTTGGCGACTGGCGACTTTTATGGCGTTTTCTGATATAACTGGCGATTAACTTGGCTATTTTTAACATTTATATTATTTCGACAATTTTCTTTAAAAACATATTAAGTGAATTTTATATTCAGTCACTATTTAATTCTAATAGTATGTATGTAATTCTAATAGTATGTAGGTCAAAACTCCAGTAATGAAATCGGCGAGGCTGAAGTGTACGATCTTATAGACTTGTGTACTTAATTTAAGTTTTTAACTGAATACATATCGCTAATTTGCTGCAAGACTGGCATAACTCAAAAAAACCAGTTTTTGATTTGCTCAAACTACTTAGAAAAAAGAAGACACATTTAATACACAATATAAAGAAAAACAAAGCGAACAATTCTGCATGTCTAACACCAAAATTTCATTTTTTGAGTTATGCCGGTCTTGCATAACTCAACAAAATTTACTTCGGCGACTTTTTCGTATATTTTCTCAGTTTTTTGACTGAAAAATTATACTAGCGTTTTTTGTATGCAAAATTTAATTTAAAAAAGAATATTTTACAAAAACTGAACAAAATTGACGTTTGGCGATTTTTGGCGATTTCTGACATCCGGTTTGGCGAAGGAGCTCAAAAAAATCTGACAACCCTGATTATAAGTGTTTTTTTTAATGAATTGATTTCTTCCCTTTTTTAAATATACAAATCGTTACTAAAATATATAATTGAAGTACCTAAATATAAACTATTTTTGTTTTTAAAGTTGTAAAAATATTATCAAAAAGTTTTTATTCTTGACAAAAACACTTGAAATTTATTGTTGATGGGATAAGCTATTCCTATGCGCATTTCACTGGTTGCTTAGGCCAGATCATCAGGAAACTTCATCCATAAAGATTTTAGAAAAACTAAAGATATTAAACCAAATAAAACTGTTAAGCGTATAAGAATTATAGCAACAGTTCTACTTGTAACAATATCAAAGCTTAAACAAAACACATCAACAATAAACAACAGTTGGTTTATCTCATCTTACATTCCCCACCAGGGCTGCCAGGTACTTTTTTCCTTGTCCCCTAAAAATTAAAAAAATATCCCCAAAAATCCCCAAATTAAGAAAAAAAACCTTAATAAGTAAATATTTTTCTGTTTGTTTTTTTTCTCACCAAATTTAAAAAAATTTTTATTTTTTAAAGTAAAAATAGTAAGAAAAATTTTAATTAGAAATCCCCAAATAAAAATTTTTTATAAAAAAATTATTTTATTTTGTTTGTACCCTGAAGGAAAAATAACATAAATTTATAAAGTACCTTTAATACTACCTTTTAACTAAAATGATAATCTTAATAAGGACCTTTTACACCGTATAAGTTGTTGATAAGAGTAAGATATAAGTTTTGCTACTTTTTTCATCTTTTTAATACGAGACAAAGAAAAATAAGCATAAATAATAAAAGGGAAAATCTATTAAAAGAGTGTAAAATCCCCAAAAAATACCCGAATTTTTTTTTAAATCCCCAAAAAAATCCCCAATCCCCAAATGACTTTCTATGTCCTTTTTGCTCGCATAAAATCCCCAACTTTGGGGAAAAATCCCCAAGTCTGACAGCCCTGTTCCCCACTACAATTAGTTGAAATTCTCTCAACATTAATTGTAGTTGTAAGTAGGCTAAGAAAAACAAAATAAAAACAACAACAACTTAGAAAAGATGTTGTCAATTAAGTGTTTTTTAGGCCGTGCACTTTTTGTCAAGAATAAAAACTGGGAATTTAGCACGAATAACAAAGTCTTTTGAAATTAAAATTTTGTATTCCCAACAGGGTTACCGTTGGAAATTTTCGAAAAGGGGCACAAAAAGGGTATTTGCCAGAAAAAGGGGTCAAAAAAGGGTATTTCAATAAAAAAAAGGGTCAAGTTTTTTATTGCAGTATTTCCCATTTTAATGAACATAATAAGATCAAGTTTTTTTATAAGCAAACAAACAAATAATGTTTCAGGTAGGAAGAGGTCAAAAAACTTAATTTTTTTATGGAATGCTCTGTCCTATTTTAAGCACCTGACAAAATGTTTATTCTTTATCATTATATGTACATAGCTAATTTTTTAATATTTTTTATGTGATTTTCCGATTTAGTGATGTCAAAAAATTGTAGTGTTTGTTTTAAATTTTGCAATCGTTCGCGAATTGTAACCATTTTCTCGATTAAAGCGATTTTTTCCTGTAAGTGTCAGATTTTTTAAAGCTTTTACGATTTTTAATAAAAATAAGACTTTGCTATAATACCGCTGTTACCAAATATATGGGAATTTCCGCTAATTTAGCAATTTTTACCTCTTGTTTTCATTCCTGTTAGGGCACTCTCAACACTCTCGATTCAAAAGAAGGCGAAAAGTTCAATACCTTTTGCCATTATTAAGGGCGAATTTTTTTGAATAAAACATGCTACTCTTTAAGAGAGCAAAACACCAAATTGCATTTTTTTAATAAAATGTAACATTTTTGTTTTGAAAAGAAACCACCGTAAAAAATATCAAATATTTATATGAGTTATGTTCGCTTTTAGGGAAATTGTACTTTACTATCAAAAATCAAGGAGAAGAAAGCATGGAACTGTAAGTTTATACTTTAAGTCTGTTCCATATCAAGCAATGCTTATTTCGAAAACATTTGTTTAGCACTTCTGTTCCGCAGTGTTGACAAAAAACAAAACGTGAGAGCTATTTCCATAAAAGGGTCAAAAAGTGTCACAAAATAGGTGTAAATGATACAAAAGTATATTTTATAAAAAGGTATCAACACCGTCGAAAAAGGGTCAAATTGATACTTTAGTATCACAACGGTAACGCTGATTCCCAAAAATTTAAATTACTTTTTGATAATAAACAGGCAAGTGCACGGCCTAAAAAACACTTAATGTTGTCAACATCTTTTGTAAGTTGTTGTTGTTTTTATTTTGTTTTTCTTAACCTACTTACAACTACAATTAATGTTGAGAGAATTTCAACTAATTGTAGTGGGGAATGTAAGATGAGATAAACCCACTGTTGTTTATTGTTGATGTGTTTTGTAAACTTTGATATTATTACAAGTAGAACTGTTGCTATAATTCTTATACGTTTAACAGTTTTATTTGGTTTAATATCTTTAGTTTTTCTAAAATCTTTATGGATGAAGTTTCCTGATGATCTGGCCTAAGCAACCAGTGAAATGCGCATAGGAATAGCTTATCCCATCAATAATAAATTTCAAGTGTTTTTGTCAAGAATAAAAACTGGGAATTAAGCACGAATAACAAAGTCTTTTTAAAAAAAAGTTGTAAAAATATATTATTTTTATTTTGTTTATTTGTTAATAACAAATTATAATATACCAAATATATATGGGGGATTTCATGTCAAGTGACCCAATTTTTAAATCGAAATCTTCCGATTTGGATGAAATTTCCGCCAAGGTTAGTCTTATTGAATAGTAGTTTAGACACAAGATCGGTCTAAAAGTTTCTGAGTTAGAGGTGGTAAAATTTTGGTCATACAAGTATTTTCTCTCATCCATGTAACTTGTTACCTATTGGTGTTTGCAAAATTTGTCCCAAGTATCGGGTGATTTTTTAGCTATTATCTTGTTGGCAGCACTGGTTTAAACAGCTGACACACGTTTCGTGTTTTGTTTCACTGTCAAACATCTTTAGTTTGGTCTATAATTTAACCATGAATCGTCTTACAAACGAATAACGCTTGCAAATTATTGAATTTTATTATCAGAATGCGTGCTCTGTTAAGAAAGTTCATCGCGTACTTCTTCCATTTTATGGTCAGTTTAATCGACCCACGGAAGCTATTCGGGCTATTGTGACTACATTTCGCACCAAATTTACATTGTTGGACATTAAACCACCAACACGTTTACGTAGAGTGCGAAGTGAAGAAAATATCGCAGCTGTTTCGGCGAGTGTTATTGATGACCCTCAATTATCGATTCGTCGCCGTTCGCAGCAGTTCGGCCTCTGTTACTCAACAACGTGGAAAATTTTGCGTAACGATTTAGGTGAGAAGCCTTTCAAAATACAGCTGGTGTTAGAATTGAAGCCGAACGACCTACCGCAACGTAGAATTTTTGGTGAATGGGCTCTTGGAAAGTTGGCCGAAAAATTGTGTTCAGCGACGAAGCTCATTTTTGGCTCAATGGGTACGTTAATTAGCAGAATTGTCGATTTTGGAGTGAAGATCAGCAAGAAGCATTGCAACAGCTACCAATGCATCCAGCGAATCGTAATGTAACTGTGAATGGTGAGCGCTACCGTGATGATATCCAACTTTTTTTTGCCCAAAATGCAAGAGCTTGACTTGCATGGCATGTGATTTCACCAAGACGGTGCCACATGCCACACAGCACGCTTAACAATGGACTTATTGAGAAGCGAGTTCGGTGAACATTTTATTTCACGTTCGGGACCGGTCAATTTGCCGCCTAGATCGGGCGATTTAACGCCTTTAGACTATGTTTTGTGGGGCTTTGTTAAATCTCATGTCTATACACTCATGCCCGCTTCAATTGACGCATTGGAAGACAATATTGAAGCATTTATTCATGAGATACCGGCCGAAATGTTGGAAAGAGTATGCCAAAATCGGACTAAGCTGATGGACCATTTGAGGCGCAGTCACGGTCAACATTTGCATGAAATAATCTTCAAACTTTAAATTATATGGACCGTACTATCGATTCAAATAAAGATTTCATGCATTTTTCTGAATTTTATGAGTTTTTTTTTTAACTTTTCTATAGATTCTAAAAAAAAATCATTAGCTTCGATAGCTATTAAACACTTTAAAAAAATTTTTTTTTTATTTTTTAAAATTTTTTTTTTAATTTAAAACTTTTTTTTTTAAAAAACTTTTGTTTTTAATATAAATGTATAAGGGGGTGACTTCTTGTGGATGAAGCTTATCAGGCAGCTAGTTGTATATATTATACATTTCTGTGGTACAAAGGAAACAGTGCTTAAGTCGATTTAAGTAAAAATTGAGTTTATTGCACCTTTGTAAATTCCATGTTTAAAAGTAACCTTGGAGAAAGTTTCAATTATTTCGTTGGATTTTTTTTTAAGTTTTAGCAAAATAAGTTTTTGTTTTTTTTTAGCAACTAGCAATTACAAAATGAAGAATTTGTAAAGGTTTTGCGTTAATATCAAGTAACATTTCTTTCCAATTCCCGACAATTTATAAGTTACACCAAAAAAACATTTTCGTATATACGAACTTTTGCCCGTGACTTCGTTCATGTAAAAAAAAAGAGCAAGTCTTAAGAAAAGTGTGTGTCCTAAATATTACAAATTTACAGAAATTTTATGTTGTTTTCTACATCGATACTTATTTTATGTTAAAATATTTCTATAAACAAAATTATAGCAATTATTATTTTTTGCAAACATCTACTAATAAGTTTTGAGCAACCGACATTCAACTGTCCATGTGAAATGAAAGAGATGTCTAAATATGGTTATTCCGGGCACTGGACCATATGCAATCTGTATACCAAATTCAAGGCGATTTGACTAGAAGGTGAGGTCAACTCTACAACAACACTGCTTCTGTAATCGGGCTGTCAAAAATATTCCTATTAAAAAAAGGTTTGCTTACATAAAATACTAGTTTGTATACAAACTTTGACAAGTCGACCACCGAAAAAAACAGCATAGGTTGACTTGACCCCACCTTCTAGTCAATTCGCCTTGACCAAATTCACCAAACAGATAAAAATACCCAAAGTACCAATTTTTTTAGTTTTTACAACATAAAAGAAAAGAGAAAAAGTACCAAAGGTAAAAGAGTACCAAGAGTGTCAGCTTTCCTCAATTTAGGCCCCATAAAAAAAAGACTGTCAATGTATCAAAACATCAAATTAATCGCAAATGAAAAATGTAACTATTTTTCACGTGCAATTGTTTTCATGAACGGAATTAGAGTTTTTTATATCTGAAAAGCCAAAAAACTATCAAAATACACTTTCTATCAATAAACAAATACATTTTCTTCAATTCCGAATGGAATTGTACTCTGTGACATGACTGTATATTTTAACCCTCACAATAAGCAACCTGCATAACAAATTTATCAAAATGAGAAAAAGTATTTATTTTTCCAAGTTATTTGAATCTGGGCCAGAAGCTATCTGTCTACTAAATTTCATTCAAATCCATTGAGCGATTTTCGAGTGGTTGAGCCACAAACTAACAAACATACAAAGTTTGATTTTTTGAATATTACAATGATGTAAATAAATAAGTGTTTACATACATATATTTAGAAAGCTTAACTCCTTGACTTACCAAAACCGGTAAAAAATCAGACGAAAACTGACTTTGTTGAAAGTGTTTTTGTCTCTGAACTCTTAAAAACTATTTTTGTCAATAATAAAGCCTGGTACTCTGTTCAACATTTCACGTGAAATGCTAACAAAACGCATATAGCCTAGTACTCTGTTCAAATTTGTGAAAAATGTTGAGCAACATTTATTATTTCACACGAAAATTTTGACAGGTATCAATGTTACCTATCTTGCGGGTTTGTACAATATGACGTTTTTATTCCTGTAAATTATGCGACATTGTTTTGTGTATGTAAACAAGCCCCACTTTTTTTACTTATTTTTTTCTTTATTTACAATTTTTTTTTTTTAATAAAAATTTAATAAAAAATTTAGTAAATATGGATAAAAAAAACTGTTACCGGTCGTGTTATTTTAATTTTTTATTTCTTATTAAACAAACAGTTCATATTTTTTTGCATTTGCTTAAAATTCCACGTGAAATAAGTGCAGCTTACATTTATTCGCAGTTGTAAAAAATGTTGCCAGAAACATTTCGGAACTTTTTCACCAAATGAACAGAGTACAACTCTATTAACATTATTTCATAGATATTTCGCACAAGTTTTTTTCATATGCGTTTTGACAGCATTTCACGTGAAATGTTGAACAGAGTACTAGGCTTTATGAAAAAAAACTTGTGCGGAATATCTATGAAATAATGTTGATAGAGTTTCTGGCAACATTTTTTACAACTGCGAAATAATGTAAGCCAAACTTATTTCACGTGGAATTTTACGCAAAAGCAAAAAAAAAAAAAAAATGAACATATTTTTTAATCTATATATATAAAAAGAAGTGTACACTTTGTTGTCACCACTAACTGCGGAAACGCGTCTATCGATTTCAACCAAAATTATAGGGTACGTTGGGGATAGTAGTGTAGATGGTTTATGTGAAGTTTGCACGAAATCGGCTTAGTCGTTCCGGAGATATGGTATTTATATTTGCCTATATATTCCCATACAAATATCAACAAAATGCCCTCCATTTCCGAACTACATCTGAAACGGCTTGACCGATTTTTATATGTATGTGTATTTTTTAGGTATCAGAATTGGTCGTATAGAATATTTTATATTGCTAGAGGGCGTCAAATAGTGCAAGAGGGGTAAAAGCTCCCCCTCAATATATCTTCTTCACTAATTAATCGATTTTCTTGAAATTTTGAATTTTTTATTATTTAGGGCGTGAAATAGGGCAAGAAGGGTAAAAGCTCCCCCTCCAGAATATTCTAAGCTAATCAACCGGTTTTCATAAAACTACGCATACAGGCACTGACACATCTGAATGGAAATAGGGCAAGAGGGGCAAAAGATCCCACTTTCTATATCTTCTTCAATAATTAATCGATTTTCTTGAAATTTTGCAGACAAATAGTGTAAAATCTATAGCATATAATTTTTATTATTTAGGACGAGAAATAGGGCAAGAGGTGTAAAAGCTCCCCTCCAGCATCGTCTAAACTAATCAACCGGTTGTCTTAAAATTTTACATCCAGACACTGTAATATCTGAAAGAAATAAGTTATATGGCAAAACAATGTTGCCGGGTCAGCTAGTAAGAAATAAAAAATTAAAATAACACAACCGATAACAGTTTTTTTTATCCATATTTACTTTTTTTTTTAATTGAATTTGTTATTAAAAAAAAAAATGTTTAGTAAAATACATGTGGGGTTTGTTTACATACGCAAAACAATGTTGCATATTTTGCAAGAATAAAAACGTCAAATTGTACAAACTCGCATGATAGGTAACATTGATACATGTCAAAATTTTCGTGTGAAATAATACATGTTGCTCAAAATTTTTCACAAATTTGAACAGAGTACTACGCTTAACTTAAATTTTAAAAGTCTAATTCAAGCATTGAAAATTACGATATGATCTACTAAACAGGGCCTAAAACGCAAGCCAGGCCATTTTTAAACTGTATTTTAACTGCCCTACTGTTGTATTTTATGTAATTGATGCAAAAATTTTTCTATGTGAGTTTTCATGATGTTAAAAAACAATGAATTTATCTATATTTTTGTTGTTTGGCCAATGTAATTGTTCATTAAATAAGATTTTATTTTAGCTAATACGGCCTAAAGTTCTGTATGTAATTAAAAATGCATTTAATCCATCCACATTACATACATAACTTTACGCTCTATTAGCTAAAATAAAATCTAATTTAATGAACAATGAATTTATTTTTATTTAAAACTTTGTTTCATAAAAAATAGTATCGTAATCAGTGTTGCCAGCGGATTTTTCGAAAAAATCCCTACACATGCTAAAAAAAATCCGATTTTCCCTACACGTTAAAAACATTTCCCCTACAATAACCCCTACGCATTATTGTCATTTAAAACGCATTATTGTCATTTAAATAGAAGAAAAAACATTAGCAATAAAAAATATTAAAGCTTTGACAAAAAATGAATACAAAACACTAAAAAAATTATACATATCGCTCTTGTTCAACAAATACTGTATGAACTCAAAATTTTAAAATTTTCAGTAGATGCAAAACAATTTTTAATTTAATATGAAAGACATATGAAAAAGTATTTGTAAACCAACCGTTTCTTTACCAAAAGGTAGATAAAAGAGTTCGATATTTTTACAGTGGGTAGTAGATATGAATAATACCTGTCGATTATTTCCAAAAACTGAAAAACTAAAAATTTCGAGTTAATACAGTATTGTTGAAAAGGTGCGATATGTTTTCAATTAAGTGATATCTTAGAAAAAACAGACACATACATATTAGTGTCGCACACTTTTTAAACCATAAACAATTCTGGAAATAAATTTTTAAGCGATTTTAGTGAAAAGAAAAATTTTCAACCGTTTTTGACAAGAAAATATCACTAACAAAACGTTTTTTCTGTATTTATTTTACAAATAATGCGATATGAGGAAAAATCCCTAAATTTTGGTGATAATAAAAAATCTGTCCGATATTCCCTACGCTTCTATTTTAGTTTCAAAAATACCTACATGTAGGGATTTTCGCCTACTTCTGGCAACACTGATCGTAATTCTAAATTTCTTTATCTGCAAATGTTTCTGACACCCTGTTATATTAAAAAGTACTTTTGATTTAAGAACAAATAAATATTAAGCATACTTTGGGGCTTTTCAATATTAATGCTCATCAGTTACAGTTTAAGGCAAAAAACATAAGCCTAGTTTATGAAAAATGTTTGGCATTAAAAAATGAATTTTATGATTTTATAAAAAAAATACGCTTTTGTCATAATATTTTTTGGAGGATTAAAATAACATTCTGTCGTTGACAGCACAAATAAATAGATTGATTGTTTATGAAAAGCATTTTGTCACAACAAGTAAACTTTTGGAAAATAAAAAAATCCGTTTTTTCCCTTATTAAATACTTTATCGCTTATATTTTTGTGACAATGTTTAGGCTTCTGCACACAGAAAAAAATCAATGTTAATTCGTTCAAAACAAGGTTAATATTAAATTTTTCAGTAGTGATTTTGCTTCATTGGTGTTTCATGTTAATTTAACATGATTTGACAATAACTTTCAAACAACATTTTTTCCTTTTAAAATAACTATAATTCATGTTAATTTAACATTGCAGTAAAGTAAGAACAAAATGTCATTTATATTGATATAACTATCCGAATCACGTTGAATGAAAGTTATTTCAAGTTGAAACAACGTGAATTTCATGTAGAATCAAATTGGTTGGAGTGTGATATAACAGTGTGAAGACAACATATGCATTTATTAAAGAATAATTTAAAACACTTACCCCTGTAACACATGTTTCACTTATTTTGTATCTCCTTTGTTAACAGAAGCATCAGCAGAATGGCCCGATATGGTTTTCGTCATCATTCTACTTTGAAAACTTGATGTACTATTTAACTAAATAATTTAAATTAAAAGAATACGGGAATTGTCTTCTTTTTATAACATACTTTAAACATGAAAATACAAAAATGTGCATACTTAAGTATGCATGCATGTTAATTTAACAAGATAAGCTTTTGATTTTAATATAAAACAGGTTTTTATGGATTCAATATTGAACAATGTTATTTTAACAGTGAATAATATTAAATAAACGTGATTTAAGGTTATTTTAATATTTTACATTTAAAATTAATATGACATAATGATAAATTTAAATAAAGGGCATACTTTTGCAGAAATTTACCATGATTCTCAATCAACATTTCGCCATGTTGTTTTAACATTGGTATTTTTTTCTGTGTGTGGCTTCTTATGATCTACCGATTTTCGCAATAAGAGGTCTTTACTAAAAGAACTGACAAACGATCTCAAATAGGTGATAAGTGTTTCGATAATAAAGAGAACGACTTGTAAAAGATGAGCCTGATGGTTTTTTGATTTTTTTTGAGGCAATTATTAATATTTTATTTTATTGTGATGCATTAATGCGGGAAAAAATGTAAAAATGGGATGTTTATGCACAGAACAATTTTGGCTATTTCAAATGGAAAATTAAAAATGCACTTTCAGCGATAAAAAAGGTACTTGCAACCGGTGTGCATTTAAGCGATAAATACTGTAAATGAATCGACTTTTATTTGAGTTTAATTAAACGCGGTTGGAGAGAACGACTTTTTGTTATAAATATTTCTAAACGCTGTGATAAGCTCGTTTTGCTTAAGCGAATAGCATGTTTTTGTTATAAAAACTTGACAACGTTGCTTATAAGGACCGGTTTCGAGAATTCAAATATTAATATAAGTTTTGATATTGAAAACAAAAGCGTTGGTGGGGAACAAGAATAAAATAATGGGGGTATAACCTGATAAAAATTCGTGTTAAAAGTATGAATAATAATTCCCCAGGATATTGAACTTCTAACATTTCTTGCTGGGGAATGTAAGAAAAGATAAACTCACTGTTTATTATTGTTGTTTTTGTTAAAACTTTGATATTGATACAAGTAAAACTGGTGCTTATAATTCTTATTCGCTTAACAGTTTTATTTGTTTAATATCTTTAGTATTTCTAAAATCTTTGCATGAAATTTCCTGATGATCTGGCCTAAACAACCAGTGAAATGCGCCTAGAAATAGCTTATCCCATCCACAATAAGTTTCAGTGTTTTTATCAAGAATAAAAATTGGGAATTAAGGCACGACAAACAAAATCATGTTAATTGAAAATTTAGTTTCCAAAGATTACTTTAATAATAATATGGCAAGTGCACGGCCTTAAAAAGACTGAACTGGCAACTTGCTCTATTTTTTGATTTTCTTGTGAAAACAGTTAAGCAAGTTGTTTTTGTTCTTTCTTAACCTACTTACAACTTCAATTAATGTTGCGAGAATTCCAACCAACAAAGGGGTTATAGCAAACATAGGCTATTTTTTGGTTGAAAAGCGCAATGCGAATGGCCTGTTTGTACGGTATCGGCGCAATTTTTGCATATACGTGATTTTTTATGGCCAGTCTATCGCAAACTGCCGGTGGAACAAAAAATTATTTTGCCATCCCATTCATAAGTTTGTCATTCCGTGTGAAACTTTTTTTTAATTCATCTCAGACCCCATAAAGTATATATATTCTGGGTCCTTGAGTAATTCTAAGTCGATTTAGCAATGTCCGTCTGTCTGTCCGTCTGTACGTCTGTTGAAAACACGCTCACTTTCGAAAAACTCAAAAGAAATAAACAAACTTGGTGTCAAATTGCTTGTAGTTATCCTAAGCAGTTTGGGATTGAAATCCAGCAAAATCGGTTCAGTAGAGTCAGAGCTATGAATCAAAATGTGGAACCACCACATAAAAAAATTGATAATTTTGTTACAAAAACTAACATAAATGGTGGAACAATGCACAGAATGATATAAGGTTATGCATGAATTTCTTTTATTCCACTGGAAATCACTCTGTAAAATTTCGTGAAGATCCGTCCATAATTTACCCTAGGCCCCATATAAGCCCTACTCCCGGAAAACAGTATAAAACGCCTTAAACCCTAATTAACAATGCTATCATAGCAAATTTTGGCACGTCACAGTTTAATAGAACTAGAATAACACTGTAAAGTTTCATGAAGATTGGTTCATAATTTACCCCAGGCCCAATATAAACCCTACTTCGGGAAAACAGTTTAGTACGCCTTAATCAACAATGCTGCCATAATAGAAATTGGTAAGTCACAGTTTTGTAGGACTAGAAATGAAACTGTGAAATTTTGTGAAGATCGGTTCCTAATTTACCCTAGGCCCCATATACAGCCTACTCTGGTAAAATAATTAAATACGCCTAAAATCGTAGCAGATTAAGATATATAATAAACTTTCTTACAGCCAAGCTTCATATGGTCAACAAAAAATGTTATGCAATTTTGTGGTATACGGTCCATAATTTACCTTAGAATCCATTTTAGCGGCTGAAATTCACTGCAAACACTAAAACCAATTGCTCTGCTGTATTAAAATTTATGGTTTTTAATACCAGAAATCTCCAGAAATATAAAACATAATTCGTTGTAATGTAATTAAAAAAATGAACAATTTTGTAAATTCAAAAAAGAATTTTTCTAAAAATAATAAGTTTTTTATAACTAACTATACTAAATATTTGTTTAAATAATATCAATTATTAGTAATTCACACATTGACAATTCAACAAGTTTTTATTTGATCTGAGACTGGAGATGTTCATAAGTTTGTTTTGAATTTTGTTTATCATTTCGCTTTGGATCAAGAAGCAATCAACACAAAAAATTTTGAATGGATAAAAAGTTGGAAATTTATTAAAAGTGAAATATTTTACCGAATTCATAAGAATAAAAAAATGATACAACCTGCCAGTTTCGAGGAGATTAAACCCCAAAAATATTTAGGAATAAGACATTTACAATGTCTTTTGCTATTTCTGGGTCTGGCAATGGGTTATGCAATGAGAATTAATCTCTCGATGTCGATAATAGCAATGACCGATCCACTGGAGGAAAAACCATTTGCACAGGTAAGAAGAAAAAAGCTGAAGATAAAGTGAAATGGCGTGGTGAGTTTTGTAAATGGCAAAAAATATTTTTTGAGAAAAGTGTTTTTTTTTACTTGTAAACTCAGACTTTAATATCTTTACATATAACAAAAGAAAATATTAAATTCAAATGTAGCAAAGTATAAAAAAACCTTTTTGTCAATTCGGCAGATTCCTTTCAGTTTTAATTTACAATTAATTGTGCAAACTTGCTTTAAAGAAATTATCACCTTATAATTTCTAAAAATAATGATTTTGGAATTTTAATTATGTGGGTTAGTTAAAAAACGACATTTGCAAAATCTTAAGTCAATAAACTGGAAAGAAAAACTTTTTTTACGTTGTCTTGGAAGCAAAAGCAATAACAGGAAAAGTGTGTGACCGAAGTGGTTGATTCTGGGTTTGCCCTTAACCTTTCTGTACTGCATGTAACTTAAAACTATTTCCCACGAATTCTTCAGCGCTGCCTTTAACCATCTGGACAGTATGTGTAGGTAACATTAAGTTTTGATGTCGTAGTCGACGGAGACCAAATTTAAAACTGCGTGTCATTAAAAAATTTTTGGCCGACTCTTTAAATGTTCAAGGTAAAAAAAAAGATTTTCAAAGCGCTTGTTGGAAAGTCATCGGTTAATTACGCAGCCTGTGTGTGTTCACAAAAAAATTATCTCCATTTTGTTATGCCCTCCACCACAATTAGTTGTGAAGAGGGTATATTAAGTTTGTCATTCCGTGTGAAACTTTTTTATTATTCATCTCAGACCCCATAAAGTATATATATTCTTGGTCCTTGAGTAATTCTAAGTCGATTTAGCCTTGTCCGTCTGTCTGTCCGTCTGTTTAAAACGCGCTCACTTTTGAAAAGCTCAAAAGAAATAAAAAAAAAAACTTGGTGTCAAATTGCTTGTAGTTATCCTAAGCAGTTTGGGACTGAAATCCAGCTAAATCAAAATGTGGGACCACCACCTAAAAAAAATTGAAAATTTTATTACAAAAAGTAACGTAAATGGTGAAAAAACGCACAGAATGTTATAAAATTTTGCAAAAATTCGTTTCATTCGACTGGATATCACGCTGTAGATTTTCGCGAAGATCCGTGCATTATTTACCCTAGGCCCCATATAAGCCATACTCCCGGAAAACAGTATAGTACGCCTAAAACCCTAATTAATAATGCTATCATCACAAATTTTAACACGTCACAGTTTTATAAGACTAGAAACAAGACTGTAAAATTTCGTGAAGATCGGCCCATAATTTACACTAGGCCCCATATAAACCCTAATACCTAAAAACAGTTTGGTACGCCTAAAATCATAATTTTTAACGCTATCATAACAAAATTTGACACATCACAGTTTTCTACAACTAGAAATAAGGCTACAAAATTTTGTGAAGATCGGTCCATTACTTACCATAGGCCTCATATAAACCCTTCTACCGGAAAACAGCTTAGTACGCCTAAAATCATAATTAATAATGCTATCATTAAAAAGTTTGGTAGATCACTGTCTTATAGGACAAGAAACAAGACTGTTAAATATTGTGAAGATCGGTCCATTATTTACCATAGGCCCCATATAAACCCTACTCCCGGAAAACCGTGTAGTACGCCTAAAATCATAATTAATAATGCAATCATAACAAAATATGGTACATCACTGTTTTATAGGACAAGAAATAACACTGTACAATTTTGTGAAAATCGGTCCATTATTTACCATAGGCCCCATATAAACCCTACTCCCGGAAAACAGTTTGGTTCGCCTAAAAACGTACAAAACAATGCTATCAGAATAAAATTTAATACTTCGCAGTTTTATATAACTAAAAATCACACTGATAAATTTTGTGATGATCGGCCCATAATTTACTATAGACCTCATATAAAGCCTACTCGTAAAATAATTAAATACGCCTTAAACCGTAGCAGATACTGAATTTGCAGTAAACTTTCTTCCAACTTAACTATGTCCAGAAAAAATGTTATGTAATTTTGTGATATACGGTCCATAATAACCCACAGATCCATTTAAAGCAGCCTTCTGAAATTCACTGCAAACGCTAAAACTAATTTCTCCGCTGTATTGAAATTTATGTTTTTTAATACCAGAAATCACTCTGCAGAATTTTGGGATGTTTGGTTCACAGCTTACCATGGCTCCAATATAAATTCCCCTCCTGAAAATCATTTAAGTTCGGCTTAAACTGTTACGATTCTTGATATTTTACTCAAGCTAGTAAAAATTGCTAAAAAAAAGGTCATAAAACGTTCTGATTGTCAGTGAATTATTTAATATATGTCTTAACCGCAACCAATTTTAATTAATAATAAATAGACATCGTATAGATATTACTTTTAAAACATTCGAACTGTCGGTGGAGGGTATCAAATATTTGGCACAGCCGATTATAGTACTCTAACTTGTTTTTCAATTAAATCAATAATTAAAAATAAAATCAGTTTTAGTTAATTATTTCATCAAGTGAATTAAAAGTTTACTTATATCAACAACATTACAGCAAAAAATGTGGGTAATATCATAAAATATTTAATTGCTATCATTATTTTTTTACTGTACAGAAAAAAATAATTTTCATATTTGAATACGAAAATCGCATAATTGATTAAAAAACTTTTTAAATTTTCTGCGATGACGATTTTTGCGGTATTAATAAAAAGGTTGTAGGTATTGTTATTAAATTTTTAGTCAACAAACAAGTTTATTGAGTCAATAGAAAAAGTTGTTGCCAAAAATAATTTTTTTCAACAACATATTTACGTGATTTGTTAAAACAAATATTTGGAAATTTTGAATAAATCAGACAAAATGTTTATCGAATCATTATTTATTTATTCATTAATTATGAGGTGCTAAATTTTTATTTTGACAAATACACTAAAATTTATTGTGCAGGGCTAATCTAGTTCCGATGCTCATTTCGCTGGTGGCTTAGGCCAGATCATCAGGAAACCTTTTTCCAAAGACTTTGGAAAAACTAAAGACATTATACAAACAAAACTGTAAAGCGAATTCTTACTTGCATAATATCAAAGCTCTAAAAAATGGACAGGAGTTGTAAAAATGCTGTCGTTACATTTTTTTTTGTCTCATTATTTATTTATTGAATCTTCATATATTAAATATGAACTAACAATAATTAATCAAATCTTAACCTTAAACATTATTTTATGTCCTGCCAGTGCCAGACAAAAATTTTCTTCATCACGGGTTCTGTTCACTTATAAAGGTGTTTATCGCTCATCTAATTGGATAAGTGCTGCAGTGTCTCTTCTCCTTAAGCGAGTGTGGCCGCCATGATTTAAAATATTTCGAGCTAGTGGATTTGGGTGTTGTTCAAGCACTTTTAAATATTTTACTGCATATTTTGTAATCATAGTTTTTACTAATGGCACATTGAAATCCTTATGAATGTTTGAGTTTTAAACATACCAGGGAGCGGCTGTGATTATTCGAAGAAGTTTATTTTGGCGCCTTTGAATTTTTTTGATATTAGAGGCCGAGGCAGTGGCCTATAACTGAATACCATAGCACCAGATTGGTTTTAAGATGGAGTTGTAAAGTAGAAGTTTGCAGTCGAGACTAAGGACAGAGTTTCTTCCAATAAGCCAATGAATTTGAATGGCTTTGAGTTTCATTTGAGTTAATTATACCTCTATATGGCTTTTCCACCTTAAACGACGTTCTAGATGTATACCGAGATATTTTACATGAAAATGTTGAGGAATTATTTGATTTTATTAGGGGGCGTGATTCCCGACGCAAGGTGAATGTTATATGTACTCATTTTTGCTCATTGACCTTTATCCTCCATTGCTTTAACCATAGTTCGAGTTGAAATATATGATCCTGTAGGTATCGAGATGCTTCTTGACTGTTATCGTGCACGCTTAGAAAAGCTGTATCATCAGCAAATATTGAAGTTTGGGTGTAGTTGTTTGTTGGCATATCCGAAGTATATATTAAGTATAAAAGTGGGCCCAGGATGCTTCCCTGAAGGACTCCAGCGTCAATTTGCTGAGGAGAGCTTAAATAATCACCTTCGTTAATAATAAACTTTCGACCGACTAAGTAGCTTTCTAACAGCTTGTGTGTGTTTACTGGTAAGTTAAGCTTCCATTTATGTAAAAAGCCTTCAAGCCAGACTTTGTCAAAAGCTTGAGAAACATCGATGAAGAGAGCGGAACAATATTTTCTTTCTTCAAAGGCTTTTCTTATTGCGTTTACTATTCGTTGGGTTTGTTCAATTGTGCTGTGTTTTCTTCTAAAGCCGAATTGGTGGTTAGGAATACATCTATTTTCATTTAAAATTGGGGTTAATTTTGATACTAACTGATTGTCAAACGGCTTTGATATATTAGAAAGTAAGCTTATAGGCCTATATGACTCAACTTTTGTGTGATCCTTTCCTGGCTTAGGTATCATGGTGACTAAGGAAACGTTCCACTTTTGAGGATAGTATTCAAGGAGTACGATAGCATTATAAATTAAGAGAATAATTTTCTTTGTTGTGCTGGGTAGCTCCAAAAGCATTTTGTTGCTGATCATATCAAAACCAGGGGCTTTCTTGGGGCTTAAATCACAAATAGCCTTTTCGATTTCTTTTATCTCAAATCTAAGGGGAACAGCTGCTCTAGCAGACACAGGTGGTAACTCGACCGCAATATCGTAAGATATATTTTGAGTAAATACGTTTTTTAAATTAGTAACAAACAGATCTTCTTTTTATACCCACACCACAATAGTGGAGAGGGTATTATGCATTTGTGCTGATGTGTGTAACGCCTTCAAATATTGGTCCTAGACCCACCTTTAAGTATACCGATCGTCTTAGAATCACTTTCTGAGTCGAACTAACGATGTCCGTCCGGCTGGCTGGCTGTCCATGTGCGCAAAGTACAGGTCGCAATTTTGGAGATAATTTGATGAAATTTGGAACATAGGTTCTTATTGACACAAGGACCAAGCCTATTGAAAATGGGCTGAATCGTAGGACCACGAGGGAAGATAGGGGGAAATTTCTTCCTCTCAGAAACTATCAAAACGATTTTATTGAAATTTAAAACATAGATAGATCCATATCTATGTGGACACATTAGCTATACAGTTTTTCAAAAATAGGAATACAAATAGAATTTCAAACCGATTTTCATGAAGTTTATAAACATAGATAAATCTATATTTATATGGACACATAAGCATGATGTGTTTTTAAATACTGTGGTGTAGGGTATCATATGGTCAGGCTTGACCGACTATACTTTCTTACTTGTTTATTATCATTTTTTGCCCTACTTCCATTCAAGTTTCTTAATGGTGGCTTAAAGACAACTGGCCTTTTTAGATTTCTAGCTGCACGCCATAATGAATAGTCTGCATGCGGAGTTGCATCAAGTTCCTTAAGATATTTTTCCAGAGAAGCCATTTTCTGAGTCTGCAGTAACTTTCTTAGCCTTTTTTTACACTCTTTTAGTAAGTTCTTAAGTTGAGGGGATCTGTGCACTTGTCGTTACATTAATTCAAATATTTTTTTCATTGATTATTAAGAAATATTTAATTATTTCATTGCTAAATATATTTTATTGCGTGCTATTTTGCAAAGAACAATTTTGATAAATTCATTCATTGAATCAAATAAAAAGTTTGTTGACCTTCAAACTGTGTTGTTAAAAATTTTCTGGAGACATGTTGTTCTGTGTGGTGCAAATTTAATTAATTAATATCACAAATTTTTAATTGGACACCATTTTTGTTCGTTTCTGTGTTGTCACTTCCGTTAAGCGATACTCAATGGAGAAGTACATCATAAACTTCTGTCCAAGAAAGCATAACGGACAGCATGCAGATCACCTTGTAATGAAATATGTAACGAATCCCTCTTGATACCATTGGTTAAATTTAACATTTCATGGGTGAAGTCGTCTCGTTTATGGTTCCTATACGGAAAAAACCTTCAGGGATTTTGCGACAAAAGTATTTTTGAAATTCCCGAGAACCTTACAACGGGAATTTGCAAAGTTTAAATATCAACCTAAAGGCTAAGAAAGAAAAATTTTGTGCAAATGGCTATCACTTGGCCGAGGTTATCTTTTGAAAATGTCATTACTCTATCGAAAGATGCTATAATTTTTGAAAATGGCGGCAAAAGTCAGTTTTCCTTTGATATTTGTAAAGTAAATAGGTACAAAATAAATGAAAAAAGAAATGGAGCACTATAGTCCTCAAGAATTGTTTTGATTTTCGGAGGGCTACATTTCCGGATTGCCTTTCTTCTCGTTTTAATTATTAGTCGTGGCCGGCAAGATCGTCCGATTTACCCCTTCTAGATTACTTTTTGTGGGGCTCAGACACTGAAGTCCTTAAAGGGAATATGAGACATCAACACTATCCAAAAGCAAAACTAAAGTTTTTTCATTTATTATAAAACAACAGTTAAAGAACATCGGGTGACAACTTTTTGGCTACCTTGTATTTGAGGAGATTTGATGACAATGCAGTGTTACCACCAGCAAAATTCAATACTAAACTTGATATGAAGCAAAATTACCCGATT
Source organism: Pollenia angustigena (assembly GCA_930367215.1). NCBI lineage: Eukaryota > Metazoa > Arthropoda > Insecta > Diptera > Polleniidae > Pollenia > Pollenia angustigena. The sequence goes on along the minus strand of OV884060.1, from coordinate 145,197,581 downwards.
TAAATGAAATTATTAAAAAAGGTCAGTTGGTCATGTCCGACCATTTGATACCCCACACGAAAGTAATGAGTTCTACTTCCATGTCTAGCTGCATTATTCTAGGGAAGGTTCAAAATGTTCATGGCCTTTTCTTTGCATACTTAATAATTAGGAAATACAATTTCTGTATGGGTTCAGACGACAGTTTGCTTCTGAAATCAGCATTTGTTAATGTCAAAAATTAATGTAAAATATTTTGTGTTATATTGGAAACATAAATTTCTTCAGGTTATTTATACCCACACCACAATAGTGGAGAGGGTATTATGCATTTGTGCTGATGTGTGTAACGGCTTAAAATATTGGTCCTTGACCCACCTTAAAGTATACCGATCGACTCAGAATCACTTTCTGAGTTGAACTAACGATGTCCGTCCGGCTGGCTGGATGTCCATGTAACCCTGTGCGCAAAGTACAGGTCGCAATGTTTGAGATAATTTGATAAAATTTGGGACATAGGTTCTTATTGGCACAAGAACCAAGCCAATTGAAAATGGGCCAAATCGTAGGACCACGAGGGAAGATAGGGGGAAATTTCTTCCTCTCAGAAACTATCAAACCGATTTTAATGAAATTTAAAACATAGGTAGAACCATATCTTTATGGACACAAAAAGGATGCATTTTTTAAAACAAAGGACCACGAGGGGATATAGGGGCAATTTTTGCCTCTCAAACCGATTGTAATGAAATTAAAAACATAGCTATTTCCATATCTATATGGACACATAAGCTATACAGTTTTTCAAAAATAGGACCACAAGGGGAGGTAGAGGGCAATTTTCTGCCTCTCACAAACTTTCAAACCGATTTTAATGAAGTTTATAAACATAGATAAATCTATATTTATATGGACACATAAGCATGATGTGTTTTTAAATACTGTGGTGTAGGGTATCATATGGTCGGGCTTAACCGACTATACTTTCTTACTTGTTTTTAGTATGAATACCTTTTTCCTAAAAACATCAGGGTTTATATCACTCTGAAGCTCATAATAATCGAAATCTTGTAGCACTTTTGGCGCCATTCATTATCAAGCTTTTGTTTAATAAGCGATTAAACAATTGAAACTTTTTTGAAAGGAACTGTTTCTTTAGTTAATAAGACTGTGAATTTTTTGGATCAACAATATCTGATATGGTTTAAATTTTGTCACTCAAATCCTTATATTATTTTAAATTGCACCTAAACTACACCTTAGAGAAATAACCCACGACAGAAAAAATTCCGCCCAATTCGGGTAATTACCCACAAAGTGGCAACACTGGGACAATGCCAAGAATTGTGATTAAAAAGTCGAGCTACTTCTGTTGGACTATAATGGCTAAAACAGATTCCAAACAATACAAATATATAAATAATAATCAAACAGAATAGTCAACTAATTGTAAAAAAAAAAAAAAAAGTTAATTGCAATTAAAAAATTTGTGATGTTAATTAACAAACAATTAAATTTTCATCCGCAAGCAAATTAATAGTATCAATTAAACGTTAAATTCACTTGATTGTTTTGTTTAAATTTTTAATTTAAACTGATTTTATCTTTGATTAATGCTGTAATTGGTAAACAATTGTTCTGTGTAGGACTCTTGAAGTCAGTTCTGTAGGCCTATTTTAGGGCGTAATTATATTTTGAATAAGCAAAGGGTTCGAACTTGATTCCTCTAAATCTAAGAAAATTGCAGTTACGTCGGTCTTGAATCGGAAGTGTAAAATCATTTATTTTCTGATTTACGCTGTTATATTGTAAAGACCAAACATTGATTGGTTATAATTGATTATAACCAATTGATTGATTTGAAAAAATGTTTCCTGATAATCTGGCCTAAGAAATTCTTTTCTCTCAACAATAAATTTCAGTGTATTTATCAAACATAAAAAATTGGGAATTAAGCACGACATTGAGAAATCGTATTGATAATAAATTTTGTATTCCCAAAAAAAAATGGGTTTTCCATACGTACATAAACTAAGCGGTGAGGAGTTTTTAGTGGGTTAAAGTCCCACACTGACATTAGGCTTGCAATGCTTTCCGGCTATTATAAAAAAAAAACACTTTGATAAGGATTTTAATTGAGTTTTGCTAGATAACTTACGGTAAAATAATGAAAAACTGATTTTCCAGGGTCCCACTCAAGAACAACCAAAAATACTGCTTTCCTTTATTTACTGTGATATTCAGACATTTAAATGGTTACGTATAACTTTTTTTTGACCGATGTATTTTTTCCCGGTAATTAGAACCCCCTCCGATTTGGTCTCTCATACGGTGTTATTATTCCACTATCATTTATTCTACAAAAGTAAAATTTTGTGAACAATAAGTAACTTAAAGCCCTACAAAGTTTCTTGTTAATATTTTGTTTTTTTTTTTTTTTTGCTAGATACAATGCCCAATTGCCATTTTTTAAATGTTTTCCCTTAAAAATAATATTTATTTTTCACTTTTCTTTTAGATATTTGTGTGGCCTGAAAATGTAAAATCTTTATTGTTAAGCAGTTTCTTCTGGGGTTACGTTTGCACTCAGATACCGGCTGGTCACTGGGCTCGCAAATGGGGAGCTAAAAATCTCTTTCTCTATGCCATTTTAGTCAGCTCAGTATTCTGTGTTCTTACGCCATACCTAGTTGAAATTGGTGATTGGCCTTTACTGTTTGTTGTACGCATATTACAAGGTCTATCCCAGGGGGTTCTCTTTCCCTGCACACATACTATCTTATCCAAATGGTCTCCTTCTCACGAAAGGGCCAGTTTGTGTACATTTGCCTATGCTGGTACTTTTTTCGGAGCTATTTTAATGTTTGGCAATAGTGGTTGGATAATGCCTTCTTCATTGGGATGGACTGGAACATTTTATTTAACCGGCTTATTGGGTTTTATCTGGTGTATTGTTTGGTATATATGGGGTGCCAATGCTCCCGTTAACTACAAGGGCATATCATCAGCTGAAAAATCTATGATTTATAATTCCCTAGAAACAAATCAAAATAATGATACGGAAATTGTGCACAGCTTAAAAACGCCCTGGTTGAAAATAGTTTCTTCATTACCTTGTTGGGTGCTGATGATCGATCATTGCGCCCATAATTGGGGCTTTTGGACGTTGCTTACCCAGCTGCCTTCGTACATGAAATACGTTTTAGGCATGGACATCAAGAGTAATGCTCTCTATTCGACTTTACCGTACGCCATAATGTTGCTGTTGAGTTTTCTTTTCTGTTTCATAGCAAATTTCATAAATAAACATTGTATTTTATCGATGAATTATAGTCGTAAATTATTCAACACCATTGGCCAGGGAATACCCATGATTGCTTTAATAGCTTTGGGTTTTTGCGATAGCAGTCACATTGTGCTGGCTGTTGTTTTAATTGCCTTTACGGTGGGTTTTAATGCTGCCTCATTTTTGGGCTTTCAAGTAAATCATATTGATTTATCACCCAATTTCGCGGGAGTACTGATGGGCATAACAAATTGTGCGGCGAATATTATGAGTATTTTTGCTCCCCTGGTTAAGGGTTTTGTGGTGCAAGATGAGGTAAGTGGTATGCAAATTATCGATTATTTATTCTTTTTATCTTATTGAATTTTAGACAAATTTCTTTCAATGGCGCACTGTTTTCATTATAGCTGGTGGTTTTTATGGCATAGCCAATTTATTATTTGTTATATTTGGCCAGTCTAAAACACAACCCTGGAACGATCCTCTACCTCAACCAGCTGAAATGCAACTTATCCAACAATATATTGTTATAAATGAAGAAAAAGAGGAAAAAAACAGTCAATTAATTTAAATATTTTTCAGCATTTTTCTTCTGCTTAGATTTTTTTTTTAAATCACAATTCCTCGTTTAGAAATTTAAGTTTAAAATATCAATTAAATAAAATTTAAGAAAAAAATAATACATTGACATAAAAAAGTTAAAATCGTTTGTTTTTATCAAGGCCTTGGTCAAGGCGAATTTACACCAGGTGAACTTATCTTGCTACGTAAGCAACAGCTGATTACTAACCTTGTGTCAAAATGATATACCGTCCTGTTGGTTCTGGGGAATCTTGACTAAATTCTATAATCTTCGATTAAAATTGTGAAATTTAAAACATTTTTAAGTTATAACATTTAAAAAAATAAAACAATTTAATATAAAAACAAAATCAAATATTTGTTTGAATTTTTGACACAACGTTAAAATATTTTATAGTGTTGTAAAACGTTTTCAAAATAAGACCACCTTGTATGAGTTCGCCTTGATTTTAATTTTTAAGACCAGTGTTCGAAAATAAACACTTAATATCGCTCCTTAGTTTTGGGCTTGGTAGATTTGTGCAACACACAAACGCTAATAGTGTTTGCGTAGAAAATCACTAAAAAAAAAAGTTTCCCTGTTTGTCATCTTTCGAGCACAAATATAATACTGTTCTTATCGAACTCAACAAAAGGATGAGAACATTTAATTCCGTTCGGGTTTTTTATACCACAATTTTTATTCTGTTCGGTTCAGCTCATTAATGTTCGTCCGTTTCGGTTGCGCGTAGCGCTATTTTGGATGGTAAAAAAAATCCAAACATTTTTTTTACAAAAACAAAAAACCAGCAAAATAATTTTACACAAACAAATCATATGCACAATACACACACAAGCTGTTCGTGCTGCGGTCGTTGGTAAAATTTTTTGTTTGCTCATTTCTTAATCGCTGTGAAAAAGAAACATTTTAAAACATTAAAATATAATGTTTGTCTACAGTACCACTACAAGTGTTCTGTTTTTTTTTAACTAAGAACAAAACACTATATAATGTTTTGCTCTTTCTTGAAAATAGTTACGAACGGTATTAAGGGGTTTGTTCGTCTACACAAACACTAAAAATAGATATCGTTCCTGGGTGTGTGGGCCGAACGCTTAATATTTTTCTGTTTATTTTCGAACGCTGGCTAAGACATACTAATTGCATACTAATTGTGAGCACAAGACCTCTTGCTGGCTAATCGTCATAATGTGCATTACTGAATTGTTCTCTTTTTCATTGGTCTTGACTTTATGATTACAATAAAACGGTTGTTCTTTTTATGAATATCTTACAACAATATTTATTCCTCTGTTAAGAAACGGCATTATTTATTGTACTCTCGAAGCCAATTTTAGTAGAGTATTTCAATTAATTAATTTTTTTATTTTTTCACTTTTTAGACAAAATATACACGTTATATTCATATCTACCCGTTGTTAAAATACCGATCTATTTTGTCTACTATTTGGTAAAGAAAAGGATGGCTTAAAATTACTTTTTCATATGGGCCAATCCTGCGTGACGAACGGTACATTCGCACGCGTTTTCTGATTGAAATATAAAAATTTTTTGGTCTTTCAAAAGAGATAGCTTCAACTTATATATAGTATTTAGTGACATTAATATGTACTTACGAATGGCATATATCATAATTTTTTAGCAAGTATTTGTTGCGAAATAATTGATCACAAAGTTTGGTGACGCATGCTACAAAAAGTGAAAGTAACTTCAAAGGTTGAAGTGCGTTTTTCTAATTTTTAGCGAATTTGGCATGATAAAGTATACAAAATTTAATTCCTAAAAGAAAGATGACTATAAGAGAATTCTAAACGCACTTATTCGCAGCCAAAAAATGTTGTGATTTTTTGACAAAAGCCGTGAACCCTTTGTGACGCACGCTACGTAACGCACGCTGCAGTTTTTCCAGTAGTATTTTATCGTTATATTTTATTTATTTTAACCAAACAAATTATATTTTTATGAATTGCATTTCTTAAACTTATTTCTTAACTAATGAATATCAACTTTTTTTAACGAAATTTATATGTTGATAAGTCTGGTGTAATTGTTATTTCAAGCACAAAAATCACCTAAACTAATGCTAAATTCGGCAGTGCGCAAAATGACCCCACGCAATATGGCCCCAAAAGTAAAATGAAAAACGGCCCCAAAATTTTATATGAGACACAACAACACGCAATTTTGGCGCAATTTTTTGTTTTTTTTTGGGGTTATTTTTCATATTTTCGCTAGGGTGTTTTTGCATTTTAAGTGGAATGAAAAATTCCCCCAATATCAAGGAATGAAAAATGACCCCAAACAAAATCACAATTTTTACTTTGGGGCTATTTTTCGTCTACTAATAAAAAAATGCAAATTTGAAGAAATGAAAAATCACCCCAAACATTTTTACACAAATTTTATAAAATTCTATGTAAAAGTTTCTAGGGATAGTATAAAAAACCCGAATTCTTATACCAAAGTAGAGAAAATCCTTGCCGGTTATGTAGAGATGCTTGAGTTAGCGATGCCGGTGTTTGTTATACCATAGAGGAAAAAATCATTGAGCCCGGCCGAAGGCCGGCTATTAAGAGAAGCTTTACTGAGCGAAGCCAGAGTTCGTTATACCATAGAAAAGAAAATTCTTGCGCCCGGCCGAAGGCCTGCTATGTAGTGAAGCTTTAGTGAGCGAAGCCAGCGTTCGTTTTACCAAAGAAAAGAAAATCCTCTCACCCTGCCCAAGGCCGGCTATATAGAGAAGCTTTAGTTGGCTCTGCGAAATATGGCCCCAGGAAATATGGTCCCAAAAGATAAATGAAAATTGACCCCAAATTTGGGGCTATTTTTCATAATGCAATATGGACCCATTTTTTAATGAAAAATTACCCCAAAAAAAATGAAAAATAACCCTAAAAATAAAATGAAAAATGACCCTAAATTTGGGGTTATTCTTCATTATGAAAAATCACCTCAAAATTTATAATGAATTTTAACCCCAAAAAAGAACACAAAGAAAGTGACATTAAACATTTTCGGTGGAGTTCATATGTCCAAAACTAAAAATCCCAAATTTAGAATCCCGATTTCAAAATCCGGATAATTATACAGTTTTGGTTTTAAAAATCGTACGATTGATAGCACGGTTGGGCTTTCGGCCATGCACAAGGATTTTTTTCTCTATGGTACAACGAACACTGGCTTTGCTTACTAAAGCTCTACGTTATAGCCGGCCTTCGGCCGGGCGCAAGGATTTTTTTCTCTATGGTATAACGAACACTGGCTTCGCTCACTAAAGCTTCACTACATAGCAGGCCTTCGGCCGGGCGCAAGGATTTTCTTCTCTATGGTATAACGAACTCTTCTCGTTATAGCCGGCCTTCGGCCGGGCTCAAGGATTTTTTCCTCTGTGGTATAACAAACACCGGCTTCGCTAACTAAAGCATCTCTGCATAACCGGCAAGGATTTTCTCTACTTTGGTATAAGAATTCTGGTTTTTTATGTTATCCCTAGAAACTTTTACATAGAATTTTATAAAATTTGTGTAAAAATGTTTGGGGTGATTTTTCATTTCTTTAAACTTACATTTTTTATTTGTAGATGAAAAATAGCCCCAAAGTAAAAATTGTGATTTTATTTGGGGCCATTTTTCATTCCTTGATATTGGGGTCATTTTTCATTCCACTTAAAATGCAAAAGCACCCTAACGAAAAAATGAAAAATAACCCAAAAAAAAAAAAAACAAAAAAATTGCGCCAAAATTGCGTGTTGTTGTGTCTCATGTAAAATTTTGGGGCCGTTTTTCATTTTCCTTTTGGGGCCATATTTCCTGGGGTCATTTTGCGCACCGCCGCTTTAGTTAGCGAAGCCAGAATTCGTTAAACCATGGAAGAGAAAATCCTTGCGCCAGGCCCAGGCCGTCTATAACGTGAAGCTTTAGTAAGCAAAACCAGTGTTCGTTATACCATAGAGAAAAAAATCCTTTAGCATGGCCGAAAGCCCAGCTATCAATCGTACGATTTTTAAATCCAAAACTGTATAATTATCCGGATTTTGAAATCGGGATTCTAAATTTGTGATTTTTAGTTTCGGGCATATGAGCTCCACCGAAAATGTTTAATGTAACTTTCTTTGTGTTATTTTTTGGGGTTCAAATTCATTATAAATTTTGAGGTGATTTTTCATAATGAAGAATAACCCCAAATTTAGGGTCATACTTCATTTTATTTTTAGGGTTATTTTTCATTTTTTTGGGGTAATTTTTCATTTAAAAAATGGGGCCATATTGCATTATGAAAAATAGGCCCAAATTTGTGGTAAATTTTCATTTATTTTTTTGGGGCCATATTTCGCAGCGCCGCTAAATTCACGTATTTTATTAAAAAATCAGCAGTGGGGTATGATTTGGCAAAAATTATTGCATTAATGATCATTGAAATACATATTTTTTAATATAAAAATGAAATTATACATCTAGTCTTATATTCCATTAAAAAAAATTCATTTGAAAACTTTTTGGTTGGTGGACTGTTTTTGGGATTTGCCCATATGGCTTTAACACAGAAAAAATTAAAAATTCATAGAATATCGCCGTGCAATAAAGCCATAGGAAATAAAGCCATATGGCTTTATTTCCAAATTAATTGAGAAAAAAAAGCCATATGGCTTTATTACCACCACCCAAGTGCAATAACACCATAATCGTTTAGCAACCAAAGTGGAAATAACGCCATAACAGTGTAATTGTTATGGTTACAAATTGGCAAAAGAATGAGTTGCCATTGTCAAGTGTTAAAAAAATATGGTACGGTAGGTGGAAGGGGGAGAGCGCGTCCGGTGGGCGCTCGCAGCGCGGGCTTGGTACAAATGCGTCAGGTGCGGCCGGGCGCAAGGATTTTCTCCTCTATTGTATAACAAAGACCTGTTTTGCTAAGTATAGCTTCTAAAATCTGCCTTGTTTTCGAACGAAGGCCGAATACGCAGAGAAGCTTTAGTTAGCGAAGCCGGTGTTTGTTATACCATAGAGTAGTCTTGGGCTTAATCGTTCATTTAGGTGACCGGTCATTAACGTTCAATTCAAAACAGTGAACGAGTTCGTTCACTTCGTTCAGTCGTTCATTTCGGGTCACTTGTCTTTTGCTTCAGCTTATCTTTTGTGTCAGTCGGTCTTTTGTGGATTTCGTTCATTCATTCACAATTGATTGAATACGGCAATGTGTTAAAAGAAACAAGTATAGCATATTTGTTTGATGTTACACTCAAAATATTATGTAGGTAAATTCAAAATAATATTAAGTTTGAAAAACTGAAATTTCATTTAAAATAAAGGAATTTTGCGGCTATTTTTTAATGTTAATTTTAAAACGGAGAAATTCTTTAAAAATTAATAAATTTTTCTGTTATTTCAATGTACAAACTACAAAAAATACATTCAAAGGTTTTTTCAATTAATTTTAACTCAATTTAAATTACATACTAAAACAGCTAAAACAGTATTTATACCTGTCATTATTACCTACCAAATCAGCGAAAAATTTGTGTTTTTTTAATTTATGTGCACATGTTCCTATAAGTATGTAAATAATAAAATAATTTAAAATATCTTTGCAGTTAAGTATTTCAGTTTTATTTTATGCATAAAAAATAACTGAACATATATTTTTTGGAGAAACATATAGAAATAGTTAAAGAATTAGTTTAATTATAAAATAACAAATTTTATTAAGTTTTAACTCTACGGAAAATGATTTTAGTAAATTACATTCAGTTACTGTACAACTTTTTGAGTGTACCCAAAAATGGAAAACAATAAACGAAAAATTCTGAGTTGTTTTTTCGTTTACCCAACAACTGATTGAAAAGAAACAATACTATTAAAATGTTTATGTTGTACCAGTATACTATATTTGTTTCTTTTAACACATTGCCAGTGGCAATTTGCCACATTGTTTAGAAAATTTCATAGTACAATCTGGGCTGCCATATGTAGTGATTTCTCGCTAAACGTGGCGGTTTTCATACTTGTTTGGTGATCTCATATTCTAAGTGCTTAGGTAACTTTATTTAAAGAGAAATAATTACTTAAAAACTTTAACTGCCTGTTTTTCGAACTTATTATGTCATTAATCAATTTATATGATATAAAATACACAATTTTTTTTTAAATATAAAAGCTTGTCGCGAGATTTAAGTACTCGTATTTACTTCGTTTGAGAATTTTAGTAGTTAATATCAATCACATCAACCGTCATTTTCAGCAAGTTCAGTTATAATTAACTATCCGCTATAACTGACAAAAACATATTGTTAACTGGAAGTTAAATTGGTCGCAAGTTATTTAATTTACTTGATCTTCTACACAAGTGAATCTCGCGACAATTTATGTAACGACGTTTTAAGTTGATATTAAAAGTTTTTAAGTAACATTATTTATATTTTCTTTTCAGAGCATTTAAATAAAATATGTTTTTTTTAAATATTTGATTACTTTTAACTCGCATTCGTATTCTCCGTAAGTCATTTCAGTTGATACCCATATTGAAGATTAAGAGTCACTCAGCAAGCCCTCCCATTTGATACTCATATTGTTGGAATGCATTTAAAATAATAAGTCCGCCATCTTGGGTGTTTTACATGTTGGATGTATAATAACTTTACACAGTTAACCATGCATTGTCATCCAAACTGAACATATGTTATAAAATGTCAGCTAAATCGGTTCGAGTAATCTGCTTTAAATTTGAGTTGCAAGATTTTACCCACAAACATACATTGCAAGTTAAATAAAAGCTATTAAAATTCATAAGTAGTTTCTTATAAACTAATATTTTTTTTATTTTACCAGTCTATTGCCTGTAATTTCTACAAAAAGAAATCTAGCAGTGCATAGTAATTAATAGTGTAAAAGCTGTCATTTTTTAATGAAAACTGAAGGATAAAACATCTATGCTAAATAATTGTTGAAATAGTTAAAGATAACTGTTAGGTACGAACACGACCAGCTTTCTTTTTTAAAAATTACGGGCATCATTCATATACGAATGCTTAAGTTATATCTACATTAAAATGGGCTTTCCCGAATAATTTCGTGCTCTAAAACTTGACTAAGCTTTAATTAATAAAGTTGTCGAATATTGAATTTGGTTATTTATTTTAAATTCTAATTTAAAAAATAAATGAAATAAATATGTTTACAATTTTCTGCTCAAATAAAAAATTTGCATTTGGCGGGTTTTATATTAAGAACAACTGGCAACGCTCATGTAAAATTGTGAATAGCAGCCAGGGTTGTCGGATTTATTTTGATCTTTTTTGACAAATTGATTGTTCAAAATCGCCAAAACCTTTTTTTTTTTTAAATTTTTTATAAATCCTAAAAAATATATGTCTATTTGCTAAAATTTGCCAAAAATGGGAAAAAGTCGCGTTGATACATATTTTATTAATTAAAATGTTTGGTGAACACAAAAAAGGTACAATAGTTTACAATAGTCTAACTAAAGCAGCAAAACGATTTCTTGTGGTTAGTATTAAATAAATATTGGATATATATCTAAAATGCTATACACTTCACCGTTAAGGCATTCTTACTGTTTTTTTGGAAAACAATGTGTACGATTCAGTTTATTCAACATATCATATAATGTATAGCTCGTAATAATGTGCCAAGAAGTTTATACTGCACTCAATTTTGAAAGCGAGTTTTAGTGGAGTTAATTATTAAAAATAACTCTTTCAACACAGACATTAACAATTGGAATAACATGCACATAAAGAGTTCTTTAAAATGGTACGTACCGGACGTATCCTTATAGCTATATATTTTTTCAAAAACTAATTTATATTACATGGAATACCACATTGAAATAGTAAACAAACGGTAAATTTGTATACGAGTCTCAAAACAAATTCATGGCTTATACTATGCTCACACTTGGGTTCTTTAACTCTGCTTAACGTTTTTTTTTTTTTTTTTTTTTTTCTTAAATAATTCATAAATTTTTACAATTTTATCATTTATATGTTTAAAATAATCTTCTGATAACTTTATAAAGTATTTTTTATCCATTTTTAATACTTAAAAGAAATATTAATTTGTTTGTTGGGTTTTTTTCTTAATAATCTGTCATCTTAATCATCTCTAATGTAATAACATTTAGCTTAAACGCGTTTTAAAACCCATTAGTCCCAATTTACACTAGGGACATTTCTTGCTGTACAGACGAAGTTTAATGGCGAGGGGTCGAAAAGGTAGAGTGTTTAGTACATGACTATCTGTACTGGACATTTTTTTCATTTCTCTTTCTTACTTTTTGTAGTTTACATACAAGTATTAATTTCCGTCTGACTTCTAATGTTTCATATGTAAACGCTTCAGGTAAAATAAAAAGAAAATTCAAAAAATATCCGGCAAGAAATGTCCCTAGTGTAAATTGGGACTAACTGCCTATTTCACGATGTCACTCGAACGTATACGTTCGCACAAATAACATATAAATCAAAAACAAAATTAAAAAATTTGTTTTTGGTTTACATGTTATTTGTGCGAACGTAAACGTTCGATTGACATCGTGAAATAGGCAGTTAGTATTATCAAATTTACTACAAAATCGCCATATATTTTAAAATCAGCCAAAAATAAATCGCATGTCGCCAAATTGAAAATTAAGTCGCCAAGAAACTTGACAACCCTGATCGTATTATGAAAATGTGTAAAAGAATGTGGCAATGAGTAAATGAAATAAGAATATTATACTGGCATCACATATACATCACAATAGTATTGTTGTTTCTTTTCAACCAGTTGTTTGGTAAACAAGTGACCGACTGACTAAAAAGACCCAAGTGAACCATGCAAGTGACCGATTGAACGGAATTGAACGATGCAACTGAACGGCCGTTCATCGTTCATCTGACTGACCCGTTCAATTGAACTAGTTCGTTCATGACCGACACAACTCTACCATAGAGTAGAAAAACCTTTGTTGTTTCAAACAAAGTGTTAATTGATTTAAGTGGATCATGCGCCAGGCCCAGGCCGTCTATAACGTGAAGCTTTAGTAAGCAAAACCAGTGTTCGTTATACCATAGAGAAAAAAATCCTTTAGCATGGCCGAAAGCCCAGCTATCAATCGTACGATTTTTAAATCCAAAACTGTATAATTATCCGGATTTTGAAATCGGGATTCTAAATTTGTGATTTTTAGTTTCGGGCATATGAGCTCCACCGAAAATGTTTAATGTAACTTTCTTTGTGTTATTTTTTGGGGTTCAAATTCATTATAAATTTTGAGGTGATTTTTCATAATGAAGAATAACCCCAAATTTAGGGTCATACTTCATTTTATTTTTAGGGTTATTTTTCATTTTTTTGGGGTAATTTTTCATTTAAAAAATGGGGCCATATTGCATTATGAAAAATAGGCCCAAATTTGTGGTAAATTTTCATTTATTTTTTTGGGGCCATATTTCGCAGCGCCGCTAAATTCACGTATTTTATTAAAAAATCAGCAGTGGGGTATGATTTGGCAAAAATTATTGCATTAATGATCATTGAAATACATATTTTTTAATATAAAAATGAAATTATACATCTAGTCTTATATTCCATTAAAAAAAATTCATTTGAAAACTTTTTGGTTGGTGGACTGTTTTTGGGATTTGCCCATATGGCTTTAACACAGAAAAAATTAAAAATTCATAGAATATCGCCGTGCAATAAAGCCATAGGAAATAAAGCCATATGGCTTTATTTCCAAATTAATTGAGAAAAAAAAGCCATATGGCTTTATTACCACCACCCAAGTGCAATAACACCATAATCGTTTAGCAACCAAAGTGGAAATAACGCCATAACAGTGTAATTGTTATGGTTACAAATTGGCAAAAGAATGAGTTGCCATTGTCAAGTGTTAAAAAAATATGGTACGGTAGGTGGAAGGGGGAGAGCGCGTCCGGTGGGCGCTCGCAGCGCGGGCTTGGTACAAATGCGTCAGGTGCGGCCGGGCGCAAGGATTTTCTCCTCTATTGTATAACAAAGACCTGTTTTGCTAAGTATAGCTTCTAAAATCTGCCTTGTTTTCGAACGAAGGCCGAATACGCAGAGAAGCTTTAGTTAGCGAAGCCGGTGTTTGTTATACCATAGAGTAGAAAAACCTTTGTTGTTTCAAACAAAGTGTTAATTGATTTAATTAAATATAGCTCATTTTTTCTATCCGTTTAAATTATTTTATTTTAATCAAAAAAATCAATTAAGATTTTTTGTTATTTAATTAATATTTTAATTAACTCTTTATTTCAAAACACTAAAATGTAAATTAAATCAAAATTATATTTTTAATTTTCTTTCAACAGAAAAAATAATTGATTCAATTATCACATTAATTAAATTGAAATTCGTTTAAAAAAATTTTTTTAAAATCAAAAATTTGTTTTGTTTCTACTAAAAACTTTGAAATTTTGAGTTAATACAGTATTGTTGAACAAGTGCGATATATAAAGATGTTCACTCATAATTTTATTACCAGGAAAACCAGAAATATGCTCTAAAAAAAGAAATATGCAGTAAAAAAAATAGAAAATATGCCCTGAAAAATGTATAAAATATGCCCTAAAAATTTAAAATTGCTCATTTGAAGACACAACATTCAACAATTTAATAACAAAATTCAAAAAAAAAAACCTAAAAATATAATCGCTTAAGCCCATATTCGGTTAAAATTCAGTGAAGAGATGTTTGCGCCGAATATTATCTAGCTATTAACATCTATATGGGGTTTTGTCTTAAAGTGATTTTAGGTACGGTCGCTAAATTGTTAACAAATGTTTACATTTAAAAGGATGTTAAAGCTATTTAAGGATTGGATCTTTGAGAAAATGTGAACCGATTCGAAAATAATTTTATTTGAAGTAAAATATTTTTGGCACGAATTTAATTTAAATACCATCCTAATTAGATAGCTTGAGGGCACAAATAGTCTAATTTGGATGTGAAATTATAGACCGATTCTCACCATTTGCATAGACTTCGTCCATATCTGATCAAATTATCTACAAAATTGGAACTTGTACTTTGCGCACAAGGCTAACATGGACAGACAACCAGCCAGGCGGATGGATGGACATCGTTAGATCACTTTAAAAAGTGATTCGAGTCGATCGGAATACTAAAAGATTGGTCTAGATGTCGAAATTGAAGTAACAGATTTTCGAAAAAAAAAAAATTTTTTTTTTTATATGCTGCGAAAGCTTAGTAGTCATCTAAAAAAATTGAATATGTATCAAAATATGCCTTAAAAAGGGAAAATATGCGCTATAAACCTAAAAAATGCTGCAAAAATGCTTTTTTAACTAAATTATGCAAAACAAAATGCTTGCAAACGGTAAAATATGCAAAAACATGCACCAACAAATCGATGCCAAAATTCATAAAATGCTCTAAATCGGATAAATATATTGTTTCTGCCTTTATTGGTTGCACAAGGACAAACATACAATTGCATATTTATGGTTTCCCTGATTATTACTTAACGTCACGCCAGCGCAGATTTTTGCTTATATCTGCAAATCCCTAGCGTCGATTACTGTAATTTTTTTTCTGAATAGAGTGCTACTTCATTACTTTGTATATATAACAATCCTTTTTACAAATTTGACTTCTTCATTTAATTTTTTTACATTTTTTGTTACAAATATCACGACACGTCAAAATGGAAATGCCCATATAGTGCATTTCTAATATTTGTTTAGTACTAGCCGCAAAAAATCTTTTTTTGTTGCTTAAAGTAGACTACACAGAAAAACATATCTCAAGAAAATTTTTAACAACACAGTTTGTTAAAAATATAATTTTTGTTCAACAAACTTTTTGTTTGATTCAACGAAAAAATTTATCAAATATACACATGGCAAAATAGCACTCAATAAAACATATTTAATAATGAAATATTTAAATATTTTTTGATATTCAATAAAACAAATATTTGAATCAACGTTAAAACAGTATTTTTACAACTCTTGTTCATTTTATAATAGGTCATAATTCTCATTCGGTTAACACTTTTATTTGGTTAAATATCTTTAGTTTTGCCAAAGTCTTTAGAAAAAGGTTTCCTGATGATCTGGCCTAAGCAACCAGCGAAATGCGCATAGGAACTAGCTTATCCCCCAATAATAAATTTTAGTGTTTTTGTCAAAAAATAAAATTGGGAATTTAGCACATCATTATTAATAAACAAATAAATAAAGATTTGATTAACATTTTGTTTGATTTATTCAACATTTCCAACAATTTATTTTAACAAATCACGTAAACATTTTGTTGAAAAAAATTATTTTGGGCAACAACTTTTTTTATTGATTCAATAAACTTGGTTGTTGACTAAAAATTCAATAACTATACCTACAAACTTTTTTATCAATAATGCAAAAATCGTCATCGCAGAAAATTCAAAAATTTTTTTTATCAAATGCGAATTTCGTATTCAAATATGAAAATTATTTTTTTCTGTGTACTATAATTTATTTTATAGTAAACATCGTACCTTTTTTGTGCGACTTTTTTTGAATTTTTTGCGTATTTAAGCGATACGGAACTAATTTAGTTTTTAGGATTTATAAAAAATATTTTTAATAATTTAAAAAACATGTATTTTATTGTCAAAAACTTGTAAACAAAGGCTTTGGCGATTTTTGATAATGAATTTGTCGAAAAAGATCAAAATCAATCTGACAACCCCGCTCGTCATTTAAGTCAAAAGTTACTTTTTGGCAATATTTAGATCATAGACTAAAGAAACACATAAATTTGCACAAAACTTAAACAGAATAATGAAAAACTTGTGAAACATTTCAAAACAGTTGCAAAAAACGAATTCGGGAATAATACGACTGGTCTATACACGCTTGTAAAATATAGCCCATAATGTAACCCAAATGTAATAAAAGATACATGGTATATTAAGCATTACGATATCCTAGGGCTGGACCATGTAACTCAGCTTTGCACAACAACGGAGCAGTCTACTACTCCATGTTCAAACATTATCCCAGTGGACTTGTTTTGAAACTACTCTATGGTTTACTTCAGAGGATTAGTTTTGAAATCGTTTAAAAACGAAAACATGTCGTTTAAAAACGAAAACATGTCATTTAACTACAAACTCTCTTTAAACAATGCCATGGTCCATTCTTGCATAACATCGGACCATGTTGTAAGTAGTCCTTTTTATCTAAAATAGATCAATTAGTCCAATATTATTTGCTGAGTTAATACAGTCCGTATTATATCGCTTTCTCACACGAAAAGATTACTTTGCAAAGTCTCGCGTTTGTTGGAGGGAAGGAAAAGAGGAATGGATGTACTCAAAAAATTGCATTTTCTTGATTTTTCGTTTATACATAGTTGCATTTGGTTGTATGTTTAATATGACAAACGGTGCCGTGCAATAAAGCCATAGGAGTGAAATAAAGCCATACATGGCCTTATTTCCCATTTAAATTTTTTTCTTTTAATATAATTCTTATTTATTTAAAATTTGTTTTGTTGTTTTTTCTCTGGGTGTATATATTAAAAATATAACAAAAACACTTTTGGGCTCAAGGATTTTCTCCTCTATGGTATAATAAAAAGCGGCTTCGCTAACTAAAGTTTCTCTGCATAGCCGGAGTCGCTAACTAAAGCTTCTCTGCATAGCCGGCTTTCGGCCGGGCGCAAGTATTTTCTCCTCTGTGGTATAACAAATGCCGGCTTCGCTAACTAAAGCTTCTCTGCATAGCCGGTCTTGGGCCGGGCGCAAGAATTTTCTACTTTATGGTATAACAAGTACCGGTTTCACTAAGTAAAGTAAACATACTTTTGGACTGTAGTTTATTTTAGAAGTATTTCGTTCAGTAATTTTTTTAAATAAATAAACAGTTAAAATTCCAAGCAAATAAATTTTAACTGGTTCTAATATTTATTCAAAAAACTGAGTGCACATTAATACAGATTTTTAGTTACAGTTAATATTGTCCATTGATTAAGCTAAATTCTTCTGTATGTAAAATTAAATGAAAATATAATTTAAAATAACAAAAAGTTCATTTAATTTTTACTATCACAAATTCAATCCCAAATTCCGTAAAAACAAATGAATTTTCAGTTATTTTATATAACAGCTTCTGTGTATAATTTAAAATGGTAATTCTTCACAAAAAAAAAAAAAACAAATATAAACACGTAATAGTTTTCGACACAACGATGGAGCGGAACTGTTGTCTAACTAGTAGTTAACCAATAACATTTGATGGTTTAACTAAGGGTTAAGCTGGAAATAATATTTTATTGGTTAAACTATTGTTATAAGTTAACTAATATCTGTAAATTTGGGCCTAAATTCCAAAAAAAAATTAACTATTAGTTAGTTTTTTTTACTAAAAATCAATATATTTCTCAAAAATGTATCCTGTCCATGAAAACTTTAATTAAAATTATTAATAGAAACCAGGCCCAATTCTATTTGAACAATGCGCGGATTCAGGGGGGGGGGGGGAATAAGGAAATTTCCCTCCCCCCTAAATTATAAAAATATGTTTTGTTTATTTCGATAATACAAGTATTCCCAATAATAATATTTTTTTTAAATGTACAAAATTTTTGGAAACCCCAGCAAGGTTTTTTTGTTTTATTGAATCTCTATCGAAATTTTCTTAAGTATCCATATCTTAATCGTAATAGTTATTAATTAGATATTTCCATGAATATTCTACATTCAATCTCAGCAGGTGCCATCTATATCCAAAGACTAAACGTTTGACTTGATAATGCGTACGGTTGAATTATTAAAAAGCCTAAGTATTTGCAATATTTATGTATGTATGTATGTGTTATATTTATCAAAATTCTATTCGATAATTTTTGACGAAAGCACGGATTTGTCGGGGAAAAGCCAGATTTCCTTATCTGTGAGATATTTCAACTTACAACAAAAAGTTTTTAGGGAAGAATTTATTGGCTTTGTTGTAAACGCATTTGAAGAGGCTTCAAAGGTTATTGATGACGTTGATGTGTCAATTAATGTGAAGGCACAATCATCAATAGTTCTTAATTCTTTGACAAATTTTGGTCTGGACCTAAAAAATATCTGAGTAGAAGGGTAAAGGGTGGTTAAATTGTAAGGGCCGATGTTGAATGTGAACCACACCTAAACGGCAAGTATTTTTCCGAATTTTATTTGACATTTCTCTATTTCAGACTTACTCAATTTGAACCATGGAGAGATACACAATCCAACAACGTGTTAAAGTTATCCAGACTTATTATGAAAATGGGCGTTCAAATCAAAATGCATATCGTGCACTTCGTGATTTTTTTGGCCAATTTGATCGTCCAAATGTGCGTACAATCGCAAAAATCGTGGAAAAATTCGAGCAAACCGGGTCTGTAGAAGATGTGAGAACACCAGTGCTTAGCTCGTACTGCAGAAAATATTGCTGCTGTTCGCGATAGTGTGGCTGAAGAGCCGTCCACCTCAACTCGTCGTCGTGCCCAACAATTGCACCTCTCACGCTCGTCGTTGATGAACATTATGCATAAAGACTTGCATTTACATGCTTACAAGGTGCAATTGGCTCAAGAACTAAAGCCTCTTGACCATTCCAAACGTCGTGAATGGGCAGAATGGTGGCAAGAAATGGCAACAGTGGATGATCAATTTTCGAAGAAAATCATCTTCAGTGATGAGGCACATTTTCACCTCAGTGGATTCGTCAATAAACAGAATTGCCGCATTTGGGCGAATGAGAATCCAAGAGTGATTGTCGAAAAACCAATGCACCCACAAAGAGTGACTGTTTGGTGCGGTTTATGGGCTGGCGGCATCATCGGGCCGTATTTTTTCCAAAATGAGGCCGGTCAGGCAGTTTCTGTGAATGGTGTTCGCTATCGTGAGATGATAACGAACTTTTTATGGCCCGAATTGGAAGATATGGATGTGGACGATATGTGGTTTCAGCAGGACGGTGCCACTTACCACACAGCTAACGAAACAATGGCTCTTTTGCGCAACAAATTCAATGGCCGTGTTATCTCACGTAATGACGATGTCACTTGGCCGCCAAGATCATGTGATTTGACACCGTTGGACTTTTTTCTTTGGGGTTATTTGAAAGAGAAGGTGTACGTCGATAAGCCAGCAACAATTCAAGAGCTAAAGGATGAGATAATTCGGCACATTAACGGCATAGAACCTCCATTATGCCTCAGGGTCATCGAAAATTTGGACCATCGGATGGAGGTGTGCCGCCGTGGTCGCGGCGCCCATTTTATAACTTAAAAAAGTTTTAAATTTCACAATTTTAATCGAAAATTAAAGAATTTAGTTAAGATTCCCCAGAACCAACAGGACGGTATACCATTTTGACACAAGGTTAGTAATCAGCTGTTGTTAACGAAGCAAGATAAGTTCACCTTGCGTAAATTCGCCTTGCTCTCTCCTATTATTTATTTAACAAAAATTCTGTTTTTTTAAAAATAATTTTAATTGTCTTTTTTTTTAATACATAAAAACTACAACTAGACTTAAACAAACATTTGTTAAATATGAAGAAAATAATTACAAACTACGACAACTTATTCAGACGAAACAAAATCAACAAAAAATTAATTAATTAATTTATTAACAATGTAAGTCAACACATAAATACACCATTTCCAATTGTATTTTTCATTTCTTTTTTTTAAATATTTAATTAACACTTAAAATATATCAGCTGTATTTCAAAAATTTCTTATTATTTTATTTTAGTTATTTATGTTTTTTCAAGGTTCTTGCATACAAAGAATCTTCTTGGTCTAAGTTCGCGATATTTCAAAATCTTCTGAATCTATTTCAACCATTTTAATTCATAATTCGAAACAGTCTTTTTCTATAATTTAGTAACTTTCAATTGTTGTTTAAAATTCTACAAACATGCTTAAGGATTTTTAATTCTCAACTTAAGATTTTTTAAATGCAGTTTGAAAATACCGGAACACACTTGGAAATAGTGTATGTAGGTCTAAACAATTTTAAACAAACTAATTTTTACAATTAATGACCTGATTAATTTCCTAAATAGTAACTAAATATTTAGTTATAACAAAAACTAAAAACTAAATAAAATTAAATTAATGCTGAGACTCTACAAAAGTAGAATTACGTTTTTGCGTCAATGGCTTAGTCTCTGGATCATTCCAAGATTGTACTTCCGTTTTGCCAAACAGGACAAAACACAAGTTACCAATGAAATAGAAGCCGGCCGCAATGAAGAAAATAATACGCCATTGATCAGGATCTTTCTGCAAGGGAAAAATGATTTGTAATATTAATAGGCCATTAATTATTTTAGATCAAATATAGTTTAGAACTTACCTCATTGGTTACTATAAAGCCCACGATAAGGGGTGCTATAATACTCATTATATTAGCAGCACAGTTGGTAATGCCCATAAGAATTCCCGCAAAGTTAGGAGACAGGTCAATATGATTCACCTGGAAGCCTAAGTAGGTGGCACCATTGATGCCCACTGTTATGGTAAGCAAAACAATGGCCAGATTCGTTTGATCAGCTCCCACATAAGCTAGGCAAATTAGAGACACCACGGGTATCCAGTGTCCAATGGAGTTAAACAATTTACGGCTAACCGAAAGAGGTATACATTTACGTTTGCTGAGCATGACTTGTATGGCAGAGAACACAAAGCTCAGAAGAAACATGGCGGCATAAGGCAAAGCTGAGAGTAAGGCATTACTCTTAATATCCATATTAAGAATATTTTTCATATACGAAGGAATTTCCGTTAACAAAGTCCAAAAGCCCCAATTGTGGGTACAATGGGTAAGTGTAAGTACCATAAAGGGCAAAGAGGTAAAGAACTTAGTCCAGGGTGTTTGGGGTGCTGGCTTGTGAGCTTCTTCTTCGCTCTGAGAGCCTAAGGAGGTTTCAATAAGTTTCTTTTCTTCAGCGGAGATATTTTTATATTCGCTGGGCGAACTGGCTCCCCAGAAAAACCAGGCAGCGGACCATACCAAACCCACACCTCCCGATATGTAGAAAATACTTGGCCAACCCATTGACGACGAAGCCATAACACCGCTAGAAGCCAACATTACGACAGTACCAAATTGTGTGCCCGAATAGCTGTAGGTACCCAGGGTACCTCTCTCCTCTACTGGGGCCCATTTGGAGAGTATGGTGTGGGTGGAGGGAAATAGAAAACCTTGACTCAGGCCCTGTATAACTCTCAGAGCACATAGTAATTGCCAATCACCCAAACGGGCACAAATCGGAGTCAAAACCGTTAAAAGAGAGCACATGAATACTCCAGTAAGTAACATGATTTTACCGCCAAATTTGCGAGCCAATTGACCGGCTGGTACCTGGGTGATGACATAGCCCCAGAAGAAACTACTTAAGAGCAAAGATTTAGTCTTTTCATCCCATTGATATTCCTGCAAAGAGAATTTTAAGTTAAATGAATGTTTTTTTTTTAATAAATTACACTGTGCAACAAAATTCGGTTCATCGCCGTCAGCCTCAACACTTGCAACGAGAAATGAAAGTAGTCTTCTAGCAGAGCAAATCTGCCAAAGGGGTTTGAAAAGTTAGCTCGGGTTCCCGATATATGAGCCCCTAAAGTTTTTGAATTTTTTGAAAAGGCGTTTGGTATAAGTCAAAAAAAAAAATATACTAAGTATACTTCTGAGCTAAAAAATAATTTCAGATGTCTTCAGTAGAATCGTATGACGATTCTTTTCTTAGAATTTATTAATCCTCTAACTCTCATTTTAAGGGGTCATTTATGTCCTTTTTCCAAATTCTTACACAAAAGTATACTGAAGCGCTAAACCAAAAAATCGTGCCATTTCGAAAACCCGTTTTACATACATTGCACGATTTTTTGGTCTGAGAAGACCCCTAGTGAAATTTTATGCAAAAAATATTCGTAGAACATTTTAACTCTCTAACGTATCGTTTTAGTGTAGAAGTTAAAAAAAGAACAAAAATGACCCCTTAAAATGAGTGTTAGAGGTTTAATATATTCTATGAAAAGAATCGCCATACAATTCTACTCAAGACGTCTGAATTTGTCTTTCAGGTCAGAAGTACATTTAGTATATTTGCTTGACTTGTACCAACCGCCTTTTCAAGAAATTCAAAAATTTCAATACCCGAAATTTTGAGAATTCGTTTTACATGCTAAGAAAAGAAGCGCCATTCGATTCTACTGAAGACATCTGAAATTTTTTTTTTTAGCTCAGAAGTACATTTAGTATATTTTTTTTTTTGACTTATACCAAACGTCTTTTCAAAAAATGCAAACACTTTAGGGGCCCATATTTCGGGAGCCGTAGCTAACTTTTCAAAACCCTTTGGCAAATTTGCTCCACTAGTGGTCTACTTTAATTTCGCGTTGCAAGTGTTGAGGCTAGTTTTTTTTTGTTGCACAGCGTTATTTAACAAACTTACATCAAAATTCGGATTTGTGGCCTGGTTGTCGGTCATTGCCACTATCGCCACCGAGAGATTTACTCTCAAGGCATAGGCCACCGATAAGCCGCAGAACAAAAGAAAACATTGCAAATGTCTAATGCCAAATATTGAATCTGTAAAGAAAATAAAAAATATGTTTTATTTTTAAACAACTAGAATATTTTTAATTAAGAATAAATTAATCCACCTTAAACTAAATTCGTTTGTAATCAACTGTAATAAGAACTTATGTAAAGTACTCTTTGTCATGTAACTCTTATTAAATAAGTTGAAATAGCTTCAATCAAAAGGGAAATATTTTCTAAAAAAATATTTTTTTCCTTTATTTAATCAATGAATTTGTTATATCATTTTAAAATGCATATCCCTGCTAAAGATGATCTCAATTTTTTTTTTATTGATTAAAAATTCATCAAGCATTAAACTGATGCTAACTAGATTTACATGTGCGTATTAATTTATTTTTTTTTTTTTTGAACAGAACTTTGATAAGTTTACTAAGTAGAATTTTAAAAGGGAATTAAAGGCTCAGTTAAGCGGACGTTGCTGTACCGTATATGTACTGTATCAATCAGCTGTTCGCTTTTTGCTATATGAAAACCAATACAATAGCTTACCGAAATGCATTGTACCGTAGTTGCAACGTACCAATATGTATAAAATAGAATTTCATGCCGTTGTTACGTGACATTTGTAAGACGGCTTGTGATGGGCGGCTTGTATGTTTCATTGAATGGGGGTAATTTTGCTCTTTTTTTTTGTACTTTTTTCAGTATATCTATGGAATTGCGACAAAACAACTTACAGTTCAACATATTTCCAAATATGCATATGTATGTTCAGATGTTTAAAGTAAACAAATGCATATACACTAGACTGGTCGCATCTTGTATGGGATTTTTTTTTTAAATTTAATTGTTTGCGCTGCTTAAAATATGAGGTTTGGTGTAAGAAATCATGATCTAATTTTTCAGGTCAATCCGACGGTGCTTACTACCTATTCTTTCCGCAACTTTCTGAATCCATCTGATTACATAGGAAGCTGAAATTTGGCACACTTGAAGTACTTTCTCTGCGGAAGATCGTAACGAAGCCATATTTTTGATTTTCGGCTTTTCAACTAGTATAACTATAAAGATCTGATAGAAAATATGTTTTTTTTTTATAATATGGGGAACTTTGGGCCCCACCCGGCACGGCTAGGCACCGTCGGGTTGACCTGAAAAATTAGATCATGATTTCTAACACCAAACCTCATATTTTAAGCAGCGCAAACAATTAAATTAAAAAAAAAATTGCGACCAGTCTAATATACACATACAATAGAAATGTAAAACATATAAAATTCTTTAAATGGTATCAAAACCTTGTTTGGTGTACGCACATTTACAATATACGTATGCTAAAAATTTATATATGCTAAAATACAATTTTATTTATTGTGGATCTATTATATAAATATTAATTTTTAACATTTTTTACATACACAAAATACTGTTTTAATACCATTTAAATCACGTGGTACCTTTTCTGTACAACAGTCACCATTTGAACATTTTTGATTCCCATCACTGTGTGTTTTGTTTTATGTATATTATTGCTTTTTGTTTATTTATGGGAAAACATATGGCACGTTTTTAAACGTTCTATAAGTGCACCAACGTGCTTACAGTACGGTGCGGTACATTACGGGTACAGCAACGTTCGCCTAACTGAGCCTTAAGTCATTAGTAATTATAAAAATTCCCATAAATGGAAATGCAATAAAACAGTGTGTTATAGAAAATCTTAATAACAGAATTTAAATTACATATTCCTAGTTAAATATTTGCCTAAAAACTTCCCAAAAACAATAAATTTTTCAAAAATATCCTCTAAAAAGAAAATGTTAAAAACTTGTTCTATAAATAGCAAGTTTCTGAAAAATTTCAAAATAGCAAATTTTTGAATAATTTTCTGTAAATAGAAAATTTTTGAATAATATCCTATAAATAGCAAAGTTTGAAAAAAAATCCTATAAATAGCAAATTATTGAAAAATTTTATATAAATAACAAATTTTTTAAAAATTTCCTATAATTAACAAGTTTTTGAAAAATTTCCTATAAATAACAACTTTTTGAAAAATTTCCTATAATGAACAAATTTTTGGAAAATTTTCTATAAACAACATATTTTTGAAAAATTTCCTATAAATAAAAAATTTCCTATAATTAACAAATTTTTGAAAATTTTTCTATAAATAACAAATTTTTTAAAACTTTCCTATAAATAACAAATTTCTGAAAAATTTCCTATTATAAATAAAAAATTTCCTGTAAGTAACAAATTTTTAAAGTAACAAATTTTTTAAAAATTTCCTATAAATAACAAATTTTTTAAAAATTTCCTATAAATAACGAAGTTTTAAAAACTTTCCTATAAATAACAAATTTTTGAAAACTTTAACAATAAATAACAAATTTTTGAAAATTTTCTATAATTAACAAATTTTGAAAAATTTTCTATAAATAACATATTTTTGAAAACTTTCCTATAAATATCAAATTTTTGAAAAATTTCCTATAAAGAACAAATTTTTGGAAAATTTTCTACAAATAACATATTTTTGAAAAATTTCCTATAAGTATCAAATTTTTGAAAAATTTCCTATAAATAAAAAATTTCCTATAATTAACAAATTTTTGAAAATTTTTCTATAAATAACAAATTTTTTAAAACTTTCCTATAAATAACAAATTTCTGAAAAATTTCATATAAGAAACAAAGTTTTTAAAAATTTCCTATAATTAACAAATTTTGAAAAATTTTCTATAAATATAAAATTTTTGAAAAATTTCCTATAAATAACAAAATGAAAACAACTACAATTAATGTTGGGAGAAATTACTTTTTGAAATTCAAAAATTTAAAAAGAAAATCAAAGTCGATGGATTAAAAGACCCCCTCACTTTCCCCATTCAGAATGGCTGTAATTCCATATAAACAATTTACTCTGATTTTGATTTTATTAATTTATATTCTTTTTTTACAAAACGTATCATTTTATATTTTGAAATTTATTTTGCAGACCCCAACTCCCCCACCATCCAGAGACTCTAAGTTTTATATCTTTGGCGCAGAGTGTAATTTTTGGGCCTAAAATCTAAAGAACAGCGCATTGTTTTAATGTAAGTGCATTTCTTTTTTTTTTAAATTGCCTCTTTTTTATTTTTACATAATATTTACATTATTTACTCTAATAATTTTAAGTGTTCAATATAAAGATTTGCGATTGTTACATTTTCGTAGACTATAGACTTTAGTTCAAGGACCAACTCAATTCGATGATTAAATATATAAATTTTTACTGATAATAAATGAAAAAAATATAAAAAAAGTTAATTATGTCATATTAATTTTTGAAAAATGTTGGAAGTAAAGGGCGCTTTTAAAGAAATTGTATTCTCTTTTCGCAAGCGCAATGATTTCGAGCATATTGGCTTTGCGTTTGTTCCTGGCGAAGGGCATTCTGGACCTCCAATTTCGGGCCACTTTTCCGAGCACTGCTCGCAAAGCTGTCATTTTGGTTGTTTATCATTGTAAGCCAGTGACTTCACATAGCCCTACTGGAAATAATCGAGAGGTGTCGAGTCCTACGATAACGGACGCCCTTTGACTGGTCCATTTCTAGAAATCAACTTCTCGCAAAATCGTGATTTCAACAAGTTGAAAAGGCACATATCGCCCTTTGTGGTGTAACCACATCTGAACTGGATCAATTTCACCCGCAAATTTAAACGAAAAAATCATTGATCATGGTGCGGTTACGATCGACATTGACCGTAACGCGAGATCCGTGCATCTTGCTAGATGAAATGGAGTCTGTGGGATCTGTTGTGGATTGGTCTCACTTCATATGTGGAAATTTAGTTTGTTAACAAACCCTATAAGCTGTAAAAAGTGAGCGCAGTATGACAGTTGGCTTGACAAAAATACCCTTCATAACAAAATTTGCAATTTTGTAAGAAATATAGAAAACTTAGAATAAATTTATATTCTCGAAATATTTTAAAAATGTTTTCGGTTTTCCTTAAAAACTTATTTTTAAAAAATTTTAAGATTCCAACAATCAAATCATGTTTTTAACACTCAAATAATTTGTTTCTTATTTTTAAAACCTTTTGCCCTTATTAATTTGTACGATTTCAGAATTTGAGATAATTAGAAAGTTTTGTTTTGTCTGCTGCTAATCTTAAAATATTTTTAAAACACATTATTTTAAAGCATAGAAACTTTTGACAAAATAGATGCCAAAATTTATGATCAATTTGCCAACCACAAGAAAAAAAAAGTTATAAATTGGAAAAGCAATTTCATAACTTAAATAGATGGATTGATAATAGTTTGATGAAATTTGATACGTGAGGTTTTATTAATCTTATCAGAGATATGGTAAAGTTCCATCAACCGAATAGAGCTTTAGATCTCATTTATTTTGGTATTCACAGCAAATTAAGTAGTATCTAATCATTTTATTGTTCTTAAATTAAATGTCGGACTTAAAGATGTTTCGCAAGCTTTGGCGGGCTGAGGGGCGGATTAGACGACGCCGATTGTCCTAAGAATTGGTTGGCCTCGTTTTTTATCAATACCCACCGAATTCGGAGTCAGAGCATGGAAAAATAGATAACAAATATGCTCCATACCGATTATGGTATTGATTAGGGATGACAATCCCGAATACCGAAATCCCGGGGTTATTCTAAAAATGTAAGTCTCGAATCCCGGGATTTTTAATAAAAATGTGCTATTTTTTTTTATCAAATACAACTATATTTAAATAAACGTGAGTCAGTAAAAAATAACTTCAAAAATTTTATTTTAAATCATACTGGCAATGCATTTTGTACCACAGAAAACAAAATCAGAAGATAAAGTTCGGCGTGGTGAATGATAATAGAACTGCGTGTGCAAAATGCAAGTTGTGCAAAAAGGTGTTCTACCAAAGGTCTTTTCGAAAACATTTACATTATGCAAGAAAAGAAAGTGGCTAAATTTGGCTAAAATTTAAAAAATCATGTCAAAGGTTTTCAAGGGAGATAGATCGTTTACCATTACGTCAAATAGTAACGTTTGAAATAATTGTCAGCAAATATTCGAAAATTTGAAACAGAAAAATGCAGGAGTGGCCATGATTATGATTTACTTAAAAAACTTCAAAATTTTGTTTACCTATTTCAATTAAATAACAAGTTAGAGTGCTATATTCGGCTGTGCCGAATCATTGATACCCTCCACCGACAGTTCGCATGTTTAAGGAGTAATATCTGTACGATGTCTATTTATTATTATTATCTTAAACTGTGACGATTTGTTATTAATTAGGGTTTTAGGCGACTAAACTGTTTTCCGCTAGTAGGGTTTATATGGGGCCTAGGATAAATTATAGACGGATCTTCACAAAATTTAACAGCGTGATTTCCAGTAAAACAAATTTTTGCAAAATGTTATCTCATTCCGTGCCTTGTTCCATCATTTTTGTTATTTTTTGTAACAAAATATCAATTTTTTTAGGTGGTGGTTCCACATTTTGATTCAAAGCACAGGTCCTACTGAACCGATTTTGCTGGATTTCAATCCGATACTGCTTAGGATAACTACAAGCAATTTGGCACCAAGTTTGTTCATTTCTTTTGAGTTGTTCGAAAGTGAGCGTGTTTTCAACAGACGGACAGATAGACGGACATGGCTAAATCGACTTAGAATTACTCAAGGACCCAGAATATATATACTTTATGGGGTCTGAGATGAATAATAAAAAAGTTTCACACGAAATGACAAACTTAATATACCCTCTTCACAACTAATTGTGGTGGAGGGTATAAAAAAGTTCTCATTATCAATTCTCGTATCACGAAATGTTGGAAAGTTCATATATAAAATTAACGATATTAATTATACTATATGACCGATTTATGGAAAAACATAGCCTTGATCTGAAAAAACTAACGGATTTGTATTATTTGTGATCTGTTTTAAAGCCCAAAAACACGTAAAAAAATTCTTAATTGATAATAAAAATAGTGATACAAATAACAAATGAAAAAAATTGCACCCCGACGAGTGAACTTATGATGACAAATTTTTTATTGTGTGTTAAGTTTTAGAATTCATTTAAGAATGTCGTTTGAACAAAAAAAAAAAAAAAAAAATATATATATATAAAGGAAAAAGGGATAAAGAAACTGTTGAAGATGTATCATGTGGTAACTAAAAATAATCGGCTTTTCGTTTACATACGTATATTAAATATATTACAAACATTTTATAGATGAAGTTTTTTTATTGGAAGCAGACAGAAATGGCCAAACAGAAAAATTTTATAGAGATCAATTCAACCACAATTTTAATTTGTCCTTTAAGAAACATAGAAAAGACCAATGAGATCGTTGCGTACAATTTTCAATTAGAGATCCAACGGAGGATGAAATTGAAGAATTCAATATTCACAGAAATGAAACGAATGGACTTAAAGTAGAATGTGACATAGATCGCCGAAATCAAGACCCTTTTTCTTTTATTGTATGTTTTGATTTGCAAAGCATTTTCAACCTTCATGAGGGTTTGCATCGTCATTTTACTATAAGCGAAAAGTAAATGTTAACAATATGACTGCTACAATTATTTTTCCCAATAAATGAGCTACCTAAACAAAAGCGGCAAGCGTTTTTTAAAACATGGAAATTCTATTGCCAATACATTTTAATAAAACAAACCGACCTAGCGATCTGTTAACTACGATTTTCCAGCCTGGTGGTGTTGAATTCGCGTTCTAAAAGTTTGTTTCGTACAAACTGTAGGAAAATGAGAAGGTTTGACATAAAAACAACGCTTGCCGCTCTTATTTAGGTAGCTCAGTAAGAAAAAATGTACTTAGTTTTGCGTTTGGGAGGAGTTTAATAACGGTCGTGGAGGCAATGAAATAACTTGTTATATATACAAAATACAAAATACTTTGATAATAGAACATCCAACTATACGAAATATAGTTATGTAGAGTGATTCGAGCGTTGCCCAAAATAAAAATCAAATGTTGTCTACAGCAATCTTAAAATTTTTGTCAGAACATTTACAGATCAAAAGCATTATCCAAAAATTTTTTGAGACTGGTCATTTACAAATCCAGGAAATCGATTGCACTGTGAAGCTTCAGACAAGTATCTGAAACGTTCAGAAATTAACAATATTTTGTCACTTGTTAATTATTTGAAAAATTTTGAAACAAATAAAATAAAAATTAAGGTTACAGAAATAGAATTCTCAGATTTCAAGAATTTTGCATAGATTTCTAACCAATTACATATTTCGGTTCTTCCATTTAGTAAAATAAAAGTTCTTCAATACATGCAGAATAAATTGTTCACAATAAAATTTAAAAACTCAATATTGCAGCCTAATTTCCAAACAGCGAATATAATAAAAAAAGGTATCCGGAATCAGTTACCAACACCGTTAAATATTTTTGAAACACAGTTGAACATATTTAGGAGAAAAGAAATAATTCAAAATGAAAAAATTTCCGATCTAAAACTGTAATTCAATTTTATATCTGAAAAAGACAAAAATTTCTACCTAAGTCAAATAAATTATGAATATAATTATAATAACTTCATTAAATGTATCTTATAATAAGACCATATTTACATTATGCAATTAACGCCGCAACTTTTGCATGCAACTTTTTGTTTGTTAGCAAGAGTTGTAGGGAAGAATACGGGGTTGAAAAAGTTAAAAAAATGCTTGAAAAAAATGTAAATGTAAATATGAAAATAGTTTCGTAGAAACTACTTTAAAAGAAAATAGAAAAAAAACTCGGCGTTAATTGCATAGATGTAAATGCGGTCTAACTTATGAATAGTTTTTATTTCATGTATTTTTTATAAATAATTTTGGAGATGTTTTAGGTCTCTGTTAACCCTCTACTGCATATGCAGCCATATATGGCTTTTTAATTTCAAATGCACATTCTCATCAAAAATTAACAGTTTTGAAAAATAATAGTGTTTGAAAAACACAAGTAGACCTTTGTGATTATGAGACGAATGTTTTTTTCTCTGTTCTTTACATAGGTGCATAGAAAACCTAAGTCTTGTTTATAAGTACACGTGGTCACTTCGTACAGTGAAAATATACAAAATAAAACATATTTATTTAATTACAAGTAAGTTGGTATGCTTATATATATTTTTGTTTGTAGAGTATATAGCTTTGTGAATAGTGTGTATATCAATATTTTTCAATTGTGCCTGTAGAACTTGTAAAATCACGCATTTTTTAGAACAGCCAAATATGGCTTCTCATGCATTCACAGAAAAATTCGTCCAACTTTGTCGTGCCATATTTGGCTTCTCATGCATTTACTGATAAACATTACGGTATATGTGTTTTCATTTCTTTCATAATAGCAACACTTTCCATGGCATCAGCGATGACAACAAAACGCTTTTATTCGATTCCTTGTGATGGGTTAGAAAGCGATGCAGAATTACCTGAGTCAGACAATGAATCAGTAGCAAATCAGTCTTGGCAGGATTCACTGGTGATACCTGAAACGGATGTAAGTAGCGAATTTGATTCTGGGGATGATGAACCATTGGTCAGTTAAGTTTCGAAAGCGAACTACTCTAGCAAATAGAAAAGAATTCCTGTGGTTCAACCCCGAGTTCCTATAACGTGCCAAAGAAATACACAAAAAACAAAGCTCGCCGCCAAGACTTTCCACTAAGTGCTGTCAGACTGGATTCTACAGATCATCTTCCAGAATGGAAAAAAGTACGTCAGCTATGTCAAAATGATTGCAAATTTCGATCATATATAACTTGTACTAAATGCGGGGTCCATCTTTGTTTGAACAAAGACAGAAATTGCTTTGCCTTATTCCACGCATAAGTAGATCAATCTGTTTTAGATTTTGCAATACTCATTTTCTATTACCTTTGTTGCATGAAACGCCATATATGGCAATAAATTTTTAGGGTGATACAGACAGGAGTGCATATGAAGCCATATATGGCAATTTTTTTTTTTTCAGAAAACTGACATGATTTTCTGAAAAAATTTTGTTAGCATATCTTAATTATGCCATTTAAAATCATAATTAAAAAAAAAAAAATTAATTTGTAGCTGGATCATATTGCATGCAGTAGAGGGTTAATGCCATTTTGCTTAGGAAATATGACTAAGGTTTCGTTTAGAGCAAACAGGAATTTTATAACTATTAGAAATTATACCGTTTTAGATGCGATCTGGAGATAAAAAGCATCTAATCAGAATTATCTTTTTAAGACGAACATGTGGTATAAAAATCAAAAAATCCTATCGAGTAGTTTTTTCAGAAAATATGTCTGTACCTTCAAAATCGATTCTCTCAAAATGCATTTTTTGCACATAGAGCACTTAAACTTTCGGACGACGAAATGCTGGTCCAGCAATCGAATTAACTTGTGTACGTGTGCTGGACGTAATATTCGCCGTTATATCTAAATTTTTTGATTGTCCATCCATCGTCGGTGTGACACATAAAAACACATTTTCATTTATACTACCACAATGCTATTTTGATCAGTCTTAGATTTTGTAAGATAGCAGTGGTCGTTAACAGTCTTTAAATTTTTAAATTCCTGACGGCATCATTAAATCTTGATAAATTATCAATATTATGACATTAATAAAGTAACAATTATCAAAATTAAATGTAGAGTCATAACCTAAAAATGAATTCAATAAAATTATAGAGAAATCCCAATAATATCCTCAATTTTTGGCGAGTATAAGAAAAATTTTAACTCGACTTCTTGTAAGATTTTTAATAGAAGGAAACCTATTAAGATCTCATTAATTTAATTTTAAATTTAGAACCATAGTTGTTTTTTTTTTTGCAAAATGTGGAGCAAACAAATTGTTAAATATGCACCGTTTTTTTATCGGCCACATGTGCAACGTTTATCGAAATCTGCGTCGGAACAAGGGATG
Source organism: Pollenia angustigena (assembly GCA_930367215.1). Taxonomy (NCBI): domain Eukaryota; kingdom Metazoa; phylum Arthropoda; class Insecta; order Diptera; family Polleniidae; genus Pollenia; species Pollenia angustigena. The sequence goes on along the minus strand of OV884060.1, from coordinate 145,164,228 downwards.
GGAAATCGAAATTTCGATATTGCACCAACTGTCTACTACAATTTTATTTTTTGAGCTTAACAGCCCAAAAATGAGTAAAAACTCCCCGGGAGTTTTCTCCCTTCTCCCATTTTTCGTATGTAAATTCAATTGTAAAAATGTGAAAAGGGAAAAAACTCCCGGGGAGTTTGTATTTATAATTGGGCTTTAATTTACGCAAAAATACATTTGTTTTATCTATTATTTATATGGGGGATTTCATGTCAAGTGACCCAATTTTTAAATCGATGTCTTCCGATTTGGGTGAAATTAGCACCAAGCTAAGTCCTATTAAATAGTAGTTTAGACACAAATTTTCAACAAGATCGGTCAAAAAGTTTCTGAGTTAGAGGGGGCCAAAGTTTGGCATTTTGTCCATACAGGTGTTGTTTCTCATCCATGAAACTTATTACCTATTGGTGTTAGACAAATTTGTCCCAAGAAGCTTCGATAGCTATGATCAATCTTTAAAAAAAAAAATTAAAAAAGAAACATTCCCGCTAAAAAAAAAATAAAAAAAAGTTTTAAATTAAAAAAAAAAAAATAATTTTAAAAAATTAAAAAAAAATAATTTTAAAAAATTAAAAAAAAAAATATTTTTTTTAAAAAGATTGATCAAATAGCTATCTAAGCTACTTGGGACAAATTTGTGTAACACCAATAGGTAATAAGTTACATGGATGAGAAACAACACCTGTATGGAGAAAATGTCAAACTTTGGCCCCCTCTAACTCAGAAACTTTTTGACTGATCTTGTTGAAAATTTGTGTCTAAACTACTATTTCCTAAGCTTGGTGCTAATTTCACCCAAATCGGAAGACATCGATTTAAAAATTGGATCACTTGACATGAAATCCCCCATATGTATATTCATAAATATTAACCCCCGTATTTATAAATGATTATTAAATTTACCAAACGCTTATTAAGGAAAATTTTCATTTAAAATTTGTTATGTAAACCTTTTTTATTACATTTAAAAAAATTTTATGAATACAGGCGTAAAACATTAAAAAGTAAATTTTTACTCTTGAACAAAACAAGTCGCTGTTACCAAAATATTGCAGTTGTACCGATGTTGCCGTCCCTGGTTTGTAAACATCTGTTTACAAAACAACAATTATAGAAAAGAACACGCTGTTTTTGTTTCGTTTTTTTAAAGATTGTCGCTACACAATTTAGGGTAACAGCAGTTTTCTGTTTTTGAAAGTAAGTCTGGGTTTACACTATGAAAGTCTTCTTTCGGAAAGGGTGAGTTTATGGTTGAGAGAGAAAAGAATAAAAGCATGTTCTTTTCCCCTCTCACCAATAAACTCAGACTTTCTGAAAGGAAATCCATACCAAGTAATCCATTTCGAAAGTAAAACTCTGTCTGTCAACAAGCAAATAAACAAAAATATATGTATGATTTAATTTAATCAAAATACTAGCACGATAGTGTGACCACATTGTAACGATTATTGTCGCAACTGAGTTTTTTGCGATATGAAACGAAAACAAAAACTGTCACAACGTGCGACGTTAATGTGACCACCCAAAAATAAATTGTGCGATGTTATAGCACGATAAAAATCGACACAGATTGTCCTGCTTAAACCGATAGTGGGATCTTAGCTTAATCGTTTATTTTATATCTTACAAGTGCCGGAAGAAAATGTTCTCCATTACGGTTCTGTTTACATATCGACGGTTGATTATTTAATTGTCGTATATCGTATGTAATTTGTATCCACATACGACAATTAAATAATCAACCGACGATATGTCGGTGTTTAGTGCTTTTCTTTTCGAATAAGTCCTGAGGTATCACTTCCCTTTAGGCTGGTGTGCCCACCATGACTTAAAATATTTCGAGGTTAAGGATAAAGGTGCAGTTTAAGCCTTTTAAAACATTCTATCGAACATTTCCTGATATGTTTTTACTAATAGTACATTTATATACTTGTGAAAATTTTAGTTTTTAGCAAACCAGTAGGCGGCTGTATTTATTTAAAGTATTTTTTTTTGCGCCTTTGAATTTTTTCAACAGTCAGTAGAGGCCGAGACAGTGCTCATAGCTGGATACCGTATCTTAGCTTTAAAATAGAGTTGTATAGTTATTTTTTCCTTTATATAGGATTTCCGTGCTAAGCGCGATCTAGATGTATACCGTGATTGTTTATATGCGATTGTTAAGGAATTATGTATTTGGTTATTGATTTACATAGAGGGGCAGGATTCCCTACACAAAGTGAATGTTATGTGTACTCTAGACCGTACCTCAAACAAAATTTCCCCGTACACCCTCTAATATAAAGTATTTTTGCAAGGAGGTTTCGAAAAAAAATTTTTTTTGCCGAACTATTCGCTATATCTAAGGGATTTACAGTCCGATCTTAAAGTATGATATATAAATGTATGATATATATCTCGAGAAGACCAATGATAACTTAAAAATCTAAGAAATTTGGACCCTGCAGCGCGTAGGGTGCTCCTAGACAGGTCAAATGTATGACCAACTCCACTTTATTTTCAACTCCATCATTTATTTTAATCATATATACCCGTTATCAGCCTTTCTTAAGGAGGGGGGAAAACATTTTTAAAACAATACAGTTTAGAAATATTTTTAAAACAAAGTCCCATAATTGCTTAGGAGTCAACCCAAGAGGGATTAGAGGGAGGATGTATGTCCGGCCTCCGTTAGTTTTTCGTCCTAAACATTTTCTCAAACATACTTTCCTTTTATCACCACCCCTCAGGAGGGCTCGCATACAAATATGAGGTTTTATAAAATTCTTAAATTTAATTACAATTTTTCGTTTTTTGTGAATAAAATCAAAGTTTGCAAAGACGATTTTAATCATTGATGGCCTCTTTTGTTTGGAACTTCATTTTCTATACGTGTAGAAAAAAATTATGATTTTTATATAAAAAAATGACGAAAAAAAAATCATTATGTGTCTAACACGACTGCGCACATTTTGTATTTCCTTGTAAGGTGGTACGCTCTAGTGTACACTTTTAAATCATAAATGTGTACACGTTATCATCATTATTCAGGCGGGTGACACTGTGAAGTCTGATTTTCGATTTTCGGTCTGCGGGGGAGGGGCGTGGCAAAATCCAATTTTCATATTGCATTACCAATGACATCTATATAATTTGGACGATTTTTTCTTTAAAATGATCGCCATGGTCCAGCTTAGATTTATACGAAAAGAAAATTTTTCCCGCCTATTTTTACGCCCACTTTTTTCGAATTACCTAAAAACAGAAAACGGCTCCATCGATTTGACAAATTTTTCTTTGAAATATTCGTATTAATCCATTTTAAGTTTTTATCGAAATAAAAATTTACCACGCCTACTTTTACGCCCAACTTTTCTATTAAGCGCATTACTTGAGAACGGCTTGACCGATTTGGACGATTTTTTCTTTACAATGATTGCCATGGTCCAACTTAGGTTTTTACGCCTACTTTAACGCCCAATTTTCGATTTACCTAAAATCAGAGAACGGCTCCATCGATTTGACTCATTTTTGTTTCAACAGGACAACGTCTGTCGAGTCAGCTAGTCTTCTATATATATAAAAGAGTTGCGTTAGTGACTGACTCAATCATCATCGCCCAGCCCAAACCGCTGACCCTAGAAACTTGAAATTTGGAGCCATTGGTCACTCCCCAAATCGATCCACTAAGACGGGATTTTTCGAAATTCGAATGCTTAGGACGTAAATACGGGAAAATTCGGTAACCTTATATCTCCAAAACAAAAAGAGATGCAAAATAAAGTTAATACTTATCGTTGTTCTTTAGCAAAATAAGCGGACAGGTGTCTGGTACTTTTTTGAAATTCGGCCCTATTAGGGAGTAAACGCGTAAAATCTGAATTTTAGTACTTTTTTGCAACTTTTGAACCAATAAATATAGAAACAAGGTTAATACAAAATTCGAACCTTATCCAAAAATACGTATAATAATTTGGTAATGGCTGAAAATCGTATCTATTTTTGGTACTTTTTTACAAAACATTTTTCTCCATATTCGTACTAAATTATGACCTACCACTACAATAAGAAATTGTTGTTTTACATTTTTTTAGCGTTTTGGTTCTACTTAAGTAGCGGTTAAATGCTAGAATCTAAACAAGTTTAAACTAGAAAAATAAACTTTGGCATAAAAATATGTCCACGAAAAAAAGGAGACGCTAACGAAGTAGCGGGTGTATGCTAGTGAAAAATAATTGAAGGAGAGCAAAAAAACGTTTTTAAAAGGAAGGGGCAAATTACGGCATTCGATATCGATCGAAATTACAATACAATTTATATGGGAATTTCGATCGATATCGAATGTCGTGATTTGCCCCCATGATAACTTATTTTAATTATTTTTTTTTTTTGATAATCGATATTAATGATAATAAAAACTTGTATGCAAAATATCAAGAAATTTGAATTTAAAATAACATGCAAATTGACAGTTTATAACTTTTTGTTTGAGTGGAAAAACGGTACATATCCACAATCGGGATGCCATTTAAAATGCTTTTCCACTACGCAAGCGGCTTTTAAACCGTTTTCAATTTGCAAAACTATAAGATTGCATAATTTTTTTTTTTTTATTAATGTACAACGTTCCTTCACTGTCCGACTCTTTGTATTGCATTTTGGAGCTTAATTTTGGATGAAATGATATTTAAACAATGAAAGAGAGTTATGGTAACGATAATTTGCAAAACAACAGATTTTGCAAAAAGTGGCTTTTACAACGTTATTCGCGGATGTGCTTCAATTAACTCTTTTTTTTTATAAAACAGAAATAAAATCATAGAAAATGTTTCATTTAAGTTTTTGTGCATGTCTATTTGCCAGCAGCGACTTGGTCTTCTTCGAGTTTTTTTTTTATTAATTATTTTGTTCATATACATTTAAACTTGCCCTGCTTATTTAAAATAATCTCGATTTTAACATTAGCGAAATTTTCAGAAAAATTACCACGCAAATAACACTCTCTAATAAATATCGTAACAGTCTTACAAACAATTGCCAAGTGGTTTTAATTAAATAATTCAAAAATTCACAACGTATTTATGGCATATATAAATAATTAACTTAATAATAGTTGTTATAATTTTATTGTTTGCTTTTGTTGTTTACCCTTCAACGTTGTGTAAAAGTTTGTCGTTTCTTTCGTAATTTCTACATTATTGGAATTGGACGCTATACAAATATATATGTATGTATCTCAATATTCTAGAGAAGAGGAGTAGATTGAATTTCGTCGATCTGTCCGTATATTGGTTGAAATACGTTTTCCGAAGAACCCACACCATATGCCATATGTGCAAGTAATCATATTATGGTTAAATATGAACATAACATGGTTAATAAAAGTAATCATAATATGGGTAAAATTAAAGATTATTTTCCCGAAATCAACCAAAGTTTGTTCGAAATTTGGTCAAAATTAAACATTATATTTTAATATACTCTTTAAGCTAAATGTCACTTTTTAGTTATTAAATAAATAATCAGCCTTATTCCAGTTGTCGTTATCGTAATCGCTCATCTCGTTTCTTGTAAGAGATTAAAGTAACACACAACAAGTGTTCTTTAATCTCTTACAAAAAACGACTTGATCGATAACGACAACGACAACCGGAATAAGGCTGAATATTTAATAGAAAGAGGTCGAAGAAATAAGAATACAGCCAAAATTAAACGTATCTAGATCAAAATAAACCAGCCTTGGCCAAGTATAATGGTTATTTATTATGTTTTTTGAATAGCAACAGCACCTAAGAATAATCCTCGCTCAGGCCAAACTTTCCTACAAGTGTTGAAAAATGATCCCTTTAGTGGGGTTTCAACGAATATCCCTTTCCATGACTTTGGGTTTAAGCCAAAACCACCACGTTAACCCCGATAGTATCCTGCCAGCGGACAGGGGAAACTTCAAAAAAAAAAAAAAAGAAAGCAATCTCCCTGATAGACAGGAAGCATTTCCTGCAAGATGCGTACTAACGGAGGCCTCAAGTAAAAGTCAGTCCGGTGCCGTGTCACCGGGGGTAACTGACTCCCGCTACCAGAAATGATCTCTGTTTAGCCGCGATCTCAAGAAATCTTTTCATTTACAATTTTTTAAGACGTCCAGGTATTGGCCGCACCTGATTTTCCCCGGAGGATTTAACTCCAATATCCTTGATATGATTCCTATAACCCTCGTGGGGCTTGGAACAGTTCTGAATACGATTTACATGAACACCTTAACTATGGGCTTATCTCATGGTGTATCTAAACCACTTGCTGTTTTATTTATGCATTTAGCAAGTGCTCCCTTATATGCGAGTATCCCTTTTCATAAACAGGTTGTAATTTAAAAGTTTAATCGACAAAATCACATCTCTCACTTGCTTAGGAGCTGAAGCTATCAAACCTCCACTGCTAATCGAATTTCAGGCACTTTCCGTAATGCCAACAGAACCTTTTGATGATTTAAACATCGCATCAAGTGCCCACTTCATATGGGCTTCCCTACCTATAATGACACCCCGTATTAACCCGTTAGGTCGCTAAAAGCACAGGCACCTCGTGCTTTCTGAAAGTGTTCCTTCAAAGAAGGACAATACCATCTTCCGAGTCCAAGGCATTCAGGAAGCATTTCTTGGAAAGCATACCAACGGATACTTCAGTATCTAATAGTCTCACCGATTTGCCAAGCCGGGGGTTACTGACTCCCAAGGCACCATCAATTAAGTACTGTGGTACAAATTAGTACTCCTTGAAATCATTAGACCCCAAAGAGCCCTGTCATTTCGGATGTTTGCCGCATCCTAGGTATGCATACACTTGATAGCCCCAGCGTACATTTTCAATATCCGAGGAAATAATATAGACACAACATTAAACTGTCATGCTCCTCTAGCCCTCTATCATATCCCTGTTTTAAAGAACTATATGGAGGGGTTTTGGAATAAAAGTGCCGATCCCATATGAAGGTAAAACTTGGCTCAGAAAATTCTTAAATATAAAGAGAATTCAATTTGAAAATGAGCCAAATCGGACCATTATTTCACCTTGTACCTTGTATACAAGTGTCCTTTCTCCCAAGTTAAAGAAGGTATGTTGATAAAATTCACCTCAAATATTCTTCATATATCTGAAAGTTGTTTAGTTTTAAAAACTTGAGAAATATACTTTTTATTTCACTTAGCTCCGATGTAAATATGTTCTGGAATAAGGATTTTTGCAAGAGGCCCATACGAAATTTGGCTCAGATATTTCTTATAAATAAGGAGTAATTGTAGCCAATTTCACCAATTCTATTTAAATATGAATACAAATTTAAATATAGATTTTCATATTATTTTATTTTTATTTGACATGAAAAACGAATTTTATACATAAATAAATTAAATTGGGCATTAATGTTGAAAATGAGCAGCCAAATCGTTTCGTTATTGCACCTGTCCTCCATACCAGTGACCTGCGATTTAACTTATACTACTAATGCTTTAGTGAAGGGCATATAAGATTCGTCAAAACCGAATAGGGCACTTTAACTTGTTTTGTTTTTAATTTATTAAATTAATTTATTTATTTATTTAAATTTATTTTATTAATTTTTGTATTTATAAAACAAACAAACAAACAAACATCTATACAAGTCATTATTACCTTCGTTATCGTAACGCCTATTTTTAGGCATTTTTTGAACTTTAATTTGATTATAAATTTGAAATTAATAAAATGAAATTTTTTTGTTTTATAAAAGGTGTTAATTTGTTTTTGTGTTTTTTTATATAATTATTAATTTGTAGTTAGTTTTCTTATTAATAAATTTATTTATTTAGTTATCTTTTTCTTTAAACTCTTTTTGATTTTTTTTTATTATTTTTGATACACTTTAAGACAACACTACTTTGTCACCTGCGCGACTGTCACTGGCAAAGTCTGTTCAATAACTGATCGATTATTTTTTTTTTTAATTGTTAATGTTAAAATGCGAAGAAATTATTAATAACAAAAAAAAAAAAAAAAAACATCTTATAACTAAAGTGTGTTATTATTATTAATTTATTTTGTTTAAACAATTTTTATAATTTAAAACACATACAATCTCTTTCTTTTTCTCTCTCCCACGTTTTGAATTAAGTGAAAAATTATTTTTAATCACAAGCAAATAAAACAAATAACAAGTATTTGTTAAACAATTTTTAAGTTTATTTTTTACTTAATATCATTTTTCTGAAGAAATTACAATGTGCTTTTTAACGTTTTACATGTGATAAACATTCATTGAAAAATGCATTTCCTATAATTTGTTTCATTTTTGGAGTGATCACTGACCCACTTCAATTTTATTGACAAGTATCGACCAACATAGATTATGAATTTTGAAAAAAATACTCAACATTTTGATAAAAAAAATTATTATTATTATTTTTATGGTCCTTCAGTCCAGAGCGTATTAAAAGGAAGTAAGATTAGCTAATAGCGTTTGTGTAAAAATCATTAAAAAAAAATAACGTTTCCCTATTTGTCATCTTTCGAACACAAAAATAATACTGCTCTTATCCATATCAACAAAAGATGAAAACATTTAATTCCGTTCGGTTTTTTTTAAACCAATTCATTGTGTTCGGTTTGTAATGTTCGTCGTTTTTGGCTGGTAAAAACACCAAACATTTTTTACAAAAACAAAATACGAAAAAAAACAAAAAGCCAGCAAAATAATTTTACACAAACAAAATATATACATAATACACACACAAGCTGTTCGTGCTGCGGTCGTTGCTAAAATTGTTTGTTTGTTCATTCCTTTATCAATATAAAAAAGGAACATTATAGAACATTAAAATATAATGTTTGTCTACACTATCACTACAATTATTGTGTTTTTTAACGAAGAACAGAACACTATATAATGTTCAGCTCTTTCTTGAAAACAGTTACGAACGGTATTAAGGATTGTGTTCGTCTACACAAACACTAAAGGAATAGATATCGTTCTTGGGTGTGTGAGCCGAACGCTAAATAATGTACTGTTCATTTTCGAACACTGCTCAAAACCATGTAGACTGTTAATCAAATAATTTTGTACAGCTTGATTGAGGACTTGTCCCACTGTGCAATGATAGTCTAAAAATTATTCTGACAAGTTCTGAAATTTCTTAATTTTTATCTTTTTATCAATATGGCAAACATATATTGAATAATGTCGAAAAATGAAGTGTTCCCAAATTGGCAAGAACACTCGCTTCTATTAGCGTTTTGTATTTAGGTCTTTCATTATGTTTTTGAACTTTTGATATATTTTATTTTGACATTCTTCATTAATGGTTTAAGGTTGCCCAATATTACAATTAGAAAACTACTTTTAAGACGGTAAAATTTACAACAAAATATTCGATATTGAAGAAATGGACATTTAAAAATAGCCGGGCCATGAGCAAAGCTAAAAAAACCGGTTAAAGCGGGTCGAATACTAACCGTCCGATCTCCCTAACAAATACTGTTGAATTTTCTAAAGTTTTTGGACTTTTTTTTTATCGTTTGTTCTTATCAAATTACAAATAAAATTTATTCTACCGGCATACTACTCGTGCTATCATCATTATCATAATGACCACAGACAAATATCAGTTGCAATTGTTTTTAATCCAAGAAAAATTATTTTCTTTCTAAGTGAATTATGAAAAAAACTTTATCAAATACCACTTGAAATATCTCAATAAAAAAGTTAAAATATATTAAAAAAAAACTACTTGATTCAAAATTAATTGTTAAGTAAGTCATCGTCCAGACTTGCAATTTTATTAAAATTTTACTTTAATTCTACTCTTCCTAATTATTTTGTTTTTTCACATTTTTTAAAAATATGCGAATGTTTTCAAAGCCATTTTGTAAACAACAAACATTAAAGTCGCACTCAGTGTTCGAAAATTAACACTAAATATCCCTTCTTAAGGTCCAATTAGATGTGACATAACCCCTGCAAATAAAATTGGACCACCTGATCCTTTTTTAATAAAACGAACTACTCCATGGACTGGTCTGATGTAATGCAAGCATGGACCATGTCATTGTTAAATAGTGTTTGTAGTGAGACGACATGTCTTCGTTTTTTAACGACATGTTTTCGTTTTTAAACGACTTCAAAACTAATCCTCTTGAGTATACCATAGAGTAGTTGTAAAACTAGTCCATAGTAATCCAAAGCTCTGTTATATGGTCCTTCCCTAGGACATCGTAATGTTAAATAGACCATGTTTTTTCCATACGTTTGGGTTACTTTTGGACTAGTCCTGGTCCCTTGTGGGCTACTCTTTACACGCGTGTTTGGACCGGTCCTATTATTTGCAGGGACCATACCAAAACTGTATTACCATAGCCACTGTATTACCAAAACGACATAAGCATACCATACAAACCAATTAAATTTTGATTTCTAAATTCGCCGTTACGGCTGTGGCATTATGGTTATGTCACGTCTTGAGCTTTAGTGTTCGGTTCGGTAGATTTGTGCAAAACACAAATGCTAAAGGTAGAAGTACATAGTACGCGTTAGTGCGCGCGCGCTCTGTAGACTTCTGTCAAAAAAGTTAAACTAGTGTATTTTCATAAGAAAAGCTACATGCAAAAAATATGTTGACGCGTTTGCGCCAGAAAGTTGGTTAACTTTGAACTTTTTAACGCGTTGTGTATTTGTGACAAGTAATCAGCTGACAATAAAAAATAATAATTTAACAAATTTGTGAATTATGAAAGAAAAGCTTATTGGAGAGACTTAAAAACATAAAATATGTATAAATAGAACAAATTCAATAAAATAAAAAAAAAATCTTGCTATATTTTCGAATCCATTTTCAATGCACAAATAAGTAAACAAATAAAAAACAGCTGACAGTGATGGCTTTTGTAACGAGCGTTGTGTAACTTGCAATTTTACATGCGCTAAAGTTTTTATGTACTTCTACTTTAATAGTGTTTGTGTAGAAAATTAGTAAAAAAATAACGTTATATACTGTTTTTATCAAACTCAACAAAAGATGAAAACATTTAATTCCGTTCGGTTTTTTTTAACCACAAACTTCATTGTGTTTGGTTCGGTTTATAATGTTCGTTGCTTTTGGCTTGTAAAAATACCAAAATTTTTTTACAAAAACAAAATACACATACGAAAATAAAACAAAAAGCCAGCAAAATAATTTTACACAAACAAAGCATATACGCAATACACAAGCAAGCTGTTCGTGGTGCGGTCGTTGTTAAAATATTTTGTTTGTTCATTTCTTTATCAATGTAAAAAAAGAAACATTATAGAACATTAAAATATAATGTTTGTCTACAGTACCAGTACAATTGTTTTGTTTTTTTAACGAAGAACAGAACACTATATGTATAATGTTTGGCCCTTTCATTAAAATCGTTACGAACGGTATTAAGGGTTGTGTTCGTCTACACAATCACTGAGAAAAAGATATCGTTCTTGGGTGTGTGAGCCGAACGCTTAATAATGTACTGTTTATTTTTGGACACTGGTCGCACTTTACATTATTTGGTATAGCCGAGAATTGTATTTTTCCGCAGTCGGTAAAATTTTTTTAATATTAGTAAATTTTGGGCGTCGTCAACGAACTGTGTGACTGGCGTTCTCAACGTCTGCAATGTCACATCGGCTTCGATTCGAATATTATGAAATTTTTGCCCTAACGACGTAATCCCATTTGATAGTTTTCGACATGAGTTACAGATACACTTTTTTCTCACTTTTTGAGAAACGATGGAATATTTTGTTTCACATTTTTTCGAAGTGAGAAGTTCTGCCAAAAGGAGTAGAACATGGGTACTGGAGAGTTAATCACACTTCTCCGGTTGTCATGCACTTTTGCTGTTGGTGCAATGTCGAGATGCATAGGAAATCAGTACTCCTGGCAGAAGAAGGCAGTGATTCTAAATCAAAGAAATAGTGTTAGCTTCGTAATTTATGTCGGGGGGCTTAACCTCAAAATATCGCAAATAAAGTTTCAGGTCACTGGGTTATTTACAAGCAACAACCTTTGCAACTAATGAAGCTGTGGTGTGGATTGGTTAAAGTCAGCCGTTGTATCCAGGATTGTTGTAACTATTATTACCAATAGACGTATTGCGTTATTTCCTGTTTCTGAGAACAACATTTCTATTTTAAATAATTAAGGTAACTGCAGTTTTAGGTTATTGACCGTAGCGTTAACATAAACTAGGTCAATATCATGTTAATAACATTCTAACCTATTTATATTATAAAACCAATTTGTTTGCTATAAACCATAATTTGGCAGAAAAAAACTTTTAATTCAATAAGAAACTGTATGAATATTTAAATGCAAAATTATTTTTATTGACTTTCTTATCAGTTTAATTTAAAATAAAAAAAAAAAATAATAAGAAATTAAACAAATATTTGTGTGTATATAAATATGTATATGAATGTCTATAATAAAAAAATTATTATTGATGTGTCTTCTTCTCCGGCTTGTCTGTCAATCACCAGAGAGTCAATGGAAAAGTTTATAGTGCCATATCAATTTAAAGATTTTTAAAAATAAATATTAACTAAAAAAAATAAACAAAATCAAAGATCTTTTAAACTATTAAGTAACTATTCTTTTATCGTAGTAACACAACTGCACCGTATGAACGTAGTAGCGTACGACATAGATACATACGTTGTCAAATGAAAACGTATAAAACATTACACAATGGCATACGTCGTATGTCTACTTCGTTCTAATTCTATTTCATACCAGTGATGGGATTTGAAAATTTTCAATTTGTGCCAAAGTTTAAACGAAAAAGGGGCAAATTTACTTAAAAGGGGCCTTATCCATTTATTATAGAAATCAAGCTTTGAATTAAATTTTTAATCCATATGTATTAAATTTTATAATTAATAGATGCTTTTTCGGTATATTGGGGTTTAATACTAAAAATCAGAAAAAGATCAGGCTTAAGTTTTGATTGTGCATTTATTTTCTATTTTAAAATTTTATAAAAAATTATGTTTTATTATTAGGGCCAAAAAAGAGCGAAAGGGCCTTAGGGCAAGCAACATTCAATAGGGCCTAAAATGGCCCAATTGGGCCATTAATCCCATCAGTGTTTCATACGCCGCTTGCGACCGAACTGTTTCAGAGAGAGAGAGAGAGAGATAAATTATGAATATAAAATGAAAATATTTTTGTATTTTCAAATATTTGAAAACGAAATAAAAGGAGAACATACTTACTTGAACAAATTTCAAAGTTTCTAATACCGACCCCTTTGCGCGAAATTATCGTATGTTACAAAAACCAAATTTTACAGGACATCCATTTTTCTACTTTTCTCTGCTATCACTTGCAATAGCACAATGAAAATATACATTCAATTTTAAGAGCAATGAAGTGTAATTCGCCTACAATATTTTGTCAGGTGACGTCTCTTTGAATGTAGAACAAGATTGCATCAAAAACTCAATTGGCATATACGATAATTTCGAGCAAATGGGTCGATATTATTAAAAAAAATGCTTATAGGTACTTCAGAATTGTCGATAAAAGAAGCGTGTTTTTAGAAATTTATGTCGTTACGTCGTACGTTGCTGCGACCCAATTTTGTTCCTAGCATTTGTTTTATAACATTAAGAGCAAACTTTATAAAAATAATGCAACAATTTTAATAATAATTAAATAAGTTTTTTTTCTAGTTTATTATCTGAACAATACTCTGGTCACCTTATTTGCTTAAAGCTATAAAACTAACGGTTTTGTTAAAAAAAAATTTGAAAAAAGCTGTAGCCAACTTAAATTTTAAGCTGTTTTGGTAAATATTATGTTAACAGTACAAAAACTTTATAAAGTTTTTTAAAGAAGTTTCTGTTAGCAAAAGCTTTTTATTAACAACAAAAGCTTTTTTTACACTATGCAACAGAAAATTTTAACTTGTACTTTAACATAATAAATTGTTAAAGACAATTGTTTCTTTGCCTCTCCTTAAAAATTTCGCAACAAGAAATTATTGCAGAATATGATTGTTGTCTAATACATATTATCGTTTAGGATTTAAGCAGCGTTTGTGATTATAAAACATGGCGGGTTTTCAGATTTATTCCGTGTTTTTTATTATTTCAAGTTTTTTTTTTCTTTTCTTATTTTGAAAATTGTTTCTCCAAAATATTTTTAAACTAAGCACTTTCTGATTTAAGCAGTATTTATTAAATTCTCGAAATTATGGCGGTAATTTTCAGGGCTGTCAGATATGGCGATTTCTCGCCAAACGTGGCGATTTTGAAACGTGTTTGGTGGTGGGATTTTCCATTTGGCGACTGCCGACTTTTTTTTTTTTTGGCGATTTTTGATGTAACTAACGATTTACTTGGCTATTTTTCCCATTTATATTATTTCAGCGATTTCTTTATCAGTTTGTCATTTTTTGTTTTCATTACTAACTTAAAAAAAATCTAACAACTTTTTTCACATGATTTTTGTTTTGTTATCTTTCTAATATTTAGTATGTATGCAGATCAAAACACCAGTAATGAAATCGATGAGGGTGAAGTGTACGATCTTATAGACTTGTGGACTTTATTTAAGTTTATTTAACTGAAAATATTATCTCCATTTTATGTTATTAAAAAAAAAAAAATAACAGAAACTAAACGAAATTTACTTATGGCGACGTTTTCCTTTTTTTCTCAGTTTTTGGCGATTTTTGACTGAAATATTATGTGAAACTAGCTGACCCGACAGACGTTTTCCTGTCCAAATTAGGAAAAATGTTTGCGTTCGATTTTTAAAATCCGTTAAAAAGATACGAACATTTCAAAGAAAAATTAGTCAAATCGATGGAGCCGTTTCTGATTTTAGGTAAAAAAAACCTAAGTTGGACCAAATCGGTCAAGCCGTTCTCAAGTTATGAGCTTAATAGAAAAAGTGGGCGTAAAAGTAGGCGTGGTACATTTTTCTTTCGATGAAAACGTAAAATGGATTAATACGAACATTTCAAAGAAAAATTAGTCAAATCGATGTAGCCGTTTTTTGATTTGATGTAAATCGAAAAAAGTAAGCGGGGCAAAATTTTCTTTCCGTAGAAACCTAAGTTGGACCATGGCGGTGATTTTAAAGAAAAAATCGTGCAAATCGGTCAAGCCGTTCTCAAGTTATGCGCTTAATAATAAAAGTGGGCGTTAAAGTAGGCGTGGTACATTTTTCTTTCGATGAAAACGTAAAATGGATTAATACGAACATTTAAAAGAAAAATTAATCAAATCGATGGAGCCGTTTCTGATATTAGGTAAATCGAAAAAAGTGGGCGGGACAAAATTTTCTCTCCGTAAAAACCTAAGTTGGACCATGGCGATGATTTTAAAGAAAAAATTGACGTTTTGTGATTTTTGGCGATTTCTGACATCCGGTCTGCCGAAAGAGCTCAACTGCTTAATATACAGTGCCAGAAAAAACAATAGGGTCACCTTAAATGTTTAAAAGTTTCTTTCATTTCTATTTAGTTTCTCATAAATCAGATAAAATATTTATATTAAACTAAGTGCTATTCGATTCATCTATATTAAAAGTTTTTAAAAAAGAGTATTGAAAAAATTTATATTATTAAAAAAGGATATTTCAATTTTGTTACGTTTGGCTATTAAACCCAAATACTATTTTAAGTTTTGTTAGAACCTTCTTTCATTTTAATTACTTCTTCACATGTCCGCTTCATTAATTTCACGAGATTGGCGCAGGTATCTTGGGCAGGGTGGAAGATATGGCAGTTTTCTACTTTGACTGCAGTTTTTTAAATGTTGATCTTGGGCAATTATGTACTAAGCTTCTTGCACCTTTTGCTTTAACCTGCTTATTCGCGATATTTGTAGTTCTTAGCAGAGTTTAGAAAAATTCATATCTGATCGTTCATATTCATTTACGCATTCATGACTTTGCTCATGCATTTTTACTTGCATTCCCTCATGAACGTGAGGAATTAAAAATATATTTCAATAATATGGTTATATTAACCATAATACGTTTAAAGTTTTTTGTTAAAAATGGTTTTGTTGGAGGTGACCATATTGCAAAATGTTTTTTCTCCGCGTCTATATTCTAGATCCTTGACATTATTATCCAGTTTATTATTTAGCTTTCGGCTCACAAACCCAACAACGATATCTATTTTTGTAGTGATTGTGTAGGCGAACACAACCCTTAATACCGTTCGTAACGATTTTCAAGAAAGAGCCGAACATTATATAGTGTTCTGTTCTTCGTTAAAAAAAACAGAACAATTGTAGTGATACTGTAGACAAACATTATATTTTAATGTTCTATAATGCTTCTTTTCTTTACATCAGCGGTCATCACAAAGAGAGACAGTTAAAAACGTGTATGTAGTGGTGAGTGCAAAGAGAGGAAAATAAATTTACTCGTTTGAGACATTAACTATGTGTTTTGTTCTTGTTTTTTTTTTTTTTTTGGCTTTTTACAATTGAAACAATTAACCTTCGTGTTGTGTGTGTGTGAAATTCACGAAAAGTGCTCGGCCCCCGGGTGCATAGCGTGATGATCGTTGCTTTACATTCATAAAGAAATGAAAAAACAAAAAGTCTTAGCAACGACCGCACCACGAACAGCTTGTGTGTGTATTGTGTGTATGTTTTGTTTGTGTAAAATTATTTTGCTGGTTTTTTTTTCGTATCTTTGGTTTTTTTTACCAGCCAAAAGGGACGAACATTAATGAGCCGAACCGAACACCATGAAATTTCTGGATATTAAAAAAACCAACGGAATTAAATGTTCTCATCTTTTTGTTGATATGGATAAGAGCAGTATTATTCTTGTGTTCGAAAGATGACTAACAGGGAAACGTTATTTTTTTTTAATGATTTTCTACACAAATACTATTAGCGTTTGTGCTTTCCACAAATCTACCGAACCGAACACTAAGGAGCGATATTTTGTGTTTATTTTCGAACACTGTTATTAAGCCATGTATTTATGTATTTTAAAAACTTGCTTTCTTACGGAAAAGTTGTGCACCGATTGCTATAAAATGAAGCTCATTTCATTCGAAATATGGTTAACTAAATGTTTTAGACCAAAACTGTATTTTTGTTGCATTTTTATTTTTTTATGAATTTTTAAGGAATAACATTTTTTTTCATTGTTATTTTTTCAAAACTTCAACGACATCTCTGAAATTAGTGGGTAAATTTTAAATCAATGTAAGCACGGCTTTAAGACAATATTGTTGCCAAGTTTCGGATTTTTTTAAATGAACATGGTGAACCGTTTTCAAGTTATTTAAATATATGTATTGAAAGTGCCTTAATGTTGGATATAACAGTATATCTCGAAAAGCTGATAGAGAAAAATGGAGATTAAATTTGATGATATTGTGATGGAAATTGCCACAATTAAGTTTCGCACATTGTCAAATCAAGAGGGAAATGTTGTCAAATTGAAAACGGAAAAGTAAGAATACCATATGTTAGCATATCGTTGACATTGTGCTGACGTATTGAAACACGTCATATCGTTAACATTCTTCTAAACAAATTGAGAACATCTTCAGCCGTATTCATAACAAAAAGTTAGCCACAGCTTGTACACTACGTACAACGAGCTGCTAACTAGAATACCGACGAAGCTTAGCAGCTTGTTAGCACAGAGTTAATTCATAACAAAATTTTATACATCTGATAACTTTTAATAAATCAACTCTGAACTTTAATGATGCCACATTTTATTACTCAAAAATGCATCACATTTGGCATTAAACATCTCTGGTTTTTTCATTTAATTTTTTTTTTTTTTGTTTTTCCCTCCACATATAAACATTTTAAGGAGTTTTAAAATCAAATTGTTTAAAACAAGAAAGCAGACTACAGACAGTTAATTAAAACAAAACCCAACAAAATAGTTTGACATTAAGCGGCTGTTTTTCAAACGTTTGGCAGCTCGTTAACAAGATATTAACAAATCGTTAGCCAGAGTTTGATAGTTTATTATGAATTAACTTTGTGCTAACTTCATGCCAAATTTTCATTATGAATACGACTGTTAGTTGTTAAATCAAAAACAATACGTTGTCGTTATTATGAATAATTTTTATATTAATTCGAATTTGTATTTGAAGGCCCGTTTTCACAACTTACCAATAGCTTAAAGCAGACTTTGTTCGACCGTCCTTATAAAAAGTGTTCCAAATATTAACCATTAACTTTACTTGAACCTAAAGTGAGCGATAAAGAAACTTAAGGTTCATCCTACCTGGTAGGTTAAGATAAAGTTGTAATAATAGAACTCTTTTTATACCGCCGATAAAATTCTACCCTTAGCTATCGGTAAGTTGTTGAAATGGAGCTAAGTCAAATTACAATTTATAAAGCTTTTTTATACTATACCGGAATATTAAAACTATTAGTCCCGTTTTACCGATAGCTAAAGGTAAGATTTTATCGGCCGTATAAAAAGTGTTCCATTATTACAACTTTACTTTAACCTTCCAGGTAGGTTTGACCTTAATCTACTTTATCGCTCTCATAAGGTTAAAGTAAAGATTTAACAATGGAACACTTTTTATAAGGCCATTTAAAGTCTACTTTAAGCTATCGGTTAGTTGTGAAAACGGGCCTTAAAGTATTAAAGCTTTATAAATTGTAATTTGACTTAGAATACACATTCAAATTAATATGAACATTTATATAGTAAATGTTACTCACCATGAGAAATAAATTCCCAGATTCTATTTGCTTAAATTTGTATAATACTTTTTGATTTTTTAAAGAAAACTTATAAAATTGAAAATTTTGTATGAATAATGTAAGGGCCCTTGGAACCATCTTTTCCAATTTTTTTCAAACGACTTTAAATCATAATGACCTTAATTTAAAATAATTCTCTTATGCCGAATATAGGACCCTACATAAGCTCTTAATTCCTCATTCAATCTTTTAAAGCAATAACAAAGTTGTTTGCCAAAAAAAAAAAAAAAAAAAAATACATATAATAATTTATTATAATCGTATGCAGAATTTTATGCAATTAAATGTCATTTAATAAAATTTATCATTTGTCAGAAATTTGTTATCATATTCCGTTTTTATGTACAGAAAACCAGAAATCTTAAATTTATGCAAGAGTTTTAATAAAATACAGTGTATTTTAGGAAAGATTTCTGTAACAAAACAATTCTGAAACCTTTCCAGTGCAATTTTTGACTGGGTTTTTTGGTTCTTCTTTCTTTTCTTTTGAATCCTTCAGTTAAAAAGCCAGGAACAAGATATGGTTTGTTTTAAATTAGAAGTTTATAAAACTTTCAAGTTCATAAAAACTATTTAAAGATCATAATTATCTTTTTTAAGGTGTGTAAATTAATTTTAAATTTATTGATCCATAAAATCTTGCTGCAATAAATAACACTGTGCAACAATATAAAATCTTTGTTAAATAACAGGTTTTCAATTTTCAAAATAAAAAAAGCGTTTAAGGGTTAATATTACTTTATATCGTTAGACCTACACTTGCGTTCTATGATGTGTTCAAGAGATTTATGTAAAATCCAATGAGCTAAATTTTTCAAGAACATTTTAACCCTTTAACTCCGCACCGTAATAGTCTTTTTATTAATTTTTTTTAAAAATGGTCCAGGAGTACTTTTAAAGAGATATTTTAAGGGTTAACATGTTTCACAAAAATATTTTTTATACAATTTTACCACAAGTTTTTTATTATATCAAAATCTAAAAATTTACATGAATGCCGAAAATTTGCGAAATAAAAGTGCTTAAGGGTTAATTTCATACTGTTTTGCAATTGGTGCTTGAAAATCGCAAAAAGTAGATTTTTTAGTGGTAATTTTGTATGAACTGAATGTTCTGCAATTAAATTACTATAATTCACCACTTATTCACAAAGGGACCGCTAAAAGGACAGAAGTAAGCCATCCTCGGTTCGGCTGCCCATTGAAAATACCCACTAATGCCGTTGATTAATATTTTATTAAGGCAGGGGAGGTTGTTTATTTCAGAAGTAATTTGTTTCACAAAAAAATCACATCTTATTTAAGGAAGCTCAAGGAAAACGTCTGATTTGTGAGTGGCTTAGCCCCCTCCCACCTCACAGAATGGACTTTCTACGCCAATTGTTGGTTATCAAACAAAATTAAACAGCGTATATTACAAATAATAAGAATGTGGCAAAACATAAGAACTATAACGCCACTTAAAATAAACTCCTGGAATAATTTCTCACTTATATTTTTTCCATATAATTTTTTTTTTGGTGTTGTACAGTGTAAATTAGCGTGTTAAGTCGCTTTTTTCTTGCTAAAGTCTTATGTTTTTATTTTGTATCTTAAAAACCAGTAGCCGGTAAACTGTAAATGATATAAAAATACTTTGTTAGGTCTGGTTTTTAACTGTATTATTTTTAATGATAAATTTATACTGCTCAAAACAAAAATATTAATTACTTATTAAACGACTGATTTATTTTTTTAACAAAAAGAAAAACCTAAAAACAAATGTACTGAGGTATTCATGAAAAACTCTTGACAAAAGTACGAAAAAAAGAAGTGTAAAAGGGGCATGTAAAAATTATAAAAATAAAATTAATAGCAGCAAATTTCGAATCACCAAAAAAGATTGATGTTTGACTATAGATTGACAGCCTTCGCTTTGGCGGTCAGTTGAAACATGCAAAGAACTCTAATGATTAGATTCGTGGTTGTTCTCGAAACAGCATTCTATATTCGACCCCCGTTTCAGTCAAGTATAAAAATTATCAATTAATTTTTATATATAAATATATGAAGTTGTTTTTCGACCTTTTAATTAATATAAATAACAAATAAATCGTCCAGGACCCCGAGCTTGACGTTTGATTTGTTATTTAAATTTTTATTTATTGCGTGTTGTAAAATTCCTTCTTTTATTAAAATAATTTAATGCAAATTAAATTTGATAAACTTAAGCCCGATTTAATAAATAAAATTTGGATTAAAAAACCATAAAAGGTTCAATTAACCACAAAATAAATTAAAATAATTTAAAAAGAAAAAATACATTTTTATTATGCTTGTGTATAATTGTAAACAACTACAGATTATTGACAGTGCTGCCAGAATAAATTTTTAGAAAAATAGCAGATTTGAAAAAAAAATTACTGGTACGAACAATTATAATATATACTGCGAATTTACAAATTTGCGCCATGATCATCGTGAAAACTCTTAATATTTTAAACATGAGACAACAAAAAAGAACCACAACGATGTAAATTCCATACCCATATAAATCCGTATTATAAAGTGCCTTAGCAGGGTTGTGAGATTTTTTTGAGCTCTATCGCCAAACCGGATGTCAGAAATCGCCAAAAATCGCCAAACGTCAATTTGGTTCAGTTTTAGTAAATTTTGTTTTTTTTTTTATTAAATTTTGCATACAAAAAACGCTAGTATAATATGTGAGTCAAAAATCGCCAAAAACTGAGAAAAAATACAAAAAATTCGCCGAAAGTAAATGTTGTTATGTTTCTGTAATTTTTTTTTTAATAACATAAAATGGAGATCATATACGTATTCAGTTAAAAAACTTAAATTAAGTACACAAGTCTATAAGATCGGACACTTCAGCCTGTGTGAAACTGATATAAAATTCACTTAAACTGATAACAAAGTAAAAATCATGTGAAAAAAAGTTGATTTTTTTTTTTTTATACTAGTAATGATAACAAAAAATGTCAAGCTGTTAAACAAAATCGCCGAAATAATATAAATGGTAAAAATAGCCAAGTTAATCGCCAGTTATATCAGAAATCGCCACAAAAGTCGCCAGTCGCCAAATAGGAAATCCCATCGCCAAACACGTTTCAAAATCGCCACGTTTGGCGAGAAATCGCCATATCTGACAGCCCTGTGCCTTAGGGTGCTCTCAACTTCTCTCAAAATTCGTTTACCAAAGCACTCATGCGTTAAACACAGACAGGTGGTAGTTTAAGTACACGACTGTCAGTTCAATGATCTTATGCATAAAAAAAACTCAAGAAATCCGAAAACTTCATGAGCTCTGTAATTTTGGATGATTGTTGCATCCCAGGTATCCATGCAACTGAACGAACGCTAATTAATTTTCAATGTCCGAAGAGATCACATTGACACCAAACAAACTTTCATGCCTCTCTAGCCGCTACCATATCGCAGCTTGGAAAGAAATTAATGGAAGTACGACTATAAAAGGGAATAGATAAATCCTTGTAACCCTTTCGACACCCTCTGTGTTACGAGCCCTGTTGCACTTTCGAAATCCAGGCATTGATCATACTTGACTTGCCCTAGGGGATGTAACACCAAAAGGTAAATCCCCCCGGGGGAATCTAGAAATTTATGGTCCTCAAGACTCGTACATACAATCTCTACAAGTAATTTCTGAGTTTGCGAAAACTTAAATTTCATATAAAAGGTATTCACGTCAAAAGTTGCAAAAGCGAAGAAGCAAAGTGCACTTATTTCGCACAAACGATGCAAAATTGTCAGGGCCTAAGTAAGTGCAAGATTATCAGAGTAAAAGCATAAAAAGGTTGCAACTTTTGATGGCATTGCCAAATTTAAAAAAATACTCAAAAAGTATTGTGGTTTAAGATAAATTCGAATTTAACTAGCAAATACGCAAACCTTATTACTTAACATTGCTCATTTTGCAGTTAACAGAGCAATGTTAACAACTTAACAGTAATAGTAATATACTACGGAGACACAAAATCATGATAAGAAACAAAAAAGGTTGCTCACGTCAAATATTTGCTACATTGATAGAGTTTTTTGCTTAACATTGCCTAGTGTTAAGCATAGAATGATTAACTTTATATACGGAGTATATAAAAATAATTTGTTTTTTTTTGTGCGGTCGCTATCGTGCCAAAATCCAAAATTTTGAATGACAATTTGTATGGGGCCCTATGAAATAATTTTTTTAATTTCTTAATGATTATTGAATTTAAAATTTAGGTTAATTTATGTTATTTTATTTAAATAGAAACCAAAATAAATCAGGGGAGTTTTAAAATGCACATAAATATTAAAAAAAAAAAAAAAAAATACTAAAGAAATAATTAAAAAAAAAAATAATAATAATATACATTTATTTGCATAAAACATAAACAATTTAAGATTTTTGTTTTTGGTTAAAACTACTATTTCCGTCAAGGAAGTTTATGCGCAAGAAAATTATATGTTGAACCCCTACTCTTAAATTTATAATATGTCAACGTCATGAAGACGTTTGCAACATGTCTGAAGAAAATATTCATAACAACAACTACTTAAACTTGCTAATAGAACAAAAAAAAGCGGTTCTTGCAAACACTTTTGGGTTAATTGTAAAAGAAAGTAGAGTTTTAAATTAAGATAAGTTTAAGGCGAATTCACTACAGGTGGCGGCAATGCAACAATAATTCAATAACAACAGAAGCAATAGAGATTTTTTGCATTGTTATTGTTTACGCCAGGCAAAATCATTGCAGGTAAACTAAAGAGATAAGGTGAATAATTTTGGCTCCGTGCATTTTGTTCTTTGTCTTGTTTTTTCGTTATTTAGTTGGAAATTTTTTTATATGTACATTGATTTGGATAGCTAATTTTGACAAATAATCTAGATATTTTTAAGAGCGAATTCGAGGGAGTCTACCCTGGAGTTTACGTTTCAAAATGTCAACAATTATTAATTTTTGTGGATATTTTATTGAACTGTTTATAGTTTTTAATCCAAATTTCTTAAATTTTAGTCCGGCTAAAGTTCATAAAATTTTATTTTCATTAAATTATTTTTATGAAGAAAGGAACTTTACAACATGAAATGAATTAAAATTTATTGATAATTTTTCCTTCTTGACTGACCGGGGCATTGAGCACACTTTCAGACAGTTAATAGTCAAACATCACTTTTTAAACCAAATGGTTTTTTACCTTGGCTGATCGAAATTTGCTTCGAATTATTATCTATTTTAATTGATTTACACACACAGAAAAACATCAATGTAAAATCCTCGAGAACAAGATTGATTTTACATTTTTCGGTAGTGATTTTGCTTCATAGTTACTGCATGTTAATTTAACACGATTTTACAATAACTTGCGAACAACATTATTTTCGTTTGAAATAACTAAAATTCATGTTAATTTAACATTCTCGTTAAGGTAGAACAAAATGACATTCATATTGAAATAACACCGCGAATCACTTTGAATGAAAGTTCTTTCAAGTTGAATGAACTTTAATTTCATGAAAAATCGAATTGGTTTGAGTTTAAAATAACAGTAAGAAGATGATTTAGAGACAACATATTCATTAATTTAAGAAACGTTGTAAACACTTACCCGTAGAACTAATGGAATATAATTATTTATTTTCCTGTAACACATGCTTCACTTTTGTGTTTTTCCCTTTGTTTACAGAAGCACTCACAATTAAATGACTCAAGCAGAATGACCCCGATATGGTTTTCTTCACTGTTTTACTTTGAAAATTTTATGTACTATTTTAACAAAAATATACGTTGTTTTGGCATATAACTTATTTCTTTCAGATGTTACAGTGTCTGCATGCCAAATTTTAAGAAAACCCGTTCATTAGTTTAAAAGATATAGGGAAGGGTAGCTTTTACCGCTATTGCCCTATCTCACGCCCTATTCCCTATTTCCTTTCAGATGTTACAGTGTCTGCAAGCCAAATTTTAAGCTATAGTTCTTTCCAGATGTTACACTATTTTCCTGCAAAATTTCAAGAAAATCGGACGATTTGTTAAGCAGATATAGAGAGGGGGAGCTTTTACTCCTCTTGCCCTATTTCAAGCCCTATTCGCTATTTTCTTTCAGATGTTACAGTGCCTTCTACCAAATTTCAAGAAAACAGGTTGATTTGCTAAGAAAATATAGGGAAGGGGAGCTTATTTACTCTACGATCTGTTCTCATACCTAACAAAAACACATACAAAATTTCATAAAAATCAGTCAAGCCGTTTCGAAGGAGTTCAAAATGGAGAGCATTTCGTCGACATTTGTATGGAAATGTATAGGAAAATCTTAATGCCATATCTCCGGAACTACTGGGCCGATTTCATGCAAACTTTATATTAACCATCTACAGACTATCTCCAACGTTGAAATCGGTCTACCCGTTTTTGCAGTTAGTGGTGACATCAAAGTGTACACTTCTTTTTAAATATATAGATCTAAATAAACAATAAAAAAATTATGTTTTCCTTTTTATAGTATTGTTATTGTTTTTATACAAACAATTATAACAGCATTTTTTGGATTCAATATTGAACAGTGTTATTTTAACATTTTTCCTTTAAAATCAATATGAAACAATGATAATTTTAAATAGATTCCATACTTTTGCAGAAATTTACTATGATTTTTAATCAATATTGCGCCCATGTTATTTTAACATTGATATTTTTTCCTGTGTGCATGTTCTTCCTTACTTCTGTTTTGTATACTTTTTGTCAAGAATTCTTCTTGAAGTCCAAAGTACATTTTTCTGTTTTTCATGTTTTTGTCTGTCTTTTTTTCGTTTACCTTTTTCAGTACAACTTGAAGGACAAATGTAAACATAGAGCTTATGCCTTAGCCTTAACAATAAAAAGTTTTTTTTGTTTATTTTTCTAACAAGCTGCTGCTGAACTGCCAAATTCAGTTTTGCCGCCACCTATAGTGAATTCGCCTTGGATTAATATTTAAGTTTAAATAATTCAGGCGCTCTCTAGGAGAGAAAAAAATTAGAAAAGGAATAGCCGTACCAAAACAAAAGCGGCACTTGTTTTCAAGTTGTCAAAAATTGTCATGTTCATACAATTTGTAAGAAACATCCCTAAATAGCGTGGGTGCCTTGCAATTGGAAAATCTGATTTTGACAGCGCATTTAATAGTGCAGTATGCCGTTTTTGCTAATAAATAATGTCAATTTAGCTATTTTTAGGTTTTCTCTTTCTTTTTTTTATTTCTATTTTTTTATAACAAGAAAGTTAACCGTATTTTTCGTGACTTAACGTTGATCCTCTTGTTTAGGTATGGCACATCAGCAGCCGTATTCCGTAATTCGCTAAAGCTAAATCTCTATCGCTAAAAATCTATAAAGTTGATTTAGCAATTTTTGGCTACAAATGTCGTGCATTGCTAAATTTGGCAATGCAATACAAATTTAATTTGCCGCAATTTTAGTTTTTAGTGTCATCGCTAAAAATTTAAAATTTTTATTTCTCTAAGGAATTTTAGCGTTCGGGATTAAGCTTTAGCTAAGCGAATTACAGAATACGGCAGCAGGGTAAAAGCTTAGAGGAGGAAAACGTTCCGCCTTCTGCTCTTGTTAAGGTACGGCTGGAAAGAATTTATTCGATTAGGATTTTTTGACAAAAAAACCGGTTTGCATGTACAATACTTTTTTTAAATACTGTTTAATCGTTTGGTACATGAGCAAAATTAAAACAAATAAATTTTAAGTGACAAAAATTTTAAAAAAATCAATTGGCTTTCGACTCAGCAGTATGTTTTCCTTTACCGTTGCGATCGTACGTTTGAGAACAAAACAAATGCCGAAACATTGATTTGTGAATTATTCATTAAGTTTTTTACTTAGATTTTTAATCAAAGTAAAATCAAAGTCGGAATTCTTCCCATTCTTTTAATCTTACATTTTATGAACTGCTTTCTTTTAAATACGCATGAATAAGACAAAAAAACTTTACAAGAAGTTTTTCTGTTTTGCTTCCTTTGATCTATTTTCTAGCTGCTTAGTCTGGGTTCACACTATGAAAGTTTTCTTTCAGAAAGTCTGAGTTTATTAGTGGGAGGGGAAGAGAACATGCTTTTCCTTTTTCCACTCTCACCCATTAACACAGACTTTCTGAAAGAAAACTTTCAAAGTTTGGTCCCAAATTTGGGGACGTCGTTCATTTATGGAAAAACCAATATGAACTAAGCCCCCAAACAGGAGAACCAAATCCCAAAACAGGAATGAACTAAGACCCCAATTTCACCAAATTTCCACAAGAGTGAAAAAAGTCCTCTAATGAAAGTGAACTAAGTCCCCAAATTAAAAAAATATAGAAATTGTTTTGGGCCTCCTGAACAGCCGGCCTTCGGCCGGGCGCAAGGATTTTCTCCTCCATGGTATAACAAAGACCGGCTTCGCTAACTAAAGCTTCTCTGTATAGTCGGCCTTCGGCCGTGCGCAAGGGTTTTCTCCTCTATGGCTATGGCTTCGCTAACTAAAGCTTCTCTGTATAGCCGGCCTTTGGCCGGGCGCAAAGATTTTCTCCTCTATGGTGTAACAAAGACCGGCTTCGCTTACTAAAGCTTCTCTGCATCCTTGCGCCCGGCCGAAGGCCGTCTATACAGAGAAGCATTAGTTAGCGAAGCCGGTCTTTGTTATACCATGGAGGAGAAAATCCTTGCGCCCGGCCGAAGGCCGGCTGTTCAGAGAAGCTTTAGTTAGCGAAGCCGCAAGAGTGAAAAAAGTCCACTAATGAAAGTGAACTAAGTCCCCAAAAAATAAAATTAACGATGTCCCCAAAAACGTGAACGAAGTCCCCAAATATCGTTGTTGTTTTTTCACATACAGTCGTTTGGGGACTTAGTTCATTTTGGGTTTGGGGAGTTAGTTCATTGGGGACTTAGTTCATACCGCCTTCTTTTTTACACATGGCGTGTGTCTTCAATAACTTATAATTTTTCAGGGTAAACAAGGCTGACTTCCAAAACGTACTAATACAAAGTTTTTCTACTGTATTTTAACGACGCACATGTACAAAGTACCGAAATAATGCAACTATGTGTTCTGTTAATTTAAACGTTTTGAAATGTAAGTGCTGCAATGCATAATATTAAAATTAATCTGTATTGCTTGCAAATTAAATGTCAAATATCACAAAGCATCAACTTTGAAACCGATGCTCTGATTGCTTTTTTGTTGCGTTACTTATACTTACCATTGATGTTTTGGAAGGGTTTGCACTGCATATATGTATATTGTACTGCTGCGTAATGAGTGAGACACTATACTTTATTCTTATACAAAGCATTTGACGTTTTGGAATTCAGCCCAACTTTGAATAGATCTCATTTAGTCTTGCCACCAGATTTATGATATCGTTATAATCTAGACCCAGTTGAAAACTTAAAAAAAAGTGGTTGGGAGGTGTTGCCTTTCCAACCCGCTTTTTAGTCCAGAGCTTGTCCCGTTCGACTATCTTCTGTTTTAATTGCTCACTGAACTACGATTCACTGCTGATCTTCAGACGCAAAATTATCATTTTTCCAGAAAGATTAGGAAAACCAGACCAATATGTTTGAATACTTTCTTTGTAATTTTAATATTTTACAATTTATGCTCAATATTTTCCAAAAATTCCGCTATTTTTTATATAACTTTAAATCTTGTTTCATTTGCGAAATTTGTTCTGTAGAGTATTCGCCAATTTGAGTTAATTAACTTAGTTTATTTTCTTGAAAGTTTCGCAAATGTGTGACACTTAAATTATGCTAAAATACTTGTTTTATTAGTTGTCTGTTCTATATTTCAGACTTGTTAGATTAACGTTTAAAGCCATAAAGAGATTTTTTCATATTTGAAATACTTGATATGATTTATTTTATTAGAGTTAATAGTTCTTTGTAGAAACATTTCATGTAAGTAAATAATTTTAACTGAGATTAACGAGGGTTATTGGAGAAGTTTCTTCAATAATATGTATATATATATTTTTTTTCTCTATTACCCCCTTTGGGAGAATATGGCTTCCATAATGCATCTCCATTTTACACGATTTGCTACAGTTGTTTTGTGTGTATTCCCATGTAAGATTTCACTGTCCGGCTTCTGAGAGTATCGATCCATTCATAATTGTTATTTTGCCTTGTATCAGTTTCGTTAATCGGTTGTTGATCCAGCTTAGTAGATGGTTGGTCTGCCGTAGCAGGTCCTAGGATAATGGGGTTGCCATCTGTTGTTGCCTAGAAACAAGGCCCTCTGTCTATTTTGGTGTTGTGGCGGGGAGGAAACTTGATAATCTTTAATTCCTACCTAGGGGAGGGTGGCTGCCTGACCTCTGACCTCTGTCATGCTGTTATACTCTCTTCCACAGGGAGGAGAGGTCTGGGAGCTTCTTGCATGGATTGTTCGGACGGGAATCGAAGCCACTTAATTGTTAAAAATCAAAAACCATCATAAAGGGATCGAACCTGTAGCCCGTTTCTGTATTTCTCACATGGTAAAACTTTTCGCATGAAACGTGTGAATTGCAACAAAAATCGTGTGAAATGAAACAAACAATGTTTTTTCTCACACAAGTGTTTCTGTATCTTTTCTATGCGAGAATTATCTGTCATTAAATAATTTTCCAGCATTTATTGGAAGGATGCGAAAAAAAGTGTTTCTATAACAATATTTTGCGAAAAGTTTCTTACAAGAACTGTCAAAATAAGTCACATTTGAAATTGGTGCGAGAAAAACAAAATATAGATATTTTAAATTTAAAATATGTTTATATACTATTTTTTTAAAATAAATAAAAAATAGAAGCAATTTAAATGATGAATGCATAATTTATATGATGAAAATAAAAATCGTCAAATTCCTGAAAAAAATAATAAGATCGTCTGTTTTGTTTAAAATAATTAAAATTAATTTCAAACAAATTTTGTTCGATTTTTTTTAAAACATAGTTAATTTTCATGCCCAGCTAGCATTTTGTATCATAATCTAATCATTTAGGAATCAGCTTCACGAGCAAAATACCCGTATATGAGCTCATTTATCAATCATAAATTATACTCTCGTTGTGAGAAAATGGTACCCTACATATGAATCACCTGAAAGAATCATATCCCAATAAACATTTTTACCATTTTGCGAATCACTAAAGGTACATTTAAAAAAATAAGCGCACAATTATGCGCTACGCAATAAGACATACAGAAATGCAGTAAAGTAAGTGAAAGAACTCTCAACAACTTTTCTACGACATTCCCTTACTACGAAGCAGGTTTGTAAGGGAGAATACTAAAAAATAACTGTATCAAAACATTCAGTGTGTAAAGATGATCGTTACATCCAACAATATTTATGTGCGCTGAATAATGCGCTTTATGTGTCAAAAATGTATTGCTTCAAAGTGGGAACTCGCCATATAAAATGCATGTCTTCCGTAAGCGCAATGGTAAGCGAAACCCTTATGTTTCTCCCTTACAAACCTGCTTCGTTGGAAGCTCCATTTTTTATTGGGATGTGATACAATTTTTTATCCTTTTAATGTTAGTTTTTATAATCATTATTGAATCGTTTTCGTCTCATTTTTCAATCGTAAATTATTTTTTTAACCCTTATGTGTGTGGACAGGTACCTGTGTACCTATTGCGTTTTCAAATCGTTTTCAAATTTTTTATATAAGATTTTAGTCTACAATTCTACAATTTCCTGAGAACTCCTAACTTTTTGTTATTATTATATTTTCATAGGTGTTTATATACAATATCAGTTGGGGGGGCGTGGCATATCAATTTGCTTTTTGCACCCTTAATAGGGTGAATAGGTACCTGGGTACCGGTATACGTTTTATATTACAAATTTTTTTTTTTGGGTGTAGGATTTTAAAAAATATATGAAAAGGGGAAAACCAGAGTAAAATTCTAATATTATATCATTAACCATCGATTTTTTGTACAATACAAGACAAAAAATTAGATTTCTCATACAATTTGTATGAAGGTACCCAGGTACCTGTCCACCAGAAGGTGTTTTTTTCCACACACATAAGGGTTAATTATATTTCATATAATTTTTTCATTGCCATGTTTTTCTCCGATAAAATCTGCACCATTATGGCTTTTGATTATTCAAACCAGCTTTATTTTGAACCAAAATAAGAAGAAAAGAAACAATTTGCACTTACATTTATGCTCATAAATTGTCAATAATTTTTGGGCTTCTTTTGTATCCAAGCTTTTTTTATTTTTTTGATTTGGCTAGAACAAAAATTCAAAATATTTTAAAATCATTATTTAAACATATAAATGAATCATATATGAAACCATTTTCTATAAGCATTTGGGTGCTAGCTGGTTGGGCATTTTATATAATTTTTTAAATTGAGGTCTAGTTTTTATAAAATTATTTTCTTTCTTTAATCCGATAACAATTTTAAGTAGTTATTTTTCCCTGAAGAAGTCACACAAAGGCGTGACAAAATGTCATATTGAACAAGAAATAAAATAAATATTTTTTTATAAAAGAAAAGCCAAAAGTCGGTTCACTACTTTACATGGTCCATACAAGCAAGTATTCTATCGAAATTAAGGTTTTGGTGTTTTTTTTTTACTTTAAATTGTTTTATTTAAATCATCTTGACTCAAACTTTTTTCTATATTGACTCAAAAATGGGGTAATGGTTTAATGTTTTGAACACAAACAATTGTATTAAATAATCACTTTTCCCTCGAAATTTTGCTTTTGCCAATATATTTTTTTTAGGGAAGAGGCAAACAATTTCGAGGACATTTTTCACAATAGGGATAAATATGAAAATTAAGGCTGCCTTGTTTCTAAAGATAGCTTTTTTTGTAATGCCTTGTAACCAGACATATAAAAAGATTTCATATTGTCTTATTTCAAAGACTAAATATTATCGTCCCTTTTTTAGAAAAAATCAGCAAACAATTTGCTAATTTCTGAACAATAAAATCGTCAAACTTACGATAAATCGGCAAATCTGGCAGCCCTGTTTTTATTATATTTATTTCTTTTGTTGACGTTTCGCTTTTATTTGACACTTGATTACTGGAAATATTCCAGTTAAAACATAATCTGTGTTGTCTGTTTTCGCATTCAAATACAGAAACACTTTTTTCTCGCAAATCGAGAAACGATGGAATTTTTTGTTTCACGCTTCACGTAAGAAATTTTACGATGCGGGAAATACAGAAACGAGCTACTGGGTTGCTTCGTTTTGTAGGCAAGCACTTTAACCGATACACCATGTCGCCATCATATATAAAAATATATTTACTATGACAGATCTCACAGTAGAGTCGGGTCATTCTTCTGCTGCCTGATAATTGAGATTTCTTCTTCTGTTGCCAAGGAAAGGAATACATCAATAATGAGTGAGATAGAAACATTGTGTATAACAGGACGATAAAATAAGGGAGGCAAAGGCCTAGTAATTATTCCAAAATAAACATGTGTCCCAAAGCCAGCCCTCTACTTCTCATCTACCTTCACTGCTTGCTGGGTGCGCCTTGTTGCTAGTGTAAAAAAAGCAAACATTTTTTGTTTGATTCTGCAAAATCATTTGTTTGAAATGTATATGAATTTCAATAAACCGTTTTGTTTAATTCAGCCAAATTTTTTGTGAGAAACAAATTTAACCAATAATCATAATTATCTGCTTGAAAAAATCAAATTTTGTTTAATTAACGAAACGCAAAATAAATTGTTTGAATATGCAAATTTGTTTTTAGGACAGATTTCAAACAAAAAGTCTTTTGATTCTATACACTTTTTGTTTGAATTGGAAAAATTATTTTTTCTGTGGAGACTATTGTGGAAAATATTTTAGTAAAATGCAGCTCCGCTGTCTTTTTGTTGAATTTCATGCCAAAAGTTTTATTGATTTTAAAAATGTCACTTTTATGGTGCATTTCAAATTGATTAAACACTTGGTATAGAACTCCTTCGCTTCTGCGTTATTAAACAATTATAAGCCCACCCTCGTATAAGCTATTGAGTTTGTCACAAGCTTAAACTCCCGTTTTGGCGCCAAACTATTTATGTTCTTTATATCTTGATAGTTTTGTGCTTTATTTTATTAAATATTTCAAACTGCTCAACAGATCAAGCGAATTTTCATTAATCTTAAATATTAATTCGCACATTCTTCCACTACACATTTAATTTTTTATTTATAGTCTGTTGTTTAAAATAAGTAATTTTCATCATAAACAGGAAATTATAGCAATTAATAAATTAACACATTTGTAAAATTAAGAAATTGTTGCAAAAGTTCTCCTTCTCATTTGTTTAAAGTTTAACTAAAACAGAAGACTTAAGAAACAAACGTGTTTCGTTAGAATTTTTTTTATTTTTTTTTTTTTTTTAATAAATTAACAGAACACAGTTGACGAACATGGGTTTTTTATACAGAAAGAACTTGTTAATGTTTGTAAAAATATTATAATTTCTTAAGTTGGTGGTAAAAGAAAAATATATTTTGATTAAGAAATTTTTCTATTGCGAAAATTTTTTTTAATAAAATTATTGTTTCTGTATAAACAAAAGACATTTTAAGAATTTTTAAAGCAGTACAACCGAACATTAATTAAAATAATTTTTTTTTTTGTTTCAGAATTTAAGCTAAAATATTGTTCATATAGAGAAAATTTAAATTATTCTTTTCTCGAGAAAATTTGGTATTTTAAGTGGCTTTACAGACAAAAAATTTTTATTGCATTTTGATTGAATTAGTGTTTATAGATTTAAAACTCATAATTTAAAATAAAGTTTATTTAGAAAACCCAGGTTCTTTTAAAGTTTTTGATCCATAATGATTAATCAAGTTTAATTAAAAGATTTGTACCAGAACAAAACGCCCTGATTCAAATAAATTGTTTTTATACCCTTCACCACAGGTGGTGAATAGGGTATACAGTGAAAACTCCCAATAGCGGACACTCTCTTAAGCGGACACCTCCCATATGCGGACAATTTTCGAGCGCAAATTTCCCTCCCAAGAACGGACCCTCCCATGAACGGACGCGGACATCAAAATTGTTCATTATTTGGTCAAAAAACCTCTGAAAAGAGGAGCTATGAAAAGCCTACGTGTATATACAGACTTTTCTCACTTCAAAATAAGCATGTGGCATATAAAATGTGTCTTGAATGGTTTTCGAAAGTTCGTGCCCAAAATATCCCTCTATCTGGACCTGTTATTCAACAGAAGGCAAAACAATGCGCAATAAAATTGGGCATAGTGACTTTGTAGCATCGAATGGATGGCTTCAAAAGTAGCGAAAGAGGCATAATATCAGTTATAAATTAATTTGCGGAGAAGCAGCAGCGGTGTCGGAAGAAGACGTTAACCAGTTCAACGAAAGATTGAAACTGATCCTTCGTGATTACGAACCAAAAAGAGGCATAATATCAGTTATAAATTAATTTGCGGAGAAGCAGCAGCGGTGTCGGAAGAAGACGTTAACCAGTTCAACGAAAGATTGAAACTGATCCTTCGTGATTACGAACCAAAAAATGTATACAATGCGGATGAAAGCAGCCTTTTTTCGAGCTCTACCAAACAAAACGCTCACTTTTAAAAATCAGTATTGTACCGGTGGTAAGCTTTCTAAAGAAAGGTTGACTGTGCATTTTTGTGCGAATATGGTAGGACAAAAGGAAGTCCCATTGGTTATAGGAAAAGCCGCTCAACCAAGAGCGTTCAAACCTATGCCCGTATCTTATTTACCAGTCATTTGGAAATCAAATAAAGAGGCATGGATGAATAGAGAGATTATGACTGAATGACTTCTTCAATTGGACCATACAATGGGGAAAGAAAAACGAAAAATAGCTCTTTTTTTGGATAATGCAGCTTCTCATCCCCGAGATGTTGAACCCGAACACATTAAAGTTATCTGGTTATCTCCTAACACAACATCAATTTCCCAGCCCCTGGACCAAGGCATCATTCGTAGTTTCAAATTCTACTACCGAAGTTTTATAGTAAAGGATGTGATAACAGCTTTTGGTGAATATTTTTCATCTCATCTGCGTGGAATAAGGTGACCACCGAAACAATTCAAAACTGCTTCCGTAAGGCCGGATTCGATTAAAATGCATACAGTTCACGGGATTTTGATGACGAAGATGATATCCCACTAATAGAGTTGCAATCATTGATACAAGGCTGTAGATTAGGCAATGCTGAAGAGTACATTACCATTGACGAAAATATTATGACAGAAGATGATAACATTGTCATTGAATTAGCGAATAGTGAAAGCGAAGTGGAGCCAGAAGAACCTTTAGATGAAGAAAATTGGATTGCAGTGCCAAATAAAGTTATGAATTGTACCGATGCCTTGAAATATCTTTACAATATCAACCGATTTGTAAAAACTGATTATCCAGCTTTTACATTGGTAGAAAATTTAGAAAATCACCTTCAAACTCGTTTAGCGACAGAAAAGCAAGCAAATATGAAATAAAAAACTAAAAGACTTTTTTATTTCAAAATAAGTACAAATGCGTATATGTATGTACTTATTTATGTTCCCTTTAGTGCCTTTAAAGCAACTCTTACCATGAATTTTTTAACAAGTAACACTATTATCTAAATTTATAAAAATTTTTTTTTCGTTAAACCTTTTTTGTTAATTAGTAAATATGAATTGAATTTTGTGTTAATGCTCTAAATAAACAATAAAAATAATTTTTGTTTTCCTTTTTTTTATCAAACTCCCATAGGCGGACACCTCCTAACAACGGACAAATTTTGGTCGACGGTGGCTGTCCGCTTATGGGAGTTTTCACTGTATATAAGTTTGTCATTCCGTTTGTAATTCCTATAATATTGGTGTTAGACCCAATAAAGTATATATTCTGGGTCCTTATGAGGAGCGAAGTTGGTTTAACGATGTCCGTTGAAATTGGTTTTCCGAAGACCCCAAAAATGATGGGGGCCAGGTTATTATACATTTATGTCACATATGGTCCGGAATTGTTTGCTATTGAAATTCAGCAAGATCGGTCCACAAATGGCTGAGATATGAGTAAAAAACCACGACTGCCTCAAATTTTTTCCTGTAAAGGTTCAATTAGACGTGACATTACCATACCAACACTGTATTACCAAAACGACATACCATACAAACCAATTCAATTTTGTTTTCCTTTATTTTTGGCCACTTACTTTTATTTATATTTATATATTTGCTTATATATACTTAGCTGGTGAGGCCTAACTCCATTTGTGAAAATAAAAATTCAAAATTTTTTATTTCATTTTTCCCGACGTTTCGTGAATTTTATGTTCACTTCTTCAGGCGATTCGTCTATTAATATAAAATAAAACCATCAACATTTAATAATTCAATAAATTGAATGTAACTGACTTACATTGAAAAAAAAACTATTTTGTATTACATTAATATATATTTTTTAAATAATAAAAGCCACAGCTAGTGTCGTCATCTACTGTTTTTCAAAACAACTGTGTAACTGGCGCTTAAATTGTCAGTATCTTCTTTTTCATTCATTGTTCTGTTTATTTTCTGTTGAATTCTTAAGCTTTCTGTAGTATATCTTTTCCTCACGTTATTTACCTTGTCTAGTATTCTTATGGCCCCTATTACGGTTTACAACTCAACTCAGTTGAGTTGTAATAAATACAACTGGTTGTGATCAGTTGTAATTTTTGTTATGTTTTTGTTCACCGCAATTTAGCAAAGTTGTAAACCATAATACAAAAATTAAGAAATTACAACTCAACTGAGTTGAGTTGTAAACCGTAATAGGGGCCTGTGTTGTCAAAATCAGGTTTTTGTTTTGTTTGTAATATGTGTTGTGATAATGCAGTGCTTTCTTTGTTTTTGTTTATGTCTGATTTATGTTCTCCCATTCTTGTCTCCAGATTTCTCTTTGTCGTCCCAATGTAAACTAAATCACAGCTGTTGTTGTTGTCTCCCTTGCATGGTATTTCATTCACTACATTATTTTGCTGTAGTTTGTTTATTGGCGTTTTTGTATTTGTAAGTATTGCACTTAATGTTTTGTTTCTACGTTCATACATTGGCTATGGTAATACAGTGCAAATAAAATTGGACCACCTGATCCATTTTGATAAAATGAACTACTCCATGGGCTGGTCCGATGTAATGTAAGACATGGTCCAGTCATGGTCCAGTCATTGTTAAAAAATGTTTGTAGTGAGACGACATGCCTTCGCTTTTTAACGACATGCTTTCGTTTTTTAACGACTTCAAAACTAATCCTCTTGTGTATACCATGGAGTAGTTTTAAAACTACTCCTAAGTAGTAGTGTTAAAATTAACAACAATAAAAACAACAATAACAAGAATACAGAACTGCTGTACTTTTTAAGATGATAAAAAAAGTCTTCTGTTTCTATGGAAATTGTTTGTACCTACATCAGTATGTGCGTTTAGTTTCATTTCAATTTTTTTTTCTTGTACTACATAGTAACTGCCGTATGCCTACATGAGTAATAATTGCTTGATTTCTGGCGTTTTTGTTTGTATTTCTTTTTTTCTTTGCCAAAACAATCACTGTCGGACCAAACACACAAACAACTTAATTGACAAACGAAGCTTAACGATGGAATAAATAACAAAGCACGATGTGCATTATTTGAATGACGGCAAACCAGCAGCGAATGTTTGCGGTTCCGCATGTTTGATTGTATGACCGCAAGCGAGTGTATTTGTTGGTGTTCATTTACTGCGATTTTTTTGCAATTGCAGAAAGCCGTTCTCTGGTACATAAATGTATAAATTTTTTGTTTTTTTGTATTCTTCGGCATGACGAAATGAAAAGTTGGCGTGGCTCAATTAATATTTATTTATCCCTATCTAAAGAACGTTATTTATGTATATAACTTTTTGTTCTTTTCTCATCATGGTGAAGGGTATATAGGATTCGGCATAGCCGAATATAGCACTCGAACTTGTTTATAGACAGTTTAACAAAATTCTGATCGAAATTTTTGTTAAAAGCTTCTGAAATTTGCAAAAACAAGCAAATTAAACTTTTTGTTATTATAATCACAGTTTGAGAATAAATATTATATACTGTACTTTAGTGTTCTGTACCGTGGAAATATGGATAAAACAAACGCTTATAGTTTTTTTTAGTAAATAGCTTTAAAAAGACGTTTCTCTCTTTTTCTGATCTTCGTTCGCAATAAAAATATGTATTGTACTGATCCAACTCAATCTAAAGATGAGTACATTTCATTGCGTTCTGTAAAGCAACATTAATGTTCGTTTGTTTCAGTTGTGCTCAGCGCCTTTTTGGCAGGTAAAAACACCAAACATTTTTTTTTTAATACAAAATTCTTATCAAAAGTTTTCTTGAGAGTCAAAAAATTTTATTAATAAGATTATTTTTAAAGTGCTAAATTCCCAATTCTTACTTTTGATAAACTGAAAACTCTTATGTATTTATTTTAATCGAAAAAGCCGACTAAAAACTTTTTACAAAAACAAAACATGTACACAATACAAATACACAAAAAGGCTTTTCATGCTGTGGTCTTGCAAATTGTCAAGCAACAGCTATAAAAGTAAAAACCGTTGCCCCGGTAGGCTAGCGATAAATAGCTAGTCTATCAGCGTCGGTGTTGCGGGTTCGATTCCCGCCAGAGACTCTGGTTTCGCTCCTACAGACAAGCGACGAGCTTCGCGGGGTTAGCTTGGGGAATTAAAAAAAAAAAATTGCTCTTTATTTCTTCAATGTGAAAAAAACATCAGAGAACATTAAGATATAGATTATGTTCACAAAACCACTACAATCGTCCGGTTTTATAACGAAAAAAAATAACTGTAAGAAAAGATAAACTCACTGTTTATTGTTGTTGTTTTGGTTTAAGCTCTGATATTGTTACAAGTAAAACGGTTGCTTATAATTCTTATTCGCTTAACAGTTTTATTTGTTTAATATCTTTGGATGAAGTTTCCTGATGATCTGGCGTAAGCAACCAGTGAAATGCTCATAGGAATAGCTTATACCATCAGCAATAAATTTCAGTTTATCAATAGTATGAAATGAGAATTTAGCACATTTAAACGAAACCTTGTTAATAAATTTTTTGAATCCCAATAAAAACTTTAATAACAGTACATTACTTTCGTGAAAATTGTTATGAACGTTATTTAGGGTTGCGTACTGATGCACAAACAAATATAAAAATATATATCCTTTCTGGGTTGGTACACACACCTACGCTAAAAAATTTTCGGTTTATATTTTGATACAAATATTATTTAAAAATACTTTTTTTTTTTTTTTTTTTTTTCTTCATTATTTATTTATTGAATCTTCATATATTAAATATGAACTAACAATAATTAATCAAATCTTAACCTAATATTATTTTTTTGTCCTGCCAGTGCCAGACAAAAATTTTGTTCATCGCGGGTTCTGTTCACTTTTATAGGTGTTTATCGCTCATCTAATTGGACAAGTGCCGCAGTGTCTCTTCTTCTTAAGCGAGTGTGGCCGCTATCATTTAAAATATTTCGTGCTAGTGGGTTCGGGTGCAATTCGAGCCTTTTTAAGTATTTTACTGCATATTTCGTAATCATAGTTTTAACTAATGGAACATTGAGATCCTTGTGAATATTTGAGTTTTTAACATACCAAGGGGCAGCTGTGATTATTCGAAGTAGTTTATTTTGGCGCCTTTGAATTTTTTCGATATTAGAGGCCGAGGCAGTGCCCCATAGCTGAATACCATAGCACCAGATTGGCTTTAAGATAGAGTTGTAAAGAAGAAGTTTGCAGTCGAGACTAAGGACAGAGTTTCTTCCAATAAGCCAATGAATTTGGATGGCTTTTAGTTTCATTTGAGTTAATTTTGCCTCTATATGGCTTTTCCACGTTAAACGGCGATCTAGATGAATACCGAGGTATTTTACATGCGAATTTTGAGGTATTATTTGATTATTGATTTTAATAGGGGGGCATGATTCCCGACGCAAGGTGAATGTTATATGTACGCATTTTTGCTCATTGACCTCTATCCTCCATTGCTTTAACCATAGTTCGAGTTGAAATATATGATCCTGTAGGTATCGAGATGCTTCTTGACGGTTTTCGTGCACGCTCAAAAAAGCTGTATCATCAGCAAATGTTGAAGTTTGTGTGTAGTTGTTTGTTGGCATATCCGAGGTATATATTAAGTATAAAAGTGGGCCCAGGATGCTTCCCTGAGGGACACCAGCGTCAATTTGCTGAGGAGAGCTTAAATAATCACCTTCTTTAATAATAAACTTTCGACCGACTAAGTAGCTTTCTAACAGCTTGTGTATGTTTACTGGTAAGTTTAGCTTCAATTTATGTAATAAGCCTTCATGCCAGACTTTATCGAAAGCTTGAGAAACATCGATGAAGAGAGCGGAACAATATTTTTTTTCTTCAAAGGCTTTTCTTATTGCGTTTACTATACGATGGGTTTGCTCAATTGTGCTGTGTTCTCTTCTAAAGCCGAATTGGTGGTTAGGAATACATCTATTATCATTTAAAATTGGGGTTAATTTTGACGCTAACAGCTTCTCAAACAGCTTTGATATATTAGAAAGTAAGCTTATAGGCCTATATGACTCAACTTTTGTGTGATCCTTTCCAGGTTTAGGTATCATGGTGACTAAGGAGACCTTCCACTTTTGAGGATAGTATTCAAGGCGTAAAATAGCATTAAAAATTAAAAGAATAATTTTCTTTGCTATGCTGGGTAGCTCCAAAAGCATTTTGTTGCTGATCTTGTCAAACCCAGGAGCCTTCTTGGGGTTTAAATCACAAATAACCTTTTCGATTTCTCTTATCTCAAATCTTAGCGGAACAGCTGCTCTAGCAGCAACAGGTGGTAACTCGACCGCAATATCGTGAGATATATTTGGGGTAAATACGTTTTTTAAATGATTGACAAACAGATTTCCTTTTTCAACATCATTTCTTGCCCAACTTCCATTCAAGTTTCTTAATGGTGGTTTAGAGACAACTGGCCTTTTGAGATTTCTAGCTGCACGCCATAATGAGTAGTCTGATTGTGGGGTTGCATCAAGTTCCTTAAGATATTTTTCCAGAGAAGCCGTTTTCTTAGTCTGCAGTAACTTTCTTAGTCTTTTTGTACACTCTTTAAGTAAGTTCTTAAGTTGAGGGGATCTGTGCAATTGCCACTCTCTTCGAGCCCTCCTTTTTTCAGACAAAAGATGCTCGACATCTGTGGAATATATTTTAATAGTTTTTGTTTTTTTGGGGGCAATATTGGAATGTTGAACAGCTAGTTTCAGAAAACTGTCAAAATTGTCAATAGAGCGATCTACATAATCCGGTGTACTGAGCGGAATATTTTCTGTGCAATGGGTACTGAGATATTTTTTATATTTCAACCAATTAATTTGCGTAGCTGTCGTCGGAGGAACAATTCTATTGGGGTTCATTATAGTAACAATTGTAGGTGTGTGGTCGGAAGATAAATCTAGGGAGGCTTCAACTTGAATCGTTTCTATGGGAATGTTTTTAACCACGCCGAAATCTATGACATCTGGAATTTTTTGAAGATCAGTGGGCCAATATGTTGGTTGTCCGCTCGCTACCACATTTAAATCCATTTTAGAAATTATGTTAAATAAAACACGACCCTTTGGTGTTATAAGTCGCGACCCCCAGAGGGTATGTTTAGCGTTATAATCGCCAGCGGCTAGGAAACACGGTCCTAATGATTTAAAATATTTACAATATTGGTCCTCCGATATTGAAAATCTAGGCGGGGAGTATAACGATGAAATTATTAGGTTTCTATTTAATTCCTCAACGCAAATGTTCGTTGCCTGGAGATAATCTTCACGATGATCACACATTAGGTAGTGTTTGACTCGGGCCTTTATTAAAATGGCGGAACCTCCACAAGCTCTATCTCGAGGGTCCTTGGTATCATATAGTATATAACCATTTATTTTAAACGTACTTCTTGAGGTCAAATGAGTTTCAGAAATCATCATGACATCAATTTGTTTATTTTTAAGAAAGTATTCTAATTCATTTTTATGTTGGCGGATGCCGTTTGCGTTCCAAAAACAAATTTTTAAACAGTTCATGGTTTGTTAAGTACAGCTTGCAATAACATCGATTGCATTCTAAGCATTTCCTGCATCATATTACCCATTGTGTTCGTAAAATTATTTACTGTTTGCACTAATGTTTCCATGGTTTTTTCTAAACGACTTAAATTAGAAAATTGAGTTTCATCATTACTTGGCGAGGCACCTTGCATTGGCTCATGGTTTGATTTTAGGACGTTAGCGTAAGAGGTTCTGTTATTACTAGGCTGGGGGGCTTGAATTGCATTTGTGTTAACCTGATTTGTTACCTGCATTTGAGGGGGATTAGTTTTCGGTCCGACCGACTGCTTGACGATTGTATATACAGGGCATCCTCTATAATTGGCAGTGTGATTACCGCCACAGTTGCTACATTTTTTTAAGTTGGGGTCGGTTTTAGACTTGTCGCAAAGAACTGTTCCATGTAATTCACCACATACTACGCAAACAGGGGGTAAGTAGCAGTATGCCTTAGTATGGCCAAATTCCTGGCAGTTTAGACATTGAACAGGACCATTTCTTTTGTGCGGCTCCTCAATAGTTACCCTTCTGTACAGAATATATTTCAAATTATAAATTGGATGCGTTTCATTTTTTTTGAGCTTAATGTCGCCGGGTTCAAGCTCCACTCGAAATAGTGGTTGGGGATTTTTTTCCCTATTTTTGATATTTGTTACGTTTTTGATTTTAAAGCCCTTCTCTTCCAAAAAAGCTTTAATTTCCCCTGGGTCTACGCATGAGTCTATGCCCTTGATTACTACCTGAAGACCTTTACTGCTCTTCAGTTGATACGTATAAAAGTTTTTATTTAGAGTCTCA
The DNA here is from genome assembly GCA_930367215.1 of Pollenia angustigena. Lineage (NCBI taxonomy): Eukaryota > Metazoa > Arthropoda > Insecta > Diptera > Polleniidae > Pollenia > Pollenia angustigena. The sequence goes on along the minus strand of OV884060.1, from coordinate 145,121,502 downwards.
AATCTTGTAATTACCTTTCGAAAATCATCCTCGTGATTAACCTGTATTTTAGTCTCGTTAATGATACCGCGCTTTATTGCAGCTACATAAAAGGAATTTTCACCAATCACCGAAATTAAACTTTTTATTAACTCATTAGAGTTTTGCTCTCTAAGGTATATCGGGGGTGGCTTAGACGATTTAATGACGTTTGGTGCTTCAGAGGATTCATCCTCCAGAATCGCGAAACGATTTTGTGTATTTATTTTATCAAAAGATGGTACTTTTGAGGCCGAAGCAACTGCTGCAGAGGTAGGGCTGCGTCCCCGTTTAAGCACTGTTATGTACCTGTCCATACCAACTTGTACTGTAGGCTTTTGACAACTTTTTACAGGGGGGTTTTCCATTGCATTTGTGTTTAAGTTCATGGTATCATTGCCCACTAAATTTGTTTTTGACGTCACGGCAATACTTGCTGGCCTGGCAACACTTGTCACCAAATCTTGTTGTAGTTTTTTTAATGAGTCACTATCCACCGTTTGTGTAAATACCGAGGGTGAGAGGGAACGTGTTCGAGTAATTGGCTTAGCCGTTAGGTAGTTAATATTGTTTTGTTTTGTTTTATTTATTTCTGCATTATTTTCATTTGCATTAACTAAAACGTAAACGTTTCTTTCATTTTGTCTTAGTGTTGTTTCACTATTTGTACTCATGCAAACAGTTGTTTTTGTTTTTCACCGTTTTGCTTTGCTTTAATATTTTTATTATTTATTGTATTTTACAACAACAAAAGAAAAACCAGAATTTAAATGTTTTTTTTTTTCAGAATATGTATACACATGTATGAACATTCATACGTACATATATATTTTTACTGATTTATTTTATTTAATTTGATCGTTTTAAATTGTTCACTATTATGTTAAATAATTTAATTAACAAAATATATTATTTTGTTTTTTTTTAAGCGTCCATTCGCTGCTTAGATTACAAAATCAAATGTGATTAATTAATAGTTTAAATTGTATGCGGGGCTAAAATACACGTCTGTATCACAACAAAGCACAAACCGAACTAAACGAAAAATACTTTTAAAGGAGAAAAAATTAAAAGAATTTCTCGCGCAAAAATGCCTTTAAAATGTCAAAAATTTCAAGTTAACAATTTTTTAATGAAATAATAAATAACGTTTACAATTTCTTTTAAAAAAATAAAAGCTTACTTCTCTTAAAATTTTCTTAAAATCTCAATTTCCCCTTTCATTTTTGTCGAATTTTTTTTTATTTGATAAAAATATTTACAATACAGCGTATCGAAACTTAAAACGCGATGCGTGTAACTTTTAATTATGGGTCGATTGCGGATGGCAACTCAGCTTCAGTTCAGTTGCCAGCAGAGAAATCAGGCAACTCAACTTCAGTTAAGTTGCCATCCGCCATCAACGCATTAGATACGTATAAAATGCACAAAATGTACTATACGCATCTACGCATAAACGCATGGTTTAGACCTGCAGTAAAGTAAATTTTGATTTCTTTTTGTCAGTTTCGAACGCTTGGATTTTAGGTGACGACATTTATGCATGTATGTAAATTACCTTTCAGAAACACATACTTATGTATGTACATATATACATCAGTAAATTAAAATTAAAAATTATTCTTAAAACAAAAGCCCGTTTCTTAAACAACAAAAAAGTCTATACCATTTATTTGCTACCAGCTGATCTTTTTTTAACAGTCTACGATTAACAAGAATTTTAAAAGCTTGACCAGTCAATTATTTCTTATCTTATTAAAGCCCTCAACACCTCTTGATTTGTAGCCCCTTTAGCAAACTTTTCAATATAATTAGATAAATAAAAAAAGTACCATTTACAAGTGTACTTTTCAAATTAAAAAAAGACACAAAGTAAAACAAATCTAAATTTATTAATTGAAATAAACATTATGCAAATTTTATTGTTATACCGGTATGAATTCTATTTATTTATTCAATTTTTTTTTTACTTAATTTGTTTTATTTCTAACACAAAATCGAATTAGCAAAAGAGTTTAATACAAGTTGTTTTAAAATTGAATGTCAAATTTGAAATATAAAAAGTGATTTTTCGGTCAATGACAAAAAAAAAAAAAAAAATCCAATTACATGGAAAATATTTTTATAAATTTGTGGGGGTTTTTTTAAATTGTGAAAAGTTTTTAATGCAAATAAAATAAATAAAAAACAGCATTGAAAGGAAACTACTTTAGTCATAAATTAGACGAAGCGAAATAATTGTAATCAGGTTTTTCTCTCAAATCCGATAGATTACAAATTAGGAATTGGGTAAGAACTTTTTTCATAAAAAAATATTCCCAAAATCATCAGTTAGACATTTGGATTTAACTTATGTATATATAATCCCAGTGAAAGAAACCCCAATAAAATGAAGTAAGAGCCAAGTAAAAATAATGAAGAAATGCTCAATTTTCACAAAATAATCCCCAATTTAAAAATAAAAAAATTTTTGCTTATTGGGACTTATTTCATAATGAAATAAAACCCAAGGAAATAATAAAATAAGATCCAATGAAATAACACCCAAAAAAATTAAATAAGACCCAAATTTTGTATGTTTTCTGGAATCCAATAATTTTCTTGTAATTCAATTAAGTTGCTACTCATACATTTGGATAATTTTGAAAAGGTAAAGGATGTATGATAAAAACGTGAAATGGGGGAGAGTGAAGAAGAAAATCCTTGCAACCGGCTGAAGAATTGCTATACAAAGAAGCTTTAGTCAGCGAAGCCGGTGTTTGTTATACCATAGAGGAGATAATCTTTGCACAAACGAAAATAACGCTCGATGAAATAACGCCCAATTAGAAAAATTAAATAAACCCCAATAAAATTGCAAAATTTGGAAATTGGGCCTAATTTGGTTTTTTTTTTTTTTTTGGTTTTATTGGGCGTTATTTCATCGGGTGTTATTTCGTGTCGCCAAAAAAAAATGTAGCAAACGACGTTTTCTAGAGAAAAAATTCAAGTAGATTCTAAAACACCTTAAAAAATTTAACATTCATACTTAAACGGCTCTTGGTGATGAAGAGCGTCGTTGTAATTTATTCTTAATGGCGTTCAGGCAGTCCTTGTTTTTCTACCTTCGCGCGTTTTACAGTGGCGTGGTTTGGCGTCTCAAAACTGTACTGCATTATAGTTTTTCACGGTTCGACACTAACCGAACGTTTCTAACCTAACATTTAGCATCGTGCTGCACGCAAAGAAAAAACATGGTTGTGGTAAACATATTCTAAGAGCAACATATTATGATAAGATTCATGATTGCAGTCACCATATTACGATTACTATTTAATCATATTATGACTCATTATATTCGTAATATTAATGGGTGATTTTTTAAGAGCTATAGGAAAGTTAAAAAAAAAACACATAAAATTCAGAAAAAAGCATGAAATCTTTATTTGAATCGATAGTACGGTCCAAATAATTTAATGTTTGAAGATTATTTCATGCAAATGTTGACCGTGACTGCCCCTCAAATGGTTCATCCGCTTAGTCCAATTTTGGCATACACTTTCCAACATTTCGGCCGTTATCTCATGAATAAATGCTTCAATGTTGTCTTCCAATGCGTCAATTGAAGCGGGCATGTGTGTTTAGACATTAGCTTTAACATAGCCCCACAAAAAATAGTCTAAAGGTCTTAAATCGAACGATCTAGGCGGCCAATTGACCGGTCCCGAACGTGAAATAAAATGTTCACCGTACTCGCTTATCAATAAGTCCATTATAAAGCGTGCTGTGTGGCATGTGGCACCGTCATGTTGAAACCACATGTCATGCAAGTCAAGCTCTTGGATTTTGGGCAAAAAAAAGCTGGATATCATATCACGGTAGCGCTCACCATTCACAGTTACGTTACGATTCGCATCATCTTTGAAGTACGGTCCAATGATGCTACCAGCCCATAAACCGCACCAAACTGTGACATTTTCTGGATGCATTGGTAGCTCTTGCAATGCTTCTGGCTGATCTTCACTCCAAAATCGACAATTCTGCTTATTAACGTACCCATTGAGCCAAAAATGAGCTTCGTCGCTGAACACAAGAAGCGCGCGATGAACTTTCTTAACAGAGCAGGCATTTTGATAATAAAATTCAATAATTTGCAAGCGTTGTTCGTTTGTAAGACGATACATGGTTAAATTATAGACCGCACTGAAGATGTTTGACAGTGAAACAAGACACGAAACGTGCGTCAGCTGTTTAAACCAGTGTTGCCAAAAAGATAATATCTAGAAACTCCCCGATACATCATAATATTTTTTCCTTAATCATATTCTTATCATGATAAGTTAAGAAGTCATCATATTATTATCATATTAATCATAATAAGATAAGAAGTAATCATATTATTGTCATGGTAACCACAATAAGTTAAGAAGTAATTCACAAAAGTAAAAAAAACTCAAATTTGTTTTGCATCGATTTTTTACTTGGTGGCACTTTACAATTTTTTTTTAAATTTTTTAAAATTATTTTTTTAATGGATATATTTTTTAATTCTTAGGGCCATTATTATAACTTGGCGTTAGCTGTTATCCGACAGTTAACAGACGCTTTTTGACAGATAACACATTATTGTCTGTCAATTTAATCTTAACTTTAGCTAACTTCAAGTTATAATAATGGCCCTTAAACTACTAACTAACAAATAATTCGATAGACATACATATTTAAAACAAACGACACAACTGATACAAAATTATTTGACAAAAGGCGTTAACAAAATATTATTAGAGTAATGATATTATGTTTGCATCTTAAACATACTATGACTACACGTATAGAATGTTATCATTTTATGGTTGTAAGAATTTTAATGTTTTCAAAGTTATCATTATTTAGTTGTAAGAAAAATAATTATTTTTGTACGGCAACAATATATTGTTACCATAAATATAGAGTAGTTGCCGTAACCATGCCCAACCATAATTTTTCTCTGCGTGTGGTGGAGTACCTACAACAACTCATATTAAATATTTAAATGAAGTTGTAGGTTGTTGAATAGATTGTGGAGCAGGCTTATCCATAGGCCATTATTTTTTAAGACTTTATGAACATTTTAAGCCCAAATAAGTTCGCTTCAGTAGCTTTGTTGCTGAGGGAGTACCATAACACCAATTTTAACCAATCCAAAATTATGTTGGCAATAACAACAATCCTTTTATTTTATCAATATTCGATGATCGTACTCAAATTTTTTCATATACAGATAATTTTATTTATGGGTCGATTACGGATGGCAACTTAACTGCGAAATCAGACAACGTTTTATAAATTTTCACCTATAACCCGCCGCTGTACTCAGTTGAGTGCACCCTCCGTACTCCAACCATTGTTAATTTTTTTTAAATTTTTTTCATACCTTTATGTTACTTTTGTTTGCAATTAAAAGAAAAAAAAATTTGGTTTTAATTATCACTGTACCCATGTCACTGTGTTAAAGGTGTTATTTTTTTTGTCACTCACATAAGGGTTAAGTGACTGCTTAACTATTTTTCAATGAACTTTTTCGTAATGAACTTTTATTGTTGGAAATCACTGTCAAATTCTTTCTTCTCTTTTAATTTACTAGTTTTCAGGAAAAAGTAAGAAAATACGCAATTTAGCTAGACGTTTTTCTAAAACCGTGTTTAAATTTCAAATAAAGAAACTTTTTACATGAAATATTTAGAAGTGGTAAAAATTAAGTTAAAATAATTTGTTTAAGAACATTTGCAACATTTTCGTGTTGAGTGCATGTCTTTAATCTTTTAAAAAATGGGTCGTGGTGTTCCTCCTGATGCTGAAAGAAATGTCATCCTTATGTTAAAATCTGATGGCTTATCACTTGGAAAAATAGTCCAAATAATGAAGTGTTCTAAACATTAAGCATTTAACGTGATTCACTGTACAAAAAAATATCGAAACTAGAGGAAGAATAAGGAAAACGTCCACGCGTTTTGATAAAATTTGAGTCATCTAATGTGCTTTAAAATATACTAGATGATCCAGTAACAAGACGTACTATAAGAAACAGGCTCCAAGAGGCTGGACTTGTGGGTCGAAGTCCAAGGTTAGTACCTCTTTTAAGTAAAAAAAATATACAAAAAAGGTTACAATTTGCCAGACAACACCAAAGTCGCGAAAATTGGAACAACGTGCTGTGGTCTGATGAGACAAAGATAAATTTGTTCGGATCAGACGGAAAATGTTTTGTACGTCGCCCTGCCAATAAAGAGTTTGATCGAAAATACTCAAAAAAGATAGTCAAACATGGCGGCGGGTCCCTAATAAAATGCGGATGTTTTCAGCGTCCGGCGTTGGTCCAATTTTCTGGGTACAGGGGAAAATGACAGCTGTAGATTACTTAGATATCGAACCCTAACCGCGAAAATAACGTAAGCGACAAAAATCAAATTTTACAGGAGAGAGCTTTTTAATTTTATTTTATATTAATTTTGTATGAAATTTGTCGCTTACAATAAAATTGTTCTTGCTATAAAATCGTAACCGTGCCAATAAAGTCATTTATTAAAAAAAAACGAAAATTAAAAATCATGTCGCTTACGTTATTTTCGTGGTAAGGGCTCGATATACTCCAGAGCAAAATGCCCCCATTTGCTGAGGAGGAAATGCCATTGAAGTGAGAGCTTATGCAGGACAATGATCCCAAACACTCTGCAAGAAGTGTAATCAAGTCCCCGTAATGCAATGGCCATCCCAATTACCTGATTTAAATCCCATTGAACATCTATGGCAAGTCCTTAAGAATAAAATTGGAATGTTTAAATCTTAAAATAAGCAACAAATGTGGAGTAAAATTCAGGAAGCTTGGTTTTCCATTTCTCCTGATATTTGTGCTAACCTTTTTGGTTCAATGAACAGGCGGTGTCAAGAAGTTATCAAAATGAAAGGAGCCTTAACCAAATATTAAAATAGTATTACGATTTGATGGTAAAATTTAACAAATACTTTTTTTCCCCAAAATATAAAACGTTTCTCTTATTTTTTCAAGGCATATATTAAAAATATACAATTTTTTCATGAAGAAACCATAATTAACTTAATTTTTTTATATGTTTAATAGACAATGGAGATACCTTTAAGTTTATGTGTCGGGTGATTTTTTAAGAGCTTAAAAAAACAACACATACAATTCAGAAAAATTCATGAAATCTTTATTTGAATCGATAGTACGGTGCATATTATTTAATGTTTGAAGATTATTTCATGCAAATGCTGACCGTGACTGCGCCTCAATTAAGCAAAATTTGGCATACTCTTTCCAACATTTCGGCCGGTATCTCATAAATAAATGCTTCAATGTTGTCTTCCAATGCGTTAATTGAAGCGGGCATGTGTGCATAGACATGAGCTTTAACATAGCCCCACAAAAAATAGTCTAAAGGCGTTAAATCGCACGATCTAGGCGGCCAATTGACCGGTCCCGAACGTGAAATAAAATGTTCACCAAACTCGCCTCTCAATAAGTCCATTGTTAAGCATGCTGTGTGGCATGTGGCACCGTCTTGTTGAAACCACATGTCATGTAAGTCAAGCTCTTGCATTTTGTGCAAAAAAAGTTGGATATCATCTCACGTTGTTGAGTAACAGAGGCCCAATTGCTGCTGCAAACGGCGACGAATCGATAATTGATGGTCATCATCAGGGAAACCAGAAATATGCAATTGCATGTTTTTCCTTGTGCGACTAATGAGGGCAGAAACAATATATTTATCCGTTTTAGAGTTTTTTATGAATTTTGGCATCGATTAGTTAGTGCATATTTTTGCATATTTTACCATTTGCAGCATATTTTAGTTAAAAGAGCCTTTTTGCAGCATTTTTAAGGCTTATGGCGCATATTTTGCCTTTTTAATGCATATTTTGATACATATTCAATTTTATTAGATGCCTACAAAAGATTTCGCAGCAAACAAAAACATTTTTTTTTTTCGAAAATCTGTTACTTTAATTTCGACATCTACATTTAATTTTCACTCTTAAATTGTAAGACAAAGCAACATTAAGAATAAATGTTATGCGATTTGTATCTAGACCAATCTTTTAGTATTCCGAATCAGAATCACTTTTTAAAGTGATCTAACGATGTCCATCCATCCGCCTGGCTGGTTGTCTGTCCATGTTAGCCTTGTGCGCAGAGTACAAGGTCCAATTTTGTAGATAATTTGATCAAATATGGAGGAAGTCTATGCAAATGGTGAGAATCGGTCTATAATTTCACATCCAAATTAGACTATTTGTACCCTCAAGCTATCTAATTAGGATGGTATTTAAATTAAATTCGTGCCAAAAATATTTTACTTCAAATCAAATTATTTTCGAATCGGTTCACATTTGCTCAAAGCACCCGTCCTTAACTAGCTTTAAATTCCTTTAAAAGTTAACATTTCACAGAAAAAATTATTGCCGAATTATTTTCAAACAAACGCTTGTTTGGAAATTTTTTTAATTTCTATAAAATTTTTTACTGATTCAATCAATATTTTTGTTTGATTTTTATTTAACCAACAAAAATGTGGACAACTCTTCAAAAATATAATAAACGCGTTTTTGGTGTCAAGTTTTCATAATTATGTATGAAATATTTAACGCTCTTTAATGTTGTCGTCTTTTTGCATTTTTTTATTTGATCGGAAGCAACACTTCTTTATGTGAAATATAAGAACAACAACAAAAAACACACACAGTCTATTTTTGGACGCTTTAAAAAAGTGCAACTATAAGAAAAACAATACCAGAAACAACATTATAAGAAACAAAATCCCGTATTCAATTTTTTAAAACTGTTTGGTTAAATACATCAAATACAAAAATAGAATGATGACGAAAAACATATCGAGTCGGTCTGCTGCCGTTTTTGGTTACATTTCCTCTTTAGCAAAGGAAAGGATACAGCAACAGAGAGTGAGTAATAAAGGAAAACATTGTGTGTATAAATAAATAAGAATTCGTTCATAAACTATTCCAACAAAAAAAATGTGTCTCAAAGCCAGCGGCAGCTCTGCTCTGCCTTCATCTTCTCATACAGTGCTTACTTGTGTGCGCGTCGTTGCTTGTGCAAAAACTTTTTTTTTTTTTATTTTGAAATTTAGTACATGAATTGCAGTAAACTTTTTGTTTGATTCAGTTAAATTATTTGTTTGAAAAAATCAGTGTTTTTTTCAATAAACAAAATGCAAATAAATTGTGTGAATATGCGAATTTGTTTATAGGACCGATTTCAGACAAAAAATTGTTTGGCTCTACAAATTTTTTGTTTGAATTGGAAAAATAATTATTATTAATTATTATTATTAATTAAGACAAAAACCCATATGGATGTTAATATCTAGATAATATTCGGCGCAAACATCTCTTAAATGAATTTTTACTTTTTTTAGGTTTTTTTTTAGATTTTGTTATTAAATTGTTGAATATTGTGTCTTCAAATGAGCAATTTTTTATTTTTAGGGCATATTTTTAACATTTTTCAGGGTAAATTTTCCAGTTTTTACTGCATATTTAATGCGCATAAAACGTGTTTTTAGAGCATATTTCTGGTTTCCCTAGTCATCATTAACACTGGCCGATACAGCTGCGATATTTTCTTCACTTCGCATTTTACGTAAGCGTGTTGGTGGTTTAATGTCCAACAATGTAAATTTGGTGCGAAATTTAGTCACAATAGCCCTGACTGACCATAAAATGGAAGAAGCGCGTTATGAACTTTCTTAACAGAGCACGCATTTTGGTAATAAAATTCATAATTTGCAAGCGTTGTTCGTTTGTAAGACGATTCATGGTTAAATTATAGACCAAACTGAAGATGTTTGACAGTGAAACAAAACACGAAACGTGCGTCAGCTGTTTAAACCAGTGTTGCCAAAAATATAATAGCTAAAAAATCACCCGATATATAAACCTTTTTTTATTAACTTAAAGATAAAAAAAAAAGGAAATAATAAAAATTTGATGCGTTTCTATTATTTTTTCTAAACATTTTTTTTTTCATTATTGCCTAAATCAACTTAAGTCGTTATTCTTTAAACTTTAAAAAAAGAATAACAACCTAACTCAACATGAGAGTTCGAATCTGAAAAATTTTGGCATAGAATAATAATTTATGTCAATTAAGGCGCACTGAAAGTGTTTTCTTTTATCCGGAAAAATAGCCTATTTAACTCAACTTTAATTTTTTGAGCCTAATAGGGCCCATACACAATACCATCATAATTGTACAATCAAGTAATTGTGCAATTAAGCTTGAAGCACACAACACACCAGCATGCTGGTACAAAATTCATTTTTTACCAAAAATTGTGTGGAAAAGGTTATTATTGCTATTATCCTAAAACGAAAACGAATAAGGAGTAAAAAAACGTGTTTTAATTTAAATTTTGTTTTAAATTTTGTATTTTTTGATGTTTATGCCTTGACGATTTAACATTTATGAGCTAACTTTACAGCACACGATACAATCATGCTGGTACAATCAAAAAAATATCAAACTATTTTTGATAAAGCACCATCAGCTGGTACAATCACACCACAAGCTCATACACGGTCCATCAGCTGGCACAATCACTTGATTGTACAATCATGATGGTATTGTGTATGGGCCCTATAAGTGTCTTTTTCGGTAATATATTTTGACTACGAGAATAAACAGCTATTTTTTGTTAACAACTAAGTTTCTTTGGAATCTGTTGCAAAGATTTTCAAAGAAAGCTGCCTCCTGATTTTCAGTGAAGAATCCAAACTTTAAACTGCTGAACTGAAAATATTGAAAAACAGACTTGGCTGTTATGACTTCTGACCACAACAATAACCTTCAAACAGATGCCACAGATTTTTAAAAACAGGGTTTCTACTATAAAATGTTGTCGAAATGTGTTCGTTCGTTAAATGTTTTGTAACAAAGTTTGTGCCCAACTTTTGGATAAATAACCATTTCACCGGCTGTTAACCAATTGAGTATTTATTTACCCTTTTCCCATCTTTAGTCATGTAATATTTATCTTAGCTAAGACACCAACCTTTTTTACTGGGCGCTTCATCTGTTACAGCCACATCCTTGGCGGTAGGCGTATTTACCACCATTGAGCCATTTTGATTTAAAACATTTGGCAATTTCATTTTCAGCTGTTGAGGTTTTTCTTTTTCAGACTTCTGAACTTAGTTATTCTTTTTTTTTTTAATGGGAAATTTTTTAAAATTCTTATTGTTAATCACTTTTATTTATTTCCAGTATTAAAAATTTTAATTACTTATAAATTATTTATTATTATTTATTGTTTAAACAACACCATTCGAAACGAACTTTTAGTTTCAATTTTTAATTTTAAACAAAAGCAATTATAATTTATTTTTTGCACAGAAATAAAAACAACACAACAACTAATAATTTTTTACAATTTTCGTGATTTAATTTTAATTGTCATAAAATTTAAACGAAATATTTGACATAAATGCATGTTATTTTTTAGATTTGTTGATTAAAATAAAAGTTGTTAATAAAACTTTTTTCTGAAACAAAGTATTTTTCTTATTTTCCTTTTTAATGAGAAGCTTGAAATTTATAAAATGAATTTTTTTATTTTTAAATTTATTTTTTTTAAAAATAAATTAACAACTTTAATATAAAATTGTTTTAGCTGATATTGTATTTTTATTTATTAATAATTTTATTTGTTTTATTTATATTTGATAGTTATTAAATTCTTTTTTTGTAAATAACTCTCGCCGTGTTTCTCGCGACAATTTCAACCTGACTGAACATTTGTTTAGCGTTACAATTTAATTTATATTATTCTCCGCTTTTTCTGTTACTTATTTATTTTCAATCTATTTTTATTCTGTATTTTATTTATTTATTTTATTTTTTTTTACCGCACACCTTTGTTCGGTGCGAGTTGTGAAGTGCGACTGTGTCTGTGCACGTTGCGCGTTGAGTTCGAAGTTGTTGTCAGTTACGGGTGCTGGCTGGCTGGTGTGGTCTGTGACGTTGAGATTGTGTTTTCAAAATTAATGTATGATTCGAATATGTTTTCAACATCAAAATGCCTATTTATTTACTGTGGGAAAAAGTGAAAATACCCTACAATATGCAACTCTTAAAAAAATAGATGAAATGAACATTTGGAAAGAGTATTTATGTTGTAAGACTTGATTTTAGAATTTTTATTTAAAATTTTTATACGTTAGCCCTGATATAAAATTTGATTTTTTTAATTTTGTCAATAGAGCGAGAAAACGCTTTCGTAAATTTTCAAGGGATATTGTAAAAACGACAACGAAGCTCTGTCAATTTTTTCGACATCATTCGACGTCAATTTAATCACAAAATGTTTTTAAATCAAGATAAGAAAAGCAGTTAGGTGAGGTTTGATTCCACTGGCAGCCGCAATTAAGCACAGTTCACGTTGCTAAAGTAATTAAGTAGTTCCCGCTGTGTTACCATGTTACACCGTCTTCCAATGTTCCTACGTTACCTGGCTGTTGACATTTTCACCCAGCCATCCGGTTGATCTCAATATTTCAGACATCATTTACATTTTTTTACAAAATGTTTTTAAATCGTTAAAAAATATAATACCGGTATTAAATTTTTGGTGCGTTTTAGGTTGCAACGGTTTGGTAGTGCAAAAATTTTATCATTGACAGTGAGCAGCATTTTAAGCAACTTTGCAAATTAGATAACAGCTGTTTAACGGAATTATTGGCCGTGAAAATTTACAAAAAGGTGATTGATTATTTTGTAAAATTGTTTTAAAATGCCACGAAGCAGTGCAAGAGAAAATATTTTCGCAGAATTATTATAACTACGCCAATCGTTTGCCTTTTTATAAGATGCCTTAAAGTATCGTACCTTCCACCTTATAATACCCAGGTTGCATCGATACCACAAAACAGTTTCTATTTCATCTGCCGTCGACTTTTTGTTGGGGTTTTCCCTTTTTATTTTTTTATTTAGAGTTGTCGGCTTCATATATTAAAGTTTGTTTCACGATTCTAAATTATTGTTTACAAATGTCAGCTGTTCGAGTATCAGTTATGTAAACGCAAGCAAAAAAAAGCTAAACAGTTTTAGTGTTGCGCAAAAGTAACGATAAGACAATTGCAATTCTGTAAATTTTGTTGTTGGATTGCAAACAAAAGCTACAATATTTTGCATTTGCACTTTCGCAAGACCATTCGCATCAAACACTGAACTCCGCTAATATGAAGGAGTAAAAATAAAACACTTTGCCAAATCAAGAACGAAATATTCTCAATTCAATTACAACCTCTTGTCGAATTTTTATTATGTTATTTTTTTATTTTTACGCTCCAAAAAAAAAACAACAATCAGCTAAAGAGTGACGTATCGCTGCAAATAACGAGACTAGTCCATACATGCATGTAAAGGGTAGTCCATAAAGGAGTAGGAGTGCTCCAAAAGTACTCCAAATATATGGGTAAAAGATGGGCCATTTAACATTACGATGTCCTAGAAGGGGACCCACCAAAGTAGTCCCTAAACTACTCCATGGAGCACTATAGTGGGTTAGTTTAAAAAGTACTCCATGTTACTACAGTATGGAGTACACTTAAGGGGTTGTTTAAGCATTTTTCTTCTTCATTTTTTACTGATCGCCTTTTATGGTGTGTACTGTAGTCTATTATTGCTATTATTAAATATATTTACTTGGTATTTAAATTTGTTTTTACCTTTTTTCCAAAAATTTCACAAACTTTCACTTTTAAATAAACAATTAATAATGGATACCATCAGGGCTACCAATGTGTAATACTGTAAACTATAGAAAAGTATACATCATGCAGTTGTTGGCAGCACTGCATGTTAATTTCTTATAACATAGTCCATACTACAGTACATTGGACCATGTTGTAAGTAGTCCATTTAAGCCACAATGGACCACGTAGTCCAATATTATCTGTAGGGATACCTATTTTGTTAGTCTTGCCATTATCGTCACTCTCCGAATTTGTCAATCCCCATTAACGGATTTGAAAAAGTTGTATTGATTAACATAGAAGCAATGCAGTGTTATACAGACAATTTTCGACATGTCTAGGAGCAAAAATAGTCTTTGTTTGAGTTTATCGAACAAGAAAAATATATGGGAAATTAAAAAGCAAACCACTTGGATTGCTGAAAAACAATTTTTTTATTCTATTAATATGGCCCAACACACGTAATTCGAAACGTACCACAATAACATTTACAAAAACGGAGTTTTTGCATAAAGTCTAAACCCTTGAAACTAAAAAGTATTTTTGATTAATTTTATAAAAATTTATTTATAATCGAATTCAAATTATTTTGTTTTTACTTTTGTTTAAGGTTTTGTACTCAAAGTTAAGCCACGAAATAAATACTAAAAAAATAACATGGCAATATTGTGCCGCTAAAAGTCATTATCTTTTTGAATGAACTTTTAGTGTCTCTTGGCAAAGGTTTTGTCAAATCTTACCAAACGAAATTGATAAGATTTCATCAAAATTAAATTTAAAGTGCTTAAGTTTAAATAAATTAATATAAAAAAATCTTTGTGTCACAATTTTTTTTTTTATTGTTTGGATTCGCAATAAATAACTTAATTCCGAAGTGAAAACAATACGTTGTTGAAATGACAACAAGATCGTGTTACTAAAGGAATAATGTGCAAAGTGTTGTCAAACTGAGATCAATATGCTGTGAACGTGACAACGTTATGTTGTCATAATGAGATCAACGCGTTGTTAAAATAATACCAAATGAGTGCAAAATGACAACAATGCATGCACGAACGTAATTATCACACTTCTGGCAATGGATGGTCTTATGTCTAGCATTTTTCTAACGGTTTTTTTTTCAATAAAATTTACTTTTAAGCTCAGGACATGAATTGCACTATTGTAATTTTGCAGTAAATTTTAAAGCAGAAAATATCGCAGTTCCTCGATACTAAAAAATATTGAAAACAGAACTTCTAAGAATATGTTAAAGATACGTTTACACGTTAAAAATATTTATTGAGAAAATCAAGAAAATTTTTTAATTTTCTTTTTAACAATTTTCGTTGATTTACTTAACCTTATTTCTTAAAAAATCATATTAATAAACTGTTAAATGTTGTTTAATTTAACAAACTTTATGCTAAACCAATCAAATATTGAAAAAAAAAAAATTGTGGTTACGTTTTGGGCGTCAAATGTTAGTTAAGACAATGCTAAATTTGAAACAAACTTTGAATGTATTCATGCTTTTTATGATGCTGATGAAATTAGGCGAGTTTTTTTATAAGCACAATAAAATGCATATAAGCGAGTTTTTATAAATGCATTTCCCGTTAAAAAGCCATAAAAACGTGCAAATTATGAAATGCTTATAAGCGAGAAATACTGTACTGGGCTTACAAAAACACTCGCTTAAGCTCATCAGCATCATGAAAAAATCAATTTTACTTACATCAAAAGTGCATAAACAAATTAAAAGTATGATCAAAATTTAGCAAATTTGGTTTTGATGAAATAACTTTAGTGCGTTTTTTATTGTATTTGACTCAAACTTGAAGCGATGCTTGTATCAGAGTTTCTTTTTTTGTGTTTCATAAATGCGGGATATGCATCTAAGCAAATGCTTACAAACGAAACAGTTTCGATTATTTTAAATATTTAACTAATTAAACTATAATTGCACTGAATTGGATGCTTTCACATAACCTTATTATGTTATTCGCGAAAATAATTCAAAACTAATAACATTCTTACTGACTGTTTTAGGATGAAATGGTGGACGAATTCGAAGAAGTAGATTTACTTTATCGCTTCCCTGATGACGAGGATGATGACGATCACTTCTCAGAATTATCGAATAGTGACCTTGATAAATCTGATCTTGATTTACGCGAAGAAAAGGTAGTTGCTCGACTGTATGGTTCAAAAATACCTCCGTGTTGTTCAAAGCAATGCAATGAAGTGATCCCTAAGAAGATGGCTGTGGATTTTAGTACTACGTCTTTCATAAATTTAGATAAGGAATCCCAAGCTTTAGTTATTCTCGCACATCTTGCAGCTCACAGTGGCGATGCAATGCTCAGGTCAAAAGTTGGTGATCGATCGCGAGCTATGAAGAAACGGTACAATCAGATATATTATTTTTGAAGTTTGCCGATATGCCGTGATATGTACTTCTTCCTGTATACAATGGGAATTAAACGCTACAAAAATCTAATCGAACATTACGACAAAAATGGTGTTTATCCACGTGAACATGGCATGACGAATAAAATTAATCGTACAGATGCTTTTAACTAAAAAATTAGTGATATTCGCTGATAACTGTGTTTCACAAAATAAAAACAATGCGATTATACGATATTTACAACAACTTGTCGATACTTCCAGATGTGAGTCAGTTGAATTGAACGTTTTGTTAAGCGGACATACAAAGTTTTCACCTGATCGTTTATTCGGAGTTTTCAAACCAAAATATGCCCAAACTAATGTCGACTGCTTCATGGATGTAGTAGGTTGTGTTAGAAACTCATCTCGTAATGGATTTAATGTTCCTGTACGACTTCCAAACTGAAGTGAGCCTGTTGTTGAGTGGAGAAAATGGGACGAATACTTCTCCACTAAATATAAAACTTTAATTGGAATATCGAAGTATCATCACTTTGTATGTATTGCTCAGTCAACAGTGCAATGTAAACTGTTTGCGAATCCAGCCATCATAAATGAAAACATACATCTGAGTAACAATACCAGTTTAATTCCGTCACCAGGGTTATCGATGAAGCGTCAGTGGTACTTGTATAAAGAGATCCGGGGTTGATGTTTTGACGATTCGAAAAAAGATTCGGTTGCTCCTCTTCCTTTGGTCTCTGGAAATGGAAACGAAGGGGAAGATTCGGTGGAAGTGGACAAACCTCAAGAAGTGGAGGCAGCAGACGTTAAGAAGAAATCGAAAAAAATAAAGGACCGGTACCGTCAAGTTCTAAGGAACCAATTCGCAAGAACTGTCGATTAAAATGATTTTTTTATTTTTTTAATTGTGAATAAAATAAATTTCACCGTTAGGTTGCTTTCTATTTGCGCTTAGAATCGTCGACTTCAATTTCATAAAACGCGCATATCTCTGGGAGGGAACACTTTTGGGGCATGGGATCGGTCTCATTCGATGCTCAGATGTTGTCCACTTAAACAAAAAAAAAAAAAGTGAAAATTTATTTTGTTTACCCTTTGGTCCCTTTCTCTATGCGCTGTCACATATTGTATATGCTTAAAAGTTAGTTTTATAAATTTATTTCTCGTTTAAAAGCACCAAAAACCGTGCAAATGATGAAATGCTTATAAGCGATAAATACTGTACATTACAAAGACCTGATGAACCAGCAACGCCAAAGCCGAATATGAAATTAGACCAGACGTTCAAAGGGGATATATAACGAAGATTAATACGTTTGAAGCGATCATTGGCCGAAAACCCCTAGAAAATGAGGCATAGAAATATATTTTTTATGACAATGCTCGAACATATTTGCAAGACCAGTTACAACTATTTAGAAAATAGTGATTGGGCCACTTTGTCTTACCCACCGTTTCTTGCCCCGTTTGACTACTGTTTGTTTTTTTATCGATGCAAAACGTTCTTACTGGAATATGCTTCACTTTATAACAGGGTATCCAAAATTCGCTTTTTTCGATTTCTGTCTTAAAAAATTAGCCGTTTTGGCGCGAAATCCATTTGTTGGCAAAAAGAAAGGAAAAGGTCAAAGCTAACGGTTGCAAATCTACCAATGCTTCACATTAAACTTTCGAAATTCGCATTTTTTCTGGGTTACATCTACAATCAATGTGATAGGAGACTTCAAAATGTTTTCCACCCAATTAATGGGGATGAGTAACAACCCTTTCAGTTATGCAGATCTGAACCGTTACGAAGGTAACGGTATTGGGCAACCCCCAATACCATTAACATGTAGACCTCTAATTTAACTACAATAGGCTGGTTTAAGCGCAATAATTTTTTAACTTGATAACGAAATATTTTGTTAAAAAATTACACACAAATGCACATACGTTGTTATTTCCAAACACTTGTATGCTTTTTAATAAAAAAAAATCCATTTTGTCATTCTTCATAGATAATAAAATCAAACATACTAAATCGGAATTTCGTGATTAATTTAATAAATAAAAGAAGGAACTTAAAAAAAACCCACAAAACATTTTTGGACGTCAGTTTTTCAATAAATCTAAAGTCGTATCTCGACAACGGTATGGGCAATGTTATGCAACATAATGAACTTCCATAATTCCGATTGTTTAAATAACTTTAAAAAGCTTTTATATAATCTTCCAAAAGGAAAATTTTACACTGAGGGCCAAATTTACAATCATTAGTAAGTTAATAACAACACAAAAAAACAAAATTTGTTTGCAACTTATTTCTGTATAACTCCGAAGCTGTCGAAAATATAAAAAATTCTTATTGGGTGAGTTGAAGGGAAATTTGTTCCTTATTATTTGTAGGTGTTTCGATCAAAATCGGACAAATTGTTCTCAAGTCATATTGAAATGTATTAGCAGAACCGCATTATTTCGGGAGAAATATAAGTTCCTTCGATAAAAAAAAAACTCGATGCAATAAAAAATAATTTTAAAAACCCATTTAAGTTTAGCGCCTTAAAATCTTTATACTCCATATAATTTTATTTAAAACAATTTTTTTGGCCGACCAGTGTAATTAACCAATGACTGTAGATTTGGGCCCAAGTGTAATGTTTGATAATAACTGTCATTATTATTGATTAGTTTGTCACTATCACTAACATATTTGCGTTTTTTATTAATATCAAACCCCTGTCAGTTCGCACTTTTTTTCTTATCACCTGTCCATTACAGTTTCACAAGCAGTGATAAGAGTGAAGTGTCATTCGAACGCATGTTAAGTAACACACCGTGTTGACTATCCCTTGTTTTGTGTGCACAAGAACAAATCGTTGACTGAATAATTTACTCATATTCCTTGTTTTGCGGAAAATGTATGGCACTGCAACCCACATACAATTTCGTTTAAACACCTTTTGTTGAAAGTTATTTTACGTATTTTTTTCTCTCTGTAGAATCTAACATCAATATTGTATAAATAACAAACGAAATGGCAAACTTAGAGATCCTTTTTCACCTTTGGTAAGCGGATAGAAAAGAAAATGTCATATAATTTATTAAAGACACAAACCATGTGTCCAAGTTGTGCCATTTGTTGTTAATCTAACATTTATTTTATAAAACTGTAAATGAAATGTAACATAAAATTTAAGAATTTTAAAACATAAAAATTTTATCACTTACCGAAAAAGTACCAAAGTGTTTTTCCTTTGTAAAAGTTTGCTTAGTCCTCGTCCATGTTATGAAACATTTGCTGCGAAATATTTGAGTTTGATGATGAAAGGGGAAAGACGCATGGAAAAGTTGTTACTTTGTTTCCTGTACAAGCAGTTTATATGAGTTTGTTATAGAAAAGAAGAAGAAGAAAGAGAGAAGGCATACAAAATAAAGGGTTGTTTTAGGGGCCGATGTTGATTTTAAATTAAATTATTTAGGAAATTATTGTAAATTCTTTTAATTTTGCTAACATTGGTATGGTTCAGTTATGTATGAAACAAAATATAGGCCAAATGGCTGCCGCGACCTCGGCGGCACACCTCCATCCGATGATCCAAATTTTCGATGACTCTGAGGCGTAATTGAGGTTCTATGCCGTTAATGTGCCGAATTATCTCATCCTTTAGCTCTTGAATTGTTGCTGGCTTATCGACGTACACCTTTTCTTTCAAATAACCCCAAAGAAGTCCAACGGTGTCAAATCACATGAACTTGGCGGCCAAATGACATCGTCACCACGTGAGATAACACGGCCATTGAATTTGTCGCGCAAAAGAGCCATTGTTTCGTTAGAAACCACATATCGTCCACCGTTAGAAACCACATATCGTCCACCGATAACCGTATCGTTATCATCTCACGGTAGCGAAAACCATTCACAGTAACTGCCTGACCGGCCCATAAACCGCACTAGAGAACGGCTTTGTGCGATTGCAAAAAATTCGCATTAAATCAACAACATCAAATGCACTCATTGTGTTCATGCAATTAAACTTTCTCAGCAACACACATTGGTGTAGTTTTAAAATTCATTCAAGTCATGCACAGCGTATTGGCTTTGCCATTCATACCATGTTTAGCTTCGTTCGCCAATTATTGCTTTGGTAAAAAACATATACAAAGAAAAATTCACAAAAATCATTACTCTAATGACTATTCAGCAGCTGAAACAATTTCCATAGAAACAGAAGTCGTTTTTATTTTTTATCATTTCTTAAAAAGTACAGTAGTTCTGTATGTACAATGTACAATGTATTGTACATGTAAAATGTAGCCCACAAGGGACAAGGACTAGTCCAAAAGTAACCCAAACGTATGGAAAAAACATGGTCTATTTAACATAACGATGTCCTAGGGCAGGTCCATATAACCCACCGTTGGATTACAAAGGAGTAGTATTAAAACTACTCCATGGTATACTCAAGAGGATTAGTTTTGAAGTCGTTTAAAAACAAACACATTTCGTTAAAAAACGAAGACATGTCGTGTCACTACAAACTCTTTTTAACAATGACATGGTACATGCTTGCATTACATCGGACTAGTCCAATGAACAGTCCGTTTGATCAAAATCAGGCGGTCCAATATCATTTGCAGGGTAAACACAAAAACAAATTGGAAAATACAACTAGTTTATTTGAACTTATGCCAACAACAATCATACCAACAAAGCGACTCGTACTCATACCAATTTACATTCGTCGTTGTGTCATCGAGTGGACAATGACTACTTAAATGCAAAAGCAAAAGAATAAATGCCGTTTGGCTTTAAGAAATTGTGTTATTGCGTGCGCAACAATAAATGCAAACAAAGCACTTTCAATAAACAACTCACACGTGCACAAATCAAATGTGTACAAAACGATGTCATAATTACCAACGTTGAACTTTGTTTTGCAGGCATAGAGTTAATGTCAATTATAGCGTATGAGTAAATCAACAAAAATAGTGGATTTTGCAGTTCTCTGAACCGCACCAACCAGTCACTCTTTGTGGGTGCATTGGTTTTTCGACAATCACTCTTGGATTAGCATTCGCCCAAATGCGGCAATTCTGTCTTTTGACGAATCCACTGAGGTGAAAATGTGCCTCATCACTGAAAATGATTTTCTTCGAAAATTTATCATCCACTGTTGCCATTCTGACCATTGACGACGTTTGGAATGGTCGAGAGGCTTTAGTTCTTGAGTCAATTGCACCTTGTAAGCGTGTAAATACAAGTCTATATGCATAATGTTCATCAACGACAAGTTGAGGTGGACGGCTCTTCAGCCACACTATCGCGAACAGCAGCAATTGCTTCTGCAGTACGAGCATGCACTGGTGTTTTCACATCTCCTACAAACCCGGTTTGTTAAAATTTTTATACAATTTTTCCGATTGTACGCACATTTGAACGATTAAATTGATAAAAAAAAAAAATCACGAAGTGCACGATATGCATTTTGATTTGAACACCCATTTTCATAATAAGCTTGATTAACTTTAACGCGTTGCTCGATTGTGTATCTTTCCATCGTTCAAATTGAGTTAGTCTGAAATTGAGAAATGTCAAATGAAATGCAGAAAAAAACTTGACGTTTAGGTGTGGTTCACATTCAACATCGGCCCTTAAAATTCAAGCACCCTTAACCTGAGTGCTGCAAAACAAATGTTTCATTCTTTAGACACTAAGGCAGTTTCAAACGAGAATTGAAGAAAGTTTTTGCAGCCAATATTTTATAATATGAACGAGTACTTAAGAAAAAATTGTTGAATCAGCAAAATATATCTTACCAACTTTATTAGTATTCAGTTACCGTATGAAGTGTGAATTCAACTATTATTATTTTCATATAGACAGTAAAAAGAATTCATATTTTATCTAAGAAAATATTTTGTATTAAATTAAACAATTTTATTTAATTTTATAAAAATTTTATTTATTCAAAAAGTTTATTTTTTTTAAATTTTGTTTTCTTTTAATTACAAATTCAATAACTACTTGAAATAAATTTTAAAAGAAATTCCAACCAAATAGAATTTCCAATTAACTTAATTGTTAGAAACAATTTAAATTTTAAAATCAATTAAAAAAAAAATGAAATAAATTGATAATATTGTTGCGATAATTAAAACTTGCCTGTTCTTTATTCAAATGACAAACATTTTTATTAAATTTCTTAAACAAATTGTTAAAATTTCGAAACACTAAATAAACAGTTTTTAAGGTGACTAACTCAAAATGAGATATACATCTTAGTTTTTTTGTATTAAAAAATTACTTATTTATAATTAAAAAAATTTTTTTTTTTTTGCTCAGATGTTACTTTTATAAAGTACATCATCATAATTTGTTTTAAACATTCCGATGCATTCAAGCGAAACCAATTGTTTAGAAAACTTTTTTTTCAAATGTTTATTACTGTGTTTTAAGAATATTATTAAATTATTCAATAATTATCATCAACAAAAAAGAAAAATATGAAATTGTAAATATAGAGTTCATAAATGCAAAAAAATGTCTTATCGTGCAAACTTGAAGAATGCTCAAGTATTTCTAGGATTTATAGCAGACTAGCTTAACCCGGTGCGCTTCGCTACACTGCTTTAACCACTTCTTCAGTTGAGAGATATTTAATATATGCATCCTATGGAAGTTTTTTCCCCTTGCGCCTTCCCGCTTTATTTTTATTTTCAAAAGAGTAGTATACCATAGGAGTGACTTCTACTAAGTTTGAACATTCTTACTATAACAGTTCTTAAGATATGCGATGTTAAACATTGGCATCCTATGGGGGGTAACATTTCCCCGCTGCTATTTTATAATTCTTCAGTTGAGCGATATTTAATATATGCATCCTATGGAAGGTATTTCCCCCCTGCGCCTACCCGCTTTAGTTTTATTTTCAAAAGTATAAACTATGACAGCTTTTAAGATATCCGATATTAAAAATTGGCATCCTATGGGGGGTAACATTTCCCCGCTGCTATTTTATTTCAATTTTAGGGTTCAGAAGATCCTACTACCAAAAGTTCAACAAATTGCTTGCAGCGGCTCTTATTAATATTTCTATCTATGAGGGGTATTGCTCCTCCTCTGGCTACCCCGCCCATTTCTATATTGAAATTTATAGTTAACCATAATAGTAGCTTTAACCACGTTTGAAGACTATCCCTTTAATAATTCTTCAGTTGAGCGATATTTAATATATGCATCCTATGGAAGGTATTTCCCCCCTGCGCCTACCCGCTTTAGTTTTATTTTCAAAAGTGTAGTATACCATAAGTGTGACTTCTACATAGTTTGAATATTTCAACTATACCAGTTTTTAAGATATCCGATATTAAACATTGGCATCCTATGGGGGGTAACACTTCCCTCGCTGCTATTTTGTTTCAATTTTGGGGCTCAGAAGTTCCTACTACCAAAAGTTCAACAAATTGCTTGCAGCGGCTCTTATTAATATTTCTATCCATGAGGGGTACTGCTCCTCCTCTGGCTACCGCGACCATTTCAATATTGAAATTTATAGTTAACCATAATAGTAGCTTTAACCACGTTTGAAGACTATCCTTTTAATAGTTCTTCAGTTGAGCGATATTTAATATATTCATCCTATGGAAGGTATTTCCCCCCCTGCGCCTTCCCGTTTTATTTTTATTTCCAATAGTGTAGTGTACCATAAGAGTGACTTCTACAAAGTTTGAACATTCGCACTATAACAGTTCTTAAGATTTGCGATATTAAACATTGGCGTCCTATTGGGGAAACCACTTCCCCCGCTGCTACTTTATTTCAATTTTGGGGCTCAGAAGATTTTAATACCAAAAGTTCAACAAAATGCGTGAAGCGGCTCTAAAGATATGCAATATTTAATATTGGCATCCAATGGGGGGTACCAATTCCCCTGCCCCTAATCGAAAAAATAAGTAGCCTATTTTACGTGATGCTACTGTAAAAATTTCAGGAAAATCGGTTCAGTAGCTTAGGAGTCTATAAGCCAACAAACAAACAAACAAACATACAAACATTTTTCATTTTTATATATATAGATACGTTGTTAAACAGATATGACAAATTAATTTCAATATTTAGTTACTGGTATTAAGAAAACAAATTTTGAACTGAATAACAAATGAAGAAAATAAAAGGAAACTTAAAAAAAATCACCAACAATAACAGTCAATCCCACGATGTCACACGTTAACGGTCGCATAGAAAATTACATTTAAAACAAAACCAATTTCTAAAATTTGTTTTTGTTTTAAATGTTATTTTCTATGCGAACGTTAACGTGTGACATCGTGGGACTGGCTGTAAATAAGCAGAACTAATAGAAAAATTTCCAGTGGATTTTACTATTTTTTTTTATAGTAAGCATTTAATTTTTTGAGTGTCCCATAATTACAAAAAATGTTAATGATTATTATTTAAATCAAAAAATTACATTTTTAAATAATTAAAAGAATTTAAAAAAACCATATTGCACGCTTAATTAAAAAAAAAATTTTAAGTTCCACTTTGACCTTAAATTCCTCAATAACTACTCAACCGATTTTAATGAAAGTTTAAGAATCTAACTGTCGATTAAAAAAAATTTCACTAAAATATCTCCTTCGGTTCAAAAGTTACAGATTTTTGGCCAATGAAAAACGATTTTCAGCCACTGTGCGGTGGCTAAATTGTTAACAAATATTAACATTTAAAAGGAAGTTAAAGCTTTTTAAGGATAGGAGCTTTGTGCAAATGTAAACCGATTCGAAAATAATTTAATTTGCAGTTAAATATTTTTGGGACGAATTTAATTTAAATACCATCGTAATAAGATAGCTTACGGACACAAAGAGTCTAATTTGGATGTGAAATTATATACCGATTCTCATCACTCACTACGAAGTCTATGGTCCATATTTGATCAAATTATATACAAAATTGGAACTTGTACTTTGCGCAGAAGGCTAACATGGACAGACAACTACCCAGACGGACGAATGGACATCGTTAGATCACTTTAAAAAGTGATTCTCAGTCGATGGGAATACTATAAGATTGGTCTAGATAGAAATCGCATAACATTTATCCTTAATGACAACCTGCTTTGTCTTACAATTTTAGAGTAAAAATTAAATGTAGATGTTAAAATTGATTTATCAGATTTTCGAAAACAAATAAAATTAATTTATTTGCTGCGAAAGCTATTGCAGGCACCTAAAAAAATTGAATGTGTATCAAAATATGCCTTAAAAAGGCAAAATATGCGCTATTAACCTAAAATATGCTGCAAAAATACTATTTTAACTAAATAATGCAAACAAATGCTGCAAACGATAAAATATGCAAAAATATGCACTAACAAATCGAAGCCAAAATTCATAAAAAGCTCTAAAACGGATAAATATATTGTTGCTGCGCTGCCTTCATTGGTCGCACAAGGAAAAACATGCAATTGCATATTTCTGGTTTCCCTGTTTATAAGTATTAAAACAAATTAATTAATGAAGAAAATTAAACTCATTACAAAATAAAACAGTTTAATGTATTCTTTTAAAGTAATATAGAAGTATTTTGTATTAAAACTTATATTATAAAAAGCTTCTAAAACAAATTAATGACGTCTGAAAACACTATGCTAGTTGAAAAAAACCGACAAGCCGGGCACATGGCGTTTAAATAATTCGGGTACACTGAATCCAGTGGTGCCCGCCTTTTGTTTTAGGTTGGCTCTGGTTTTCGAGATATATCGTTATTTCGAAAATGGAGGAGGTTACACAGCATATATTCGCATTACTCAAAAGTTTAGAAAAAACTAAATAAAATCGAAATTCCGCAATAAAATTATAAAATAACTTCTTTCTAATTGAGGTCGGTCATACATTTTATCCCACTAAGGGCCATTATTATAACTTGGCGTTAGCTGTTATCCGACAGTTAACAGACGCTTTTTGACAGATAACACATTATTATCTGTCAATTTAATCTTAACTTTAGCTAACTTCAAGTTGTAATAATGGCCCTAAGAGCGTCTCCTGGGCATTTATGGGACTTTTTCTTCAATATATTTCTAGTCTGCATTGAACATTTTGTATGGGAGCTCCCTTAAGGAATAGAGATAGCGGGTAGGTATGTTAGAAATAAAAGATTGGGATGAAAAATAAAGTGGGGTCGGTCATACATTTGACCCATCTAGGGGCATCGTAGGCGCTGCAAGAGCCAAGTTTAAGAATTTTATTAAACCGCCAGCAACTAGGTTGAAACGCCAGGTGCCCTGCTTGTGTCAAAAAAAAATGTCAGTTTCGTACACAGTGTAATTGATACCTTATTTTATTGCAAACATATGCTGCCGACGAAACCAATGTTCGCATTCAACACTTCTGGGTATCGTAAATAAATATCTACATATCGTCGGTCTCATGTAGAAACGCCCTAACTCGATTTTTTTCGAAATTGATTTTTTTTAGTGATTCCAATACATTTCCCTCAAATACACCTCGTCACAAAAATTTAATACAATAGCATCAAAAATATTAGTTTAACAAGCAATTGAAGAAGCCATTTAACATTATGATACATACAGTTTCTATTATGTTTTTGCCATCTCCTGTAAAGTTGCATTTATGTGAGTTAGGGGTTTCTACACAGAAAAAATTATTTTTCCAATTCAAACAAAAAATTTGTAGAATCAAACAATTTTTTGTCTGAAATCGGTCCTATAAACAAATTCGCATATTCAAACAATTTATTTGCATTTTGTTTACTGAAAAAAACACTGATTTTTTCAAACAAATAATTTAACTGAATCAAACAAAAAGTTTACTGAAATTCATATACTAAATTTCAAAATCAAACAAAAAAGATTTTTGCACAAGCAATGATGCGCACACAAGCAGGCACTTTATTAGAAGATAATGGCAGAGAGAGCAGAGCGGCCGGCTGGCTTTGAGACACATTTTTTTGTTGGAATAATTTTTGAACGACGTTCTTTTTTTATACACACAATGTTTTTCGTCATCACTCACTGTTGCTGTATCCTTTCCTTTGCTAATGAAGAAGAAATGTAACCCAAAAACGGCGACAGACCGACTCGATATGTTTTTCGTCATCATTATATTTTTGTATTTGATGTATTTAAGCAAACAGTTTGAACAAATTGAATACGGGATTTGGGTTTTTTTAACCAACTTTGAAACCAACCAAAAATTTATTTTGTTTCTTATAATGTTGTTGTTGTTTCTGTTGTTTAAAAAGAGTGAAACGTTGTTTTACCTGCTATTTTATTGTTTTTTTTTCCTTTAAACCTCTTCATCTTTCTTACTGTTGTACTTTTATAAAGTGTCCAAAAATAGACTGTATGTGTTTTTGTTGTAGTTCTTATATTTCACATTAGGAAGTGTTGCTTACGATCAAATAAAAATGGTTGTCAACATTTTTGTTGGTTAAATAAAAATCAAACAAAAATTTTAATTGAATCAGTAAAAAAATTTGTAGAAATTAAAAAAATTTTAAAACAAGCGTTTGTTTGAAAATAATTCGGCAATAATTTTTTCTGTGTACATGAGAACAACGATATATGCTATATAACAAAGCATATACACATGCGTCCAAAGACATTTGGAACCCCCTAAAGTTTTTAATACCTTTTTGCACACCATGCAGTTTGCGCGCGCAGTTTATTATTTATCTTAGAAAAAAGACCACACCTTCTGATTTTGTTTTCGTGGTACAAAATGCATTGCATGTAACATTTATTCACTTGTGACTTTTTTTTGTAACCAGTTAAAAATTAGGTTAATGGGCAGTATGATTTAATATTAAATTTTTGAATTTTTACTAAGCTCAAAATCTCGGGATTTGGGACTTACATTTTTAGAATAGTCCCGGGATTTCGGTATTCGGGATCGGCATCCCTAGTGTTTGCTGGTCTAACGGTTTCTTGATACTGTTACTGCTGCTTTGGTAAATAATCAAAAATTTAAGATTATATTCAATACCAAAGTGAAACAGTTACTTTTGACCGATACCGAGTAGTTTTTTACCGATACTACTTGGTACTCGGCTACTTAGTATCGATTACAAAAATACTTGGTACTTTTATAAAAGTATCGAATATGTACTTGTATTTACTCGAATCGTTTCATCCCTATTAGGGGATCACGTGGTGATTGTGTTTTAGACCCACAGTCACGGGGAGGGAGATCTTAAAAATTCGTGTCTAATTTTAAACAACGTGTGCGTAAGTTCGGCCTGCTGTCGAACAGATGCTGCTTGCTTCAAAACCCACAAGCAACCTGAAAAATGAATTCGTCTTGGTAATGTGAAGACAACATGCACTCACATTAATCCAATTTTTTGTATACAACAAACAATTTAAGGAAAGAACCAGAAAAAGTCGTTTGCGAAAAGAATCCATGACCCATTGAATTAGACGTAGCTTAAGTTTTTGTTACTAAAAAAAGAAAAAATTCCACCAATAATATAATTTTTATAATCAAAATCTACTTCTAGCGATAATTCTTTAACTGAAAATGTTTATTCACGTTAACGTAATATTTAATAGCAAAAGTCAGTCAATGTGTCAATTTTTTTCTTCTTTGGGTTGAATGGAAATATGAACGTCATACATACTTACACACGTATGTATATTTTGTAGTTGGGGGTTTTAGTTGCAACAAGTGTTTTTTGGTAATCAATATTATATTCACTTGTTTTTGTTTATTTATTAAATTTTTTTTGCAAAATTATCTTTAATTTGTAATTTTCACTTCGTTGTATTTTACAAATTAAAGTATATTGTTTTTTCATAAGAATATTTTTTATTGTTTAATTTTCATGTATTTAATTATTTACGCAGTTGTATGCAGTTGTTAACAAAAAAAAAAAAAAAATGCTTAACGACCTTTTCTTCTAGAGCTGTGGTGGACAAACACACATTCTTTAATATTTAAGATTGTGTGTGTTCAACGAAAAAAGTTTAGGTTTAAGAAAGACTTAAAACTGCAAAAATAAATGTTTTATTAATTTAAAGAAACAATATCAAATAAATTGTAAAGTCATGGTCACACTTAGAAAATATTTCACGTCCCAGACGTAACTTTTTTTTTTTTTTTTTTTTTTTAACAATTGTCTGATTTTGCAAAACTTTTGCTAGTTCGAACAACATTTGACAGTGCCTAAACTACGATATAGTTGAGTAAATAAAAAAAAAAATTATCAAAATTAGTAAAATAAATTAAAATAGATAATCATTCAAAGCAAATTTCGATCTACCAAAGGTTAAATACAATTTGGTTTAAGGATTGATGTTTGACTAATGACGTCAGCAGTCGTCGATGGCTGCGAGTGTTAAACGGCAAGCCCTCTGAGGAGATTGAGTGGTTGCAATCGAAACATGTCAGGGTAACCTGTCCGTAAAAACGCCTGGGTTCGAGC
This sequence comes from Pollenia angustigena, assembly GCA_930367215.1. Classification (NCBI taxonomy): domain Eukaryota; kingdom Metazoa; phylum Arthropoda; class Insecta; order Diptera; family Polleniidae; genus Pollenia; species Pollenia angustigena. Next base: position 145,091,906 of record OV884060.1, on the reverse strand, counting down.
TCAGATTGAGTCAAGAATGAAAAATTATCAGTAAATTTTAATTAATTTTCATGTTGTAAAATTCCTTTCTTCATAAAAATAATTTAATGAAAATTAAATTTGATGAACTTAAGCCTAATTAAAAATATTAAAAATTTGGATTAAAAATATCAAAATTATTTTTTGTGGGAATACAAAATTTTTTAAATTAGATTTTTATTTTAGCTAATACGGCCTAAAGTTTTTTTATGTAATTAAAAATGCATTTAATCCATATTTTCCCAACGTTTCGTGAATGTTATGTTCACTTTATCAAGGGATTCGTCTATTTAAATTAAAGAAAGTATATATAACAATATTATTACAACAAACATTTTTCAACAATTAATTATGACTTACAATAAGAAAATCAATTTTTATTACATTGAACAATAATTTGTTGTAGACAAGCATGAAAAACATTAAACATGAAAAATTAAATTAAACACAAACTTAAAAATTATATCACAGGTTTTTTGATATTGCAACACAGTAACTGGCACTAATGTTTTGTGTGTCTTCTTTTAAGTTCATCGTCTTTTTTATTTTCTGTTGTATTCTTAGCGTCTCTATTGTGAATCTTTTCCTTTCTATTCCTTCTCTATCCAATATTCGTACTTTGTCAAAATCTGCCGTATGATTTGTATGTTTTATGTGTTGGGATAAAGCAGTACTTTCCTTTAATTTGTTTATGTCCATTTTATGTTCTGTTAATTCTCAAGATTTGTAAAAAGAAATATTTCAAAAAGTAAACAAAATGCTGATCAATTTAGTAATCACGCTTTTTTCGAATCTTTAATCAAATGTTTGCTAAGTGGGGTTTTACCAATTAAAAATAAAGAATTGAAGAAAATTTTACACATATAAACATAATATTCAACAAACTGTACACATGTTCTGTAACTTCAGTCAGAACTTCTCGCATCGAAAAGATGTGAAACAAAATATTCCATCGTTTCATGAAAAGTTAGAAAAAAGTTTGTCTGTAACTCATTTCGAAAACTACCAAAAGAGATTACGTCGTTATGTTATAAATGCCAAAAAATATTATACTCGAAGCTGATGTGACATTGCTGACGTTGAGAACGCCAATCACACATATCGTTGACGGCGATCAAACTTTACTAAAACTGAAAAATTTTCAACGACGGCGGCGAAAATGTTTGTTGTTTGCAAACGATCTTTCAAAACATTCGTATATTTTATAAAAATTTTGAAAGCAAAATAATTAAACAATAAAAAAATGTGCCAAGAAAAAAATATTATTATTATTCTTTGTGTTTTGCATTTTTAATTGTTTTTTAGTGTTACAATGTTTTTTTTGACACGTTTTTATTCGTGAGTTTATTTGACAGTTCTAAGCGGGAACTTTCTCACATAAATTTTACTGACACATTTTCTCTGTAAATTGGCGAGTAACTTCCTTACGTGACATCTAGTACTCGCCAAAAAAAGTGACAGACACAGTTAAGTGAGAAAAACAGTTGTTCGTTTCAATTTATAACATTTTTGTTTCATTTCTCACATTTCAATCGAAAAGTTTATCGATGCGAGAGTTACAGAACATGGGCTCTGGGCTGTAAAAAAATTGTATTAAGAATAGAACTTTTGCCAAATATCTTACAATTTCTTTCAATGAAAATTAAACAATATTTGCGATGACTAATTGAAAGAGCGCAAGCAAACGTGTTGATTCAGCCTGCTCAACTGTGCTATGAAATAAACGGTACTTTACACCATCACACAAGTCTTATGCTATTTTAACACTTAGGCTTTTAAACGCGTTAAGGAAAAATGTTGATTAAGTTAATTAAAGCCGTTCACGTTACATTCACGATCAAGGCGAATTCATACAAGGTGGTCTTATTTTGAAAACGTTTACAACACTGTAAAATATTTTAACGTTGTGTCAACAATTCAAACAAATATTTAATTTTGTTTTTAATTTTAAATTGTGTGTTTTGAAATGTAATAACTTAAAAAAGTTTTAAATTTCATAATTTTAAGCCAAAATTATAGAATTTAGTAAAGATTCCCCAGAACCACCAGAACGGTATACCATTTTGACACAAGGTTAGTTATCAGCTGTTGCTTAAGGCGCCCGTACACGACATGTATTTGTCATCTGACATGTCAAATTTTCAAGTCACATGTAATTGTTCATGTCTGTCAAAATTGCTGTTTTTACATAAGGTTTATAATATTCGGTCACAAACGTACATGTAATTTGCTTCTGACATTGTCTCTGTTTTTTTCGCATTGTTATTGCAGAAACCAAAGTAGTTCTCGATTTCAAAATAGCTTGCTGCCGCCACGAAAATATTTATTTGCGCCGTAAAATAATTTAACCATCTTAACATTTTTTTCTTTTATTTTAAAGATACCAATTTAGAATTTTATAATGAAACGGTTTTTATGTATATATTTACATAAATTCTATTCAATGGTAAGATGAGCATACATATCTTGGTATTGTAAAATATTAACTTCAGCCGGCTAATGATTCCGTCAATAGTTGACGCCGCTGCCAGTTTCTTCCCGGCATAGATTTCTGATGTCAGATGGTTTGTCAGAAGAAAATAGAGCACGCTCTAATTGAAATTTTGTCAGATGACTTTGCGTCTGACTTTTACAGAAGCAAAGTTAAAAAGGTAACACACGACATGTATGTGTTTTGCAGTGGGAAATTTGACATGTCAGATGACAAAAACATGTCGTCTATACGCTCCTTTACGTATCAAGATAAGTTCACCTGGTGTCAATTCGCCTTGTTCACGATGATTAAGTTGACAGTTGATTAATAAATAAAATACAACAAACAAATTTAAATATCTTTAAAGCATTAAAAATGCGAAAAAGGAATACTTCAATAAAGATATCAGCAAATAATTTTAATATTATAAATGATTGAAATGGAAGATTGAAATAGAAAAATGCAGATGACGGCAACCTTTGCCAATCGTATTCATTTGGTTATACACCAAGCGTACCCGATGTTGGTGCTATGAGGCAAAACATGAACGATACGGTTTTTCGAGACCTTCGTGCGAATAATGTAAATTTTAGTGCCCAAAAGCCTCCATGAACGCGCGATGGGTCAATGTGCCTAATTTGTATATGGGTGGAAAATTATTCAGGCATCAGAATCTCACGATGTTCTGGGTATGAAAATACAATGTGATGTTCGATGGAAAAAACTATATTCAAGGTTTCGAAAAAACGAATCAAGTGCCTCGGTTTTTTTTGATTCAATTTTGATCAATGTATTTCGGCCTTAAAGGGTCAAGCATTTCTCATCAAGCGCAATAGTATAAATGTGCTTGTGTGTGTGTGATACCGACGATGATGGATGCAAAATCAAAAAATTTTAATATGACGGCGAATATTACGTCCAGCACACGTACACGACTGAATCCAAGCATTTGAACCGTGTACAGCCTTCTTAACTGTTATCCGACCGTATTTGCTGTTTAAGCTTGCATAACGAAAAGTTGGGAATGTGCTCATCTCTATTTGGAGGCCTCTCTATCTCTACATTTTTTGCTTAAAGGTGTTGTTTTCATTTCGTAAAAGTGTTTGTAAGATATTAAATTATTTAAAACTTTTTATAAACTCAAGTCATTGTTTCAGAATTTCTCGTCGCTTTTCTTAAGTTGAAAACATTGAAAGAATAATAGGTATTTAACAATTGAAAGATAAGTAGACACATTGACTTAAAGTTTAAGTGATACCTTTTGAAATTGTAATCTAATAAACATTTTTGCAAAACTACGAGTCATAGAAAGAAAGTCAAATGCTGTGCAAATTTTGAATAGTATAAAATTATATTTATTTAACAATGTTTTCTCTAAAATATTTTGTGACTAATAAGATAGTTGAAAATATAAATAAAAACAAAAAGAAAATTTTACAAAAAAGTTCTTTAAAACTTGTTTAATTTTTATTAAGCTGCTGCCAAATTACGTTATTCGATATCGGGCAAAATTCTTATTAAAATTGTATGGTGATTTTGGTAAATATTGAATGTCACAATTTGGCCCCTGTTCTTTGACACCACACAATGGGGACTTGTGGTTAAAGAATAAAAAATTCTAAAAATTCTAAGCGAATAGTTTTATAATTCGATTTATAAAATTTCTGATATCTAGAACAGAAGCAGAACTTTAAGTTTTTAAATTGTTACCTTTATGTAACGGGTGATTTTTTAGCTATTAACGTTTTGGCAACACTAGTTTAAGCAGCTCACGCACGTTTCGTGTTTTGTTTCACTGTCAAACATCTTCAGTTTGGTCTATAATTTAACCATGAATCGTCTTACAAACGAACAACGCTTGCAAATTATTGAAGAAAGTTCATCGCGCGTTTCTTGTGTTCAGCGATGAAGCTCATTTTTGGCCCAATGGGTACGGTAATAAGCAGAATTGTCGATTTTGGAGTGAAGATCAGCCAGAAGCATTGCAAGAGCTACCAATGCATCCAGAAAAAGTCACAGTTTGGTGTGGTTTATGGGCTGGTGGCATCATTGGACCGTACTTCTTCAAAGATGATGCGAATCGTAACGTAACTGTGAATGGTGAGCGCTACCGTTAGATGATATCCAACTTTTTTTTGCCCAAAATGCAAGAGCTTGCCTTGCATGACATGCGGTTTCAACAAGACGGTGCCATATGCCACACAGCACGCTTAACAATGGAATTAATGAGAGGCCGGTCAATTGGCCGCCTAGATCGTTCGATTTAACGCCTATAGACTGTTTTTTGTGGGGCTATGTTAAAGCTCATGTCTATACACACATGCCCGCTTCAATTGTATCATTGGAAGACAACATTGAAGCATTTATTCATGAGATACCGGCCGAAATGTTGGAAAGAGTATGCCAAAATTGGACTGAGCGGATGGACCATTTAAGGCGCAGTCACGGTCAACATTTGCATGAAATAATCTTCAAACATTAAATTATATGGAACTATCGATTCAAATAAAGATTTCATGCATTTTTCTGAATTTTATGTGTTTTTTTTTAACTTTCCTATAGCTCTTAAAAAATCACCCGATACTATGGGCCGCTTTTTAGGTTTATAATGCAAAAACTTCTTTCTGAAACTAATTTAAAACTATTTCGAAAATATACAGATGTGTGATGGAAGTCGGATTTAAAAACGATCGATTTGTAACCGAAAATATCGTTTTTAATTATCTTTTAAAATTGATTTTAAATACATATTCCTTTTATTTTCAGTCCTTATTCTCTGTAATTTTATATTATATACGTTAACTAAAGTGTATTCTGAACCATTATGTAAAGCCGTGTGTCCACTACCAAGTTTTCTTGCGAAAGTTGCTTCCAAAAGTTTTTATCGTGTATTAGAAGTCGACTTCCAGAAGTCACGGCTTGCAGAAGTTACTTGCAATTATGTGGAAGCACCTGTTTGTTGCTTGCTGGAAGTAATTTGAACGACTTGCTGTGAACTACAAGTGTTTTGAAGACTTGTAGAAGAAGTCGGGTATACGTGAGTAACACGTCTGCAATTTTTTGGAGCAAATTCGTCGTGATAACGTCTACAAACTACTGGAAGAAGACTTCCACAAGTTTTGGTTTGAGTGAAAACACTTCAGCAAATACTTGCAGAAGCTCTTCCGCAAGTGACTTGCTAGTGGACACACGGCTTAAGCCTATAATTCAGAAATAGATTTTAAAATCCCTCGAAATTCATCAAACATTTTAAAAACGTTCGTTTAAAATTGTTAGTTGACTTTGGCCAATTAGACGAATTATTATACACGCTTCCCTAGAATGCTTAACATTGAATTTTATTTAATCAGTTTACTACTTTTTTTTTTGATTATTTTTTAACTTTTCGAATCTCTTATACATCGTTCTACACTTTTAAAATCTTGAAGATTTATATGCAACAACTTACTTATTTTATTTGAAAAGCTTAAAAATTAATTGGGCTTTTCTAATTTGCATTGAATGCAATTTGAATGCAATGTTTCGTTGTTCTCACATACACGTGTTCGAAATGATGTTAACTTTGTTTTTAAATATACAATTAATTAATTAAAACATCAGGTAAAATAAGAAGATTTACTTTCATTTAATATTGTAAAATATGCAACAATCATTTCTATTTAATTTGTGTTTGAAGAATTTTATTTATAAATTTTTTTGACCACAAACATTTATAATATAGTACATTAGTTTTGCACAATGGGGAAAAGAGTAAAAAAAAAAAATGGCAATAAATATTCCATATCAAAATAAAGTTTAGATGGCCCAACTTGATCTCTACTTTAAAAAATAGAGATGGTTGTGGTCGATTTTAAGGTTGTCCTAATTCGACTAGATGGACATCTCAATTAGTAACTGTTGAAATATAAACTTGTCTATTAAATTCACTATCTTCACCATTTGATTCAACTTCAGCATTAACACGATCGTTCAGTTTAATTTCTTCAGCTATTAGTTGTTCCTTTATAATTCCAAATGTAAGTTTATTGGCATCTATGTTTTGTAATGCCGTCACCAAGGGATCAAATTTTTCAGGCAAAGTTAAACAAATTTGTGTAATTATATCAGCATCTACTAAATTTGTTCCAGCCATCTTAGGTTGTCTATTTATAGTTATTTTCAAAATGTTCCAAATGCAATTTTATAGAATCCCCGGGCTTCATACGTTGTGTGGCTAATTGTCTTCGCAAAAGTAATTGCTTGATCACCGATTTTTGATCAAAAACCATTTCCAAATTCTTCCACATTTCTTTTGCTGTTTCCTTGTCCCGAACATAACTTAAACAATCTGCATGAAAATAGCTTACTAAACGCTCTTTAGCCTACTTATCTCGTTTACTAAATTCAGTTCTGCTTCTAATGGTGTATCATCGGTTAGAACGTCCAAAATATTTAGAGAATACAAACGAATCTTGGCACTAAGTTGCCAATAATCATACCCACAACCATTAAATTGCGGAATACCGTTTGCCAATTCCTTACATTCGCCTTTAAAAAGGGTGGTATGGTTGGTCTTAACCAGTGATAACCAAGCCCCGAACGCACGCACACAAAGATATTATGTGCTTGTCTGCGGACGCAAAGACTGATGATAGTCTGATGTTTTGAAACGAACAGAGTTATTGTATACATTTGAATTTCCGACCGTGTCTATGTGAAAAATACGTTTATTGACTGCCTCGCGAGGCTATGGAGTGGCTATCACTGGTCCAAACCAAGGATCTATTAGGGCAGATTAGTGGGCCTATTGGGATAGTTAATTGATGCACTGCATCATGAGGACTTTGATGGCAGGCAGGGCAATGACTCAAGGTATTGGGAACATTTTGAGTAACGGGTTTAAATACCAGATCTTAATGGTACCAGGGTTTATCGGGTTTGCCTGGGTAAATGCCGTTTATCCTTTATGTTCATTTAAGACTCAATTGCGTCTGTTATTAATGCATTTGGCAGTGACATACGGTTGTCGTGGTGTGAATTGACGTCTTCGATGTTACTGGATTACCGTCTTAAGTCTCAATGAATGTGTCGAGGGGAGGGGATCTTCCATCATAATCTGTTGGTTGGGGTTAATCGGCTGATGACCTGCCATAAGGAACTGTTTTGCGAGCAACATATTTTTTGTTTACTTGTACTTGTAAAGGTGATCCACATCTGTAATCTTGAAACGACGTTCATGATTCTGCGCATTCTGCAATACTCCCAAATGAGTGTCGCTGAGAAACGAAGTCCACACTGGGGCAGAAGAGACCAATTGCCATTTATGTTCATGTCACGTCAAGGTCACCAATTTATAGTTAATCCGTTTGTATTAATTTAAGAAAAGTAAATTTATTAAAGAAGAAGAAATTTGCATTGAAAAAATTTTTGAAAAAAATTGACAATAAAATATTGTAAAAAAAAATTAAATATTGATTAATATTTTTTTTAAAATTAGCAAGTACTTGCCACAAACGTCTCCTTATCCACGCCCCATGAGGTGCCACTGAGAGCTTTGAGGACTCTAATTCGGGTTTTCACTTTTTGGTTGCTCTAAGTGGCTTGAAGGAAGCTTTCAAAATCTACCATAGGAATATGATTGACTTCGATTTTAATGTTGAGTTTCAACCCTACTTCCTTATTCCAAGAAGTGAAAGAAGACACTGTCGACTTTGAAGTTGACAATTAAAGCTTATGTTCCCGCATATGATACATAGTGGTGCCCAGGTATTGTGATATCCTTGGACTTATTGTGTCAGTTTTTAAGACTTAAGAGATATACTAAAATTAAGTAGAATTTAGTGGCATATTCCCTTTTTAATATCTAGTCAAAATAAGGAAAAATGGCATTTTGCAGTTTTTAATGCCTTGTTTTTTTGTTACATTTAAATAACTGAAAGTTTTTCTGTTAGTTTGCAGATAATGCAACCTAGACCAGACCCAGAAATCGCACTAATTGCAATTAATTTGTTTTTCAACTCAATAGTCTAAATGCAGTAGAGTTGGTTGGCTAATTGAAATGTGAATGACTATTTGGAAGCCCAATATCTAGCCATAAATTGGGGACGGCTGTGTAAAGCGGGATCAGAAGGTATAAGCGTTTTGCTCAGTTCCGATCTCAGTTGTTTGAAATCACTCTTGTTTTTTTGCGGCAGAACCTTTTCTGTGTCTGAACCTTTGGCACTACTTACTAATGCATGTATGTTTCGAGCTGTTACTATAAAGAGTTATTTCACTTCAAATTAAATTAATGATTTATTGATTCAAAATCGATGCTTTTTGTCCCCATTGTGCACAAACATAGAGGAAAATCCAAAACATCTTTAATTATTTATAATAAATGTATTTCTTAGATATAAAACTTACTTGTAAATTTTAAAAATAGTAGTAATTAAAAAGTATTAAATACAAATTTCTTCGAAGATTGCACTTTAATGCGCTATAGTTTTATGTGGCAACAGTTTTAAGGTACTTTCTTAAATAGCGGGGTTTTTCAATATGTTCTTAGTCGTTTGCAGTATTTTGAAATGCTTTTCAGTGTTTTTAGTAAGAATACAAATTGGGAATTAAGCACGACAAACTGTCCGCGAAACTAGACAGTTTAAAATGAACATTAATCAATACAGTTATGGTCAATGTCTGTAGAAAACTCGCTTACTATTTAGTGTTTAAAAAGGTCCTTCGAATCAATTAATAATAAATCGTCGGTTGATTATTTAATTGTCGTATGTGGATACAAATTACATAGGACATACGACAATTAAATAATCAACCGACGAAATGTAATTAATATTTTCCCCAAAGTCTAAAATTTTAGGCTTATAATGTTTCCATCAAAAGGCTAAAATTTCGTTTAATAATAAAATTTCGAAATTTTTCATTTGGCCCTTTATTTCTATGGGAGCCCTCCTAAGGGGTGGTGACAAAGTGCAAGTATGTTTGAGAAAATGCTTAGGACGAAAAACTAATGAAGGTCGGTCATACATTTTATCTCTCTTGGGTTGACTCCCAAGCAGTTATGGGAAAATGTTTAAGACAAAAAAAAAAACTAATGGAGGACTTTTTCTTCAATATAGTTCTGTGGGGTTATTCTGTAACTTTTTAACGACAAAAATTTGTCGTTAAGTATTAAATTTTAAGTATTTTTAAGTAAAAATTAAGTATGTTTGAAACAAATGATGGGATGAAGAATAAGGTGGGATTGGTAATACAGTTATTTCCGCTTAATTGAGTTTCTAAACGACTTTTGACGCAATTAAACGGCAACTCAATTAAGCAGTACTCGGTTAATTGAATCGCCGACCCAATTAAAACGAAAATCGCTTAATTGAGCAAGATGTACAATAAAGCGAAACACCCATGTGTAGATAGAAAATAAAACTAATTTCTTTATTTAATTAAAAATGGTTTAGGTTTTTTAAAACAAAATAAAAATCAGGAACGATTATCGTACAATCTTTCTTGCCGCAAAATAATTTTTTTACGTTTGTGGAGCAAAAACACATTATGTAGACGGAAACAATTAACCGAAACCATTGCTCTTGTTTTTTCGCAATGCGATCTTATTTTGCGAAATAATTAAGCGGGTGACGCAATTTAACGGAACTCAATTAAACGGGTATTTTTACATAGACAGTTAAACTGAATGACTTCGTTACATGATTTTAAGTGCAATAAAACGGGAAACTCAATTAAGCGGGGCTCAATTAACCGAAAATAATGTAAATTGATCATAACCCGAAAAATAAACATCATACAAAAAAATATTTGGCACAAATATTCATATCTACATAAAGGCATAGATAGTTATGTCAAATATAAAGGGATTTCGGCAAAATATTTTTAGGTTGTCGACTTCAATAATGCCTCACATACTTATACGTAGGGATGAGATTTTCATGCACTAAAAAATCGAAAATATGCGCATTAAATATACACTAAAAAATCCAATATATGTGTAATATGCTGCATCGGTTTAAAATATAAGCATCTTTTGTCGAAATCTTGAAAATCTTGTATTTAAAGCAAAGCTCCAACAGAATTTATTGATTAATAAAAATTTTTTGGAAAGTTTTTTTTTGTGTATTTTTTTTTTAAGAACTTTTTTATAATATGGAAAATAAAAGATCCCTCAAAAATTTCAAAATATGCAAAAATATGCTTTTAAAACCTAAATATGCAAATATATGCATTTTCACCAAAATATGCAAAAACAAATCGATGCCATTTTAACGCAAATTTAATGATTCGGAAATATAATTGGTCGACATCGTTCTTAGACTATCGACAAAAAACATGCATTTGCATGGAAATCGCATCCCTTCTTATAAGTTTTATAAGACTTTGATGCCATATTCTACAAACATATCTCAGAAAAAAATCGCTACCCTCAAAATTATAATTCTTAACGAAATGTATTTCAAATTCTTCATAGCAACATATAACTGTTTTTCTTTGTTTCCATTAAGAATTTACCCTGCCAAATATTTACAATATAAATTTATGAACGTTATTATCTTAGACACAAAACGTCACATTATAAAACGTTTTTAATAGATACATATATGATTTATTTGGTTTTTCAAAATATTTTAACGTGGAAAAAGAAATAAAAATAATCATTTATGTATGTATGTATGTATGTATGTATTAAATTGTTTACACGAATTCCTATCTTTTAGATTGAACAAGAAGAGATAGTAAAAAATTCAATATCGAGTCTTAACCGCAATATAAGCTTAAGAGACAAAAAGAATATCACAGAAGTTGTTTTTTATTATATCAACTAAAAGTTGCATTAACGTTCTGTTTTGTTCAATACATGAAATGGAGAAATTCTTTTTCAAATATTTGTATATTTATATTGTTTTTCGCCCTTCTGCTTTTCGCCGTCACTCTGGTGGTCTAATAAAAAATATTGACAGATTTTTATAAATTATTCTTTCACTTTAAGTACGTCATATAATTGTATTGTAGTTGTATAAATTTAGTCCGACATAGTTCCATGAGACTGGAAATCACACTGCGATACAATTTTGTGATAATCGGTCCAAGATCTTTAGTAAGGAAAAACCGCTAACAAATTGCAAAATTTTATTAAAACTTGGTTCAATTCAGTTTTTTTTATACTAAAAATATCTCTTCTGAATTTTGTGATGATCAGTCCAAAGATGATATATAGCCTCCTCCTCAAAATCACATTAATACGAAACAAATCATGATATGTTATTGAATTTGATTCTCCATTACTCCCTTTGGGAGCATATGGCTTCAACAAAGCATCTTTATCTTACACGATTTGATCCAGTTGTTTTCGCGTCTGCTCATGTTAGATTTCCTTGTTCTTGGAGTTTCAATCCATCCAGTATTGCTATTTTGCTTTCTGTCAGTTTCGTTAATCGGTTGTTGTTTCATATAAGTAGAGGAATGGTCTGCTGTAGCAGGTAAGATTGGAAAATTGCACTGTCGTAGTTCTTGGAGTATCGGTCAGTCTATTGTTATTTTGCGTTCTGTCAGTTTCTTTAATTGGTTGTTGTTTCAGCTTAGTAGATGATTAGTCTGCTCTAGCAGGGAATAATATGGCTGCCATCTGTCGTTGCATAGAAACAACGGCCTCCGTGTAGAATTTGGTTCCTACCTTTTTCTTCCCAGGGGGTGGCGGCTGCCTGACCTTTACCATGATGTTATTTTTTCCAGAAAGAGGGTTGGTCAAGGGGCCTCTTATATGGATTGCTTTGGAGGGGGTTGAAGCCACTTAATATTTAAAACTCGAAAACCATGATGAAACTTTTTTGTCCTCTGTCAGGGATCGAACATATCGTCGGCTTTAAATGCAAACCTGCTAAATTCACTTTTTAAGTAAATTAAGATTTTGATGCCGTGTGGTAGAGATGGACAAGCATGTAGTTTTTCTTCAATTTGAGTCTTGAAGTGTGTTTTCCTCACAATCAGCAAATAGGAAAATACAAAGTTTTTTTGGCTCTTCTGTAAAAATGTAAAATGTGTTGGCCGGTTTTTTTTTGTTATTACCCTGCGGGAAATTTGTGTCAATTGGTGTTAAGGCACTTATCCCGTGGCAAGTAAAAGCAGTTTTATAATAAAAAGGAACGAATTGTGATAGGTTAAAACGGAACATATCACTTAACTGGTGATAATGTGCTAAAAGAGTAGTTACTCCAGAAGGTAATTGACAAACAACTTGTCATGTAACTGGATTTGAGTGGGTTGATTCTACCTGGTTCTATTACTTAAAATAAAGGGGATCCGCCCTAATGACATGGTTCATTTGGGACAATATTTGCGACAAGCATTGTTTTAACTAAAATTGAATGTGTCCATTTAGGTTGTTTCTGTGACCTGCTACAAAGCGTTAAAAAGGTGCCAATTAAACCCCTCGTAGGACATCGCCATGTTAAAGTGACAAGTCCCCTTCATATAAAGTGTTAGAACTCGAACCGGTCCCTATCACTATAGAACTTTCACGTGACAAGTTAAGTGTTAGTTCCCTTTCCTCTAGGGTAAGTCGACGATATGGTGCTTGGCTCTGTTGGCAAGCACTTTAACCACTGTACGATGCTGCCGGCATGTTATTGAAATAAGGTCCAATTAAGTTTAATATGACGGCAAAACAAATCATAAAACTTTGTTATAATCGTCCCATGTTTGAACACGGCTTTCAGTTTTAAACGGTGTTTAAGCGGTATCGTTATTAATAACGATATCGGTTGCCAACCTTGCTAAATACGGCTAAGACTAGCTTAAAATATACCCATATAAGCCCTCAAAATTATCTTTACTCTCGGTGGAGGGTACTAAAGTTGCAGCACAGCAGAATATATCACTTTTACTTGTTTTTATATTTTTGTGGAGAAATTAAGCTTAAGCGCCAAGCCGTATCATAAAAAAACTATCAATGTTCTGTTAAAGTTGGTTAAAGACAAAATGTATTTAGCAGTGTGCTTATCGAACTTCCGACTATAAAATGCATACATGTCGTGTAAAAGCAACAACGATTTTCTTCTGTAAATGTCAGCTAGAACTGGAAGTGTCAAAATTTTCAGTTAGAACGTGTTCTATTTTGAACGGACAAGTCATTTAACATCAGCTTTTTGCAAGTCATTTGTTTGGGGCGGCAAATATACATGAAAATCTATTAATATACATATATTTTAAAAAAATATGTAAGTCAGTATACATAATTTGCTGTTGTAAACGATTTTAGGTTATGTCAGATGAAAGCAAAAATTATAAGCCTTCATTCTGTATTTTTTTAATTTTGACAAACATGCGTAACGACATACATATAGATTTCACATCTGGCAAAGCCACTGCAAAATTCATGTCGTCTAAAACCACCTTAAGCTAAAATTGTTTGTCTGAGTTCATACAGCTCATGTCTTATTGACAAGATTCATCCTTTTTCTTCTTTGAACATGAATTCGCGTTCAAATGATTCATGTCATGTTAACGACATGTTTTTTATTTCGTATAGTCGTGCGTATGCATGTGTGCTTTTTTGATATTGAAAACAATAACAAAATTAAACGTCGAATGAAAAAGCAAAACGTAAAGACAGTACATGCACATGTGTACTCGTTTCTTTTCCCCTCGTCCCTCTCGCCTATAAAGTAGCAATCATGTCAATAAGACAAGAGCCGTAGGAAGACAGACTTTTTGATATATATTTGTAACGGTATTTGTTATGACCATGGAATTTCAAGAGATAGTACAAGTGTTGCCAATGAATTCATTTAATTAAAAAAGACGAAAATTATAAATGCTGTCGCTGAAGCTACCCAGGCAGAAAAAGACAATCTCCACGACGCTGTGCCGACGTTGCAGGGGGTACTATCAATACAACGTACTGTTAACCAAATTTACAATGTTGTCACAATATTAAATATAAATTTACAATGTTGGATTCACGAATTTACAACGTAGTCACAACCGTCTTCCGATTCTTATTTTCAATATTGTTACAAATATAAATTCGCTAAATAAACAAGCGAAAATTTGTATATTTTCTTACCTAAAATAGTTTTTGTGTTTTCATTTTAATACAACACTATTAAATTAATAAGACAAAATTGTTGTATATGTATACAGCGTTGTAGCCGTATAGAATTATTATAAAACACGGTAGTAGGAAATAAAGGTTTAATTCTTGTATATATTTACAGTTGGGGTATTCACAAGGTGTGCTACCATGTTATATTGTCATAATGTTCTAACATTTTACAATGGTTTAAAAATATTGTTGTTGCTTTGTAAACAAAAAGTGTCTTAAATTAATAGAACGTTGCTTGCTATGTTTATTGTGCTGTCGTAATTAATCAGAAGAGACCAGAGCTGAGCGGCTGAGCCTTACCGCGTTAGCTCTTGTAGCCGTCGCCGTTGATGGTATAATTTTATCCGGCTAACATCAAAATTTGACCTGCGGCTAGCAATTTTTGCAACAAATCACTTGCGGCATCAAATAAGATCGGCTTATGACTCTGCTGTTTGGTAAACAAGCGAAATAAAATTTATTTCTGATTTGCGTCTGCAAAATGGAAAATAGTCAGGTAAAATCTAATTTAATTTATTAATTCATGGAAAAGAATTAAAAAGTATTTTGATGTTAGGTAATTATTTATATTTTATATTTGTTTTAAATCAGCTGATTTAAATTCAAAATAGCACACTAAATTATGAGGGGTTGTTCACAACAGTCGTATTTTTTCATGTTATTATTTTAAGACATATGACTTTATGACACCTTGTGAATCCCCCAAGTGTTGTAGCGGTATAGTTTTATGGTAAATACAACTTTAAAAAACTTAAATCGTATATTTGTATTAAGGTTGTTGTACCGGTGTTAAATCTTATTTAAAAACGGTATTAAAAAACTAAGGTTGTAATTTTGTATCTACAGTGTTGTGATGGTACCATATTTTTGGTAGAGTCACAATATTGTATTTACAATGTTGTGGCGGTACATAATATTTAGAAGAGTCGTAATTTCTGCCTGGGTATTTTCGCGGTTAATGTATACATATTTATATAATCATTTCTTTATTTTGTGGACGTCAAGAAAATTAAATTTTACTATTCATGTACTCATGAGAATTAACAGATAAACAGCACTTTGCGTAGTACCTTGAGTCTTATCCGTCGAGTGGGATTTGAAGTGCAACGACAAAAAATGACAACAATTCTACTTGAAAGTACAACATTAAATAACAACAAACACTTGAAAACAAAAGTTTATCTCACAAATCTTTATGGCGATAAGTTTATAAGAGAGCATGTCAAAATAATTTCTAAAGAAATTTTATGATAGACATAACAAAATTGATAATTATTAACGCACTAAATAAAAGTAGCACATCAGTAATCAGAAAATATTTGTAAAATATATTTATTATTTGCGCGTTTAATTTATTGATACGCAGAAAAAAATTAATATTCAAAATTTTTAACAATTTTTTTTTATCACAAATAAAAAGTATATATTTGACAAAATATATTGTTGAATTGATAAAAAAAAAATTTGAAAAAATCAACCAACAAATTATTTTGTTAAGTTTAGAAATTTTTTTAATTAGTTTAGGAATTGTTTTGACTAAAGGTACCAATAAATTTGCAATACTATTGTTCAATAATGGATACTGTACAATTAAATGGGCTCTTCGTATATCAGATTAGTAGGTGGCACAATATATTGAATACCATCAAAAGTCTTTTGATTTATATTGCGTAATTTTTTTTAATGTGTTTACAACATTGTACTATACGCGAGATCTTTCCATTAGGTTTGTTCACGGTTAGGATCTTACAACTCTTAAATTGTACCGTCTTAACGGCAAAATTGTACGAAATTGACATTAATTATACCAATTATAAATAAAAACATAGTAATTCATAGCACATTTTTTTTCAATAAAAATAAAACAAGTAAAAAAGTTTAGTTGACTGACTATACCCGACCACTTGATACCCAACATCACAGACAAATTTTCGAGAGTGTACCCTATTTAGGACCCATGGGCAAACATGAACAGCCAGATCAAAAATTTGTTAAAAATTTAAGATTCTTGTAAAAGTACTTTGTTTCGAATATTATTTAGATCTATATGAGATTGGTTTGCCCTTAAGTGATTTTAGGATTGGGGAAAATATGAGCCGTTTATTTTGAAAGTGGCATTAGTCACTTTTTCAAAAAAAATCGAGTTAATAATAAATATAATAATAAATAATAATAATAAATAATAATAATAATAAATACTGAGAAAAATATCATTATCATGATGTATCAAATACAAGTGAATCTTCTCGAAAGTTAGCATCCATATTTTTAAACGTGTTAAAACGCAAACCCTTAAATATCTCGACTTAGAAACCGAAATGACTTATGCCACTTTAAAAATAAACGGCTCATATATGGGACCTATGATTAATTTTGGACCTACCAGCACAACATTTTTTCATGACATACCCAGGAAAAACTTTTTGATTTTTAGTAATAGGTGGTAGTTACTTCATACATTACCTGGTAAGTAGTTGTCATTACAATTGTCATAATTCTAAAAACTTCAGTAAGTACTTACTAGTAATGACCTCAGCAACTACTTATTACTTCTATTATTTTCACTACTGAATATTTGCTTACTAATAATCAGCTCAATAACTACGTATTAGTTGTGTTGTTTTCAGTACTGACTTTTTACTTACTGGTAACGTACTCAACAACTACTTATTAGGTCTATTAACTAGTAATTTTTTGGCTTCTAGTAAGTATATTGTAAGCACTTACAATTCAACTTACTCGTAGTTAAATAATAACTAGATACTTTTTGACTTCTAGTAAGTATTAAATTCTGTGGACACCTCGAACAAAAATAAGTAGTTATTCAGCCGAAAAATAAGTAGTGATTTTTTCTGCAACATTATCTGCTAACTTACCAGGTAAGTAAAGTTTTTGCTGGGTAGTAGCTATCGTAAAAGTTTTTAAAGCCAATTTTATATCAGTACCAACATTTATAAGAAATTTATGCTTCGTTCACAATCAAAAATACATTTTCACTTGGTGTTCATAATAGAGCAAGAATTTCTTTTGCAAAAACACACATTTTGCATTAAGAAACCGTTTGCAAATTTTAGCCACAACAATTTTATGTGTTAATTATTATTTTTGACAACATTATGATACAATTTTCATTCAAAACTAAGTAAAATTATTTTAAACGTCAGAAAAAATGTCATACAAATTGTTGCTGAAGTTCTAGTTGACTCAATTTTAGTTCCATCAAGGCCCATTGAAAAGGTCTGCGCAAGAAGCCTGATGATCATTGTTTTCGTTCTTTTGAGCTTTCAAAAGTTGTTTACATACACGTTTTTTCCTTTTGGTTTGTATATGTGGTAGTAAGTTTTTGACAGCTTAAAAGAAAAAGTTTTTTGTTTTTGTACAAGTAAGCAGACCTGATAGATGGGCCTTGAGTTACATTTTTAAAAAAATTTTAGTTACATTTTTGTTCTAAAAATTAAAGGAAAATATATGAAATACTTTGGGAAGAAAAAATAAAGAACAAAAAACGATATTGATTGATTGTGAACGTAGCTTTATGGCATTAAAAGCTTTTTTCGGGAGTATTATTTGTATGGGAGCTTTATTCAAATATGGACCGATTACTATAATATTTGGTAAGATGATTCAGATTACAATTAAGTAAGTTTGGACCAAATTTTATCTAAAACCAACATAGCTAGGTGACTTTTAGAAACAAGCACAATTCCGGAAACAAGTTTGCATGGAGGCCATGTGAATCATGGACCGATTCTTACCATATTCAGTAGGCTTGTTAACTGAAACCTATGTATAAATTTCGACCTGTAATTTGCCGAAGGGGCATCGTTTCTCCGCTATTGTGGTCAAGGCTGGAGATATGAAATTAAAAATTTTGTTAATGAAAAAAGCGAGTTAAAATTTATTTCAAAGTAAGAATAAAACTTCTTGGCTATTTTTTTTTTAATTGTACCAAAAAATAATGAATTGTTCCAGTGTACCAATTTCCAAAGTTTCGATTGTACGAAATTTGGTACAATTGTACCACAAATCCCATCAGTGGTTTTGTTAACTTTTTCATGTCTTCAATAACAAATTGCGCAATATATTTGTTTTTTATATTGCTCATCTTGTTAAATAATGTGGAGCAAATCAAAAATAAGAACAGCAACTAAGTACTTGCAAATGTATTGGTACCTTAAGTCAGTTGGACTGCATGCATTGGTACGCTAGGGGAGGGCTGTGGCGGGCAAAACCGACCCAGACTAGTTTTGATCACCCCATACAGAAAAAATTATTGGCAGTTTTTTTTTTTTCAATTAATAGTGATTTTTGAATTTTAAAATAAATTTGATTATGTTCTTAATTGATTGAATTAAAAAAAAATATTTGTTTTCAATTAAAATTTTACTTGATTTTAAGCTTAATTTTAATTATAAGTTTAATTGAATCAATCAACTCGGTTGTTTGAATTGAACACTTTGTTGCTTTCTCCTTGTTGCTTTCCTCCCTCATCAACAGTTTGCGAAAAATGTTACAAGTGCAACCAACATCTTTATAAATTTATTGTCTTTGCCCTTAAGGAGCGTATAGACGACATGTTTTTGTCATCTGACATGTCAAATTTCCCACTGCAAAACACATACATGTCGTGTGTTACCTTTTTAACTTTGCTTCTGTAAAAGTCAGACGCAAAGTCATCTGACAAAATTTCAATTAGAGCGTGCTCTATTTTCTTCTGACAAACCATCTGACATCAGAAATCTATGCCGGGAAGAAACTGGCAGCGGCGTCAACTATTGACGGAATCATTAGCCCGCTGAAGTTAATATTTTACAATACCAAGGTATGTATGCTCATCTCACCATTGAATATAATTTATGTAAATATATACATAAAAACCGTTTCATTATAAAACTCTAAATTGGTATCTTTAAAATAAAAGAAAAAAATGTTAAGATGGCTAAATTATTTTACGGCGCAAATAAATATTTTCGTGGCGGCAGCAAGCTATTTTGAAACCGAGAACTACTTTGGTTTCTGCAATAACAATGCGAAAAAAACAGAGACAATGTCAGAAGCAAATTACATGTACGTTTGTGACCGAATATTATAAACCTTATGTAAAACAGCAATTTTGACAGACATGAACAATTACATGTGACTTGAAAATTTGACATGTCAGATGACAAATACATGTCGTGTACGGGCGCCTTTACATGTACATATACACATGTTTTTGTCATCAAAAAGAACAGTAAGCGTCGCGTGCAAAAAAAAACTATCAACAAGTAAAAAATGAACTGAAATTTGTTATAGACGAATTACAATTATGACCACCAACAATGTCAATAATGAGCCTACATACAAATGTATATTATGCGTAAAATAAAAAATCGCCTTGTGGATGACCACAGTGTTGACGGTGGTTATGGTCGCAATCGAAACTTGGTGTTTATTTTCTTTGTTTGTTAATTCTTGAATTATTTTTGGCGTCATTTCATGTTTTGCGTTTAAAGTGAATAGGTGAAAAAAGTACAGCCAAATTACACAACAAAAACAGTTTTTTGTTTTCAATCTTGAATACCCTGAAGAATCAGAGTTATTCTACAATTTTATACAAAGTTGTATGTATGAAATTCCTCTGTCAAAAAAATCTTCCAAAATTTGTACAATTAAGCATGAGCTATTACAATTAAACAAATAAATCAAGTTATTTTTGAACCATATTTAAATAAAACATATATTTTAAATATTATTATTTTGCTTCATTTAACCATTAACTGAATTGATTTAACAAACTTATTCAATTAACAATTTGTTTGATTGAATAATTTGCGTAATTGCACTTAGAGTGTATTTCAAATACACTGTTTAATTTATTCAATTAAAAATTTAATCGATTTAATGCAAAAATTCAATCACTGTTTTAATCAATACAATTATTAAAATAATTAATTTTCTGTATTGTAATCAATTACTTTAGTAATTCATTCAATTAAAATATTGTTTAATATTAATAATTTTTTCAATTATTTTTGTAATTAAAATGTAAAAACTTTTTAATTGGAAAAAAAATCCTTGTTTTGCAATTTTTGCATGTTTGAGTAATTGGTGTAATCATTTCGGTGATAGGTGCAAAATTCACAGAAAAAATTAAAAATTGTCTCTAATTACCAAATTTGTTCCAAATTCATAGAATCAAGCAACCCATTTGTTGATTTTGCACCTATTACCAAAATAATTATATTGATTACTAAAAATTGTAAAAATTTAATATTTTGAATATATTTTTTTTTCAATAAATGAAATTTTTTAATTTAATTAAAAAAATGTTTAAAAAAACTTTGCCGTTTCAAACAATGTGTTGATTGATTTCAACAATTTCCAACAACAATTTCACAAGTTTGAATTATTTTGTTTTTAACGAAATAATTTTTTGTTATTTAATTAATTTTTTAATTCAAAATTTATTTCAAAACAACTAAAATCTTAATTAAATCAAAATTATATTTTTAATTTTCATTCAACAAAAAAAAATAATTGATTCAATTATCACATTAATTAAATTTAAATACTTTTTAAATAATTTTTTTGATTGATAAAAAACTACTAATAATTTTTTCTGTGTTAAACAATTTTTTGCTTGTTTCAATTATTTTGGTGATCAAAACCGTTTTTTACTTTTTTCTGTGCAGAATTGTTCTCTTTTTTTAATTGCTGTTTTCGTGTGTAATTTCTTGTAAGTGTTTTGATATTTTCAATAGCCACTTGAATATTCTTTTCTGTTTTTCTTTTAAATAATTCAAGAGGCAAAAAGACTTCCTCTGCTAGTTGCGAAAGAAGTTTCTCTGCTATGCGTAGAAAACAAACATGGTTAAATAGTGCAATGCATTAGGGACGATTTTAAAATTTAATAAAAAGTTATTTGTTTTAATAAAAGTAGTATTTACATATTTTTTCTTTTTTGGGAAGGGGGTGCGCTTGCCCAACACAGAACAACAGTCTACCTACGCTTATGACTACATGCAACTATAACACATTATTGAATTAAAAATATTATTAAATTAATAAAAGAAATTAGTCAAAAATCGTTGTAAGGAAAAAAGCAAACAACAAATTAATTTGAAAAATAATAATTTTCAATTATGGAATTATATTTGACAAAAAAAAAAAAAAAAATTTACTTGATAAAAAAAAACAGTTAGAGTGCTATATTCGGCTGTACCCTCCACCGACAGTTCGAATATTTAAATTTTAAATAGCTTGAGTAAAATATCATGATTCGTAACAGTTTCAGCCGAACTTAAATGATTTTCAGGAGGATTATTCGTATTGGAGCAATTTTTGCAACAATCCCAAAATTCTGCAGAGTTATTTCTGGTAAAAAAAAAACATAAATTTCAATACAGCGGTTTAGTTTAGCGTTAATAGTGAATTTTAGAAGGCTCTTAAATATGGGATCCATATGAAGCTAAGTTGGAAGAATCGCAATAAATATATCTGCTACGGTTTTAGGCGTATTTAATAAATTGACCAGAGTGGGCTTTATATGGGGCCTATAGTAAATTATGGACCGATCATCATGAAATTTATTAGTGTTATTTCAAGTCCTATAAAACTGTAAAGTGTTCAATTGTATTCTGATAACATAATTTATTACGGTTGTATTTTTGCAGTCGCCGTTGAAAATTATTCAGTTTTAGTAAATTTTGGTCGCCAGCAATGATATGTGTGGCTGGCGTTCTCAACATCTGCAATGTCACATCGGCTTTGAGTGGAATATTATGACATTTATAACGTAACGATGTAATTTCTTTTCATAGTTTTCGAAATGAGTAACAGACACACTTTTTTCTCACTTTTCGAGAAACGATGAAATATTTTGTTTCATATCTTTTCGATGGGAGAAGTTCTCACTAAAGTTACAGAACATGGGTAATGGTCACCGTAGCTTTAACCATGAGAACATTTTGTGAATTGCATTAATATTTTGTACAATATAGTCAAATATTTTTTGTTATTTAACAAAAAAAATTGTTGGTTTGATAAAATTTTTAGTGAAATATTTTTGATTTTTCAAACATATAAATTGTTGATTTGACAAAACTTTTAGTCAAACATTTTCATTATTAAAGCCCTTATGACACTACATTTTTTATTCATTAATTGATATAGAATTGATAGAAAGAAACAGTAAATGCTAGAAAGAGCAAACTATAAAAAATGTAAACAAAGTGTTTTTTTTCTCTTGTTATGGTTTCGTTTCAGGGATGGCGTTGAGAATTTTTAAAATTATACCAACAACCTTTAAAAATTGACCTAATTGTACGAAAAGATTTTTTTTAGTTGAAATTAATTGTATTTATGTTCTTAACCTTTATGTGCTCGGGATCGAAAACTTACGTGGGCGGTCGGAAGACTACACTTATAGTAACTACCCTTGAAATTTTTGAACGTTCTATAATTGCTGGCATAAACATCTATTTTGCCAAACTTCTCAAGAACTTTTTGCGTTTGCCTGTTTGCTGAATATGGCTATTATTTTCTATGTAGATGATATAAGTAGCTAAAGCAGATATATCTAGCAAGTTGAAAAACATTGCCAATGGCCATCGCAATGTTTTGCGTTTTGTAGAATATGCTGAAGCATTTTGTCCAATGCATCGATGCATCCTTTGCTGACGTTATAGTGAAGAATATACTGCGGCTTATTTTTTTCTCTGACACAATATCATTATTCAAAGTTGTACTTGACAATATACCAACTGTCTTTCCCTTTTTTGGCACATAAGATGATAGTGCAAACTTTGATTCCAAAAATAAAAAACTGATGAATTTTCTCTACGTTAACGGTCAGCTTTCATTTCGTTGGGTTTATTTTGGCGAACTGTACCAAGAACTGCAAGGCCTTTGGACAATAAAAATTTAACCAAATTTAACGATGTGAAAAAATTGTCACAAACCATTGTTCTTTCGGTATTCTCCCAGTTAGAAACCAGTTTTTTTACTACATTCTCTCCAACATTTGCAGATCGACTTGTATTCGGGTTCTTTCCTACGTAGATTTTGCTTCTGAGCGGATAAAATGATATTGCATCGCAAGCAAACCAAACTTTAATACCGTATTTCGCAGGCTTTCAAGGTACGTACTGGGTAAATTCGGGTCGTCTACGATATGAAAACAGGTGTTCATCCACTGTGATTTCTCCACATGGCATATAATATCTGCTAAGATTTTGGTTCATTTGGTTCTAAATGGTTGAGATTGGTGCTGCTTTATCTTCCAGCAGTCGAGTAGTTCTAGTACGCACGCTATCAAAACCAATAAATCGAAATATTTGTTTAAATCGAGATTTTGACATTGATGCGCAACACTTTACTAATTTTTGCAATACAAATAATAAAAAAACAAAACAATGTAAAATCATAAAAGTAACGTACACTTCGTCTATGCTCTATTGTTTTTGATGAAATGTTATTACTTTGATGCGTTATCAGTAAAAATTTTTTTTTTTTTAGCAAAAATAAAAGAAAAACAAGGTGTGCAAATGTAATAAGCAACAAATAAAGCTTCTTTGCATACAAACCACATAGTGACTACAAATGTAGACTATCGGCCAAGAGATGATCATTTGTAAAAACATCCCTTTAGCACCTAAGAAATAATTATTTTTACATCACTAACGTTTCAATCTGCTTAAAACAAGATTTTAGGAAGCTACCAAAAACCTCAAATTGTTTGACTGACGTTTTTAATTTTTATTCGCTAATCTAATCAAAATTACTACAAATGTAGACTTCCGAGCACACACAGAAAAAAATAAAAATTGATTTCAATTAAAAAATTTGTGATATTAATTAAAAAATTAATTAAATTAATTAATGCACCAGTAAACAAATTAATAGTATCAATTAAACCAGTTAATAGTATTAAATAAACGTTTAATTTACTTGATTAAACGTTTAATTCACTTGATTAAATTTTTAATTAAAACTGTTATTTTTGATTAATGCTTTAATTGGTGAAAAATTTTGGAGAATTTTTTCTGTGCATAGAGCTTAAAAAATACCACAAAAAGGTATTATAAATCTTAGTTTAAAAAGTATCAACAAAAAAGTACAATTGAAACAACTTAGCCATCCCTGTTCTGTTAATTTTATTAAATGTTGCCAACTTTTTGTTTATGAGAAACCTAAAAACAAAAAGCGGTAAATCGCTGAATTAGCAACACTTTTAATATTTCAATTTCAATGAAATGTCAATTTTAAGTTGAACAATTTTACATTTTTTTTTTGACATAACTTCATTTTTTATCGATAACTTTAGAAAAATGTTTGACAGCTTGCCATTTATCTTAATACAGCTGAGCCCTTCGCACTTGGTAAATTTTTCTATTACTTTATATTTGCACTGTTCACCAAAACTTGAACAATGCATTAAAAATGTAGTGTCATAAGGGCTTAAACAAAGAAAAGTGTTGGTTTTGCAAAAGTTTTAGTTACCAAAAATTTGTCTACAAACATTTTAGTCAAACTACAAACTATTCATAACCCAACTAAGTTATTTGTCCATATGATAATATTTTAGTTATATAAAAAGTCGTCAAATTATTTAAACATTTTTTTATCAGTATGACAAAAATCTTAATAGGCTGGAAATTGATTACACTGCTTTACAAATTTTTAATTTGGAAAATTACCAAGAACGCCACGTGCCTAGATAAGTTAATTTTGACCTCCTGAACACGAAAAACGCTGTAATTTTTTTTTCATTAGTTAAGTTTTTTAGATAACGGTACTTTTGTGTTTTTCGGTGTATGGTCCCACTCAAACCGTTGGAAAGGCAACTGAATGCCTTTTCCGTCGATATGCTAAAAATTTTTATCTGATAAGAATTGGCTGAGTTATGGCACCTCAAATTTCGAAATTTGCCTACTTTTTACGTTTTTTTCAAAATTTTTCATTTTTATTTCGTTTTTTTTCTACGTTATAGTAAATATCTGGAATGTTTTATAAAGGATTTTGTGGAACGACAATATTTTCATCCCATATAAAATTCCGCCTTTTTTTTAACCATCAGTTTTAACGTATTTAAAAAAAACGGAATTTTATATGAGATGAAAAATATTGTCGTTCGACAAAATCCTTAATAAAAACTTTATTTTTCATCCGATTTCAAATTGCGCTTAAAATGTTGGTAATTAAATATACTATTTGGTTAAAAAATAAAACATTCCAGATATTTACTATAACGTAGAAAAAAAACGAAATAAAAATGAAAAATTTTGAAAAAAAACGTAAAAAATAGGCAAATTTCGAAATTTGAGGTGCCATAACTCAGCCAATTCTTATCAGATAAAAATTTTTAGCATATCGACGGAAAAGGCATTCAGTTGCCTTTCCAACGATGGAAAAGACATTCAGTTGCCTTTCCAACGATATGCCATTTATCTCGATCGGACTTTTCGGTTGGGCTCCACAAGGGTTTGAGTGGGACCATACACCGAAAAACACAAAAGTACCGTTATCTAAAAAACTTAACTAATGAAAAAAAAATTACAGCGTTTTTCGTGTTCAGGAGGTCAAAATTAACTTATCTAGGCACGTGGCGTTCTTGGTAATTTTCCAAATTAAAAATTTGTAAAGCAGTGTAATCATTCAGTTGCCTTTCCAACGATATGCCATTTATCTCGATCGGGCTTTTCGGTTGGGCTCCACAAGGGTTTGAGTGGGACCATACACCGAAAAACACAAAGGTACCGTTATCTAAAAAACTTAACTAATGAAAAAAAAATTACAGCGTTTTTCGTGTTCAGGAGGTCAAAATTAACTTATCAAGGCACGTGGCGTTCTTGGTAATTTTTGGCTGTAAACCAGTGTTATTGATAATTGGATCTGGGGTTTTTGTAGTCAAATATGATTTTTATTTACTTCTGTGTACATACATATCGCACTGGTTCCTCTAAAGGGGGTTAACTCAAAATTTAAAAACTTTCAGTAGAGACAAACAACGTAATCCTATAATACAAAGGAGAATGCAATTTTGTTTTTTTTTTTGCCAAAATACTAGGAAAATTGATCTAAGATTTTAACAGTACGAATATATGACCACTGTACATCGGTTTCTTGCAAAAAGTAAAAATTGAAAAATTTCGAGTTTACTCTCTTTAGAGGAGCCAGTGCAATATGTACATATGTAAATAGATACATATGTACGTATATAAATAGATTGATAATAATACGTTGTGACGATTAGATTCACTGGAAAGTGCAAAAAATAAATTAAATAATAACAAGTAGTTAAGTACTTAAGAATTTGGGTTATCTGTATCAGTTAAATTTAATACATTTATAACATGAAAATAATTTAATACTTTAAAATGTTTTATGTAGTAAATATTGTTCATCAAATAAAAATCGCAATTAATTGTTTAATATACTCGCAATCGTGGCTGATGTAGATCAGTGGAGGGCAACACATAATACTATAAATCGACTTATTACGCCTGTGTTTGTGTTAAACAATAAACAGTTTCCTTGATTTGCTTTGGCAAAATGAAAACAAAATAAAAAATTAACGAAACCAAGTTTACGTGTTTCCAGTTTTGCGAAAATTAGAGAGAACAAGTAGAGAACTTTAAAGAGTTCATGCGTCAACTTTGCCAAGTACAATTAAGTCATTTTAGCATTTTCAGTGCTCAATTAAGCATTTTTTTTGACAAAATGCGTTAAGGTTGCAAAAAGCAATAAATAATTTAACCCCTCACCACACCCAGACAGAAACATTTTTTAATATGATCACCTCCAACAAAACTTTTTTTATGAACAATTTTAAACGTGCTTAATTTAATAATTTTTTTCCCAGTGGTCGAAAGTCGACCATTACTATTTATGCAAATATAAAGAAAACATTAAAATAAGTATATCGTCACCTAAAACGCAAAAGTCCCTATCTATTTATCGTAAAATCTTTTGCAGACAGGGCCGTTTGTTTTTTTTTTTTTTTTTTGTCAATAAAATCGCTTATGTTGGTCAAAAAAATTTATACGTGTTGATGCAATACATCAGATTGATCTCCCTGCAAATAAAATTGGATCACCTAATCCATTTTGATAAAATGGACTACTCCATGGACTGGTCCGATGTAATGCAAGCATGGACCACGTCATTGTTAAAAAGTGTTTGTAGTGAGACGACATGTCTTCGTTTTTTAACGACATGCTTTCGATTTTAAACGACTTCAAAACTTATCCTCTTGTGTATACCATGCAGTAGTTTTAAACTACTCCTTAGAAGTCCAAAGGTGGATTATATGGTCCTGCCCTACGACATCGTAATGTTAAATATACCATGTTTTTTCCATACGTTTGGGTTACTTTTGGACTAGTCCTGGTCCCTTGTGGGCTACTCTTTACACGCGAGTTTGGACTGGTCCTATTATTTGCAGGGCTGTTGTGGGATCAACCTGCTCCGGTCCATACATTATCTTTCACTCAAGTCCGTAAATGTTTGATTTAGTTTTTGTCATAAAAAAGAATCAGAAAGTACCAAATGCAAATTAAAAAGTCTTCTCTTGTAGTGTCTTAATCTCTCTGGACTCGGCATGTTGATTTTCTGTTCCTATGTTCAGTTTACATAACAATTTTAAAAGTACCAGTTATAGAACGAAAAAGTACTAAAAAGATCCCTCTGATAGATTTTCATTTACTCAGACCTTGCATGTTTAGTTTTATTTTTCAAGCCTCAATATTAAGGAAAATTCAAAAGGTACCGGTTGTAGAACAAAAAAGTACCAAAAAATTCCCTGCAATATATTCTCAACCACTCAGGACATTGCATGTTTAAGTTTATGTTTCAAGTCCCGTTGAAAAGATACTTTCGGGAATTGGGTGATAGTTGTGGTTTATTACCAGCTATGGGCAAATTCAATTTGAAAATTCAAAAAGAGCGAACGATGTCTATACATATACAAAAAGCAAAGAGCAAAAGAGCATAAAACCAACAAATGCCAACGTAAACAAACCAATACAATGTCACACATGCAAAGCTTTCAATGTAGTGGTGCCCATACCTGTTTATTACTCACAGTCGCAGGAAGGGATATCCTGATGATTTCACCACTTGTGGGAGTGTTTGGCCTGTGGGAGGATTTTTCCTAGAAACTGTTGCTACTCCATATTTGCTGTCAGAATTTATCTAGCAGCGGAGGTTAGATGGCTTCAGCTTCTTAATAAGGGTGGAGTGTATAATCTTGCCGGACTATTGTTATCTTGGTGTGGTAGTTACTCTCACTCTTGGACGCAGTTTTTCAACGCTTTGTTTAACACCCAGTGGCTAAGATTTGGGATGGAGTGGGCCTTAGGGTAGGTAGCCATGTAAATCTTTTCAAACATCTGTAGAAACACAAAATGGGGATCTTTCGCCTTGCCATTTTACTTACTTGGGAAAAATTGGTATTAAGAGCACCGTGGGGCTAAGCGGACCAGGAAATTGCTAACGTAAATCTTAGACACATCTGCACTAATACCCTTAATTCGAGAGAACACTGGTATGGGGTGCAGTTGAAATATAAATAATTATATAAGTTTTGAGAATTTTAATTTTAAAATGTTAATACATATAAATTTAATAGAACAAATTTTTTTATTCATGCGAAATTGTAAAAAGGACTTTCTTTTTAGTTAAATATTTATTTGAAGCGTGATAATAAAAATGTTGTTAGTGAGCGTTCGTGATGGTTGACATTTTATAGTTCCTTGTGCTTGAGGATTTGTAATTCAGTTCTTGAAAATTTTTTTTTCAATTAATCCATTAATCAAAAATAAAATCAGTTTTAATAAAAAATTTAATCAAGTGAATTACATGTTTACTTAAATCAACAACATTACCGCAGAATATTTTGTTAGTATCAACAAATTTTTAATTGATACTATTAATTTGTTTACTAATGCAATTAACTTTTTATTAATTTTACAAATTTTTTAATTAAAATCTCTTTTTTTTATTTTTATCTGTCTTTCCATGTAAGCAAGTGTGATCGTGAGTTTAAAAACACTCACGCGCTCAGCTCTACTAAAGACACTTATAGAAATTAAACTTGTTAGCACAATTAACAAACTATTAAAAGTTAGCAACTCTATTCGATTATAATCGCTTACTTTTAACAGACTTCAACTTAATATCTAAACATTTCACTTTCTTTTTCTAAGAATCAATGATCTGCCATTAAATTCCTACAAAAGAAAGTGAATTTTCAATTGAAATTTTTTAATTTCTCATAATAAAACGGAATAAATTAGATGCAATTACAATAGAAACAAGTAAACACGTGTGAAGAAAACTATAAATTAAAATAATCTTGTGGCCACACTTTGCATGACTATTTCATAATTTAATTGTCACTCACATGTCGACAACTGCCGGGTGATTAGTTTTTTTTTTTTTTTTTGCTATTTTAATTAATAATGATTAAATAAACTTAAATGACATCTAATTTTAGAGAGAGAGAGAGAAAGAAAACGATTATACAAAACAGTAGCAAGGAAAACAAAATATAATTGCAAATATTTGAATTGATTAGTTAATAATAGTGATTATGAATTGATATTGGGGAAGGAAAAACTAAAAACCAGATTTTTTAAATAGTTTAACAAATTTTTAAAATTGTTTCTTCTATTAAGCGTTGATGTTAAAATTGTTTAGACAGATTTTTTAAATTACTTTAACTAAAAATAACAAATTTGTTGGCGTTGAGCTTAAAACGACTTGGCGTCTACTCTACAAAATTTGTGCATAAAGTCTGAATTTCAAATCTTTAAAAAAGTTGAAAGAACCTAACCTTTTTTTAAACAAACCGATTTCAACGAGCTTTTTGATTTAACATTATTTTTTTTTATTTTGGCGATTTTTCAATCAAAGACATTTTTTATTTTATTAAGGACCCTGCGGGAAAATTGTGTCAATTACTTTTAAAGCACTTATCCCGTGACCAGTTTTATAATTAACATAGCGTCTTCACCAGACAATTTTTTGTCATACCTAACGTCAAACTTCATATTAAAAAAACGCTGACAAAAATTTTCCAGATTTTTCTTATATAGACTTTGACGTTTGGTATGACAAAAAATTGTCAGGTGAAGGCGCTATGTAAAAGGAACGAGCCGTGATAGGTGAAAACAGAACATATCACTTAACAGGTGATATTGTGTTTAAAGATAAGTGTCTCCAGGAGATAGCCAATCGACAAGCAACTAGTCATGTAACTAGATTTTTCGCAGCTAATCTGGTTCTATTACTTAATATGAAGGGGATCTTTAATATTAACATTGTTCACTCGGGACAATATCTGCGACAGGCAGTATTTTAACCCAAAATTTAATGTGTCCATTCCGTTAATTTCAGTCACCGGTTACAAAGTGTCAAAAAGGTGTCAATTAAGCTCCTTCTGGGACATCCTCATGTTAAAGTGATAAGTCTCCTTCATATAGAACTAGAACCGATCCCTAACACTTTAGAACTGTTACGTGACAAGTTTGGTGTTAGTTTCCTTTCCTCAGGGCAATAACATTATTATTCAATTATTGGTGATTTTGTTTGACATTTGAATTTTTTTTCTAGTTTTTTTTTTTTGGAAAATTTTGCTTTAAAAATTTCTTTCATATTAGCTTCACAAATTTTGGCGATTTTTTTAAATTCATTTAACATTTTTTTTTAACTATCATGGCATTTTTCAGTTTTTTTTTTCTTCGCTATTATTAAAAAAAAATTTGTGTTGTTTTAAAATTTGGAGTTATTAACCAAAAAATAATCGATATGCATATTTTTAAACTGGCTCAACACATCTGTTATAAGCAATTTTCAGATTAAGAAATTTTTGGCCTTTAGATATCTTAATCGTCAAAATAGAGAAATAAATTTTACAAATTCAATCAGAAAAGTTTCTTGGCCTTTAAGTTGTTGGCAATTGGGGCCAAAGTTTCATTTGCGTTTACTTTGTAAATTTTGACGATTTTTAGTAAAACGCTAAATTTATGGCTTTAAAACTATTGTAGCGAATTTTATTTTTAATCTAATGTTAATAATAGCAAATTTCTCGGCTTTTTAATCAGATTTACATTTGAACGAATAATAACGTTTTTTTTAGGCGATTTTCTTCTGCGGTTTTACAAATTTTAAATTTTTTATGTTTTTTCGACTATCGAAACATTTTTTTTTTTTTTTTAAATCGATTTGTTGTTTTTATAGAAAATTTTTTTATTCAACTGCCACGTGTTTTTTAAATTGGCGATTTTTTTTATATTTTATATTTTTTTTTATTTATATTTCAACTATTGTAGCGAATTATAGCAACATTTATAGCTCTTTTGTAGTAGTTTTGTTAAAATATCGATATATTCTAATTTTTAATTTTAAAGTTGAGCATTTTAGTGATTTTTATTTATATTTTATTAAAGCGATTTTTTTTAGCAATTTTCTTAGAAATTTATTTTTACCTTTAAGCTATTTTTCTATCGCTGGTACTTTCAGAATTGGTTGATATATTTTGATTTAAATGTTTTTCTCTATTTTGACGATTTGGACCTCCATCTAAAGATATTGTGCTTTAATGCGTTTGTTACTAGAGTGTATTTTAAGCTTACAACCAGCGTTGCCGTTTTTATTACTTTTAACCAAAATTGGTTAATGTTTTCTAAAGATGTACTGGTGTACTTTTTCCATTTTTGTAAATTTTTTCAACTGAAAAATAACTAATTTTTTCGCTTACTTGGGTGTTAATTGTCAAGATGTCAAGTTAAGTGTTTTAATTTACGTTCAAGAAAACAGCTAATTACAATTTTAATGGGCATGTTTTTCGATTGTCATTATGAGTTGTTTTCTTGATGACATCTTAAAAATAAATTGCTCTAAATTTGCGTGCAGCCTACATCAGATCTTTTAATTTTTGTGAATTTTGACAAGCAGTGTGTTTAAAAAACAACACCTTTAGCGTGGCTACGTGTAAGTACAACTATTGCCTGCTTCGTTTTTCTGGACATATATCATTGTGTATATTATTGATGCATTTTACATTTATACTATTTTTAATTTACTTTATAAATATTTTTTATGTAACCACTAAATGTCCCGTGCGAATATTGCGCACCGTTAGTTGTCATTTTTGTAACATAAAATGAAAATAATTAATAGAAATTTTAGTAACTTCAATACATTTTAAAATATAATTTTTATCAATGAAAATATTAATTTTTCAATTTCTAATTATTTTTCGTCATTAGTGTTAGAAATAAGCTTTAAAATTAGATATCATTCATTAAATTTGATGCGGTGGTATGGGAGATATTTGCAACCGACAAAAAAAGTGCTTTAGAAATAATATATACTAGATGACCCGTGCGAATAGTTCGCACCGTTAGCTGTCATTTTTGTAACATAAAATGAAAATAATTAATAGAAATTTTAGTAACTTCAATACATTTTAAAATATAATTTTTATCAATGAAAATATTAATTTTTCAATTTCTAATTATTTTTCGTCATTAGTGTTAGAAATAAGCTTTAAAATGAGATATCATTCATTTAATTTGATGCGGTGGTATGGGAGATATTTGCAACCGACAAAAAAAAGTGCTTTAGAAATAATATATATGATGATTATTAATTAAGCCATATAAGCTATATTCACTGTAAATAAAAACCACTTTCTAGGGCAGAAATTTTATACGTAGGGAAAATCCCTTTTGTAGGGATTTTTTTTCTAATAAAATATGGAATTTTCGGGCTGTGTAGGGACTTTCCAAAAAAAGTTATAACATCATTGATCTGGGGTATACTTTGCTGTACTCCTACCGATGTAGTCCGAAACTTGATAATAAACATTGATTTATAGTCTTGATGCTTCAAAAGTTTTGAAACCTCTAAGTCATGCAGTTGTGCAAATAGACGCAAATAAGTGTTAGCGTTGTTTGGGAGGTGCAAACCATATCGATCCAAAGGTTTAGGTGTCTGTATACATACTTATATATAATATTTTTTAATTTAATTTTCAATTAAAAAAGTGTTTTCAATACATACATATTTTGGTTTCTCTTAATTGCATTTGGTAACTTATTTTACATTTTGGTTACAAATTTTTTTGGTCGTGTCAACACTGCTTACTGTCGTAGTTGTTTTCTTATTTTTTTATATTTCTTATTTATTTTTATATTTTAATATATTAATTTTCATGATTTCTTCTAAAGGGTGGCTCAACCAAAATGTACGATGGTAATTGTATCACTAAGAGCTAGGGTATTCATTCGGTTAACCGTTAATCAGTTAACCGATTAATTACTTCCCGATTAACTGATCGGTTAATTTAAAATTGGCTTTTTTCGATTAACGATTAAAAGAGTTAATTTCAGTCGATTAACCGTTGTAACAAAAATTATAAAATTTTGTGATATTAAGCCATATTTTTTGTATTTTAAATTATGGGTGAGTTCCAAAACGTCGCTTTTTTAAATACATTCTACAATGCAACTAAGAACAATTTTACAACGTTATCTGTACCAAAATTCACGAAAAAAGTTAGCAAAGTTCTCCAAAAAAGTTTTAGAATTACTTTTGTATACAATTAATTTGCTTCTAAATTTAAATACATATTTTAAGTACAGTACAAAAACAGAAATTAAGGAATTCGAAAATGAACTTTTTGCAGAATGTTCGGTGCTCAGCTTTGCCAAGATGAGTTAGATGATGACCTGACAACAGAAGATACTTAGATAGTAACGCAACAATAGAATTAACCCAAACAATTAGAATTGTTAAAAATTTAAAAAAAAATAAAACAGAATTTAATTGGCATAATGGAAGATTTACCATTTACTGAGAATTTAGATATTCTGTATTATGGGTTGCTTTCGATTTCTCCAACATCTACGATAAATGAAAGAATTTTTTCCAAGTCAAAATTTATCAAAACTAAAGAAAGGCGTCGCTTAAATCCAAAACATGTTAGCCTAATTATTAATCTAAAAGATTATTTTATAAGATCTTCTTAAAGATTTTCTTCTTATTTAAATTACTAATAACTTTGTTCTGGAAATTCAAATCACGTGAAATTGAAATCGAACATATTTTTAATTCTATACTTTGAGGACCACATATCTTTACCAACACTACTTTTAAAATCAGGAAAAGCTTCGTTAATTTAAAAAAAAATTCAACTTAAAATCTCCATCGATTTCAATTTCACGTGATTTCGATTTACAGAACGTGGACAAATATGTATTTATTAAAAAATATGTATTTTATTGGTAATAATTTTTTTTTTGCTCGTTCAAGAATTGTTATGTTTTTTTTTTTTTGAAGTTACATACCTAATTTATAAAAAAAACGATTAAACCAAAACCTTGATTAAATAATCGAGCGATTAACCGATTTAGGTAAAAGCCCGATTAAATGAATACCCTACTAAGAGCAGGAAGGGAACTACTGACATTTACGTCATGCACCTTATTTTAGTATTGCTATGAAACCAGTGTAAAAAGTGCCATATTACACGCAAAGAAAAAACATGGTTGTGGTAAACATATTCTAAGAGCAACATATTATGATAAGATTCATGATTGTAGTCAACATATTAAGATTATTATTGAATCATATTATGACTAAATATATTCGTAATATTACATCATAATATTTTTCCCTTAATCATATTATTATTCTGTTAATCATAATAAGTTAAGAAGGAATCATATTATTATCATGTTAATCATAATAAATTTAGAAGCAATCATGTTATGATACAGCTTCTTTCGTAACTGTCATAACAATACAAAATAAGTTCAAATTTTTATGTATCGATTTTTTATTTTGAGACTTTTTACAATTTTTATTGATGTAAACAAAATAGCGGAGTTTAATATTTGTTGTTGGATTTTACTACGATATTTTGCACTATTAATTATTTTAGTTTCTTTAAATTTATTATTTTTTATGGTAATTTAGCTGGTTTAACCGCTCACATATAAAACAAACGATACAACTGATTCAAAATAATTTTACAAATAGCGCTAGCATAATATTATTAGAGTAAAAATAGTTTGATTGCATCTTAAACATAATATGATAAATGTATAGAAAGTTATCATGTTATGGCTATTAAATATCATGATATGGTTGTGGGTAGTATAATATGTTTTGAAAGTTATCATAATTTAGTTGTTAGAAAAATAAAAATTTTTCGGTCAACAATACTCATATTTATAATTGCGATAAACATTGATATGTTTACAGTTACTATAATATTGTTGATATTAAATTAAAACAACAATTATTTGTGTACGACAACAATATATTGTTACAATAAACATAGTGTTGTTGCCGTAACCATGCCCAACCATATTATTTCTCTGCGTGTAGACAAATTTAAATAAAAGCCATTTCTCCCCTCTTCGAGCTTAGGACTTGCATTTATTATTATTAACTACACTGTTTTAATTGATTATCTCAAAATTGACGTTTTGAAGTAGTTCCCTTTCTGCACTCATCGATTTAATTGTAAATAAAACAAAAAACTTTCAGAGAATTAGCTTTATATTTTTTATTATTATAGAAGGATCTAGGACAATTAGGTGTAAAACAAAATATTGGCCGAATGCTCGCCACGGTTTCGGTGGCATACCTCTATCCGATGGTCCATATTTTTAATGACCCTGAGACATAATTGAGGTTCAATGAGGTTAGTGTGCCGAATTAACTCATACTTTTTCTCTTGAATTGTTCTTGGCTTATTGGCGGTCACTTTTTTTTAAATATCCACAAAGAAAAAAGTCCAACGGTGTCAAATCACATGATCGTGGGGGACAATAAACATTGCCAAGACGTGAGATAACCCGGCCATTTAAATTTTCGCGCAGAAGAGCCATTGTTTCGTTGGCTGTGTTACAAGTGGCTCCCTCCGGTTGGAACCACATATCGTCCAGTTCCATATCCTCAATTTCTGGCTACAAGGAGGCCGCTATCATTCGCGATGGCGAACACTTATTTTTTGTGGATGCATCAGCTTTTTCATAATCACTCGTAGATTCTCATTTGCCCAAATGCTGCAATTCTGCTTGTTAACGAATCCGCTGAGCTAAAAGTGTGCTTTGTCCCTGAAGATGATGATGCACGAAATGTATTTTGATTTGAACGCCCATTTTCGTAAAAGGCTTCAACAATCTTAACGCTCTGCTCGCTCAATTGTGTACCTCTCCATTGTTGAATTTGTAAAACACTGAATGACAAATTAAGTTGGGCAAAAAACTTGATGTGACTCACAACTAACGTCGTATATTGTGGTTGTACCACCCTTTATTTTAAAGATAAAAATTCCTTTTCAATCATTTTTTCAAGGATACCGAAGCGACACTTAAGATACCCTGTATTTTATGTTCGTTGTCACTCTTTTTACCGCATATTGTTGATGTAGGTTGAGTAAATCATTTAAAAATCTGTAGATAACAACATGTTGTTGAATCGAATCTCCGTTTAATGGAAAGTTGTCATAAAAGTAATGTCGCAATATATTTTAAATAATCTTATCAAGTGACTTAAAAAATCACAATTTGTTTTATCACCGTGTTAGACATGTTAAGCGTACATAAATAATTAAAATATCCCCGTGCCCCAAAGAGATCAGAAAGCCATTTTTCAAGAATTTGTGTGCAAAAATTGTTAATCAATTTAACGTATAACAAATTGTAGGCCAAAACAAACGTTTACGTTTTAGTTTTAATGTTCTACTTATAACGAACATTAAGCCAAACTGATAAAACAACAAAAAACTTGTGTGAAAAATTCAAGTTCAAGCCGTTTAATGTTCATTGGTAATAAAACTATTATTGCTAGTATGTCGTCTATTGGCTTATTACGAATTTGTCAGACTTGTCGAACGATGTAAAAACTAAATTGTGTGTTTTGCATACAAAATGTTTTTTGTTGTTTTTACGAAAAGCGGTTTTTGTTGATTTTTTTTTTGCGGAACTAAACTTAAAGCCTGACTCAAAATGTGATACAAGAATGGAATTCAAATGTGACATAAAATAATTTTTTTGTTCATTTGTGTTGTTTTTTCTGTTCGTAAGTTTAAGGCACTAATGAAAATATTGTTCAAAAACTGATGTCATTGAAATTTTGCCATAAATGAGTAATTAACTTGTGACTGGAATACCTAACAATTCAAGGGTTTTTAAGATATTATTTTATATGTTTAAAGTAAAATTTTGTAAAAATTTAGCGAAATTCTAAACTAACTAAAAATACTAGAATGTTAGTTCAGATTTTATTTAGAATTTTCGAAAATTAAATCAATGATTTATAGTAAAAATATTTTGGAAGAAAATTTACTTGAAATGTAAAGAAAAGAACTTTAATTTACATTAGAAAAGACTGGGTCTTCTTCTGTTTAAAATCGCTTATTCAATGTTTTATATTCAAATGGGGTGAATTATTGCAGCATTTAAGAATAAATCGAATAAAAACCAAAGAAATGACATTTTTCCCTAACCTAACGTTCAAATGTAAAGTTAAAACACGCAGTAAGTCCCAATTCACACGTTGCAAGTCTTATTGATCAGCTTGCTACTTTATAACGAGAGTGAAGAGAGGAAAATAAACGTTTCTCTCTCACTCTCTCTCGCCTATAAGGTAGCAAGCTGATCAATAAGACTTGCAACGTGTGAATTGGCACTAAGAATCATTAAAAAAAATTAATTAAAGAAAATGTGCATAAAATTACTTTTTAATAATTCAAAGCGGTTTCAAACCGTTCTCAACTCGTTCTAAAACTTAAAAAAGTGCTTAAAATATGTTTAACTCGCAATTAATTTTAATTTAAAAACAATAATATGAATGCAGATTTGAATTGCATTTGGCACTCTGTCGAGGACAATAACAACTAATAGCAGCAAAATATATAAATTGAATCTTTATATGAAACAAGCGTACCCGGCGAACTTCACCTAGCCCCAGTTTTAAGCCTTCAGCGAAAACAACACAAATATTTAGTTTGTCAATGTAATTTATTTGAATCAGTAGAGAGCGATTTGATGAACAATGTTTTTCGATTTGTTTTTCGGCACAAAGACAAATAACGAAGACGGGTTTCGAACATGCGAACATGCAACGTACAGTTGACCGTGCGAAAAACAGGGAAACTCGTATAAATCGCAGCAAGAAAAATACCACATTTACTGTACAAAATTACAATGCAAAAATGACACCTGTGAAATTGACCACAGTCTAAGTCAATGTATAATGACATCTATCGGATTTTGGCATTGAAGGCAATGAGGTTAATTACACGGGTTGTTTTTTAAGACTTTTCGTTATTCGTTATATTGACTGGTTAGGAGAAAAGTAAGGCAAACAGAGTAGCGAAACCACGCATGCAAAATGTTAAACTTTTTCTGAATAATCTTTGACGTTTACCAAAATGAAGGGATATCAAAGAAGTTGAGTGAAGTGAACAAAGGAAAGACACAAAAATAAGACATTTCAATGAAGCGAAGTCTGACTCCATTAATCAGTTTTTTTACAATTCAAATAATGAACACAAACAAAAGATACTGACGAAGAATGAAGAAACGTACTTAAATAATGAATCGTGTTGTCCCTACGGTACGAATAACGAAACGAACCAAAAAAAATTCCGTATAATCGAGCTCCAAACCTTTTCTATCATCATGATTTCCACAATTATCATCAAAATAAATAAATTGCAGCAAGAAAAATAGCACATTTACTGTAGAAAATTACAGTGCCAAAATGACACCTGTCAGATTGCGCAAAGTATAAGTCAACGTATAACGCCATATATCGGGCTTTGGCTGAAAACTAGGCTTGTGTCGTTCTTAAATGAATTACTTCAACTGAATGATTCACTTAAGTGAAAGAATGAAATATTTCCGTATTTTCTTTTCATTTCTTTCATCTTTCGGTTTCATCTTGTATTCTTTCATATTCTGTTTTATGTCTATCTTGTTTGTCATGCTTTTTCCCTTCAATTGAACTTTTATTGAAATTAAGTTTTTTTTGACATTTTTTAGCGAATGACAATAAGAGCAATGTGAACTTTTACGTACATACATAAACATACTAAATGTGTGCCTATTTGATACTTACATTTTTCTAAAACAACTCTTTAATTTTAAATCTAATTTCTATTAACTATAAAAATAGGTTTTGGTTTTAAAAATATCAATTTAATCATTCTTCAAACGAACATGACACTTCATTCTGAAAGCTGTTTGTGATTTAGAAAGGTGAAAGAAAAGAATGAATTAATTCACTTAACCTTTCTGAAAGAGAATGAAAGATTCACATAAAAGAAAGATGTTGCCCAATACTACTGAAAACGTTCTATATTTTCATTTCGAAAGCCATTAACGAATAATTTCACACAAAATTTCATACAAAAACTCGATTTTCGATTTTTCCAATTTTCCGACTTTTCCAAAATTTTCTTCCGTAAAAACCTTCTAAAAAATTTACAGAAATCGGCCCGGCCCAGCCGTTCCCATTTTATGAATTACTATACATTTTGTACAACATTTTTATATACATATATACATATATATAGATTCTCTTCGAACGTTTACGTTTGAATTTGTTAAAACTCGCAGTAAGAAATTTTCCGAAATCATTTTAAAAGAATAATGAATTAATGAAAAGCAACTTAATATAGTATTTTCAATTGTCAAACCAGTTTCAACCCATTCTCAATTTTTTTCTCAAACCTAATAAAAAGTGCTCAAAAATAAAAATTTTCAATTCTCCAACCGTTGTAAGCTCGTGCTCAAACTAATTTAATTCAAATACAATAATTTTGTATTTTATAAAAGCGCTTTTAAATTGCATTTAGCAATATGTCGAGAATCATTTAAAACCAATAAAAGCAAAACATATCAAGTTAATATGAAGCTGTTTGTAAACATAAAGACATTTTATATAAAAAAAATCATTGTGTTTAAATGTCTTTTACTGAAATTTCTATCTAAAAAACGTAAAGAAAACCAATGCTTAAAAACTGCAGTCAAAGTAGAAAAACTGCCATTTATTCCACTTCTTCATTTCTCATTTGCCAAAAAAACGGTTGCTTTTACTTCTAATTCATTAAATATAAACAGTCCCTGTCAAACCAACTTAAAAAACGAAAAGTTGTACACAAATTTTCGTTTTTGTTCGACAGTTTTGGGTTTCGACTGCAGTTTTTTAAACCCTGAAAAAAATATATATCATTTGAATTTTAACCCTCCGACGCACAGTGCTTTGTCCCCATATAACGAAGGGACGTAAATAGAAATAGTTGTTAAAAAAAATATGAATTTTTGGAGAAATCGGTTCAAGGACACGCCTACCTCCCATGTGTCCTGAAATGGAAAAATTTAATTTTAGCTTCAATAATGCCCACAAAACTACAAAAAATGGTCACAACTAGCAACGTGTGTGCAAATTGTCATTTAAATCTGAACAAGGACTCAAGGTCCTGCCATATATCCTTTTTCTTAAAAATGCTATAACACTTTCAAAAATTATTCAATCGTAATAAAATTTGGTATGGAAATTGATATTTGTTAGATATATATGTGTGCCGAATTTTGGTAGAATCGGATTATTAATGTGAAAAAAAAACATCATTTAATAAAAAATGAGTTAAAAACGCTTAAAATGCTCTTGCAAAAATAACAAGTAAGAAAGTATAATCGGTCAAGCCCGACCATGTGATACCGTATAGTATAGTATTTAAAAACAAATTTCCTAGAGTGTAATCTATTTGGGATCCATGGGCAATCATGGACCAGCCAGAACAAAATTATGTTATGAGGTTAAGATTCGTTTAAAAGTTCTTTCTCCCGAATATTGTTTAGATATCTTAAGCTCCGTATATGAGTTTTTTGGATGAGGGTTTATATGGAGGACCAAATTTAATCTTGCCGATGTAATAAGATGGCTTTTGTAAAATTATGAACCGATTCGTGTCATTTTTAATAGGCTTGGTCCTTGTGCCAGTCAGAGCCTCTGGGACAAATTTCATCAAATTGTCTCCGAATTTGCCATCTGTATGCACAAGGTTGCATGGACCGCCAGCCGGCCGGACGGACGGACATCGTTAGATCGACTCAGAAAGTGATTCTGAGCCGATCTAATGAATTATTTGGAATTATTTCTTATTATATTCCTAATTAATTTTCTTTAAACTAATTTATTTATTATTTACTGAATTCTCCCAAAAAAATATTGCCGCTCAACGAAACATTTGTTTCGTCATCTTTAACTGGTACATTTTCTCTCAGTATATATTTCTCAACTTCTTCAAAAAATATATTTTTTTTAGTCTTTAAATTCCTGTTTGAAGATAACAACGGATCTGAGGAATGTATTAAATGAGTCATTAAATCTTTATGAGTGTCGTCGTGACGTTTTTCTCGTATGGGAAAGTCTGGTTTTTTCTCACGATTTTGTGGTTGGCTTCCAATGCTTCTTCGGACAATGAGAAAATAATTCAATAAAATTTTTTTACAGTTAGTTCTAAATATAGTAAACTTCTACAGAAAAAAATTTCATTTCATCTCGTGCTTTAAAAAACAACAGTTTTACAACAGTTTTCCTAAAGCATGTAAAACTCAAGTAGTTGTTTGGCCATTTTTACTATAAATTCTCAAACTTTGGCGCCCTCTAGCGCCGCCAAAAAGAGTTAAATCTTAAAAATTCTTCAAAATTCATTTTAATTATTTTGTTATCTATCGATCTGTACATTTTTAAGTACAATATAAGACTTGTTTTTTTTTTTTTTTTTATTTATGTCTATGGGCACTGTGCGACGCTTGGTAAGGTCCCTGTGGACTTTTTACATTTTTAAACAAGTGTCATTTAAAAACGGATAGGGAGAATGGCTAAATATTTCAAG
This sequence comes from Pollenia angustigena, assembly GCA_930367215.1. Lineage (NCBI taxonomy): Eukaryota > Metazoa > Arthropoda > Insecta > Diptera > Polleniidae > Pollenia > Pollenia angustigena. The sequence continues at coordinate 145,049,420 of OV884060.1, read as the reverse complement.
ACTTCTATTATTCGAGTGTTATTAGTGTTACAATACTTATTACAGGATATTTCTTATTTGCAGAGTATTTTATTTTTTATTTTAAAGACTTAGTACGCCGTTGAGCAGTAAGGTCCGTAGGGACCTTGTTTGAATTTTCATATGAATGACTAAAAAATGTATTAAGTTTTTTAAAACAAATGTTTAAAATGCATATTCAAAATAATAACATCAAAATTAATTAAAATATATATAAATTTTAGCAAAATTCAATGCATTTTCATATAAGGTCACTACGGACCTTACCGCTCAACGACCGAATAAAAAGTTACCGCTCGTCGGAGGGCTAATAACACTTGAGAAAAAGTGGAGAAAATGGAAAAAGGGACTGTATTTAACTAAACGTTTATGTTTTAATGTAATACAACTTTTTCTTAAGTTTAATATTATTTAAGAAAAAATACAAAATATCTTAAATTGTATTTTTATAAATTTTATATTAAAAAATCTTAAATAATTCTCGAACTTAAGATAAAGACAAATTTATGACAAAAAGGGTTTTAAAAAATTAACTCAACTCTTGAACAGTTTTTAAAACTGCAAACATTCACATTTTAATTTTTTTTTTTTTTGAGAAAATGCAAGCGAAATTTTTTTAAATCAATTAAGTTTCAATGTTAACATATTTCCCAATTTCAACTTGATTTATAAAAAAAATTTAAAACACAAGTTTTCTTAACTTTGCTCCTTTTTTGTGGGGAAACGTACAGTTTTCAAGTTTTTTCAAATCTATTTCTTACGTTTGAGATTTGATAAAGTAGGTAAAACTAAGCCTAATTTGAGATTAAATCTTCGCGTTTCTCTGGTAGTTTATTTCCTTTTACATATTTAGTTTTTGCTGAATTTGCGAGTTACTGGGTAGAGCTTTTCAAAGGAATTTTCAACTGTTTTAGTTCCTGTTTCAACCATTATCAAACGTTAAAATCGAGATTTTTTTAATTGAAGGGTATAATGACTAACTGCCTGTTTTTAGCAATTGAAAACAAGTGAGTGAGTGAGAAATTATATTGAAAACAAAAACAAATTTTCGTTTTTTATTGTTGTTTTCTATATAATTTCTCACTCACTCCTCACTAGTTTTCATTTTCTTAAAACAGGCAGTTAATCGCGAAAGTACAATGGAAAAGAATTGTAAATAACAACGGTTCTAAATAAGAAAATTTGACGAAATTTGTTTAAAAAAAAGTACTATTCTAACGTTTACGACTTAATAAAGAAGTTAAAATCGTTTTCAAGTTGAGATCAAATATTGGGTTTCAAATCTATTTTGAAATGTTTCAGTCCCTACTTAAATCCGTATCGACAAATCGAGAAAGTGCAGTGGAATAGAATTGTAAATAAAAAACTTTTCTGAATCGAAGAAACTTAGTTTCCAGTTTTATAAGTCTGCGCGTTGGCTTAGTAGAGGTTTTACTGTAGCAAGCTTATTTTTTGAACTACTGGGTAGTGGTTTTCGAACGTTTTTCAACATATTTTAGTATAAATTCTAATTTTTCATTAAATAATGATCCAATTATTAACGGTCAACAACAACATTAAATGATTAAATCATATACATTAGAGTTGTCAATTATTCGCCTTTCAGCTTTGTTCGAATAATTCAAATAATTGTGTTTGTTCGTTCGATCTAACGACTAAATCTGAAAAATTATTCGATTAATCGATAAGAATAACGAATAAAAAAATTACATATTTTAAATAAGATACATCCGTCCGTTAATTTACAATTAAGGAAAATCTTCCATTTTCTTCTTTATTTTTTCTCAAATCCACTATGACTGCTTTTTTTGATGCGTACAACTTTTCATCTTAGCGCCATATTGTTGTATTAATTAAAGGAATCGTAAAATCCTTAATTCTTAAATAATCCGATACAACTTTGGATTTTCGAAAGGCGTTTGCAGACCTTCCATCTTCAGCCAAACTTCTGCGTACAACTTCTTCTATAAAACAACCGCCGTCTCTCTGTATGTATTTTTCCATTGGAAGAAGTTCGGCATATTTTGATGTCGTTGGATTATCTTCTACTACATCGTTTTCAATTGTAATATTGTGACACTTATGCTATGTTTACACTTTATACGCGTTTAAGTAACTCCAGCGTGATTAAGTTCTAATCACATCAACATCGAGATGATAACCCGTATATTGAAGTTATTTGTTAGTCACTTCAGATTGACATGATAACAACTTAATCACTTCATAAACCACATCGAATCCTCTGAACATACCTCAAACTGAGTATAATAAAGAATAATAATATAATATACACCTCGCGTGTACAACCGACCATGATTTATTCTTTATGTTTTTATTTGACTTTAAATAATTCGTAAATTTTCACAATTCCATAATTAATATGAAAACAGCTGTTTGAATTGTTTATCAAAGATTTGTTTAATACGAACATAAGATACATTTTTGAAAAAAATGTAATACTTAAGCCTAGATTACACTATCTCACAAGTCTAACGTATTTCATAATACTTTGTGAGATAGAAATCTAATAAGTTTTGATGCGACTGTCAAAAAATCTAATGTAACATGACAGTTTGTGTTCACACCATCACACAAAGTAGAAACACTCACACATGAAATAAAATGCAACCCTGATCCTGATGCTGGTGTTTTGTTTAAGCTTTGATATTGTTACAAGTAAGACTTAGAGTGTTTATAACTCTTATTCGCTTTAGGGTTTTATTTGTTTAATATTTTTGGCTTTTATAAAATCTTTGGAAAAGGTTTCCTGATGAGCTGGTCTAACCATAGATGCTAGCTTTCCCTCAACAATAAATTTCAGTGTATGTATCAAATATGAAAAACTGGGAACTTAGCACGTCATACGGAGATCGTATAATAATGAAAAGTATTATTGTTGAGACATTTTTCAAAAAACGATGAAGTCATATGGGATGTCAAACTTTTTTCATAATACTTGTAATTTTCGCGACACATTGCATTCACACTATCACACTTTGTCATATTACTAGCATGGCTTTTGTCTACTTAACATTGAGATTAATTACAATGAGGGCTATAGCAACATACATTTTGTATAAAATCGCTGAAAACGTATGAGAATAACTCAAATTCTAAGCTTTTATTTCTTATTAATCTCTTATTAATTTATTTTTTAATAAAAAAAAAATTATTCGATTAATCGACATAATTTAATCGATTTATTCGTTATTCGAAAATCGCCATTTTAAAATTGTTCGAACAAGAGTTTGTTTTTATTTGATCGATTTATCGAATTATTCTTAATCGGTTGACAACTCTAATATACATTAGCGTGGCCGTTAGTTGTATGGATAACTTTTTTTTTTTGATTTCTTATTTTCTCCCCCCACAAATCGGTTCAGTTTTATGTAAAAAAAATACAAAAAAATTTCGTAGCGATAAGTTGTGTTTTAGGAGGGGCGTCCGCCCCTCAAAGTTTGCCATCAAGTCATTTATTCAAATGTAATTTGTTTGCATATGACTATCTCTTAAAAACAAGATTTAACAAGAATATGATATATGACAATATTTTAGCTCTTCTAGTCAACAACATTAGCCTCGAAGAAAGTTTTTTGCTAAAATTAATATTTAAGAAAATACCCAGTAAAAACTTCGCCTACAAAATAATGTGTTGAGTAATCAGAAAAACATAAGAGCACTACTTACAATTCTACTGAAAGAACCAATGAATTTTGCAAGGGATGTCCCAAAATGAACGCATTAAAAAGTTAGTCATTATATCTTTTTACCTGAATACTGGGTACCCAGTAAAAACTTCGCCTACTTTTTCAAAATGAATAGCTTCTTTAACTCATTATTTTGTAGCTTTGTTCTATAACTACATCTATAACAACTTCTATAAATACTTTTTTCTGAATGTATGCAGGTAAAAAAATAATGACTTTACTTTTTAATGCGTTCATTTTGGGACTTCCCTTGTAAAATTCATTGGTTCTTTCAGTAGAATTGTAAGTAGTGCTCTTATGTTTTTCTGGTTACTCAACACATTATTTTTTAGGCGAAGTTTTTACTGGGTAATTAACTGCCTGTTTGTAGAACGCGAGCGCAAAAGTGACTCGTTCAACTTACATTTAAAACAAAAACAAAATTTCAAAATTTGTTTTTGTTTTAAATGCTAGTTAAGCGAGTCACTTTTGTGCTCGCGTTCTACAAACAGGCAGTAAGAAAATAACAACGAAATACCAAACCTTTTATATACGTTTTATATATATAAAAGGGGGATTTAATGTCATGTGAACTAATTTTGAAACCGATGTCTTTCGATTTGGATGAAATTTGCACCAACGTTAGTTCTATTGAATAGTAGTTTAGACACAAATTTTCAACAAGATCGGTCAAAAAGTTTCAGAGTTAGAGGGGGTCAAGTTTTGCCATACAGGTGTTCTTTCTCATCCATGTAACTTATTACCAATTGGTGTTAGTAAAATTTGTCCCAAGTAGCTAAGATAGCTATTTAATCAATCTTTTTAAAAATTTTTTTTTTGTTTTTTTCAAAATCTTTTTAAATTTTTTTTTTTTAAATTTAAAACTTTTTTTTTATTGTTTTTTTTGCCAAGTTTTAAATGGCCAAAATTTCATACTTTGAACACCCCTAATTCAGAAACTTTTAGCCCGATCTTGTTAAAAATTTGTGTCTGAGCTACTATCCAATAGGACTAACCATGGTGTAAATTTCATCGAAATCGAAAGACATCGTTTTCAAAATTGGGTCACTTGACATTAAATCCCCCTTTTATATATATAAAACGTATATAAAATGTTTGGAATTTTGTTGTTATTTTCTTAATTATTTTCTTCGAGGCTAATGTTGTTGACTAGAAGAGCTAAAATATTGCCATTATATCATATTCTTGTTAAATGTTGTTTTTAAGAGATAGTCATATGCAAACAAATTACATCTGAATAAATGGCTTGATGGCAAATTTTGAGGGGCGGACGCCCCCCCCCCCCCTAAAGCATAACTTATCGCTACGAAATTTTTTTATATTTTTTTTTTACATAAAACTGAACCGATTTGGGGGGGGGGGGGGAGAATATAAGAAATCAAAAAAAAAATAAAATAACGGCCACCCTAATATACATACATAAATCAACAATTAAATGTGTGTTTATTAAACCTATTAAATACTAAACAACCACAGCCTTTATTTATAATTTCACTTAGTTTTTAACACTCTGTTTACACATTATGCTTAATAATAGTTTTCAAAAATAAAACCGTTTAAATAAACCCAATTAAAAATACTGAAATGCCTAGAAGCAATAAAAGTAACTAAAATATTGAGAAAATAGAAAAACAGTAGCAGACGGAATAATTAATAATAATTGATCAGTGAAAAAGATTTAGTAGATTAAATAAAGCAACATAAATCAACAAACAACAACCAACAATTTAATATTAACACACATTAAAACCCAAATGGAATTGAGGATTTCATTGAATATATTCACAAAAAATTAAAAGTAATTTCTATTCTCCCAATTTACATCAATCAACTATTCACTGACTAAATCAGAAGTGCAAACAAACCATTCATCAATCGTTCAATCAATCATCGTCAAGTTTAACGCATTGTATCAACAATATGTAATGTGAAGAAGACTTTTGCGTAACATCAACATTATTGAACATTTGCTGGGCGGTAGGTTTTTTTCTCATTTATGAGAAAATTTGACTGATTCCAAATTCTCCGATCGTAATTTTACGGTTGTTTTTAAAAAAATCACTAATTCAATAAATGAATAAATATTTTATCACTTTGTTATTGATGGAATTCATAATTTAAAAGAGAGAGTATGTGAAATAAACAATCAATTTTGCACTACAACTTATTAAATATAGTTTTTATACCCTCCACCACAATCAGTTGTGAAGAGGGTATATTAAGTTTGTCATTCCGTGTGAAACTTTTTTATTATTCATCCCAGACACTGAGTAATTCTAAGTCGATTTGGCCATGTCCGTCTGTCTGTCCGTCTGTTTAAAACGCGCTTACTTTCGAAAAGCTCAAAAGAAATAAAAAAAAAACTTGGTGTCAAATTGCTTGTAGTTATCCTCAGCAGTTTGGGACTGAAATCCAGCTAAATCGGTTCGGTAGGATCAGAACTGTGAATCAAAATTTGGAACCACCACCTAAAAAATATTGATAATTTTATTACGTAAATGGTGAAAAAACGCACGGAATGTTATAAAATGTTGCAAAAATTTGTTTCATTCGACTGGAAATCACGCTGTTAAATTTCGTGAAGATCCGTCCATAATTTACCCTAAGCCCCATATAAACAATACTCCCGAAAAACAGTTTAGTACGTCTTAAACCGTAAAAAATAACGCTAGCGTAACAAAATTTGGTTCGTCACAGTTTTATAGGACAATAAATGATACTGTGAAATTTCGTGAAGATCGGTACATAATTTACCCTAGGCCCCATAGAAACCCTACTCCCGTAAAACAGTTTATACGCCTAAAACCGTTAAAAAATAATGCAATCATAACACATTTTGGCTCGTCACAGTTTTATAGGACTAGAAATAACACTGTGAAATTTCGTGACGATCGGTAGATAATTTACCCTAGGCCCCATAGAAACCCTACTCCCGGAAAACCGTTTAGTACACCTAAAACCATAATTAATAATGCTAGCATAACAGAAATTTGTACGTCACAGTTTTAAAGGACTAGAAATGACGCTGTAAAATTTCGTGATGATCGGTCCATAATTTACCCTAGGCCCCATATAAACCCTACTACCGGAAAACAGTTTAGTCCCCTAAAACCATAATTAATAACATATCGTCACAGTTTAAGATAATAATAACATCATACAGATATTACTCCTTAAACATTCGAACTGTCGGTGGAGGGTATCAAAGATTCGGCACAGCCGAATATAGCACTGTAACTTGTTTTTTTTTTTTTTTGGTTGGAAACCACTTTAATGTAAATTTGATTACTATTCAGTTTGAATTAAGCAATTCTCCGAATAAAATAAATATTTCTGTGCTTTTAGTAATAATTTAATTTTTTGTACTTTTATTAATACAAGAAATATTGAATTATTATTATTCAAAAATAGGTTTTAGTTAAAAATAAATAAATTAAAGTTACTGCTTGGGTTTTCTTCAAGAAAGATTCCCTAAAAATTCTCGAGAATTTTATTAATGGAAATTTTTGCAACTTTTCCGCAAACTCTTTAGACTAAAATTTAATTGTTTGTAACAATTAAGTCGTATTAATGTACCAGGTGGGGGTTCACCTCATCACCTGGCTAATGTGTTTTGCTGGTTGAAACTGTCAAAATAAATGTTTGTTTACATGTTTCTGGTCACTTTGAAATTTTCAACTCGGAAAAGTAACCACAAATGTTGTATTGTTGTAAAATTGCCACCAGCTATACATAATTTCGCCTTGGATTGTCACCAATGATTTCAATGTCAAAATAAAAAAAAAAAAACAAATTAAGACTGGAGTTAATACCCAGCGATAAATATTGAAAGGACCGCAAGTAGCAGTGCTTTTTGAAGTTTTCTATACTCTTTTCTACTATATCCTACCTTCAGAAATGTGCCTTCTAGATGGGAAACATTTCTTTCAAAAATCCCTTCAAAAATATTCAGTACACATTCGCTACTCCCTTCTTAATGATGTGCCCATGTTCTGTAACTCTCGTGTCGAGAAACTTTTCAATTGAAATGTGTGAAATGAAACACAAATGCCATAAATTGAAACAAACTGCTATTTTTCTCACTTAACTGTGTCTGTAACTTTTTTTTTGGCGAGTACAAGCTGTCACGTAAGGAAATTACTAGCCAATTAACAAAAAAAGTGTGTCTGTAAAATTTCTGTGAGAAAGTTCCTGCTTTGAACTGTCAAACAAACTCACGAATAAAAATGGGGCGAGAAAAAATGTTAACACTAACCTGGCGTTTACATTTGCCAGTACTGGCAAGACAGTAGAAATACATGCAAACCTTTTCCGTAATACATGCACACTTTCCAACTGTCTTGTCTAATGTCTAGAAAATTTTGCTGACAGTAAAATTGGACAGTGATTTGGCATTTGCTAACAGTAATCTAAAGTTTTGTGAGCGAAAGAGAAAACAATCAAAATGTAATAAAAAATTAATGCTTGTTGTTAGCAATTTTAAATAGCTTGAGTAAAATATTCGTAACAGTTTAAGCCAAACTTAAATGATTTTCAGGAGGGCAATTTATATTGGAGCCATGGTAAGCTATGAACCAATCATCCCTAAATTCTGCAGAGTGATTTCTGGTATTAAAAGACATAAATTTCAGTACAGCGGAGAAATTTGTTTTAGCGTTTCCAGTGAGATTTCAGAAGGCTGCTAAAATGGGATCTAAGGTAAATTATGGACCGTATATCACAAAAATGCATAACATTTTTTCTGACCATATGAAGCTAAGCTGGAAGAAGGTTTACCGCAATATATCTATATCTGCTACACACAGAGAAAAATCAATGTAAATTCGTTCAAAACAAGGTTGATTTTACATTTTTCAGTAGTGTTTTTGCTTCATTGTTGCTTCATGTTAATTGAACATGATTTTACAATAACTTGCGAACAACATTTTTTTCTTTTAAAATAACTTTAATTCAAGTAAATTTAACATTGCAGTAAAGTTAAAGCAAAATGTCATTTATATTGAAATAACAATCCGAATCACGTTGAATGAAAATTATTTCAAGTTGAAACAACGTGAATATGATGTAGAATCAAATTGGTTGGAGTGTGATATAACAGTGTGAAGACAACATAAGCAATTATTTAAGAATAATTCAAAACACTTACCCTTGTAACACACGTTTCACTTATTTTGTATCTCCTTTGTTAACAGAAGCGTCAGCAGAATGGCCCGATATGGTTTTCGTCATCATTCTACTTTGAAAACTTGATGTACTATTTAACTAAAAAATTTAAATTAAAAGAATACGGGAATTGTCTTCTTTTTATAACATATTTTAAACATGAAAATAAAAAACAGTACATACTTAAGTATGTATGCATGTTAATTTAACAAGATAAACTTTTGATTTTAATATAAAACAGGTTTCTTTGGATTCAATATTGAACAATGTTATTTTAACAGTGAATAATATTAAATAAACGTGATTTAAGGTTATTTTAATATTTTTCATTTAAAATTAATATGAAATACTGATAAATTTAAATAAAGGACATACTTTTGCAGAAATTTACCATGATTCTCAATCAACATTTCGCCATGTTATTTTAACATTGGTATTTTTTTCTGTGTGTACGGTTTTAGGCGTATTTAATTATTTTACTAGAGTGGGCTTTATATCACAAAATTTCACAGTGTCATATTTATGATAGCATTGTTAATTACGGTTTTAGGCGTATTAAACTGTTTTCCGGTAGTAAAGCTTATATGGAGCCTATGGTAAATTATGGACTGATCTTCACGAAATTTTGTAGTCTTATTTTTTGTCTAATAAAACTGTGATGTACCAAATTTTGTTATGATACCGTTATCTTTTACGGTTTTAGGCGTATTAAACTGTTTTCCGGGAGTAGGGTTTATATGGGGCCTAAGTTAAATTATCGACCGATCTCCACGAAATTTCACAGTGTCATTTCTTGTTCTCTAAAACTGTGACGTACCAAATTTTGTTATGACAGCATTATTTTTTACGGGTTTATGCGTACTAAACTGTTTTCCGAAGGAAGGGTTTATATGGAGCCAATCGTAAATTATGGACGGATCTTCACGAAACAGCGTGATGTCCAGTCAAATAAAACGAATTTTTGCAAAATCTTATATCATTCTGTGCGTAGTTCTACCATTTATGTTAGTTTTTTTAAAAAAAATTATAATTTTACAATTTGACACCAAGTTTGTTTATTTCTTTGAGTTTTTCGAAAGTGAGCATGTTTTCAACAGATGGACAGACAGAGGGACATGGATAAATCGACTTAGAATTACTCAAAGACCCAGAAGAAAACTTAAAGGAAAAAACTTATATGGGCATTTCCTCAGAATGGTCTACCAGGATGAAAAAATAAAATGTTGATTATCATCGTCTTTTATTGTTTATTATTATACAAAAAAAAGTCTATGTTTTTATAAAAGAATGGTTTCATAGCATATCTCAGCTGTTTTACTTGAGGAAATTACGCTGAAAACTGGAACATTTTATATTTTCTACGTATTTAAGCTACTTCTAAAGACATTTTTATATACTTATTTTACATGCAAAAAATATGTTATATTTACACTCTTTCTTCATAATCTCTCCATTACAATCAATTGTAAAAGGAGTATTAAGATTTTTAATAAGGAAATTTGGAGATATTTATGGGAAAATGCATGGTGATAATAATAAAAAAACATATGGAAAAATCATACGTTCGCGACCCGTACGTTCGAGTCCGGTACAGAAGCCAATTAAACCAAAACAAAGAGAGATATTTTATTTTGTAAATACTGGATGGATACCTACATTAATACACTCTTAAAATAAATTAATCACTTTTGAATATTCCGTTCCATTATGCAGATTTTTACATTTCACTACTGTCAGCCAAAGTTGACTTCTACTTTGCGTATGTTCGTGACCACATGTTTATAACTATGTATCATTATAAAAAATTTAAACTCGATGACATCCATCTTTTGCACTAAACTTAGAGCTACCCAAATGCTATCGAATCGCCAAAAAAAAAAATGATTGGAAAAGTTTTGTTTTCTATATTATTTGTAAATCAAAAGCGTACGAACGTACGTTAGTGACCCCAGGAAATGCCCATATATAAAATATTTAATTAAAAAATTACAACAATCAGGTATAGTAAAGGTACGGTCACATATGGCAAACATTTGTCAAAAAATATCAAATATTTGTTTGCCCTAATCTGACCTCAAAATATTTTTGAGGGGCAAACAGAAAAACAGCTGATTTTGGGCAAACAAAATTATTTGCTAGCAAACAAAAATGCTCCTAATGCGACCATTTAACGTTAAATATTTTCCTTGTTTTTAGGCAAATAAATATTTTTTCTTACAAAAATTTTGTAAGAACAAACAGCGGCAAATAAAAAGCTTTAAAATAAAAATTATTGAATAAAATTGAAAAAATTAACAAAGTTAAATAAGTTTTTAATGGCGAAAAATTTTTCCTGTTTTCTCTTTTTAGCAAAGAGATTTAGGATTCAAGATGTTACAAAATACATTTTTCTTAAGTAAATGGGTAATTTCTATGAGCCTATGTTATGAATTATGAATTGCAAGCATGGCGTATCTATATAAATAGATAAATTTTTGAGAGTGTACCAGTTTGGGGTCATTGGACAATCAGAGACCCGCCAAAATTAAATTATATAATGAATTTAAGTTTTATATAAAACATATTAGCGCCAAATAATATGCCGACATAGACACCTTTATGAGATTTATTTTCGTCTTGAAGTGATTGTAGCAAGTGATCTAGAACCAATTCTCGGCCTAACAAGACGAAATTTTGACACGACATACAAGCTATTATAGAAATTAATGCCAAAACCGACATTTATAAGATTATTATGACATTAAAAGCTATTTACAGAAGTGGTATTTGTATAAGAGCTATGGTAAAATATGGATCGATTACAATAACATTTGGTAAGTTGATAATAGATTGTCTATGGGCACAAGGACTCTTCTCCAGAAATAAGTTTTTATGGGGGCTATATGAAATTATTGACCGGTTCTTTCCACCTCTTATGACATTAAAAACAACATTTCATTACTACCAGGTGTGTTTTTGGAATCCGCATAATTCAGAAATTGGTGTTCTGAAATCCGCATGTTGTTGTGTATTCGAAGTTCTTGTGCAGGAAAAAAAATTGATGATGTTTTCTTTGATAGTGCCCTGTAAAATAGGTGACTACGGTGGGGCTATCTTAATAATGCCGACGATTGCCGAAAAACGCAACAAAGATATGCGAAAATTGCAAAAAATTTGCAAAAATAGCGATAAATTTTAATATTTCAAACAAACCATAAAATTGATTAAAAGTCCCTAAAATTATAAGGAATGTCAAAAATTTGATAAAAATTGCTAAAATTGCAAAGTTGGAAGCAAACCCAAAAATGTATCGGTTAAAAAACAAAATGTTGGAAAAACAAAAAATTTTAAAAATAGCGAAAATGCGCGAAAATATTTAATATATTTGGAATAAGCTTTAAAGTTGATTAAAAGTCCTTAACACTACAAGGAATGGCAAAAATTCTGTAAAAATTGCAAAATCAGTGGAAATTTGCAAAAATTCGCGATATTCGCAAAATTCTGTTTTTGCTTAAAATGTTCTCAAATATAAGAATAAAAGTCGATTTGTTTTACTTTCACTAACCCCTTACTACCCTAATTGAAAACGAATAAAAACATGTGGTGGTGAATTGCAGAACACAAAAAATGCTGAATTAATCCACTTTCGAGTGAATTCGGATTTTAGAACACACCCGATTATCTCAAAAATTGCGACATGTACTTTGCGAATAAGGTTAACATGGACAGCTAACCGGACGGATGAACATTGTTATATCGATTAAGAAAAGGATGCTGACGAAAAATAAAAATTTTGGTGGCAAGTTCACTCAAGTTCTTTTAAGCAGTTTGGATTGAAATTTAGCACTTTTGGTTCAGTAGGAAAAGCGTTATGGACTAAAATGTGAAACAACCTCCCGAAAAATCGACATTTCTGTAACAAAAACTAACCTTAATTGGTGGCGGAATGCACATTTTATCGTTAAATTTTGCACAAACTCAATTTATATGCCTAGAAATCATACAACTAAATTTCGTGAAGATCGGTCTATAATTTACAATAGATCCACTGTCTAAAAACACTTTATTGCTTGCGTAACTAAACCGTAACGATTATTGCTTTAGTTCATAAAATAGTTTAATTTAGTTGTATTAGAGTGGAAATTACATCGCCAAATTGCATTTATCTCTTTATTTGTTATGTAAATCCTTTTTTACTTTTAAAACGGTTGTTCTCGCTCTTCTATACCATAAAACCATAAAAGTTTCAATATTTTGCATCAAAATGATAATTTTTAGTTATAATAAAAAGTAATTTTATTTATTTAATTTTTATTTTTGACAATTTGTTCAAATATTTATTTTTAGGCAAATATTTTTATATGTGAACACAGGGCAAACATGTTTTCCCATTTTTTATTTGAAGCTATTTAATATCTGTTTGAACAAACAAAAATGGACAAATAAATGTGCGTAGTGTGACCAGCAAATAAAATTTTTATTTTTTTTAACAAATTTTTTAACAATGCCGGCAAACAAAATTTGACAATTGTTTGCCATATGTGACCGTACCTTAAGGAACATAAAATTATTATTTTTAAAGAAGATGAAAGTTCGGTTGGTGTATGAAATTAGTTTTGTAACATATTTCTATACATATTTAATTTTTTTTTATTTTAAACTATAGCAACGAGATTCATAAGACTGTAGCAATAATTTGTTTGAATTAAATTCGATATAGTATTTACATAACGGCGATTTCTTTGCTTTGTTTTTATCATATTTTGGTAGAAAAAAGCGTTTGCAATTTTTAAATTGTACTAAATTTGCACTGGAGTACTTTATTACTTTTGCACTGCTAATAGTAGTAAAAAAAGTACAATTGTACTACCAACTTTATCATCCCTGCTCAGAAATAAACTACGAACGAAAAACAAAAGAAATTTGCGAGTACAGCAAAGAGCGTACTCCCCCGCTATTTTCTTTTCCCCTCCCTTCCATAAACTCAAGACTTTGCAAAGTAAACTTTGCCTGTTTAAAAGGGGACTTAGTAAATTTTGGTCGCCGTCAACAACTGCGTGAGTGGTGTTCTCAACGCTTGCAATGTCACATCGGCTTCGAGTGCAATGTTATGACATTTATAACGTAACGACGTAATCTCTTTTGATAGTTTTCGACATGAGTTACAGACACACTTTTTTGCCACTTTTCGAGAAACGATGGAATATTTTGTTTCACATCTTTACGATGCCAGAAGCTCTCACTATAGTTATAGAACATGGGTACTGGATGTCCCAGCAAAATTTTTTTTAGATTTAGAAGCAATAAACACATATACTTGCTTTTTTGCTTCTAAAAATTACTGCCTGACTCTACTGCTGTAAGATAAGGCCTACAATATTTAGATGCGGTGCTAAATACTATAGGAGAATCGCTGTTGATTCGTTTTTTCTTTAAGACAACATTTTCTACTGCTTTATTGATGCAGTTAAATCATTTATTCTTTTGATAAAAAATAAAAAATTTAAACTTAATTTTACAAAAATTATACATAATTATTATAAAACTATAACCATTTTATTCCAAAAAATAATTGAGATACATACATATTTTTTAAACGCTGGAATAACAGTTTTTTCAATGCTTAATTTGTTCACTTACTTCATGCACGTAAATCATGTCAGTTTTCAAAGCGTGAAACAAGCGTTCCTTAGATCTGTACAGCAGAGATTCTACAGGAGGAATCCTAAACAAAAATCATGTAATATTTCATAGAAGTATAAGCGCTTCACTCCGAATTCTCCCATACATTACTGCTGCCGAGCAAGCATCAGTTTTTGCTGGGGTGCTCATTTACCCTTTATCATATAACTTTTATGTGTGTATTCAAACTACGCTATTTTTTAACAACGTTGGCTGATGCCGAAAGCTTTTAAAATATTTACGTTGAACGTCATGTTAGAATTTTTTTTTAAATAGTTCGTCGATTTGACGAAGAGTATGCGTTCGTTACTCCCTTTTTTGGAAAGGGAATTAAGCTGTTATATTTCATATATTTTTTGGTCTAGTTACCCTTACGTAAACGAATAAGTTGCGGATTATATGTTCCGTTTTCCTTTCCAAGCTTATTTATAACTTAGATATTAATATTAAATTAATGGTTTTCTCCGTTTTAACGTATCAGCTGTTCAAGAATTTTGTGTTGGCTTACGTTTTTTGATAAAGCGAACATTTTGCGACGTACATGACGTTTTTTTATATTCTTATACAAAACGTAAAAATAGCAAAAGCTAACATTTATTAATTATATACATGTTGACAAATCGTCAGCTCAGAATTGCTTTGGCGCATATGCCAAAAAGTCGGAGTGGAGAAAAACGACAAAGAAGATTTACATGAAGATTTCTCAAATTGTACCCGATAGAATTTTTTTATATTTTTACCACTGCTTCCGGTATATGTTTTGAAGAAAAATGCAAATTTTTGCGCACTTTCATGAATAAAGTTAGAATTTAATAGTATTTTTTTGAAAATGAAAAATATTGTGTTGTGCCGCATACGCCACTTTTCTAAAAATAAATTTAAAAAGTGGCTTTTTGTGCTGCATACGTATACGTATTGCTGTGTATTGAGTAACTTGTTGTTGAGATGAATTTTTTTTTATAGTTTTTTTATTTGATTTTACTTTACAAAAACAGAAAAAAGAGTTCTACTGTTATGAAAAGTTACATAAAAAGCCAAAAATTAAACAACTTAAATAATGCAAAAGTAAAAAGAAAATTTAAAACTTAATATTGAGTAAATTTTTATAATAAGCTTTATCAACACGTGGAAGAAATATAAGCAAGTCTTTTATGTCTCTATTTTTATCGCTGGAAATAAATGATGGTTTCGATATTTTCAAAACATTCGTCAACAAATTCTCAGGAGTTTTCAAAAAATTTTTTGATGCAGACTTAACCAAAATTGCATTTTTATATTTTTCCTCTCTGGTAGAAAATTTATAATATATACATAAATCATTATTTTAACTGTATAGAAGTACTTTAATTTTAGCAAAAGGGACTTTTCGAAAGTCAATTTTATTTGCTTCCAACGAGTATGTGCGAAAATTTTCCGGAAGCATTTCCATAACTTTAAGTTTTGTTTTATTATTTGGCATTGTTTTAAGCAAATTTAGTAAATGAAGAGGACTATGAATTTCTATATTCTTTATTTATCGGTCAATAACACCATGGGCACAGTCCACTTCTTGAATTAAAGAATGTTCTGGCTCTGAAGACTTTTGTATTACGGCATCAATATTATTTTGTTTAAAGAACATTTTGATTGCGGTTGCGTTAATTTGATTTTTATTTTGAGGTACGCAAGAATCGCTCCATAATGTCAAAGTTTTAATAAGTGGACAATCTTTTATTAATTCATTTAAAATTTTAATTTAAGTACTAGCAATATTGTTACCACTCCGACCACTATGAGCTTCCGCCAAAAAGGCACAATAAGTAAAAGTTGGTATATATGACATAATAATGGTTGCTGTAAGATTAAACATATTTAATTTTCGTTTGTAGTAAAATTTTTAAGCATTTCCCTTAGGTAGGCTAAAAACACAAATAATAGCAAACCGTACACTTGGTTGGGTCCATTATAAAACTATTTTTCACAAATTTATTTTCTTGGTGTCATTTTACTTTGCTTTTGCTTTAACTACTTTTTTTCTTACGGCAATGCAGCAAAGCAACAGTAAAATTTATATTGTACGTCTTTGTATGAAGAATTTGCTGCAATCGCCAAACAATGGCTTGTAGAGCAAAACAGTACCTAAAAAATTTTGAAACAGTTGATATGCAGCAAAATTAATGCTTTATATCACAGAAACCATAAACATTTTCGCGAAACAGGTTTTTGATTTAGAAAGAGGGTATTAAAAAACAAGTAAGAGAGCTATATTCGGCTGTGCCGAATCTTATATACCCTTCACCATTGTGGGAGCAGAATACAGAGCAACTAGACAAAAACTAAATAATTTTTACATATGTATACATACATAATTATAATACTTTAAACTCCATTATAAATTAAATTTAAAAAGCGAAAACTGGTAAATATTTTTTTTAAATCGTTTTTAGAACATAAAAAAATTAGAGGTAGTCGTGGTTTTTCGCTGATAACTCAGCCATTTTTTAACCGATTTGACAGATTTATATACCGACGTGTTAAGCAAGAAATTTACCATTTGTTTGTGTTATAAAACTTGGACTCGGGAAGATCCATGGTTACCGAAAATGGGTATTTAAAAAAAAAAAATTAAATTTTGGTCATAACTTTTTTGTATCTGAACCGATTTTCCCGAGTTTTTTATAAAATATGTTCTACTAAAAATTTCATAGGACATATGGCAGCCTTAGAATTTAGGTTTTTATAAAATTTTTAATTTTTTTTGTACGGGAGGTACCACGCCCACTTCTCCAATCCCGCCCACATTTTGTAGGATGGTGTGTATTGGCAACCTAATTTTGTGTACCTAGTTTGGAAGATTTGGCTTTTTCCGTTCACCAGATATACAGCAAAAAGTAATAAAAATACAACAACCACAAGGGATTTTTGGGAAAAATTAGAGGTAGTCGTGGTTTTTTGCTCATATCTCAGCCATTTGTGGACCGATCTGGCTGAATTTCAATAGCAAAATTATAATAAGAATACCTGATAGAAAGATACCCCAACGAAGCTCCCATCATATCTGGGGGCTTCGGAAAACCCATTTCAACAGACAGACGGACAGACGGACAACCGGATTTGAACTTCGCTTTTCATAAGGACCCAGAATATATCTACTTTATAGGGTGTAGGATCAATATTGTAGAAATTACAAACGGAATGACAAAGTTATATATACCCTTTTACCTTCGGTGAAGGGTATAAAAAAAGACATATTTTTTTGGATTTCAGTACTTTGGACATAACTCAGTCTTTTATTAACCGATTTGAAAGATTTATATACCGATGTCTTTAGGAATAAATTTACCATTTACTTTGTGATAAAACGTGGACTCAGAAAGACCTATGGCTCCCGTAAATGGGTATTTTTTAAAAAAAATTATATTTTGGTCATAACTTTTTTGTATCTGAACCGATTTTTCCAAAATTTTCAGAAAATATTTTCTACTAAAGATTTTCGATCTTTTGATATATAAGGCGTAGCCATAGGTCATATGACAGCCCTAAAATTAAGGTTTTTATACAATTTTTACTTTTTTTTGTACGGGAGGTACCACGCCCACTTCTCCCATCCCGCCCACATTTTGTAGGGTGGTGTGTATTGACAACCAAAATGTGTGTACCCAATTTGGAAACTTTGGCTCTTACCGTTCTCCAGATATACAGAAAAAAGCAATAAAAATACAACAACAACAAGGGATTTTTGGAAAAAATTAGAGGCAGTCGTGGTTTTTTGATCATATCTCAGCCATTTGTGGACCGATCTTGCTGAATTTCAATAGCAAGAAATGGTGGACTATATGTGACATAAATGTAAAACAACCTAGCCGCTATCATGTCTGGATTATCCGGAAAACACATATCAAAGGTAAGACGGACAGACGGACAGACGGACATCGTTAAATCAACTTCTCTTCTCATATGGACCCAGAATATATATACTTTATGGGGTCTAAAATCAATATTGTGGAAATTACAAACGTTATGACAAACTTATATATACCCTTTTACACCTGTGGTGAAGGGTATAAAAAGAGTAACTTTTGGGATTTCAGTATTTTGATTATAACTCAGCCATTTTTTAACCGATTTGACAGATTTATATACCGACGTGTTGAGCAAGAAATTTACCATTTATTTGTGTTATAAAACTTGGACTCGGGAAGATCCATGGTTACCGAAAATTGGTATTTAAAAAAAAAAAAAATAATTTTGGTCATAACTTTTTTGTATCTGAACCGATTTTCTTGAGTTCTTTATAAAATATGTTCTACTAAAAATTTCCGATATTTTGGTATATAAGTCATATCCATAGGACATATGACAGCCCTAAAATTAAGGTTTTTATACAATTTTTACTTTTTTTTGTACGGGAGGTACCACGCCCACTTCTCCCATCCCGCCCACATTTTGTAGGGTGGTGTGTATTGACAACCAAAATGTGTGTACCCAATTTGGAAACTTTGGCTCTTACCGTTCTCCAGATATACAGAAAAAAGCAATAAAAATACAACAACAACAAGGGATTTTTGGAAAAAATTAGAGGCAGTCGTGGTTTTTTGATCATATCTCAGCCATTTGTGGACCGATCTTGCTGAATTTCAATAGCAAGAAATGGTGGACTATATGTGACATAAATGTAAAACAACCTAGCCGCTATCATGTCTGGATTATCCGGAAAACACATATCAAACGTAAGACGGACAGACGGACAGACGGACATCGTTAAATCAACTTCTCTTCTCATATGGACCCAGAATATATATACTTTATGGGGTCTAAAATCAATATTGTGGAAATTACAAACGTTATGACAAACTTATATATACCCTTTTACACCTGTGGTGAAGGGTATAAATATATTCCTCATACATAACTCATTTTTTTTTTAAATGGTCGGTAGGTCAAACCAGTAATGAGCTGACGAAATGCTATCCTTTTATCGCATTTTAACACGTTTACGTATTTTTAGTAACTTCCAAGCATTGAAATCCATCGCAACATTCTTCATATTCCCTTGTAACGTGGAAATAGAAATAAGACCCAATAACTAGTTATTTCTATCTCCTCGTACATTATAATAATTTGCATAATTTTAATATTTCATATTTTTATGGTGAATACCCCTACTGTAACCAAACACACGGTGAATACCCCTACTGTAACAAACACACACACACACTACACAAGTTACCATGATAATTCTCATTTGGTTCAGTTGTGAATTGGGATAAGTAGAAAGGGTTTGGTTACATTCGGGGCGTTTCTCACAAGACAAGAAAACCGCCAACCAAGCTCGGAAGTTATATTTATTATAAACTGACGAGTAGACTAAGGCTACAATCGTAGAATTAGTCAACCTTTATGCCAATAAATTTTTACAAGTGGCTTCGTGTCGCCTGTTCTCACAAGTGGCTTCGTGTCGCCTGTTCTCACAAGTGGCCTCGTGTCGCCTGTTCTCACAAGTGGCTTCGTGTCGCCTGTTCTCACAAGTGGCTTCGTGTCGCCTGTTCTCACAAGTGGCCTCGTGTCGCCTGTTCTCACAAGTGGCTTCGTGTCGCCTGTTCTCACAAGTGGCTTCGTGTCGCCTGTTCTCACAAGTGGCCTCGTGTCGCCTGTTCTCACAAGTGGCTTCGTGTCGCCTGTTCTCACAAGTGGCTTCGTGTCGCCTGTTCTCACAAGTGGCCTCGTGTCGCCTGTTCTCACAAGTGGCTTCGTGTCGCCTGTTCTCACAAGTGGCTTCGTGTCGCCTGTTCTCACAAGTGGCTTCGTGTCGCCTGTTCTCACAAGTGGCTTCGTGTCGCCTGTTCTCACAAGTGGCTTCGTGTCGCCTGTTCTCACAAGTGGCTTCGTGTCGCCTGTTCTCACAAGTGGCCTCGTGTCGCCTGTTCTCACAAGTGGCTTCGTGTCGCCTGCTCTCACAAGTGGCCTCGTGTCGCCTGTTCTCACAAGTGGCCTCGTGTCGCCTGTTCTCACAAGTGGCTTCGTGTCACCTGTTCTCACAAGTGGCTTCGTGTCGCCTGTTCTAACTAGTATCAGGGTTGTCAGATATGGCGATTTCTCGCCAAACGTGGCGATTTTGAAACGTGTTTGGCGATGGGATTTTCCATTTGGCGACTGGCGACTTTTGTGGCGATTTTTGATATTATTGGCGATTTACTTGGCTATTTTTACCATTTATTTTATTTCAGCGATTAACATTTCTAGATCATGTATGGATGAAAATAGGACTTAAGAAAGAAAAAAAGAAACGATCCACGACTTTTTGGCGGCATATTTTTTTCGCAAATTAAAAAAAATTGAAGTAGTGGATCATTTTTTGTTTCTTTCTTTAGTCCTATTTTCATGCATACATGATCTAGAAACTAAATCCGCTATCATATTAGAGTTACTAAAAAATTGCATTTTTATATGTTCCAGAGCACCGTGTAAAATGCATATAATTTGCAAAAATCCATATTATTTACATACAAAGCTGATGTACTTGGCAAAAGAAAAAATTTGATACCCATGTTGCCCTATTTTAAACGAAGGGTTACCATCCCATTGCATTTTTGTCAAAACGCGAACTAGCACGAATTTCAAAAAAAGCTGAGACACATATTTAATTAAATCGACTAAAGATTAAAATATGATATTTTGGGATTTTTATTACAAACAACCCCCAACACAAAATTCAAAAACCGTTTTTTTTAGAGAAAATCCTTAAAAAAGGACATGGATGATCGTCCTTGGACAAATTGTATATACAGTTGGACACGCCTTAACAAACCCTTTCTTATGATACCCAATTGGTTTATGTTGGTAAGGAAACATATTCTCAAATTAACAAAACATGCAAAAATATACCCATTTTCAAACTGGTCCAGCTCACGAGAGGTCAAAGCTGGGGCCGAAATATTTAAAATGTCATCTTAAAAAGTCCAAGGTTCATTTTTAGGAGGGTACATCGAGCACGAATTTTGCTTCCACACAACTTGAGTCGTTCTAATATACATACTTATAGATTTTTTTAATAGTTTGCCACTTTTTGTTATCATTACTAATTTAAAAAAAAATCTGGCTAATTTTTTTCACATGATCCTTGATTTATTATCATTTTAAGTGAATTTTATATTCAGTCACTCTTTAATTCTAGGTTTTAAAAAACTGCAGTCGAAACCAAAACCTGTCGAACAAAAAACGAAAATTTGTCTACAATTTTTCGCTTTTTGATTTTGTTTGACAGCGACTTTTTACATTTAATGAATTGGAAGTAAAAGCAAAAGGTTTTTAGCCAATGACAAATGAAGAAGTGGAAGAAATGGCAGTTTTTCAATTTCGACTGCAGTTTTTTAAAAATTGTTTAATTCAGTTTTTTGCGATTTTTTACTGTATATTATATCAGCTTTTTTTTTTGCAAAATTTAATTTAAAAAAAAAAAGTTTTCGAAAACTGAACAAAATTGACGTTTGGCGATTTTTGGCGATTTCTGACATCCGGTTTGGCGATGAAGCTCAAAAAAATCTGACAACCCTGACTAGTATTACTGTTATCGTAGGAATTCGTATATTAAGTAGTTTTCTAAGGCTTATGTAGTAGTAGCTATTATTGGTAAGATCCATTTGTATGTATTATATATAACATTAACGCGACGAACGCATCGATTCGCACAGCAGCCGAGGGAAGAGCCAAGAACGAACCGATCGCTAGACACGCCGACAACCACCCCGCCGAAGGCCGTGATACGCAACCGCCGAGCGTCTCATAACCACGAGCCGTACCCGACCGCCGACCTGAACCTGCCGAAGATTCAACCTATACTCTGGTGTCGACGAGCCGATCAACACGAATTCCCGCCAGCCGAAGAATCCATCCTAAAGCTGTTGTAGTTTGTCGTATTTCATGAATTGTTAAAATTAAATTAATAAAAGCTAATAAAGAAAGGAGTTATCTAACCCCAGTAAGGGTAACCATATCGTCTTCTCACTTAAGGTTAGTGGATCCGTAAGTACACCCTGGACTCGTCTGAGTTACCTCAGCCGATGAATAAAACCACGTTACACCCTTTTAAAGGTACTTCATCTGAAAGTCTTGCACTAGGACGCCTAGTTCACATGATAATTAAGGGGCTGAAAAATAAGGGGGTACCAATGGCAAAATTAAAATTCTGAGAAATAAAGCGTTCACGTTTTTTTTTTTTTTATTATATTTAAATTTCTACTTACAGTAGACGCTCGCAAATTAGAACCGCTTTGTTTTTGAGGCGATTCTAATTTCTGAATTATTCTAATTTCTGGACTTTTTTTTCCGAATAAAAAAATTGAGTAATTTTACTTCCAAAAACTTATATAAAAGACTTTTAAAATTTTTTCAATTAAATTTTGTTTAATAAAAACAAGAAAACAAAACGTAACAATTCAGTCCAATACATTAAATGTATTTTTTTAAATTAAAAATATGAATTTATTATTATTTTATTAAGCTTGAGGTCTCTTTTTTTTTAAAAAATATTAAATTTATTGAACCAATATTTCGGCACTCCGTTGTGTGCCTTCTTCAGGGTTTTTTTCTTTAATTTTTGACAAATAATAACAATTTTAACAAATGAAATAAATTTAACAAAAAATCATAAAACAATTTTCAATTAAAAACAAAAAAGGTTTTCCAATTTAAAAACTAATCTATTACATTATAAATAAATTATTAACTTCCGTTTATATTTTTACAAATTAAACGCCTATAATTTTGTGCTAAACTTTCAGTATCTGACTTAAAATTAATTCTCGATATTGTCGGTACATTTATAATTTGCAACATTTCTAACATAAACCTACGTTAGAATATAAAAAAACTAATGGCAACAAAACATAACAATTCAATAAGGCAAAAACATATATGATTTGGTAATTCCCCTTTTTAGTTTTACTATGTTCAAACAGAATAAAAATAAACTGCGGATTTCTTGTGTTCAAATAACAAAAAAAAAAAAAACGCTCTGAAATTAGAATTTTAAATTCGAATTTTAGAGCGTTTACTTTATTGCAAACACTGATTCTAATTTCTGGACGTTCGAATTACTGAAAGCTCTAATTTGTGAGCGTCTTTTAGTTTTGACAGTTGAACTCCTTTGCCTTTAGCCCCTTAAATGTAATATTTTTTCTTGTAACAAAATGTCGCTTTTTTCGTTGGAGAGATCAGATAGTTTGTTCCTTTCGGCATTAGAAAATTAATAAATTATTTTTTGCTTCTTCATAAGCAATATTTTGTTTGGAAGCCGATTTTTTTTTTAACAATTAAAATAATCACAAATTATTTTTGTTTTATAGAGAAAACACAAATTATGGCAGATGTGCCATAGAAAGATGTCTAATAGCATTTGTGTGTTTAGTTTAAATTAACTTTAAGCAGTTTTTATACTTTGGGTGCCTCAGGTAGCACAGAACGGTGTGTTGTTTGTACAACTTGGCAATACAAGAGAATAGTAATTTTTGTTAACAAAAAATGCTTAGCATAGTTTAAGGCAAGCACTAAATAACCTAAAAAGATTTTTCAGCAATTCCTATCAATTCAACCGCGAAACTGTAAAATTATTGAGAACGAAATATAAAAAGCGACAAAATGCTAAATCTGAATAAAACGAAAAAGTATCGAACATTTTCCATTAAAAAAAAATATTTGGTTAAATATTTAATGAAATGAATTGTGATTTTTTAGTTGAACTGTCGATTTTTAATTTGAAATTTTGATATATTTTAAGGCTTGAGTTCATCAAATTTAATTTTCATTACATTATTTTACTGAAAAAAGGAATTGTACAACATGAAATTAATTAAAATTATTGATAAGTTTTATTTTTAACTGAGCTAGCGATCGAACTCGGGTTAAATTAATTATAATATATAATTAATTATCCTTTTTTCAATTTATTTACATGTTTCTTCCTTTTCTCTCTGTTACCGTCGGTCCCCGGTTTCTTTTATCAAATACGTATGCGACCTGCTTGTTCTGTTCATACTCCTACTGGAGTGTCATACACTTGCAGTATGAAATTTTGAATAAGTTAGTGCAATGAGTTTTTAAGTTTCCTTATTTTTTTTACCTAATTTTACTTATTTGTAAATAATGTAAATTTTTATGTATGCTATTTTTTTCAATTTACTTTGCATATATAAAAATTACTTTGATAATAAACTGTCAAGTGCACGGCTAAAAAAACTAAGCTGGCAACATGATTTATTTTTTTAAAGCAAGTTGTTTTTGTTTTCATTTTGGTTTATCTTAACATTCTTACAACTGCAATTAATGTTGGAAGAATTTCATACAATTGTAGTGGGGAATGTAAGAAAAGATTAACTCATTGTTTATTGTTGTTGTTTTTGATTAAGCTTTGACATTGTTACAAGTAAAACTAGGGCGTATAATTCTTATTCGCTTAACAGTTTTATTTATTTAATATCTTTAGTTTTTCTTAAATCTTTGGATGAAGTTTCCTGACGATCTGGCCTAAGCAACCAGTGAAATGCGCATAGGAATGAATAACTTATCCCTTCAACAATAAATTTCAGTGTTTTTATCAAGAATAAAAAATTGGGAATTAAGCACGACATACTAAATCTTGTAAATTAAAAATTTTGTATTCCCAAAAAAATTACTTTGATGTTAATTTGTCTGGAAAATATTAACAAGATCTTGAAGTCAATTAAATTTTCTTTTTTTCTTTATGTCCTCAATTTTTATTTTCAAAATCTGGTCGCCTTACTATTGGGCCTGATTATGTAAGTCTTTGGCGTGAACGCCTGTGTCGTTTTTTGAAAAAGGTTAAAGTAATATAAAATCTGAATTCTTTTATCGGCTACAAAATACGGCTTAAGCTATGGTCACACTTGTCAAATATTTGACGGAAAAAACGGAACCAACAAGCAAACTCGATAATCATTTTCTTTTACTACAATATTTATTTTGATAATAATACCAAATCTTACAAAAATATGTTTTTGTTAAGTCTAGTGGTATAATTAGTTTATTTTGTGATATTAAGACCATGTTAAATCGCACTAACTATTAACAAATGTAGTGGTTACGCTTATTTGGTCAAATATTTAATAAGTGTGACCGTAGCTTTAGGCTTTTACACCATAGCCTTGCACAATCAGGGAGATTCCTCCTGAACACAGGCTGGGTGTTATATTAATCTATTAAAAATTTAAGACATGCGCTTACGCCAAAGCCTTTTACAATCAGGCCCATTTATTAAATATGTACTTATACTATGTAACACTTATTTAGAGGCCACACGTAAGATAATACTCTATGCGATTGAATTTAACGTTTGCTGATATAAAAATCTTATATCTTATTTCACGTGTAGGCCTTAAGTAATTATATGGTTGTGTAGTTAGTGCTGTTTTAAATTTTAAATAGTGAAGATCTCAACAGTCGATTAGTTCTAAACTATACTTTGTGGTAAAGGGAATTTAGTGTGTTTGTTACCAGGGCTGTGGAGTCTTCAAACATAGTTCTAACTCCGACTTTGACTACAACCGCTGAAATTTTTTAAGTCCGACTGAAACGCCGGCTCCTGCTCTAACCATAATGCTGAATATATGTATAAAAGACTGGTCCTTATTTGTCTTTTAACTATTTTTTAACGCATTACCTTTTAAATGGTTAAATAGAGCAAGAGAATGATTTTTTTAAATATTTCAAAAAGTGGCGTGTAGAGCAAACAAATACTTAAAAAAACTAAATTAAATAGCAAAATGAATGCTTTTTAGCTCAGACACAACAAAAAACATTTCGCAAAACAGGTTTTGGATTCAGAAAGGGGATATTCAAAACTTATATACCCCATGCATAACTTAATTTTTTTAAAAATTATCGGTGGGTTAAACCAAAAATAAGCTAATGATATACTCGGATATGTTCTAGAAATCGAAATGAAGTGGAGTTGAAATCGAACAATATTTTGATTTCAATTATCTACAAAATGACTGCAGTTTATTCAGTTATTAAGAGTTGTTCTTTTACTTAAAGTATGAAGTAAAAGGAATATTTTTATTAACTTTCTGTACAGGCTCGTTTTCAAAATGTGTTCGATGATAAATAGACTTTTTTTCTACTTATAGAACATGCCCGTTTGTTACGGTGACTATTTTTCAAACGAAAAAAAGGACATTTCGAAATGTAGTAGAAATGATAAATAGTATCAAGATTATTGGGTAGGTAATAAGATAATTGAAAGAATATTATATTAGCAAGTAGAACTACTATTAAAACACTGCAGCCCATTGACTTAAATCGTCAAAACGGAATACTACCTGCCAACTTAGTATGCTAAAATGGTTTTAATAACCAATGCTAAAAACACGTTTTCTTTGCGTGCAATTCAATTTTATTTAAAGTCCTTTAAAGTAAGAGCAGCCTCAGGCTAGGCGACAAACATATTTATGGAATGGACAAATATTGATGATTGGATATGTGCCAAAAGAAACCACAATCCATCACATGGATCATCAAAACAATTTTTGCAATGTCACCGAGCTCCTTTGTTGAGAGAGAAAATATTATTTTAATGAAGTGAACAATTTAAGAATTCGATCTAACGCTGGCATTAATGTTAACTAGCGTGTTTTGCTGTATTAACATTGAAATTTTTGGGAAAATTAAACTTACAGTTTTCGAGTTTAAAGAAGAAGTTGTAATCTATCAAAAAAAAAAAAAAAACACAATCCACTGTCCTTATTTAAAAAAAAAAAATGTTAAAGGACATCGAATCAAAAAAAAAGGACGAATGGTCACCGTACTGATTTTTGAAAATTCTCAAATTTAAAAAAAAACAAGTAAGAAAGTAAAGTCGGTCAAGTCCGACCATATGATACCCTACACAACAGTATTAAAAAACACATCATGCTTATATGTCTATATACATATGGATTTATCTATGTTTATAAACGTCATTAAAATCGGTTTGATAGTTTCTGAGAGAAAGAAATTTCCCCCTATCTTCCCTCGTGGTCCTACGACTTATATTTATATATTTATTAGATTGGTCCTTGGGCCAATAAAAACCTATGTCACAAATGTTATCAAATTATCTAAAAAATTGCGACCTGTACTTTGCGCACAATGTTACATGGATAGCCAGCCTGCCAGCCAGCCGGACGGACATCGTTAGTTCTACTCGGAAAGTGATTCTGAGTCGATCGGTATACTTTAAAGTGGGTCTAGGACCAATATTTACACATATCAGCATAAATGCATAATACCCTCTCCACTATTGTGGTGTGGGTATAAAAACTAAAAATCAGTATTACAGTATTTATCGCTTAAGTGCATTTCATAATTTGAACGTTCTTTAGGGCTTTTACACGAGAAATTAATTAATAAAGACTCGCTTATTTGCATATAATGTGCTTATAAAAAAAACTCGCTTAATTTCACCAGCACCATAAAAAAGGCACTTTTCTTCCATCGAAAGTGCATGAATACATTCAAAGTTTGATTTAAATTTAGTTATGATGAAATAATTTTCGTGCCTTCTTTTTGTATTTGACTGAAGTTTGAAGCGATGCTTACATGAGAGTTTTTTTAATGCAATTTATTGAAATTGTATTGTTATGAATAAATTCGGGATATTCATATAAGCAAATGCTTGAACACGAAACAATTTTAGCTATTTTAAGTAGACAACTGTAATTGCACATGTTTGGATTGAAAAAAGAGTAAAGTGCTTATAACCGTGGTGCAAATAAGCGATTAATTCTGTAATATAAATATATGACTAATAATTATTCTTAAGTACTAAATGGCAAATAATGGCTTTTTCAAAAAAAATTTCTATTCCTTCACCTTTTCCAGTTTCAATTCATAAAGCGTAAATTGTAATTCAGATATGTCAGTTGTTATTCAGAAAGCGTCAATTGTTTTTCACAAATTGTCAATTAAAATTCAAAAAGCAATAAAAATGTTATTAACTTTTTATTTTCGTTGTAATTTGATCAAATTCTGGATTACAATTTACGCTTACTGACAATTTCTGATTCACAATTGACGCATTCTGAATTACAATTGAATAATCTGAATAACAATTGCGGATTTCTGAATTACAACTGGAAAAGGTGTAGTCCCGCAAACAAAACAAAAAAGCTTCCCAAAAAAATACCGCACCAAAATTTTATATATGTCAACTTGCTGTTGGCCCCCGACCCTGCTCGGTATTTTTCAAACATCATTTAAATACTGGAGAATTTCGTTAATGACCAACGCTCTTTACCGGGTCAAAATTTTATCAGGAAATCTATTTTTGTTTAATAATTATATATTGTAAATTTCAGGCAAATCGTTCCATAAATTAAGAATATTTAAATATCACGACAACATCGCCACTTTTAGGGATTAAACTAGACCTGTGTCCATGTTCTGTAACTCTGGCGTCGAGAAACTTTTCGATTGAAATGTGTGAAATGAAACAAAAATGTCATATATTGAAACAAACAGCTGTTTTTCTCACTAAACTGTGTCTGAAACTTTTTTTTTGGCGAGTACTAGCTGTCACGTGAGGAAATTACTCGCCAATTTACAGAAAAAGTGTGTCTGTAACATTTTTGTGAGAAAAGTTCTCGCCTTCAACTGTCAAATAAACTCACCAATAAAAATGGGGCGAGAAAAAATGTTAAATGTTTTTTTGATCTTGGCACATTTTTTTATTGTTTAATTATTTTGTTTTTAACTTTCTTATAAAATATACGAATGTTTTCAAAGCTCATTTGCAAACAACAAACATTAAAGTCGCACCTAACATTACTTCGTATAGCCGACGGTTGTATATTCGCCGCCGTCGTTGAAAATGTTTCAATTTTAGTAAATTCTGATCGAGTGGCTGGCGCTCTCAACGTCTGTAATTTCACATCAGCTTCGAGACATTTATAACGTAACGACGTAATCTCTTTTGAAATGAGTCACAGACACACTTTTCTGACTTTTGGAGAAACGATGGAATATTTTGTGTCACATCTTTTACAAAACGTGGTACTGGTTCCAGACTAAACTAGTGTATTATTCAAGTTTGGTGTCAATCGGACCAGCGGTTCTTGAGTGTTAGAAACACGTACCTGGAAAACAAACATTCTTATGTATTAAGTAGAGGTCTTGAGAATAGAGAAGAGTCTTTTGCACCCTAGCACCATTTTCTAGGCAATCTTTTTTAAAAACTAATATTACATTTATTTATTTTTATGGTAGTTACCTACCAAATATATACAAAAATAAATATCTTAATTTAACAATTAATTCGTTTGAGTGTTACTGCTTAACTTCTTGGCCTCAATGGCTTTAGCGTCTACATTTACTTCAGCTGTAACTTGTGAATCCTTACTGGAGGTCGTTTCAGCGTCTTCGGGTATTAGAAAATCTTCTGCGTCCCAGGGTTGGCTTTTGGCAGTGCCCCAAATAATATAAACTAAATTACCAAAAAAGAAAATGACAGCTGCAATGATAAAAACAATTTGCCATTGAGAGCGACTGGTCTGAAATCAGAAAAAAATTTATTATACATATACAATTTAAATCAAATAAATATTGTTTTTAAGATGACTTACATTGTCCGTAATAATAACACCGACTATCAAAGGAGCAATTAGAGGCATAAAATTCGCAATGGTATTAACAATACCCATTAAAACACCGGCATGATTTGGTGATAAATCAATGGTATTTAATGTACTGCCAATAGTCGCACCACTATTTACACCCACCAGTATTGTCATTAAGACTATGGCCCAGGTCTTATTGGTTTCATCCAAAAATCCGATTCCTATTAAACCAGCTGCTGGAATCCAAAATGCTATACTGTTACTTAGTTTTCGTATGGCCGTTAGACTTAAGACTTTTTTGCGCAGCAATATATCGGATATCAAAACATAAACATAGGACATACCCCACATGGCCAAGAATGGCAGGGCCGAGAAGAGGGCATTGCTTTTAATATTCATGCTGAGGATACCATTCATGTAGGAAGGTATTTGTGTTTGTAAAATATTCAAGCCATAACCTTCGGCACATCGTGCGATTAGTAAAGCTAAAAATGGAACCGACAGCCATATTGATTTCCAAGGTACAGGAATTTTGTTTTTATGAAAATTATCAGCATGTTCCAACGATGATTCTATGTAGTGCTTTTCCTTTTCGGTAATGAATCGCGATTCTGTGGCATTATTGGCAGCAAATATTATCCAAAGTAAACACCATAGAAAACACAAACCGGCCGAGACATAAGAAATTCCAGGCCATCCCAAAGGACCTTCAGCTATAATACCACTCATACCCAAAGCTAAAACGGTGCCGCACTCAATACCCGTTTGACTTAAGGCACCCAAACGATTACGCTCCTCTAAAGGTGACCATTTGGCTAAATGCTCGTGTATGCAGGGAAATAGACCGCCCTGAAAAAGTCCCTGACATATACGTATTACACAAAATGCTTGCCAACCGCCCCAACTCACACACCAAGGAGTTACGGCACTTAGGACGGCAGAGAAAAACGTCGACACGTTCATGACAATTTTGGCACCGAAACGTTTACTTAACATTCCACCGGGAAACTGTGTGATTACGTAACCCCAATAGAAACTCGAGAGTATATACGAAGTTTGCTTTTCGTTCCAATCATATTCCTGGAGGGAAAACAAATGAGTTATTATTAATATTAATATGGTTAATAAATTCAAAAATATTTTATTTAACTACCGGAAAATCGGGATTAGTTGTGGCGGCATTAGTCATGGCGACTACAGCCACCCCAATATTCAGACGGCTTACATAGATTACAACAATGTTAAGAAAAATTAAAAAGGCCTGCATATGACGCATTCCCAAAGCGGGTCCTGAAAAAGGGAAAAAATAGGGTAACTAATTTTGTAAGTGTAATTTTGCTACCCATAATTTGTATTTCAAACTTTGTTATTTCCTGCTTCGCGAAATTATTTTACCCAATTTTTCGGTCTATACGAAATGAATGCCTAAGTTTTTTTTACTTCCAATACTTTAATTTGCAAATATCTTAATTTGACCTGGTTTCGTGAAACCAGGAGTCTTAAGATTAAAAACCTGGGACCCATTTTAAAATTTTTGTTTTATTTTAAATAAAATAGTTGGATAACTTAACTGTTAAGACAGGTGGTAACTCCATGTATAAGCGAAACTGACGTCGTTATGACCCCCCTTCATATTAGGCAATGCCTTGCGGTCAATAACCAGACTGCAAACCTTATGTTCCGGGACTACTCGTTACAGAGGTACCAGATTGATCTCTAGTTTTACAATTTTATGCCCAGATAAGCTGGAGACCTTTACCGTTTAGAACAGGTCTCTCCATTGATTTTCGCTTTACAGACTCCTGACAAACTAAATATGTTATGACGGATCCCTTAATGTAATCTGTGCCCATGTTCTGTAACTGTGTGAAATGAAACAAAAATGCCATAAATTGAAACAAACAGCTGTTTTTCTCACTTAACTGTGTCTGTAACTTTTTTTGGCGATTACAAACTGTCACGTAAGGAAATTACTCGCCAATTTACAGAAAGTGTGTCTGTAACATTTTGGTGAGAAAAGTTCCCGCTTTGAACTGTCAAATAAACTCACGAATAAAAATGGGGCGAGAAAAAATGTTAACACTAAAAAACAATTAAAAATGCAAAGTGCAAAGAATAATAATAATAATAATATTTTTTTCTTGGCACATTTTTCATTGTTTTATTATTTTGCTTTTAACATTTTAATAAAATATACGAATGTCTTCAAAGCTCGTTTGCAAACAACAAACATTGAAGTCGCTCTTTACACAATTTGGTATAGCCGACGGTTGTATTTTCGCCGCCGTCGTTGAAAAATTACAATTTTAGTAAATTTTGGTCGCCGTCAACGATATGTGTTACTGGCGTTCTGAACGTCTACAATGTCACATCGGCTTCGAGTGCAATATTATGACATTTATAACGTAACGACGTTATCTCTTTGATAGTTTTCGACATGATTTTTCTCACTTTTCGAGAAACGATGGAATATTTTGTTTCACATCTTTTCGATGCAAGAAGTTCTCACTAAAGTTACAGAACATGGGTACTGGTTACACAAGATTTCGAGTAACATAGCGCCAAAGTTTACCTTCGAGATGCGTTAGCTCTTCACGGGTGCTGTTTTTACTGGAAATTAAAGGAGTGGAACATTTTTTTTATCTGTAAAACCCAAATTTCGAAGAGAGTCTTTAGAGAATGAGAATATTTAATATTGCAATGAAAAGTTAAGTATCAGTAATGAGTATTTTTATTGCAATAATGGAAATGGTCTCATTCCAGCAACGAAGCGTTTTTCTTTCAGTGTATAACAGGGATCTCCAGTGATTTTCGCTTCACGGACTCCCGACAAACTAAATTGGTTACGACGGATCCCTTAATGTAATTTGGCTTAACGAGATTTCGAGTAACAGTTTTTTAATAATGCCAAAGTTTACCTTCGAAATGCGTGAGCTCTCCACGAGTACACTTTTTACTGAAAATTAAAAGAATGGGGACGCCTTTGTTATCTTTCAACCCAAATATCGACGAAAGGCTTTAGAGAATATGAATTATAAACAATAGTTCAAACCAGGCTTGTGGAGTCGTCAAAAAGTTTTTCTAACTCCGACTCCAACTCTAACCGCTGGCATTTTTTATGTCCAAATCCAACTTCAACTCCTACCTTTATGCTAAATGTAAATGAGACTGGTCCATATTTGACTTAAAACTTGTTTTTTAATACAGTACCTTTAAATGCTTCAATAGAGCAAGAAAATGATTCTGTTAAAATTTCAAATCGAGATTTTAATTCTAACTCGCGCCGCATTGAGCTTTAATATAGTTATTTACAGAAGTAAAGTTGAAAAATTTAAGAGTCGGAGTCGCGAGTTTTTGTTGGTACTTCGGCTTCGACTCTTCAGCCCTGGTTAAAACAATGGCTCTTTTTTGCAAATAAATCCCGGGGAATTCATTGGAATTTTTTAAATTAATTTCTAGAAATATAAAGACAGCAGGTTTCGGGAATTTCTTTGCAATGCTTTTAATAAAAGCTAGATGCTTTATCAATGTCGAAATAGAAAACAAATTTCGCATCGGCTCAAATGACAACATATTTTAGCTTTATTTGGAAAGTTAAGATTGAAATATGCCTCCTGCATCCCTGGTATTAAGTTAATTCAGAAATATATCCTCTGAAACACTTTCCTTATAATAATAATTTCTTAATGTAGCCA
Organism: Pollenia angustigena; assembly: GCA_930367215.1. Lineage (NCBI taxonomy): Eukaryota > Metazoa > Arthropoda > Insecta > Diptera > Polleniidae > Pollenia > Pollenia angustigena. Next base: position 145,015,589 of record OV884060.1, on the reverse strand, counting down.
ATTTCTGAACTCTTGGATTACGCAGTGTAAAGCTTTGATAACGACGCCAAAAACTGCAAAACAAAGATCCCAAACAGTTTTTTCAGAATTTTTGCTATTAAAAGAAAAAGGCTAATGCAATCCCTTAGAAAAATAAAAATCCTGACTACCAGTTGACTACAATCGCAACTTTGATAATCAGGGAAACCAAAAAGAAGCAATTGCATGTTTTTCCTTGTGCGACCAATGAAGGCAGAAACAGTATATTTATCCGTTTTAGAGCTTTTTATGAATTTTGGCATTGATTTGTTAGTGCATATTTTACGGTTTGCATAATTTTTTTTTTTTTTTTTTTTGCATAATTTAGTTAAAAGAGCTTTTTTGTAGCATTTTTTAAGTACACAGAAAAAATTATTGCCGAATTATTTTCAAACAAACGCTTGTTTGAAAATTTTTTTAATTTCTACAAATATTTTTACTGATTCAATTAAAATTTTTGTTTGATTTTTATTTAACCAACAAAAATGTTGACAACCATTTAAAAATATAATACACGCGTTATTGGTTTTAAGTTTTCATAATTTTCTATGAAATATTTAACGCTTTTTAATGTTGTCGTCTTTTTGCATTTTTTTATTTGATCGTAAGCAACACTTCCTAATGTGAAATATAAGAACTACAACAAAAAACACATATAGTCTATTTTTGGACACTTTAGGAAAGTACAACAGTAAGAAAGATGAAGAGGTTTGAAGTAAAAAAAAAAAATAGCAGGTAAAATAACGTTTCACTCTTTTTAAACAACAGAAACAACAACAACATTATAAGAAACAAAATAAATTTTTGGTTGGTTTCAAAGTTGGTTAAAAAAAAACCAAAATCCCGTATTCAATTTTTTCAAACTGTTTGCTTAAATACATCAAATACAAAAATATAATGATGACGAAAAACATATCGAGTCGGTCTGTCACCGTTTTTGGGTTACATTTCTTCTTCATTAGCAAAGGAAAGGATACAGCAACAGTGAGTGATGACGAAAAACATTGTGTGTATAAAAAAAGAACTTCGTTCAAAAATTATTCCAACAAAAAAATGTGTCTCAAAGCCAGCCGGCCGCTCTGCTCTCTCTGCCATCATCTTCTAATACAGTGCCTGCTTGTGTGCGCATCATTGCTTGTGCAAAAACCTGTTTTTTTTTTTGATTTTGAAATTTAGTATATGAAATTCAGTAAAATTTTTGTTTGATTCAGTTAAATTATTTGTTTGAAAAAATCAGTGTTTTTTTTCAATAAACAAAATGCAAATAAATTGTTTGAATATGCGAATTTGTTTATAGGACCGAATTCAGACAAAAAATTGTTTGATTCTACAAATTTTTTGTTTGAATTGGAAAAATAATTTTTTCTGTGTATATAGCGCATATTTTGCCTTTTTAAGGCATATTTTCATACATATTCAATTTTTTTAGGTGCCTACAAACCTTTCACAGCAAATAAATTTTTTTTCGAAAATCTGTGACATTTAATTTTTACTCTTAAATTGTAAGACAAAGCAGGTTGTCATTAGGGATAAATGTTATGCGATGTGAATTTATAGTACGTTTCCACTTACATGTTTTGGGCCACAAAACTAGTTTTGCAGCAAAACAAGTGTTTTGCTACTTGTTTTCCTATACATTTTTCATCATCGAAAACTCAAACAAAAACTAGTTTTGCTCCAAAACATGTCGAAAATCATGAATACAACTCTGGGTTATCCATTATTGGTGATTGATAATTTCGAAAAAAGTGACATATTTACCAAAATATCAAGACTTATTAAATAGGTTTATGCAACTCTCCAGCTGATTTATTTGTTTGCAGCGTAAAAATAATAAAATAATATAATAAAAACGTAGTAAATTATGTGCTTTTATATACGTATGTACATATATGTATGTAGATCTGTGTATTAAAAAACAAACAAGAAAGTTTCATGTTAAAAAAAAATATTTTTTTTTCAACACATATGTATTTCTTTTGGCTTTCATATATGTTTACAACATAAATGTCAAGTTGATTTCGAAAATTCAAAAACCAAAACCAGTTTTACATAATGGAAACACTTTGACACGGTTTGCTCAAAACAAGTTGTTTTGCTCATAGTGGAAACATCGTATTAGAGTCTAGACCAGTTACGTCCAGTTCATATGCCCAATGGGCAAGCTTTTACAAAAGAGCTTTTGTGCTTTCACACCGACGAGAGCACAACAACCAATTAAATCATGGTGACAACAATGCTTGCTGCTTACTTTTCAAAGAAACAATAACAAATTGTAAGAGCTATGAAAGCTGTTTATCGAAAATGAAAATATCAAATTATGTGTGTTTTAACGTAACTTATCGAGACCAATGTTTTAGTATACCGATCGACTCAGAATCACTTTTAAAGTGATCTTACGATGTCCATCCGTCCGTCTATCCATGTTAGCCTTGTGCGCAAAGTACAAGTTCCAAAATTGTTGAACGTTGTGTCTTCAAATGAGCAATTTTTAATTTTTATGGCATATTTTCAACATTTTAAAGGGCATATTTTCCAGTTTTTACTGGTTTTCCTGCTGATAATACAAACAATACGATTTTCAAATATTTATATTGTCAATAATCCGTAAGCGCAAAAAAAGGCCACCCTTTGTGAGATCGGATGTTTGTCGAGAAGCCGTTTAGTATTGTTGGCATTAGAGAAAAATTAGTTTTAAGCATGAGTTAGAACTTATACCAAGCTCTGCTTGAAACATTTACACATTTTCATTGACTATGACCGGTACTCTTTCTTCCATCTCCCAAGTTTTATTAAATCTGACCCATTTTCGCACAAATTTAATTTATTTTCCCTTCAAATTGCAGTTCTAAGGGTCGTTTTATAAATAATTTTGCTCACACTTTTCAAAAATACTAACTGGAGACAATTTTAGAAAATATTTTTTTTTTCTCTATAAAAAATTTCAATAAAATTTCCTCAATATTAGACAAAATCCAATCGATAAGAATCTTTATATTGATTGTCCTAATCACTTAAAAAAACGTTTAATCTTCTTGAACTTTCGTTTTTTTCAAGAAGAATTTCTCTTATCACTAAATTTCCCAATCTTTCGATAATCAATTAAAACGTGATAACGATATAATATCATATTTAATGACAGACTGTAAAACTTCACAATCTTGGGCACTTATCAAATAAAAGAAATAATTTATTAAAAGATTAAAAAGTTTTTTTTTTTTAATTTTAAATGTTTACTCTTGGGGCCAGTTTTTGGTCTTCCATACAAAGACATTATAAATTTCTGTATCTCTGGAAAAGAAAAAGAGCTAAAGTTTCCAAATAAGATGCAAACATCTCGGTTATCAATACACTGGATCCCACAAAATGTTGTAAGGATTGGGAAAGTGGGCGTAGTACAAAATAGTTTTCTTCTTCTGTTTCGCAAGAACGGTAAGGGATTGCATTGTATTGTCCGAATTTGGTAGACATATTGGGCTGGGTTATTATACACAACTTCATTCAAAATATAGGCGGGGTTGGAGAAGTGAGTGTGGCACCTCTCGTACTTGTGCATTATAGTTCTCTGTATAGACAACGGCAACATCCAAAGTTTCCATTATGTACAACCATCTTGGTTAACAATGCACAACATCGGTCAAAATGCGTGCTGGGTTGAAGATGCGGGTTTGATTTGTTTATATCTAATCAACGGGATTTATATTACTTTCTGTTATTATCGCATTATGGTGAAGGGTATATATGATTCGGCATAGCCCAATGTAGCACTTTTACTTGTTTTTTTATGATCTATAGTTTAATAATAAAATGGCAAATAAATCATTGTTAAACAAATAATAACAATAAAACCGCAGATCGTGCAAATAACACATTAATTGGCTTTTGCAAATTGCACTAAATACAAATTTTTGTGTTGCAACTCAGTGATGGAAAATTGTGTTTTTTTTTGTATTAAAATAACGGTTTTTTGTACTCAGAGTACTTAAGGTAACCATCGGCTACACAATATTATTGAGTGATTTATTGCTATTATTGTTGTCGATTTAGTTCGCACTTGCCGTTTTGTTACACCATGGATGAGAAATTCCTTGAGCAAACACCAGCTTCGCTAACTAAAGCTTCTTAATTCTGTTAAACATTTCCATAAGTAGATAAAAGATGCTAAATAAAGTAATTCAAATTTTAGACTGACTGTAGATTTTGTAAAATGTATTACTGATTGTCATAAGCTCCATGGACATTATGACATGCAACTGTACAATGTTGTGAACTCATTACAAAATATTTATTTGTTCAATCAAAAGACTTTTAATAGTTTTAAATATATTGTGCCACCTTCTAATAACTTTGAACACAAGCAATTTTGTTGTACAATATAAATTATTGAACAAAATATTGTATATGTACTATAAAAAGTCGTTCCGATAGAATATCGAAATAATCGTAGAAGACAGTTAACGGTATATGCTCGTATATTAAATTCTTTCCGTCGGGTTGGTTGTGGTGAAACTCTCAAACCTGCAAGAGTTGATCTTAAGCAGCTCATATACTTGAAATAAAATTGTTCAGTTTTACGTATAGTACAATTATATCTCCAATGCGTATTAGATATTCGAAGGTGGCACAATATATTGACATCAATCAAAAGACTTTTGATTTTTATTGCACAACGAAAAGACAGTGAAATGTGTTCATGTTTTCCTAAATAACCAAGGCGAATTCACGTGCAGCTGGTGTCGAAACGCCAACTGATTTTGACTGTTCGAACCAGCTTGTTTTTATTTATTAGTGTTTTGTTAGGAATGGTTGCCATTTTGAGCCGTAGACACTAACAATGCAATCCAAAATACCCTATGTTGCTTATGCTGTTTTCGGATTATTGTAATTCCGACACCACCTGTAGGTAAATTCGCCTTGCTACATAACCTAGACCACATTCTATTGAATGAAAGTTGGCAATATTTAAATTGAAACCATTGTGCGACTTATTGCATAATATAGGACAAAATGGAATTAATATTGCGAATCACATATACAATAATATTGCAAGTGTGTGGGCCGCTTTAGGGGAAAATAACTGAACTTAATAATTTTTAAGGACCAGAAAAGAACTCGATATTGGAGGTAAACCAGGGAGAAATTACTTCGGCTTTAAAAATACTCGAGAAGAGAATTGATAAAGAGAAATATTAAATATTTGTCTGAAATAGGATATTATTGTTGAACAGTTTTTGGTGAACCGCAATCTTTTTGTATGTAATGAACACATTTCCTTCATTCAATCACTTTTTAAGTGAAAAATCACATTCTTTTCATGCTTAATTTGCTCAATGATGTAGTAGAACGATCAAGTTTGGCTTTAAAGTTGTTCACACATACTGTTTGTCAAAACTTATTTGAACTGAAAGCTGTGAGCGGAACAGAGCAATATATGAATATGAATCAAACACATTTAAAAAAATATTATTTGCATAAAAGAGTAAGAGCAAATGTGAGTAAGTTTTTTTAATTTTCAATAGCGGAGTTCAGTGTTTGATGCGAATGGTCTTGCGAAAGGCAAATGCAAAATATTGTAGCTTTTGTTTGCAATCCAACAACAAAATACTATACAGAATTGCAATTGTCATATCATTGCTTTTGCGCAACACTAAAACTGTTTAGCTTTTTTTTTTTTTGATACATGTATTGCGTTTACATCACTGTCGAACAGCTGACATTTGTAAACAATAATTTAGAATCGTGAAACAAAATTTAAGTTATGGAGCCGACAACTCTTAATAAAAAATTAAAAAGAGAAAAACCCAACAATAAGTAGACGACTGATGAAATAAAAACTGTTTTAGATTATCTGGAGGAGTCAGAAAACATAGAGCTTAGTATTTAAGAGAAGTCCGTAATTTTTCTTTTTTTATTACTATTTACACACCAACAGCTCAAATGTTTTATAAAATATTTATTGAAAAAAAAAACGGTATCGATGCAACCTGGGATATTATAAGGTGGAAGGTACGATACCTTAAGGCCTCTTATAAAAAGGCCAACGATTGGCGTAGTTGTACTAATGCTGCGATAATATTTTCTTTGCACTGCTTTGCGGCACTTTAAAAGAATTTCACAAAATAATCAAACACGTTTTTGTAAATTTTTACGACCAATAATTCCGTAAAACAGCTGTTATCTAATTTGCATCTAGCATTGCAAATTTGCTTAAAATACCGCTCACTGTCACTGATAAAATTATTGCACTGCCAAACCGTCGTAACCTAAAACGCAACAAACATTGCATACCGCTAATATATTCTTCGCATTCCATTAAGTGCATTGTCACACGCTTTATAAAAAAGAAATGGAAATGGCATTCTCTTTTCCCTTTTCACCTAAAAACTTTTGACTTGAAAAGTTAAATCAACGTATTTTCCATAGAAATGTTCTTCAAAAAGTGTTTTTTTTTTTTTTTTTTTGGTATAAAGAAAATAAGTATCAGTAGGAAAAGGGATCCGATGGTACTTTTTGATATCAAATGGTCTTTTATAAAACTAAAATCGTGTAAACTTTCCATCTCTGCTGCAAACGCATATATTTTAAATATTTTAAAATTTTTTATTAGACTCATTATTAATTAAGATTTTGACTATTTTTGATTTATTTACTGTTTTTATAATTCTGTAACTCTCTTTTAAAATTACCTTTATCGATAACTGTCGTCATTTTGTTCTTGATTTTAGAATTTTGTTTTTTTAAGAAAAAAATTTTATTTTCAATTTTCCTTAATGCTTTTTAACACTGATTTGCATATTTTAAATAGGTATTTCTTATAGTTGTTTTAAAAAAAATTTTTTTGTCATAAATTTTGTACTTAAAGCCACTACACACGTCTACAGCACACGACCAATTTAATCTATATAAATTTTATTAAAAAATCATATTTGATTGTTAACTGAGTTTGTAGCTCTTTCTACTAAGAACACTTTTTTTAAACATTCGCTTGGCTAAATATTCCTCCTGCTACAAGGTACGGGGTACTAACTGACTATTTAATCTTAAAAAATAATAAAAAGCAAAAAAGGTATGAAATTAATGCGATAAATAAATAGCAATTCTGCTATAATAATTTTATTTACAAACAGTTTTAATGGTTTTATTAGCCAAGTTAGTAGATGAGCATTAAATTCATACCACTTGCTCTCTTGTCTATTGTTAATAACAAATTAAATAAAAGTAAAATAACAACAAACAAACTTTTAGGGCCGGTGTAATAAAAGTGTGCTCAATAAAATAAAAAATGTATTATTTTTGCATGGTTGTGCTTTTATAGAAAATCCGCTAAGTCTAGGGAATTATTTAAAACACATGTCGTTACCTAAAACGCAAATGGTCATATCCAACATTTTGAAATTTTTACAAGAGTAGGAAAAACTTTAAAATTAAAAATTTGCCTTTAACTGTTTATAATTTAAATTTTTATGTTAAACCTACCAGTTGTTTTTACAAGTGACAATGTTGCATATTTTGGAATCTGTCAGGTAGCACTTTTAGCGTTTATCATATAAATGATGGTCCAGGCAAACCGCACGATGTTAATTGTAAATAAAACAAAAATGGACTTCACGGTTTTGGTGGAATACCTTTATACGCTGGTCCATATTTTCAATGACCCTGAGACATAATTGAGGTTCAATGTCGTAAATGTGCCGAATTATCTCATACTTTATTTCTTATTACACTTTTTCTTTTAAATATCCCCAAAGAAGAAAGTCAAGTCACATGATCATAATAACAGCGCCACGACGTGAGACAACACGGCTAATGAATTTCTCACGCAAAAGAGCCATTGTGTGGCTATCAAAATCACTGATTTTGTCCGATAAATTCCAACAAAATCTCTAATTTTGGCCGAAAGGTTCCAACATTTTTTGTGGACATATATAACCCATTTATTCAACAGTATCATTATGACTAGCACCTTTCCGTTGAAATGGAAATATGCAAAAATAGTGCCAATACCAAAAACTGATTCTGAATTTAGGCCAATAGCTATTCTGTGCTACTTGTCTAAAGTACTGGAGAAATTTCTTCATCTTCAAATGATATCATATATCAGTGCCAATAATTTGTTGTCTGATAAACAATCAGGGTTTCGTATTAATCATAGTTGTGTTTCTGCACTACTGGATGTATCTGAAAATATACGGCGTGAACTAGATGATGGCAAGCAAAATTTCCTAGTTCTTCTTGATCATTCAAAAGCCTTTGACACGGTTTACCATAGTATGCTTTCCATGAAACTTGTGCACTTTTTTAACTTTTCGAAAACATCAACACGACTTTTATTTTCCTACCTCTCAAATCGTTCGCAATTTGTACAATCAAACAATGTGCAATCTTCTTCATTACGTTTATCTCAAGGGTCAATTCTCGGACCATTGCTTTTTACGCTTTATATAAACGACTTGCCAAAACATCTCGTTCACTGCAATATACATATGTACGCAGATGATGTGCAGTTGTACTTAAGTAGCCAAGTACAATCTGTTTCTCAAAACATCATGAGACTCAATGATGATCTGGATAAAATTTATCGTTGGGCAACGTCTAACGGACTTTGTTTAAACCCTAATAAGTCGAAGTGCATAATAATACGTAAGAGATCACTTGCTTCTAATATCGGTCTTGATATTTTAATTAATGGGGAAAAAATCAATATTGTGAATGCGGCCAAAAACCTTGGGATAATTTTCAATGACAGTCTTACTTGGACAAATCATGTCAACACACTTGCTGGTCAAACTTATATAAAGTTAAGGTGCCTTTGGTCGATACAATACTATACTCCTTTTAATATTAGATTAATGATTGCAAAATCTTATCGTCTTCCAGGTTTAATGTATGGCTGTGAACTTTTTGCAAATTGTGATTCCATTAGTAGAAGGAAGCTAAATGTCTTATATAATAATAATGTAAGATATCTGTTTGGCCTTGGTAGATATGATCATGTGTCACATGCCTCTTTAAAACTTTACGGCGTTTCATTTGACAATATTTTAAACATTCGTGTACTCTTACTATTACATAAACTTATCTATTCGGAGACTCCACGATATCTTGGCGATCAAATTAGGTTTGCCAGATCACTTAGAGGTAAAAGAATTATAATTCCCTTGCATAGCCTTCTTGTATCTGAACAGAATTTTTTTATACATGCGTCACGTCTAAGGAATTGTCTTCCTCAAGTTCAGCAACTTAATAGCAACACAAGTAGCTTTAAAAACTTCTTATTTAAATACTTTGCACCGCAGTAGATAACTGTTATCATATTATATAAATAATTTATAGTTTAATTTAATTACATTTAATTTAATTTTATTTAATTCAATTGTATGTGATGATCTCTAAATGTAATTTATGAAACTGCTTTCCTGTACTTTAAATATAAGATTAAATCTTGTTGTACAGGAATTGAATATATAATAAACTAGCTTAGCCCGTTGCGCTTCGCTACACTGCTTTAACCACCTTTGTAGACTCTCCCTTTAATAGTTCTTCAGTAGAGAGATATTTATTTTTATTTTCAAAAGTATAGTATACCATAAGAGTGACTTCTACAAAGTTTAAACATTCTCACTACAACAGTTCTTAACCTTTATGTGCTCGGAAGTCTACATTTGTAGTAATTTTGATTAGATTAGCGAATAAAAATTAAAAGCGTCAGTCAAACAATTTGAGGTTTCTGGTAGCTTCCTAAAATCTTGTTTTAAGCAGATTTAAACGTTAGTGATGTACAAATAATTAGTTCGTAGGTGCTAAAGGGATGTTTTTTAAAATGATCATCTCGTGACCGGTAGTCTACATTTGTAGTCACTATGTGGTTTGTATGCAAAGAAGCTTTATTTGTTGCTTATTACATTTGCACACCTGACTTTTCTTTAATTTTTGCTAAAAAAAAGAATTTTTTGCATCACGTGTATGCTGATAGCGCATCAAAGTAATAACATTTCATCAAAAACAATAGAGCAAAGACAAAGTGTATGTTACTTTAATGATTTTACATTGTTTTGTTTTTTTATTCTTTGTATTGCAAAAATTAGTAGTGTTGCGCATCAATGTCAAAATCTTGATTTAAACAACTACTTCGATTGCGATGGCCATTGGTAATATTTTTCAACTTGCTAGATATATCTGCCTTAGCTACTTATATCATATATATAGAAAATAATAGCCATATTAAGCAAATAGACAAACGCAGAAAGTTCTTAAGAAGTTTGTCAAAATAGATGTTTATGCCAGCAATTATAGAACGGTAAAAAATTCCAAGGGTAATAGGCGAAATGGCGCTAGGGCACTCGCCAATTTCAACTTCTTCCGCTTTAGCTACTAATCAATTTCCCGACACATCTGAGGATAAGCTGCCAAAACATCCTGCACGATGTCAGGCATGTGAAATTGGAAATCGCAAAAACACACAAAAAATATGCAGTTGGTGTAAGAAACCGAATATAACCATTTTTTTCTTGTTTATAAGGATAAAGTAGTGCAAAAATAATGTTACTACAAATGTAGTCTTTCGACCGCCCACGTAAGTTTTCGATCCCGAGCACATAAAGGTTAAGATATGCGATATTTAACATTGGCGTCCTATGGTGGGTACCACTTCCCCGGCTTCTATTTTATTTAAACTTTGGGGCTCAGAAGATCCTACTACCAAAAGTTCAACAAAATGCGTGCAGTGGCTCTTATTAATATTTCTATCTATGACGTGTACTGCTCCTCCCCTAACTGCCCCGCACATTTGTATATTGAAGTTTATAGTTTACTATAATAGTAGCTTTAACCACGTTTGAAGACTCTCCATTTAATAGTTCTTCAGTTGAGCGATATTTAATGTATGCATCCTCTGGGAGGTATTTCCCCCCTGCGCCTACCCGCTTTATTTTTATTTCCAAAGTGTAGTATACCATAAGAGTGACTTCTAGCAAGTTTGAACATTCTCACTATTACAGTTCTTAAGATATGCCATGTTAAACATTGGCGTCCTATGGAGAAAACCACTTCCCCCGCTGCTACTTTATTTCAATTTCGGGGCTCAGAAGATCCTACTACAAAAAATTCAGCAAAATGCGTCCAGCGGCTCTTAAGATATGCGATAATTAATATTGGCATCCTATGGGGGGTACCAATTCCCCTGCCCCTATCGAAAAAATAAGTAGCGACAAACAAACAAACAAACATACAAACATTTTTCATTTTTATATATATAGATAGAAGATAAATAAATAAATTAATTTTTGACAGAGTCAACGAAAATTTCGATTTTTAATTTTTGTTTAGTTGGGGCCTTTTGCTTTTAGTTAACGATATTGTCCCAATAACTTAATTGTAAATTGATTTGAACAATTATTGATTTATAAAGGGAAATCAATTGTAAACAATCATTTATTGATAACCAGTCAACAAGCATAACTGTTTTTAAATAAACAGTGTATTCGCTAACTTAGCAAAGTCATAAACCTGCAATTAGCAAAAAGTTGCCAAATGAAAATTTTTATTATTAATAAGATTTTCGTATGACGTGCTAAATTCCAAATTTTTCATATTTGATAAATATGTACATTGAAATTTTTTGTTGAGGGAAAGCTAGATTCTATGCGCATTTCACTGATTGCTTAGGCCAGCTCATCAGGAAACCGTTTCCAAAGATTAGAAAAGCCAAAAATATCAAACAAATAAAACCCTAAAGCGAATAAGAATTATAAACACTCTTAAGTCTTACTTGTAATAATATCAAAGCTCAAACAAAATACCAATAGTTGTAAGTGGGTTAAAAGAAAAAACAAAATTAAAAAGCAAACTGCTTCATTCTATTGCCTTCGTTAGAAAACAAAAAAAAAACCTATTTGCTAATTCAGTTTTATGCACGGGCACATGCAATTATATTATCAAAGTTATTTTCATAAAACGTTTATAAAAAGTGTTACTGCATGGAGAGAAAAAACATGTTTAAATATGGTCACCTCCAACAAAACTATTTTTAAAGAAAATTTTAAACATATTATGGTTAATATAACCATATTATTGTCACCCACAACCATATTATGGTTGAATTGGTTCTCCATTAAGTAGCTACAACCATATTATGGTTGCCTCTAAACATTTTGTGGTTGAAAACGAAAATAGTTTGTTTTAAAATTAACAATAGTATTTTCCTCTTTTCCAAGAGCAACATACTATAGTTGAAAACCAACCATGCTATTATAAGTGTTAAACATGTTTTTGCCATAACATGTTCGGAGGTTACCATAATATGATTGTGGCTTCTTGATGGAGGACTAATACAACCATAATATGGTTGTCGGTGACAATAATATTGTTAAATGAATTATTATTTGTTTTAAATTTTCTTTCAAAATAGTGTTGTTGCAGGTGACCATATTTAAACATGTTTTACTCTGGGTGTGCTAACATTAGTTTATAAATATCTTAACCATTTTTTTTTTCGGGGGGAATAACATATCTATGTACTATGTGCATACATCATTTTACAAAAATTCCATCTTCTTAAAAGATTTTAAGTCATTTTGTAGATCTTATAACGAAAACTCTTGAAGATAGTCAACAAATTTTAAAAAGCATATAATTATACCATAATTTAGTTATAAAAAGAAAAAATAAATGTAGTTGCATCTTCATTTATCAAAGTTTATCAGCAAAATATGTTCCTTGTTTATTATTATACGAGATATGTGTGTGGGCTTCGTTATCAGATTAATTTGTTCAGTAACGCAGTGTTGCAAACTCTTATCGACGAAACATTTTAAAAATTCAAAGCATAAAATAGCTAAAGATTTTATTACAATAACATTGTTCTAAAACGGTTATTAAACTAATTTTCTTAGAGTAAAATATCAGATAAGAAAATTAGGTATTCAATTTAAAAAAAATTCTGTACAGAAATGAAACTAGACCAAAAACTGAAAAATTTACTAAATGTTTATTTATAATAAATTTTCCGAAAATTAACTTTTTATAGAAAAATTTTACGAAAATTAACTGTTTATAGGAAATGTTACGAAAATAAACTTTTTATAGGAATTTTTTTTAAAATACACCATTAATAAAATTTTTTTGTAAGAATTTGGTATTTATAGAAAGTTTTCTGAAAATTTATGCGATACTAGCTGACCCGACAGACGTTGTCCTGTCTAAATTAGTAAAAATGTTTGCGTTCGATTTTTAAAATCCGTTAAAAAGATACGAACATTTGAAAGAAAAATTAGTCAAATAGATGGAGCCGTTTTCTGATTTTAGGTAAATCGAAAAAAGTGGGCGGGGCAAAATTTTCTTTCCGTAAAAACCTAAGTTTGACCATGGAAATCATTTTTAAGAAAAAATCGTCCAAATCGGTCAAGCCGTTCTCAAGTTATGCGCTTAATAGAAAAAGTGGGCGTAAAAGTAGGCGTGGTAAATTTTTCTTTCGATGAAAACTTAAAATGGGTTAATACAAACATTTGAAAGAAAAATTTGTCAAATCGATGGAGCCGTTTTCTGATTTCAGGTAATTCGAAAAATGTGGGCGTAAAAGTAGGCGGGGCAAAATTTTCTTTTCGTATAAATCTGGTCCAACTTACAAATGGCGATCATTTTAAAGAAAAAATCGTCCAAATTATATAGATGTCATTGGTGGTGCAATATGAAAATTATATTTTGCCACGCCCCACCGCCCGCAGACCGAAAATCAAAAATCAGACTTCACAGTGTCAACGGCCTTTATATTCTGAAGATTCCCTAAAAATTTCATCAAAATCGGCCCAGCCGTTTTGGAGTCCATACGTTACATACATACACACATCCTATTTTATATATATAGAAGATAGAAGATATGCACAAAATGTACTATTTGGGCTCTTCTAAAACCAAAAAATCGTACAATGTATGTAAAACGGATTTTCTTAATTCCAGGCCTTAACATTTTTGATTTTTTCGAAAACCCGTTTTTTTTTGATGCAGGAACTATTCGTAGAACATTTTAAATTAGAGTTAGTTAGAGGCTTAATATATTCTAAGAAAAGAATCGCCACACAATCTGACGACATCTGAAACAGTCTCTTAGCTCAGAAATACATTTAGTATAGTTTTTTGACTTCTGCCAAACGCCTTTTCAAGAAATTCAATAATTTCAATGCCCGAAATTAAATCACATGAACTTTTTGTCTTAGAAGACCCCTAGTGCAATTTGATGCAAAAAATATTTGTAGAACATTTTAAACCTTTAAAGGACAAAAATGACCTCTAAAAATGAGTGTTAGAGGGTTAATAAATTCGGATAAAAGAATCGCCATTCGATTCTATTGGAGACATCTGAAATTTAGTATATTTTTTTTTAACTTATACCAAACGCCTTTGCAAAAACTTTAGGGGCCCATATTTCGGGAACCCTAGCTAACTTTTCAAAACCCTTTGGTAGATTCGCTCTACTTTTATTTGGCGTTGCAAGTGTTGAGGATGTTTCTTTTTATACCCACACCACAATAGTGGAGAGGGTATTATGCATTTGTGCTGATGTGTGTAACGCCTTAAAATAGTGGTCCTAGGCTCACCTTAAAGTGTACCGATCTACTCAGAATCACTTTCTGAGTCGAACTAACGATGTCCGTCCGGCTGGCTGGCTGTCCATGTAACCTTGTGCGCAAAGTACAGGTCGCAATTTTCGAGATAATTTGATAAAATTTGGGTCATAGGTTCTTATTGGCACAAGGACCAAGCCTATTGAAAATGGGCCACGAGGGAAGATAGAGGGAAATTTTTTCCTCTCAGAAACTATCAAACCGATTTTAATGAAATTTAAAACATAAATAGATCCATATCTGTATGGACACATAAGCTATACAGTTTTTAAAAAATAGGACCACAAGGGGAGGCAGGCGACAATTTCTACCTCTCACAAACTTTCAAACCAGTTTATAAACATATTTACATGGACACGTAAGCATAATGTGTTTTTAAATACTGTGGTGTATGGTACCATATGGTCGTGCTTGACCGACTATACTTTCTTACTTGTTTTTTTTGTTTTGGTTGCACAGAAATTTTCCTCCTATCTCTTATCCTAAGCCCAATAGTTATCTGAAAACATTCTAAATCTTAAATGTTCTTAATGTATAAGCTGTTAAGTGCTGTAGGACATCATCTGGTCGCCTTTGACCGACTTTACTTTCTTGCAGGGCTGTGAAGTCGTCAAGGAATAGTTCTAACTACGACTCCATCCGCAAAAATATTTTAATTACGACTCCGACTCCAACTCCTACTCTAACCTTGATTCTCATGCAGTACCTTTTACTTTAGGATTCTGTAAAAATTTCAAATCGGTTATTTAATTCTAGCTTGTGCCGCATTGAACTTTTATATAGTTATTTACATATGAGTAGTTGAGATGCAATACTCGTTCGTTGCACTTTATTCGAATTTTGGGAAAATGCAAAAAAAAGCAACCGAGTTAGTGGAGCAAACTAGTTAAAATTTTTGATTGTGAAGTGTTATGTCATTCTTGATTAATAAATCAACAGTTTAAAAATTTAAACCAACTAAAATATAGAAACATAATAGATTTAATTTTGGAACGAACGAGTTTTGCTACGAGTTTTCGAATAAAACAAGTTTTGCTACAAACCATATGGGATCGAACTAGTTTTGCAACACACTATAGCCCACCCGTAAAATTAATCATTGAATTTTAGTATATTTTGAAAGTTATATTAATTAATTAAAATTGTGCAAACAGTGCTACAAACAATTTTTAAAGCAGACTCTCTTAAAATTGTTTTTATTTTTGTGGGTACTACAACTCCGACTCCGGTACAAAAACCTCAACTCCGACTCTTCTCATTAACTGATACACATGGGTCTGCAAACACACCCGCTTTATTGGCATTGTTTATAATTTTTTTAAATACATTCTAATATCACATATTTTGTTATAACTAAATTCTCTTAAGACTTGCAAAAAAAATACACTTTTTTAACAATTCTCATTTTTTCTAACCTTCGGTACGAGAAAATTTTCATCATCCCAAGGCTGCAGATTTGTAGTTCCGAAGACAAGAAAAACAAGATTGCCGGCAGCAAAAAATAAGGCAGCTACGGCAAAAACAATCTGCCATTGAGAACGATCAGTCTTAAAAAAATAGAAATTTTTTTTTAATTAACTTCATTAACGATTTTCTAATAGAAATACCAACCTCATCAGTTACCACGAAACCGGCGAATAGTGGAGTTATTATGGGTACAAAATTGGCAAAAGTATTAACAATACCCATTAAAATACCCGCAAGATTTGGCGATAAATCAATAGTATTGAGAGCACAGCCAATGGTATTGCCAGAATTTATGCCCACACTGATGGTAATTAAAACAATGGCCAAAGTTCTTTGATCTTCTTCGACAAAACCTAAAATTATAAGACCTGCTGCTGGCAACCACAATGCCACGGAGTTAAAGGTCTTCCTTAAGGTATTAAGCGACAAAATATTATTTTGCAGCAAAATATCCGATAGAACTAGATAAACATATGCCATGCACCACATGGCCAAATACGGCAAGGCGGAAAATAAAGCATTATCCTTCATTTCCATGCCTAAAACTCCATTCATGTAGGAGGGGATTTCAGCTTGTAAAGTAAAGAATCCCCAGGACTGAAATGATCTGACTACTAAGAGAGCTATAAAGGGTCCCGAAGTAAATATAGCACGCCATGGTATGGGAATCGATTTAGCTGCCGAGTTCGCTTCTTGTTCCCTTAAGGCATTTTTAGAATCTTCAATGTATATTCTTTCCGATTCCGAAATCCTTTTTGAGTCATTGGGACTGTTGTCTGCAAAAATCAGCCACAATACGCACCAGCTTGCACCCACACCGAATGATATATAAGAAATACCAGGCCAACCCATGGACGATGCTGCTATTGTACCACTTAAAAACATGGCCATTACAGTGCCACACTCAATACCCGTATTGGCTAAAGCACCTAAACGATTGCGTTCACCGACCGGACACCAGGCTGCCAAATGGGCATGAATGCAGGGAAAAAGGAGACCCTGGAAAAGGCCCTGTACCATACGTATACCGCAATAAATCTGCCAGCCACCCCAGCCCACCGTGTTGGGTATAAGTAGTGCAAATACCGCTGATCCAAATGTTGAAATAAACATAATAGTTTTGGCACCAAAGCGACGACACAAATATCCACCGGGAAATTGTGTAACAAAATAGCCCCAAAAGAAACTGGAAATTATAAACGATTTTTCCATTTCAGTCCAGTCGTATTCCTTGAAAAATAAAATTAATAAAAATTGAATTTTTGTTTAAAAAAATTGTTCTTAAAGGCAGTTTCACAATATGATACAAGTCCTTAGTATTTTGAGGAAAATACAACCCTGACATGATTATTTGCTATTGCTTTACAACAAATTCCCACAATAATTAGATTAGGGAAGCATTTTCGTCAAATTACCTGGACTTGTATTACAGTGTATAACGGCCTTAGACGACATTTTTAAGGACTTTTTTGATAGACCGAGAAATTAAATTGTTTAAGTTTTTGTTTTGTTAACCTACCGGAAAATCGGGATTTGTTGTTTCGGCATTTGTCATGGCAACTACAGCTACAGCGGCATTGAGTTTGGCTATATAATTAACTACAATAGACAGAAACAGCAAAACTATCTGAAAATGTCTTAGACCCAATATGGGACCTATAAAAGATAAAATTTACTTTTATTATTAGTAGCAAAATATTGTGGA
This sequence comes from Pollenia angustigena, assembly GCA_930367215.1. NCBI lineage: Eukaryota > Metazoa > Arthropoda > Insecta > Diptera > Polleniidae > Pollenia > Pollenia angustigena. The sequence goes on along the minus strand of OV884060.1, from coordinate 144,997,781 downwards.
CATAAGTTTTAAATTTTTTTAAATATATTCAAATAAATTAAATACCTTTATTATTTTCTTGTTTCGCCGTCATAATATCCAATTTTCACCAAAAGCCCAAACAAATTTTAGGCAATCTCTTTAAACAAATCACGCCCTACTTTAAAACGAGTTGTCGCGTTCAGCCGATCTCATTGATTGCATACAAATTCGACAATCAATTAGTTTATATTGTAGAAAATTAAAATCAAACTGACTAGAGTAGCAGTAGCTAGATATATGGGGTGTAGGGTTTTATTTTGGCAAATAAAATCCCGGGAAAAATATTTCTAAAATTCCTAGGAATCATTTGAAATTTGACTTTAATTTCAGGCATTGAGACTGTAAAGGGCCCAATGCGATTGTCATGCAGACGAATTTCTCGTGTACGTATGCTACCCATAGTATTCGCCTATATATCAAAATTTTTTGATTTTCCATCCAGCATCGTCGGTGTCACACATACAAACACAATTTCACTAATAATACTACAGTGCTTGATAAGTATTGTAATGAATGTATTTGTGCCTAAATTGGTACAAAGGTTTCTTCTTATATATATCCAGCCTTGGCCACACTGGGTGCTGACGTTTAGAACTTTTCTGTTATTCGTAAAATTATTCTGGACAGGGAAGCAGTTTGCACATCATTGTTGCTATTTTCTAAGGGCAATCAGGCCAACCTTGGCAACACTCGGTGTTGACGTTTAGAACTTTTCTGATATTCATAAAATTATTTTGGGCAGGGAAGCAGCTCGCGTGTCATTGTCGTTATTTTTTAAGGGCAATCAGGCCAACCTTATTCGATTCTTTTCGTGCGTTTTGCATTTAATTTTTGCATTTGTTAATGGCCTGGCGTCGTTTAACTGTAGCGAGTTACAGTTTTTGATTTTCAATGTGTTTGTCTTGCGGAGTACCATAGATAACTCGATATATCTTGGTGGAGTACCATATAAAACTCAGACGAAGGGCTGGTGGAAAGCCAATTGCAAAAACCCAAATCGATTGGTGGTGGAGCTAATATTACCCTGAAGCGGATTTTCTTGCCTTCCTTTAAGGTTAAAGTCGACCGATGACTTTTGGAGGAGGCCCTTAATTTGTGTGATAGCCTTGCAATATAACTCCAAATTTGTTACCCGAAAACTTTATTTTGGGGAAAAAATAGAAAATTTTTAAAAAACGTTTTGTTATTTAAACACATCCGTTGTTGTTATAACGAAATGGAAATAAACTTGTGAACATTTTTATGCGGTGATTTTCAAGACTTTCGACATGGACTAGAAAGACAGAAATGCGTCGATTAATATTATTTGACTTTTGGCGAAACAGACTCATCGACTTAAAATATATCCACGAAATTAAATGGATTAAACTAGTAAAAATATTCTTGCGGTGATATTTTAAGCGCTTCGAAATGAACAATCAGTTATGTGAACCGTATCCAATTGGCGGCAGGCCAATTAAGCGGGAAAAAATAATTTGATGTTTCAAAATTTAATAAATTTGTTTGTTAATTGTTAGAGAACTATCCACTGTTTTTACCGTATCCTCATCAGGGATATGTTGGGAGACATCCTTAGGATATCTCACCTTTTGGTATTACATCCTCTGCGAAAATCAGGTTCGGTCAATACCTGAAATTCGGCAAAGTTTAAAATTGACAGATCTCTTGAGATCGGAGCTGACCAATCTCCTCGTGATACCACAGTGTCGTTCGCCCCTGGTATTTCGATATCAGTTGACTATTGCCTGATATCCCTTCAGGGATCTCATGGTAGTTTTGCTTCGGACCTAAAGCCTCGGAAAGAGAGATCTTAAAAAGTCGGCTTCAAGGGCTCATTTTTCACTACTTGCGGCGAAGTTCGTCCTGCTGCTGGATCACCCAAGATGTTGTTGCAATTCAACAGATGCTGATTTGTTTTCTAAAATCTTTTGCCAATCATTTTGGAACAAACAATATAAACGGCTTAATTTTTTTATATCTTCGTTTTATTGCATACAATTAGCATTGACGAGCAATAATTGGTTACATTTTAAATAATTAATGTATTTTAATTCAGAAAAAATTTTCTGGAATTATAGAAAAATGTTGTGCACGTGGGAATAAAAATATGTAGTTCGAAAAATTAGAAACCCTAAATATGTGTGACAAATAAACAAAATAGATTTAGAGTTAAAATCGTAGACCTTAGAACAATCCTTGAAAATAAACAATGTTAGAATGATATGCCAAAAATGTTTAAACCTAAATACTTCAAATTATATACAAAACAATATAATAGAGTTTTATCAAACAAAATTCTATATATATAATTAAATTATATCGTTACCTAAAACCTAAAAGACCCGTACTAACCAACAATTTAAAATTTACTTTTCCATGGATTCTAACGTATGGCATCCACACAAGTGTCCCCAAATCTGCATTCTTCAAATCTTTCGACCAAAATTAGCGATTTTATTAACAAAAACAAACACCTACAAAAGATTATATGATATGGCTAAAGGATTTAACTAACAGTTTGCATAATATGTAACATTGTCAATTGGCAAAACAGCTGGTAGGTCTTACAAGAAAAATAGAAGAAACATTTTTCAATTCATAATTTTAAATAGTTTTTTGCTTATTCTGTAACATTTTCAAAATGTTAGCTAGGGCCTTTTGCGTTTTAGGTTATGATATGTAATAGTTCTTTATCATTGTATTCATATTGAGAAATCTTGAGTACACCATACAATTAAACAAACCTTGTTAAAATTCAATATTATGTGATTATTATTGAAAATTGTGACGATCTGATAATTACAGATTACAGTTTTAGTAGTTCTAAACAACAACTCTGATTCAGTGGTAACATTGAACCTCAGTATTGGGAGTATATGATTGTGGGAATGCAAGGAAAAATTTAATATTCAAGAGTGACAAACTGTTCGTTAAAATAAAAAATGTTTAATTGAATTTCCTAAACTTAAAAGTTAAGAGCAGTGCAAGAAAAACCTTTTAAAATTGAAAAGTTTTAAATTGGGGTTTTAATGATGGTGCCTACATTGTCAAATCGATCTACGATTTTACATATCGTTATTTTCAGTAGATACGGTGTATTTTATTTGGCTCCATGAAATAAGTCCCCACGGAATAAATCCAAATACACAAAATGAAATAAGTTCCCAATTTTCGATGTCTTTCATATATTGGGATTCGTATATAAAACCTTTATTTAAATCTGGCAATAATTCGGATATAACAAACTATAGAGGAATTGCCAAATTGAGTGAGATTCCAAAACTTTTTGAAAAACAAGTTACTGATTTCCTCAGTCATCACACCTCGTCCTTACTGGCAGCTTGCCAGCATGGTTTTAGAAAAGGCTGTTCAACTACAACGAATGTACTTCATTTAACAACTTTAATTAATTGTGCATTTACACAAAAGAAACAAACTGATGCTGTTTATACTGACTTCAGTAAAGCGTTTGATAAAGTTAACCATCACCTTCTTCTTACTAAATTGGATTTATTAGGTTTATTCCGTAGAAGTTTATGCTGGTTAAGTTCTTATTTAATTGGAAGAAAGCAAAAAGTACAATTCAATAATTGTATATCCAAGTACATTTATGTTTCGTCCGGTGTTCCCCAAGGCAGTCATCTTGGCCCACTTTTATTTTCGCTGTTTATTAATGATCTGCCCAACGTTATCAAGTTCGCCAATATATTGATGTATGCTGACGATGTCATTTCTTTTAATTGCTTCGCTGATCATTTTTATCTTCAATCGGATCTTAATAACTTCTTTTTATGGTGTAATCATAATATGATGGAGCTGAATCTTGTGAAATGCAAATGTATGCGTTTTTATAGAAATAACTGTATTGCCGTTAATTATGCTTTGGGTGGCCATCAACTGGAGTTGGTTGATTCGTTTCTTGATCTTGGAGTCTTACTGGATCCTAAATTAAACTTTGTTTCTCATATAACATTAACTGTGAATAAAGCTCGAGGTGTTCTTGGCTTTATTAAGCGCTGGGCTAAAGAATTCACCGATCCATACATAACGAAGCAACTTTACGTATCACTCGTTAGACTAATCTTAGAATATGCGTCAATCATTTGGGACCCATTTTACAAAATTCACAATTCTCGTATTGAATCGGTCCAAAACCCATTTTTATTATTCTGTTTACGTGATCTACATTGGAGTTACTCGAACAAACTTTCCTTCATATGCTAGTAGACTGGCATTAATAAAATTACCATCGCTCAAAAGTCGTCGTACAATGTTAAATGTTTCTTTTATGGTTAATCTTATTAATGGTAATGTTTGTTGTGATTTTTTGTTAGAGTCTGTTAAATTTAATATACCTAGTCGCAATACGCGTCATTATAATCTGCTCTTTGTTAAATTTTATAGAGAAAATTATGCATTTGCTGATCCTTTTTCAAGGTTATGCAGACAATTTAATTCTCTGTCACAATTTGTTGATTTTTCTTTATGTTTAAATTCCATAAAGCATAAAATTATTGTTTTTCTTAATTCGTAAATTTGTATGTACATATATTCTGTAAAGTGTAGTATATTTAAAAATGCTTATTGTTATTCATTAATTTTAAGTCAATATTGTTATTAGTCAGTAAGGATAATATCCATTGATTAAATAAATAAATAAATAAAAAAAAAAACAAATCCCCAATTTGAAAAAGTAATTAAATAACACTCAAATTTTATTTCATATGAAATAAAACCCCAATTTCGGAAATGAAAAAAGATTCCAATGCGATATATACCATGGTTGGGACTTCGGCCGTGTGCAAAGATTTTCCCGAGATCCCGGGATTTCCGCCCAAAATTTTTAATTTTTTTATTTACTTAATTCTCCAATGAAACTTATATTTCTTACTGGATTGTATACTTTAAATAATTAAATCTAGTATCCAGTATTTAACAGAAAATTAAAGATTAAAGTTATTTTAAGGCGCATATTACTGAGTTGAGTTGTGCACAATTCCATTTTATTTGCAATATGACCTGGTCGATTACTTTAATTTGAAAAGCAGAACATTATTTCCACATACGTAGAATTTGTATGAAAACCCGAAACGAAAATATGTATTTAGTTAAATATCTCAATTAGTAGTTCGCAAATTGTCAAGTTTTATATACCATTGGAAGCTGCTTCAAACTCTTTTCGATGATACCAAATTTTATTTACGTCTTCTTGGAGCAAAGTACAAACAAATTCGAAATACTGAAAAAATTCTTTTTTTTTTTAAATGGTCCAGCTAACGGATGGTCAACGCTAGATCCAAAATATTTTGAGAATCATCATAAAACATATCAAGCTTTATTTTAGAGGGGTAACAAAATCACTTTTTTCAGCTCCATACAAGTTGAGTTCTAGTGATCAGTAACATACATAGAAAAAATTATTTCCGAATTATTTTCAAACAAACGCTTGTTTGAAAATTTGTTTAATTTCTACAAATTTTTTTACTGATTCAATTAATATTTTTGTTTGATTTTTATTTAACCAACAAAAATGTGGACAACTATTCAAAAATATAATAAACGCGTTATTGGTTTCAAGTTTTCATACTTTTGTATGAAATATTTAACGCTTTTTAATGCTGTTGTCTTTTTGAATTTTTTTATTTGATCGTAAGCATCACTTCTTTATGTGAAATAGTCATAAGAACAACAACAAAAACACATACAGTCTATTTTTAAATTTTTAAAAATATTATTAAAAAAGTACAACAATAAGAAATATGATAAAATAGCATGACGAGGTTTGAAGTAAAAACAAAAAATAGCAGGTAAAAAAACGTTTTACTCTTTTTAAACAACAACATTATAAGAAAAAAAATAAATTTTTGGTTGGTTTCAAAGTTGGTGAAAAAAAACATAATCCCGTATTTAATTTTTTCAAACTGTTTAGTTAAATACATCAAAAATAGAATGATGATGAAAAACATATCGAGTCGGTCTGCCGCCGTTTTTGGTTACATTTCTTCTTCTTTAACAAAGGAAAGGATACAGCAACAGTGAGTAATGAAGAAAAAGATTGTGTGTATAAATAAGACTTCGTTCAAAAATTATTCCAACAAAAAAATTTGTTTCAAAACCAGTCGGCCGCTCTGCTCTGCCTTCATCTTCTCTACCTGCAGTGCTTGCTTGTGTGCGCGTCATTTCTTGTGCAAAAACTTTTTTGTTTGATTCAGCAAAATTATTTGTTTGAAATTTATATGAGCTTCAGTAAAATTTTAGTTTTATTCAGTTAAATGCAAATACATTGTTTGAATATGAGAATTTGTTTATAGGACCGATTTCAGACAAAAAATTGTTTGATTCTACAAACTTTTTGTTTGAATTGGAAAATAAATTTTTTCTGTTTATTAAAACAAAATTATTTATAAAATAATTTTTCGTTTGACATTGGCCGATGAATGTGGAATAGGTAGAATTCCTGTTACCACTCTTCAAATACATGTATAATTTTTCATCTTTTTTTTTAGTTTGAGCCAACACTCAGGGGATGCCCCCAACTAATGCAATGCATTGTGTTGGAATTAGGAAAATAGGTGATGGGGAGAAGGAAAGAGAGAGTACACATCATGCTTTTCTAACTATGGAAATTGTTTGATCCACTCTTCCCGAAGTGGTACTACATACATACGGCTTTACTTGCTTACTTGTCCTACTATGGTTATATGAATTTTGAAATAATTTTATATTCGTTCTGCATTATAGATAATTTTTTGAATAATTTGTATTTTAATTTGAAGAAAAGCCCGTTTTTACAACTTACCGATAGCGCATGGTAGGATTTTATCGGCCGTACAGAAAGTTTACCATAATTACAATTTTACTTTAACCTTCGACTTTCTTTAACCTTTCGCTTACTTTAGGTTTTATCAAATTGTAACAATGGAACTTTTTCAATATGGTCGATAAAATCCTATCCTTTACCTATCGGTAAGTTGGGAAAACGGGCGCAAGTCTTTAACACCACATAAAATCATAACAGACGTTGCAACTAAAACACAAAAGCTGAGCACTAAAAAAAGCACAATAAATTAAAAAGAGCTAAATTAATTTTGCCCAATAGTGAAACGTTAGGATTTTTAAATTGTACCAAGTAATCCGCGGTGTACCACGGTACCTACTAGTTCAAAAATGTACCAAAAAAAAAAGTACAATTGTACCATGATTTCCATCCCTAACTGGTTGTGTTGAGTTGTTTTTGTTTGACGTTTTTGTTCGCCGCAATATAGCAGTATAGTTGTAAACAGTGTTTAAAAATGCTTGACTATTTTTAATGCTTTTGTAATTGCTAAACTTAACTTAAGAAAAAGAACACAGTAAAAGCAAAAAGCAAAAGCAGAAAAAGTGAGAGTTAATAATGTATTTACTGTCACTATGTGTATGTTCTCAGCTTAAAGTTTAAACATTCAGTTAAGCAACCACTAAAAAAAATGCTGTTGCTGTAAGTAATATGTTTTTGTTTTTTTTTTATGTAGTTGCTTGGCTGGCTGTTTAACATTTTTTGACTTGATCGCTGTTGCTTGCTGTTGCAGAAATTTGTTTTGAAAAAATATTTGACGGTAAGAACTAAGAATTATGGCGCCGCGTGTAAAACGAAGAATAATTGAATAATATTTTGATTTTGATAATGACCAAGCTATGTGTAAAATTTGCTCACATATACATATGTTTAAAAGTGATAGAGTTTTTAATCTAACATGTGAAGTTTTATTTATTTTCATATGTATTTTCGTATTTATTGAGAAAACATACTAAAAACATTAAAGAAATAGGTACCTAAAAATATGGTTTTGCGTAACTCACTAAATAAAAGAACAAAAATTAGTTTTTTCGCAAAAAAAAACATCTAACGGTAATGATCTTTAAATATTCTTTCTGCAAAAATACTAAAAAATTCAAAATATTCAAAATATATGTATGTATGAAGTGCCAGCCAGCAACAGCAAAAAAGTGAACTTGCTGACTTTAAGCGCATGAAAAGCCAAAAAAAACTTGAACAAAATTTATTACTTACTTAAGTTGTTGCGTTGCTGACTGATTAAGCAAAGAGCATACACATAGCGTGACTAAAAAAATTATTTACTCTCTCTTTTTCTGCTTTTGCTTTTTTGCTTACTCTCTATCAAAGTAATAAAAGGCATTGAAAAATACAGTTTTTTAATTTGCAGCAAAAAATGTAAACAAAGCCAAAATTTTGGTGCTGTTGCTATTTTAAAGCAAGCAATTTAAACACTGGTTGTAAACCATAATACAAAAATTCAAAATAACAACTCAACTGAGTTGAGTTGTGAACCTTATAAAGGCCTAAGACAGTTAATATATGTACGTATAAACATTGTAAAATTCAGAGCTCATTCTGCAGATATGATTAAAATTTGCATAATTAGGCTGAAAGTGTTGAAGTTTAAGGGAATACAAGTTCTGGAAGGGTAAATAGGAACGGAAAGCTCAACATAACGAAGTAGAAATTCTGGAACAATTTAACTGTTTAAACAGTTCATCATGAAGGAGAAATTCAATTAACCGTATTTAAAAACGCCTTTTTCAAGTTTTATTCCCTTATTAGCATGGCTGTGTGGTCATCAATAGATAGTTTTAACTCCGACTCCGACTCCATCCGCTGAAATTTTTTAAGTCCGACTTCAACTCCGACTTCTACTCTAACCTTGATGCTAAAAGTATATGAGACTGGTCCATATTTGACTTTAAATTATTTTTTTTAAAATGCAGTACTTTTTAAAAATTTGAAATCGTGACGCGTTGATCTTTAATATAGGGTGCGTTCGTAAATGCATCACTGCGCTGCATCAGTGATTTCAAATCGTTATATATTTATCAGTGAAGTAAATGTGGACCAAAAAATTGTGAAATACTCCACAAAAATAATAGACATACAATAAAAAAAAATTATAATTATTTTTTTTATCGGCTTTATAAAAAGTTTGCTTTTCTGATGCAGCGCAGTGATGCATTTACGAACGCACCCATAGTTATTTACATATCGTCGGTCTCATGTAGAAACCCCTAAATCGATTTTTTTCGAAATTGAGTTTTTAAGTGATTCCAATACATTTCCCACAAATACACCTCGTCACAAAAATTTTATACAATAGCATAAAAAATATCAGTTTAACAAGCAATTGAAGAGCCATTTTACATAATGATACATACAGTTTCTATTATGTTTTTGCCTTCTCCTGTAAAGTTGCATTTATGTGAGTTAGGGCCTTTCTACATGAGACCAACGATATGTAAAATAGGCTTGTTCTTATTTTCTGACTTCAAAATTTTTAAAGCAGACCCTCTTAAAATTTCTTTATTTTGGAAAATTTTGTATGCCCAAAAATTTTTGGAGTTGGAGTCGCGAGTTTTTGTGGGTACTTCGACTCCGGTACAGAAACCTCAACTACGACTCCACAGCCTCGCTTTCAGCAGTGGTGTATGAAGGTATACTAAGTTGGGCATTTCATGTGAATCTTATTTAATATTCATCTAATAAAGTATAAAGTATATATTTTGGGTCCGTCAGTAATTCTAAGGCGACTAAGCCATTTATGTGTTAAATTGTTTCTACACTGAACCAAAAATCCAATGAAAATGTACGTTAAGCAAACTAATTACGTTTATTAAAATATTTTCGTTGGCTCAACGAAACTTCGAAAAAGCAAAAACGTAAATTAAAAAAAATTACAATAAATAAATCTAATAGGCCAATTACATTACAACGAAATCTGGTAGATTTCACTTGAAATCTACCTCAAAATGTAGTGCGTTTGCATTATACTTTTTGACATTAGCGAGATTTTGTTTTTATAACAAAACAACTGACTAAAAGTAACACAAGGTAAAATGTGTTACACAATTAAAGAAACCTTACATATTGCGAAGTTAAGACCCCTTTAAAAAAACCTTAATTTCTTATAAAAACAAATATAAATTATTTGTGAGTAAAAAATTAATTACAACGTAAAAAAAATGTGAGGAAAAAAATGGGAAAGTGAAAGAAATATAAGTTTGTTGTACGATCGCGTTGGTACGTCATGACAATCCTCAAAACAAAAAGGGCTCCAGTATTTTGTCTTTCCAAGAATTAATTACGTTTAAAATCAATGGTTATAGGGATTCTCGAGATAGCGCTTGTGGTGGTTCTGCCATTTTGATAAAAAACCAGAGTCAAACACTACCTAATGTGTGATCATCGTGAAGATTATCTACAAGCAACGAACATTTGCGTTGAAGAATTAAATAGAAACCTAGTTAGTTCATCTTTATACTCCCACCTAGATATTTCCTGGCCGCTGGCGATTATAACGCTAAACACGACTTATAACAGCAAAGGGTCGTGTTTTATTTAATTTTATCAAATTTCTAAAATGGCTTTGAATGTGGTAGCAATCGGACAACCAACATATTGGCCTACTGATCAGCAAAACTTCCAGATGTCATCGATTTTCGATTAAAAGCATCCCCATATAAACGATTCATGTTGAAGCTTCCTTAGAATTATCTTCCGACCACACACCTACAATTGTTACTACAATGAACCCCAATAGAATTGTATCTCCGACTGGCTACTTATCGACGTCAGCTACACAAATAAATTGGTAAAAATATGAAAAATATCTCAGTACCCATTGCACAGAAAATATTCCGCTTAGTACACCGGAGAATGTAGATCGCTCTATTATTAATTTTGACAGTTTTCTGAAACTAGCTGTTCAACATTCCAGTATTGCCCCCAAGAAACCAAAAAATATTAAAATTTATTCCACAGATGTCGAGCGTATCCTGTCTAAAAAAAGAAGAGCTCGAAGAGAGTGGCAATTGCACAGATCTCCTCAACTTAAGAACTTACTAAAAGACTGTACGAAAAGGCTAATAAAGCTATTGCAGACTCAGAAAACGGCTTCTCTGAAAAAATATCTTAAGAAACTTAATGCAACTCCGCAATCAGAATATTCATTATGGCGTGCAGCTAGAAATCTAAAAAGGCCAGTTGTCTTTAAGCCACCATTAAGAAACTTGAATGGAAGTTGGGCAAGAAATGATAATAAAAAAGGAAATCTGTTTGTTAATAATTTAAAAAACGTATTTACTCAAAATATATCTTACGATATTGCGGTCGAGTTACCGCCTAGAGCAGCTGTTCCCCTAAGATTTGAGATAGGAGAAATCGAAAAGGCTATTTGTGATTTATGCCCCAAGAAAGTCCCTGGTTTTGATAAGATCAGCAACAAAATGCTTTTGGAGCTACCCAGCACAACAAAGAAAATTATTCTCTTAATTTGTAATGCTATCTTACACCTTGAATACTATCCTCAAAAGTGGAAGGCTTCCTTAGTCACCATGATACCTAAACCAGGAAAGGATCGCACAAAAGTTGAGTCATATAGGCCTATAAGCTTACTTTCTAATATATCAAAGCTGTTTGACAATCTGTTAGTATCAATATTAACTCCAATTTTGAATGAAAACAGATGTATTCCTAACCACCAATTCGGCTTTAGGAGAGAACACAGCATAATTGAACAAACCCATCGAATAGTAAGCGCTATAAGAAAAGCCTTTGAAGAAAGAAAATATTGTTCCGCTCTCTTCATCGATGTTTTTCAAGCTTTTGATAAAGTCTGACATGAAGGCTGATTACATAAATTGAAGCTAAACTTACCAGTAAACACATACAAGCTGTTAGAAAGCTACTTAGTCTGTCGTCAATTTATTATTAAAGAAAGAAATTTCTTAAGTTCACCTCAGCCAATTGGCGCTGGAGTCCCACAAGGCAGCATCCTGGGCCCTCTATTAGACTTAATTTATACTTCGAACATGCCAACAAACAGCTACACCCAAATTTCAACATTTGCTGATGATCCTTTATTCATGCATTTGGTGCTGCTTTTATACTAATTTCTAACATGACTGTAAAAATAAGTACTTAACAATAAACATAAACAAAGTTGTATAAAAAGGTATAATAATATTTGACAAGGTTGTATTTAACTAAAATACGTTGAATTTCCGTTAAGCTTAAAAAAGAATTTAAAATAGTAGAATTCACAACTAATAAAGAAAACGAAAAGTAAATGCATAAAGAAATAATGAAATGAATAAATAATGAACTGCTTCAATCTCCCCCTTTGATGCCGAAATCATCCCGATGAGACAACAAAATATTCATTTATTGGTCGACCTCTAGTTCTCATCTTGCCTACGGGTTGTATAGATTCATTTGTTGACCCCACTACTGGTGTTAGGGCTGAAGCATGGTAAGATCCCAGAGGTAGACTCAAATCATCTTCATGAGCTATGGTGTAAGAAGTTTTACCCTTTTGATTACGTCTGTGTTTATTGCTGTTTTGTATGTTCCGGTCTTGTTGCTTGTAGATACTTTCTTTGACGTCCTTAAGAACATTAACAAGGTTTTGTAGAAATGGTGTTAATTCAGCTATGAAATTTTCAGACTGAATTATAGATTTTAAATCATGTTGTACATCATCGAGTCTGCGTAGCTCTCTACCAAATGTTAAGAAAGCTGCCGTGTATTCTATTGGATGTTCATTATGGCCCTCCCCCTGGAGCAAAACTGGCCCTAGTGCGTAGCGACTAGCATCCAGATTTATGCCATCACATTCTTTTAATATTTTTATATCTAGGGAAAATAAAGGTGTTAAATAATCATCCGTGTCTTCTACTTTGCGTGTCTTGATTGGTAATGTAGCGGTGCCGGAAAAGTTTTCATTCATATACGTTTTTCTTCTAAATATTGGTTGAATGTATTGTGGGGAGTAATCGGAACGATCTGCCGATTTTTGTTGAGTTATTAAACCACTTGCCTTAAATTTTTCCTGCAATAATTTCTCAATAGCATATGTTAGGTCATGTTGGTAACGAAAAGTTGGAGTCTTTGGTAATGGTGGGGAATATATCTTTGGTTTGTTGTATTTCGGAGTCCCATGGATAGGTGACAGAACGTTTTTACCTTCGGCGAATGCTATGAATGCCGACATCTCTTTTACCGCTTTTGTACATGGCGAAGCCTCCTCTTTAACCTGCATTGAACAAATTTGTGTTGATCTTGAATTTACGAATGCGAACTTTTGTTTGGGTTGATCCTCAAAATACCAATATTTCTGAGCCATATTGAGCACAATACCAGCTTGTTCGAGAAAATCGGTGCCAAGAAGTGTTCTGTTTTTGGTAGCATTCGGTAAGTATATAAGTCTTATTTTACGTACCCTTTTCCCAATTGATATATCGCAAATTGTGGACATCACTTTGTTCGTAGAAACGGAACCATCGGCCAGGGTGACTTCAGCATTAACATACTGAAAAATGCACTCATTTAAAGTGAGTATATTTTTTAGTTCCAAACTGGCAACGCTGGTTTTAGCTCCACTATCAAATATAACTTCCCCTTTAAGACCGTAGAACTCCACATGAGCTGCTGGTAGTGAATGTCCAATAATAGTAGACGAAATTGAGTTAAAGGACAAATACTGCGGGCTCTCCTTACCAACAGAATTACAAGAAGGGCAGTTTGACCTATATACGCCAGGTGATCCACATCCGTAGCAAGAAAATGTAGGTTTTCTCATCAAATCAGGTTTTGGTTTTTGTTGCTGGATATTTGAAAATATTCCATCCTTTTGTTGTGTTGTCTGTAGAGCATTTTGTTGCTCATCGCGATTTTTCTTTTTGAAACACGTTTCTATGGAATGACCCTTTATTCGGCAAAAACTACAGCGGTTTGTTTAAACATAGGTCGGGCTTCGGCAAAAAACATTTCTGCTTCACGGCTGGCAGAAATAAGAGATTCAAATGATGTTATATTTTCACGCCGTACACGCTCCCTTATATTGAGATTAAGGAGTCCATACAACAAGTTTAATTGTATATGTTCGCTCGGAGGCGTTTTAAGCTGGGCAAAAAGGAGAAAACATTTGAGAATAACGTTAAAAAGCAAGTTGAAAATAAATGCATTTCTCAATTTAAAAATAATCAACATAACTATTTTTAACGAAAAACTTTTAAGCATTATATGTTTACTATAACACTATTATTTTCACCTGCAACCAAAAAACCACAATCATATTTTGGTTTTCCCAAAATATTTTATGGGTTATAAATAGGGTATTCATTTAATCGGCCTTTTGATTTAATCGTTTAATCGCTCGATTAATTAACCGGGTTTTGGTTTTATCGGTTAATTTTGTTATTGAACGGTTAACCGATTAATAAATTTTTTATAAATTAAGTAATATAAATAAATAAAAATGCATAAATTATTTGGAGTTTATTATTAAAAAAAATAAGAACATTTAAAAAAATTTGCCTACCCCCCTCCCCTAGATTTTATCCTGGCTACGCCCATGTATTCGTGTATTGTCATCGGGAATATGTATGCCTGCAAAGTTTCATCCATTTGCATTGAGTATTAGGCGGTTAAATTAACGTTACAAGATTTGATTTTCCGAATTGAAGCTAAAGAAAAGGTTTGATTAAAAATAAATACATACGAAGCATTACAATTATTGCAAACCAAAAACTGTCGAACAAAAAAAGAGTTAGTTTGACAACGACTGTTTACATTAAATAAATCGGAAGTAAAATCAACCATTTTTTTGGCCCATGACAAATAAAGAAGAGGAAAAAATGGCAGTTTTTCGACTTTGACTGCAGTTTTTTAAACTAAACATCACATCTTAAAAGTTTAAAAAAAAAATGTTTAAATCATGCGAATTTTCATTCAAAAACATTTTTGTTTACGTTTTTAAGGTTTTGTATTATAAACGAAATTTTTCTTTAATATTCGAACTGGTTTCTACCCTAAATCATGGAAAATATCAGAAATAATTATGATACCTAAGCCAGGTAAGGACGCTAGTCAAGTGTATCGTCCGATAAGCTTACTTTCAATTTTATCAAAGCTCTTTGGAAAAGTATTTTTAAATGCATTGACCAAATATTTAAACGACCGCCACATCATTCCAGTCCATCAGTTTGGATTTCGAAAGGATCATAGCACCATAGAACAGGTTCATCGCATAGTTACTCTTATCAGAAAAGGCTTTGAGGACAAACACTATTGCTCATCACTCTTCATAGACATTTCTCAAGCCTTTGACAAAGTCTGGCACGACGCGCTTTTATATAAAATAGGGTCATTGTTACCCCAAAATACCCACAACTTACTGCGAAATTATTTATTAGATCGCTCGTTTGTAGTAAAATATAAAGACTATATCTCAGACTCAAGAAGAATCGCAGCAGGAGTTCCCCAAGGCAGTATACTTGGTCCTCTCACGTATATACTTTACACCTCAGATATGCCCAAAAGTAATCTGATACACACGTCAACTTTTGCTGACGACACAGCGTTTATAAGAATACATAAAAGTCCAGTAATTGCTTCTAGTTGTCTGCAGACTTATATTAAAGAACTCGAAAAATGGCTTAACAAATGGTAAATAAAAGTAAATCCAACAAAGTGTGCACATGTCACTTTCACCTTGAGAAAGGGCGACTGTCCCAAACTAAAGATTAACAACATCGAAATCCCTCACCAAAATCATGTAAAATATCTTGGTATACACCTCGATCGTCGCCTTACCTGGTCTCAATATATTGAATCCAAATCCACACAGCTCAAACTTAAAACACTACAGCTTCAGTGGCTTATTTGCTCTCAACCTAAACTACAAGGTTCTACTCTACAAAGCTATTATTAAGCCAATATGGACCTATGCTATCCAACTATGGGGAACAGCTTTGGCTACCAATATAGAGAAATTACAAAGACGACAAAATAAAATATTGCGACAAATTACTGGTGACCCGTGGTATATTAGAAACGCAAATATTCAACATTCCATTTGTTCGCGACGAAATAAAAACCTTCTGCTCCAAATATGCACTAAAACTGGCAACTCATCCGAATCCTCTTGCACAGGTTCTACTGTTTTATAATGGACATACTCGCCTCAAGAGGGTCGACACGTTGGCCCTCGCGCAAATGCATGGAAGATGAAACTTTGCGAAACAAAAAATGGAGTTTCTATTGCAACGGCAATAGACCCAGAAATTATTAATTAATTAAAGATTTTAATACTTATTGTTATTTTTTTATTATAGAAAGATCCAATAAATGAATTGAAAGTTAAAAAAAATATTCGTTTATTTTTTTTTTAATAAAAATGATTTTTTCACCGAGTTTTCTTTATCTTATCTTGACTTAAGTCAAAATGCCACAGATATGTATTTATTAAAAAATAGAGAAATAATTTGGTTAAAAACTTGGCTTGGAAAAAATTGGTTCACTTATCGTAGATGTTGGAGAAATCATCAGCAGCTCATTATAAAGAATAGCTAATTTCTCTGTCCTTCTTTTCCTTGAATTTTCTAAACGTTTAAAATCTTCCATTATGCCATTATAATCCTGCAGCCGAATTCTGTAATTCGCTTAGCTAAAGCTAAATTGAACAATTTTAGCGATGACATTTAAAGCCAAAATTGCGGCGAATTAAATTTGTATGGCATTACTTAATTTAGCAATGCACGTTACAGAATTGCATTCGTACCCAAAAACCGCTAAATCAATTTTTTAGATTTTTAGCGATAGAGATTTAGCTTTAGCGAATTACAGAATACGGCTGCTGTTTTCATTTTTTTAAATTTCTAACACTTCCAGTTGTTGTGTTTTACAAGAATTTTTGCTAAAAGGATGCATATTGTATGGAAAAATATTTTCTAAACACATACATACTTTTTGTATACAAAAAATATGTTTTAATAATACAAAAAGCTAAAAATTTTGTTACATCGGTTGATCGGTTAATCGACAGAAATTAACCAGTTTAACCGTTAATCGAAAACAACCAATTTTAAATAAACCGATCAGTTAATCGGGTAGTAATTAATCGGTTAACTGATTAACGGTTAACCGAATGAACACCCAAGTAATTAACAATAATATATTATTTACCTATTTGAAAATGTGTTTTCTTTACATCTATACTTTAAAAATTCTCTTATAAATCGCCTTCTCAAACGGGAACATTTTAAAAACTTTTTTTCTCAATTAGTTTCTTTATATTTTTATTTATATAATTTTTAACTTTAAACTTAAATATTGTATATTTTTCGTTTTTTTTTTTTTGCATTCAGTCTGATATTGTATGCTTATATCTATAAATTCTAAAACATTTTTATGACTACTGTACATTTATTATTATATGATAAAAATAAATACTTATAGCAATTTCTAAAACATATTCACATCTTCCGTTTTAACATGTTCCACAAATTGTACATCATTTTTTAACAGGAAGTTCTCATCATCCCAGGGCTGCAGTTTCATAGAACCAAAAATAATATAGAAAAGATTACCCAAACCAAAAACAGTGGCTGAAATGGCAAACACAATTTGCCACTCAGTACGATCAGTCTGAAAATATACAAAAAATAATTCCGTTAAAATAAATATATTCATTTTTGTAAAGAAAAAAATATACTTACATCATCTTGAACAATGAGGCCCACCAACAGAGGAGTCAATATGGGTATAATATTGGCAAAAGTATTAACAATACCCATCAAAATGCCAGCATGATTTGGTGACAAATCAATAGTATTGAGAGTACTGCCAATGGTATTGCCAGCATTAATGCCCACACTGGTGACCATTAGCACAACAGCCAAAGTCCTTTGAGTTTCACCTACAAAACCCAAAAGAACAAGGCCTACAGCTGGTACCCACAAGGCCAAAGAATTGAAGGTTTTCCTTAAGGCCGTCAAACCCAAGATTTTCGATTGAAGCAGTACGTCTGACAAAATCAAATAAACATAAGACATACACCACATGGCAAAATAGGGTAGGGCCGAAAACAAAGCATTATCTTTCATATCCATGCCTAAAACTCCGTTCATATAGGAGGGGATTTCCGCTTGCAGGGTAGAGAAGCCCCAAGAATGAGCTGATCTGGCCACTAGTAAAGCCCAAAATGGCCATGATGTTAAAATAGCATTCCAAGGTACGGGTATTGCTTTCCGTGTAGCATTGGCGTCATGTTCTTTTAGTGCGTCTTTGGAATTTTCTATATAATTTCTTTCCGCTTCGGATATCAGTTTTGAGTCATTGGGGCTATTGGCGGCAAAAATAACCCATATTATACACCAAGCAGCTCCCACAGCAAACGAGATATAAGAAATACCAGGCCAGCCCATGGAGGATGCTGCTATAATACCACCTAAAAACATGGCCATTACCGTGCCGCACTCAATGCCCGTATTGGCTAAAGCGCCTAAACGATTGCGTTCACTAACCGGACACCAGGCTGCTAAATAGGCATGAATGCAGGGAAAGAGTAGACCTTGGAAGAGACCCTGTACCATACGTATACCGCAATAAATCTGCCAGCCACCCCAGCCCACAGTGTGAGGTATAAGTAGTGCAAATGCCGCCGATCCAAATGTTGAAATAAGCATAATAATTTTGGCACCAAAGCGACGACACAAATAACCACCGGGAAATTGTGTCACAAAATATCCCCAAAAGAAACTGGAGAGTATATAGGATTTTCGCAATTCATTCCAATCGTATTCCTGGAAAAGAAAGCCAGAAAAATTAACTTGAAAATCTTTCAAACTAAGAAAATATTCTAAGATAAAAAACAACATATGACGAAAGGATTTATAATATGTTCGATAATAGGCCTTTAACAGGTGTTTTACTTACCGGAAAGTTTGGATTTGTTGACTCAGCATTTGTCATAGCCACCACGGAAACACTTGCATTGAATTTGGCGATATAGTTTACTACTATGGACAGGAAAAGTAGAAGTATTTGGAGATGTCTCTGACCCAAAACGGGACCTAAATAAACACAAAAGCAGACATAAAATAATTATGGTAAGTTTTTATTTAAAAATGTTTCATTGTGAATGTATGTAATATTCGGGACTCCCGTCCCAGGGTTTTTCAGCAAATGCAATAGGTTTTAACTTTTCCGATACGTGAATTAAAAAAAATTTTCCAGTAAATATATAGAGACAAAAGTTATTAGGTCGTTTTTAAACCAACATTTGCAAATTATAAATTGCAATCCATAAAGAGCTTGGAGCTTTTTTATATAAAGTACAGTAAAGATGTTCAATTTTACAAAAAAAAATGTTCCAATTACACAAATTTCGGGACATATTTTCTAAATATGTACATAAATGTAGACAACCATTTTAAGTTTGTTGCTTTCTTATAGAGGACTGATTTAACCATCATATGCTTGAAGTAACCATAACATGCTTGAACATTTTTCGGTTGTCTGTAAGCGGTGCCCATATTAAAAAATGTGTTATGTTTTCGTGCATATGTGGCGCTGCATAAAGTTTACTCCAATTTAAAGTAAACATATTTTAAAAGTTTGAAAAAAGGTCAAAAATAAACTAATGGTGTTTTCATTTTTACAAAAAAATGTGATATGTGATAGCGTTTCTTAAAAATGTGTTGCTCTCTAAAAGGGTAGCATGTTTTATTCTGGCTCTTTTCGCCCCGTTTAAATCGACGCACAGTGGCTGAAAATCGTTTTTCATCGGCCAAAAATCTGTAACTTTTGAACCGATAGAGATAATTGCAGGAGAGAAGACTTCTTGAACTTTTTTACCGTTTTAATTTTGTTAAAATCGGTTCAGTAGTTGTTGAGAAATTTAAGGTCAAAGTTGAACTTTTGATGTTTTTTAGCATTTAGTATGAAAATGCTAATGAGTGAGATTGAGAACTTTGGTATTTTTTTATTAAAAAAGTGGGATTTTTTTAGCCCACTGTTTTAAGAACTTTTTAATCTACATAACTGCCGAATTTCGTTAGCATATCTTTGTTCATGTCAGATTTATAGAATGTCAAACCTTAAAAATATTATTTTTTACTCATATTGAAAGCCCTTTTATTCATTTACACTATATTTTAATAATTTTAATGTTTGACATTCTATAAATCTAACATGAATAAAGGTATCATAATGAATTTTGGCAGTTATGTAGATTAAGAAGTTCTTAAAACAGTGGACTGAAAAACATCCCCATTTTTGATAAAAAAAATACCCAAATTCCCAATCTCGGAAAACTGCTTTCAATTTTTTTTTTGTTCAATAAAGGCAATATAATTTACCATTCGATATTGCTCAGAATTTTCTAGAAAATAATGGACATATTAGAAAACATTACTGTTCTAAATGTATAGAAATCGGTGTGCTGAATTATTAGAATTTTTTACTCAAATAATTTTTTTTTTTTTTTTTGTTTGAAAAATTTGATTTGGAATAGGGCATATGGGAGTAAAAATGTCAAACTGACTATAATTTGATTCTACAAGCATACACTTAATGTTTTCTTTTGAAAAATATAATAAAAATATATATATAAATATTTCTGGAGAAATTCGTATTCACATTACCTTTATATGCATATACATTCGCCTCGTATATGCCACTATACCTTTAAAAAAAATGTATAGGCATGTAATAATACCTATGATCATTTTGTGAACTGGTTTCTTCACTCTACAACAGGTTTAACTGGAACCAGTTCCACTAGAAAACTTTTTAGATTAAAAATATAAATAAGTGTAAATTTAAAAAATTTTTTTTTTATTTTTATTTAAATAACAATAAGGATAAAAACATATTTATTGCTTAATTAACAATAAAATTTATTATATCTCCTATTGATTCGGTTGGAAAATTGCCTCCAAATATTCCATATTTGGTTTTGTATTATCTTTGTCCTGTAGCAACCCTTTTGCTTCTTCATCTAAGTCCCGATGTTCTACTTTCCATTGGCTTCGAATGCTAGAGATGAGCGGATCTGACGTTGCCAACAATATATTAAACAGATCTTCGTTCGTAAAATCTCGTGACATTTTTCTGGTATTGTGCTCCCTATAAAATCTGTAATCTTCATTCCTTTTTTCCTGGGCTTCTTCTGACAGATCTCCTAGTGGTACTAAATACTAATGACATCCTCTGCATGATAAAGGATTTTATGAACCGTTGGAGACATATTTCTCCATGGATATTTGATAGTATATATTCTAGCTGTTTCTTTGGCATAATCCCCAAATTTTCTATAATCAATTTGTTCATTGCATGCAAGTACATCAATGATTGTTTTAAATCTTGATATACGACTTATATCAACACCTGTTATTTCAGATGCTTTTTTGGGATCAGAAAAGAACCTTCTTGCTGTATTCCCATCATTCGTATTGCCTGATCCTTGTTTTGGTTGGTCTATAATCAAGCCACATTTGCGAAATTCATCCTGAACATATATCTGAACATATCCTGAACATATCTGGACACTGAGTTCGCCATCTAACCAGTTTGCAAAACTGTTGTAAAATCTAGGTTTACTCCATCCAACTTGTTTGAACCGCTTTTTTAAGTTTTTGACGAAATCGATTATTTTATTTTGCAGTTCCGATCGTATTTCAGTGCTGCAGGAATATAAATTGAGTTTTCCTTCAATGTAACTTAAAACATCTTCCTCCTTTTTATTTTTAAAATACTCTTCGGATAATTCTTTATAGCTGAAGCTCTCCATTTTTATAGACATTTAAAAATTAGATTGTAATTGCTTAGATATATTTTAACAACTGAGATTTTATTCGAATACCACTGGCTTTTATACATAGCATGCGTTATACTGTGTTCCTAGGTAGCGTAATAAGGTAGAATTAAAAACTAAATTGGGCTAAAGTAGGATACGCTTAAAATCCCACAGGTATTGGTAATTATATAATATAAAATACCCAGCACAACTTGGCTTGGTACATTTATATTCCAGTCATATGAATAGGTAAAATAAAAAGAGCAAAATAAATGTTGCGAATAATTTTACACAAACTAAAAAAGTGTTCTATAGGCAGGTCCAAACAGGTACAAAAGTGCATTTAGGTTTAAAGTAGATACTTTCACCTTTCTACAGCTAGTAAAATCTCTCTAACCCCTTTTGACCCTCATAAATTCTATACTTCTGAATTTCAATTTGACTGCAATATAGAACCTGAAAAAGTATTTAATAACACAGTAGGTATAATTGGTACAGTAATACAACATAACATTGTTTGAAGACTGCTTTACTACCAACATAAAAAATGTTGAACCCACTATTGATAAGAGTTTGACATAAAACATAATCCATCCGATTAAAAAACTAGAAAAATCGTTATAAAATCAAGCCAAAAAATCCGTTTTATCCGAATATCTCCAAAGGCAAAGGAGATAACCTAAAAATTTAAGTATATTTTTTGTAGCACACCTTAAGTTTAATTTTTTTTTGAAATCCATAAAATATTTTTGGTGAATTTTTTAAAAGTTTGAATTTCCGAGGTTACCAATTTTAGAGGTCCGCAAGTTACACTCCCGACCCTCAATTTTTTCAATTCAACTCAAAACCTATCCGGCTATGACAGTTTAAAATTTCATTCAAATATGTTCAGCCGTTCATAAGAAGCAAAATAACTTTTCAAAACAAAACGTTCGTAAACCATTGTGTTATATTTCAGTCATATGAGCAGCTTAAATAAAAATAGCAAATAAAAATGTTGCGAGTGATTTCATTAAAATGAAAAAAGTGTTCAACAGACAGTTCCAAACAGTTCAACAACTATATATGGGGTTAAAGAGGACACTTTCAGCTTTCTGATGGTACTAAAATCTCTTTAACCCCTTTTGACCCTAACAAGTTCTACTCCTCTAAAATTCGGATTTAACTAAAATATAGAACCTGTGGAAACATTTAATAACACATCAGGTACAAATGATACAGTTATGTAATGAACCATTTCTTAAAGAATACAATCCCACTAACATAACTAAAAAAATTTCGACCAATTATTGATAACGGTTTGCGAGAAATCATAATTTAGTTCTGATCAAATTTACAAAAATTAATTTTTTTCTAAAACAACAAAAAATATTTGTTTCCAGCAGCATGCCACAGCCACAATTACCAATATTTTAATCTAGTTTTTTGGATACCTTAGTTCTTATATGTTTGCTATCGAATGGCATTTACATTTTTGAAATCGGCGATGACAAAAAATTGGACTTTTGGCCGATGAAATTCAATTTTCAGCCACAGTGCGACGGTGTTAATAGTGCCCTTTAAAAAAGGTGCCTGGTTAAAATATGGTGCTATTTTTATAACGGCTACGATTGCCACAAAGAGCAATAAAGCTTCGAAAATTACAAAAATTTGCAAAAATAGCGAACATTTTTCATATTGCAAACAAGCCATATAGATGATTAAAAGTCGTTGAAACCATTAGAAAAGGCAAAACTTCGGTTAAAATTGTTAAATTGGCAGAAATTTGCAAAAATTTGCTAACCACGGCATGATAGAAAAGAAAAATATTTACTACAAGTCGTTCAGAAAACTTTCATGAAAAAATCGCTTTTATCGCGAACATGGCTAAAATTCACGAAAAATTGCAAACAACACCTCAAATTGATTGGAAATCGCTAAATCCTTTAAAAATTTCGGAAAAAAAATAACATAAAGAGCCTTCAAAAATTAGCTTTTTAACTATGAAGAAAAATCTGCATTTCCCTTTTTTCAAAATATATATCGAGGGCCTATCTTCAAAACCCTCTATCTTTGATTTTCACGAAAATTACTTTTTAATGGTAAAATGTTCAGTAAAGCAACCCTCATCTATGGTGTGATTTTCATAACAAACATGTTTTTTTTTTTGCTGTTTTATTTGCATTTTTGTATTTTCTCTATCTTATACAATTAATTTTTCTGAATGCAAAACCCTCCTCTACCTTTTCTAATAATAAATTTTTAAATATTTTTTTGAATAACTTGTTCCTGCAATACATGTGTTTTACTATTTTTTGGAAGCTGAACATGAATTTGACATTTTTAATGGTTTATTAAAATAAAGAAAGCCGATTCTAAACTGAATTATCATTAAAATATTTTGCATGCTTGCTTTTGGAAAATATAATGTCCATGGCATAAAAATAAATGGTAAAAGTTGAAATTTGCTTAAAAAGTAAAAGTAATTGTCAAAAAATAAGTAATTTATAGGATGCTTAAAATCGTATGTATATATAATATTATTATCGTGTGATAAACTTACATAATAGTATCAGCTGATGAATATAATCAACACATTAAAAAAAATCGTTTACAGTATGAAAAAAGTATTGATAAAATTGCAGCTGAGAATGGTGTACGCCACGTTTTTACAATGGACGCTTAAGCAGTAAAACTGTGTCCCAATATTAATGCATCAGCAATTTACTTTAAGCAACGCCTTCAGGTACACAGTTTTACTGTTTATAATAAACATAGTTACTCATCAGTGAACAAGGTATTATATATATATATATATATATATATATATATATATATATATATATATATTTCCCTCGATCCTATAAGGACCATAGGGGACAAGCTATTGGTGGAGCGAAACCAATGGTGATTTGTCCGCGTCGGTATTTGTTTCCTTTATTATTCATCATTTAAAAACGTATTGCTTATCAGATTCATTGCCAATTACAATTTTCTCGGATGGTTGTGGCTACCAAAACCGTAACCATTATTTATCTAATGCTCTATCCAATTTTGCTGCTAAAAATAATAAAGTTATTGAACAGAAGTTCTTAGAGAAAGGCCATAAGCAAATGCCCATGCTTAGATAGAGATTAACGCACGTAATTTTTACAAAAATAAAGCTGCCAGTATTCGTACCTAACAGTTATCTTTACACACAGAAAACAAATTGGTCAAGTAACATGATTTATTACTGCAACTATTAAAAATGTATAGTTCTAACTGATTTTTAATTCTCTTGATTATAAAAATGATGTTCCAACTGAAATATGATTCCTTCAATTCTTTTATTAGTTATGATAACTAATTTAATTAAGTTCTAAAAATTAGTACAAATGGTTAGAATCACAACCGAATTTAATATAGGGCAATACTGAATATTGGTCATTGCAATCAATAATTTGCTTTCGTCAATAAATTTTGTAATATAAATGATTATTCATTTATTGCAGCTAATTATTGATTGTTGGAATAGATTCAATTCGAGTACAACAAATGAAAATATATGTAATTATTCGGAATTCACAACCAAAAAATAGTTAAAAGCCCCAATTGCTTACTAAATTTTCTGTCAAAACATTTGATAGATTAAATTAATTTTTAATATTATATTTAAAAAATATATTTGCGTTCAAAAATGGAAAATGTGAAAAACTTAATATATAGGGGTAAGTAATTTACGTATTCTTATAGGTATGAACATATACACGTACATACATATATATGTATGAATGTACATATGTATTATTTTTTATACCCTGCAAATTATATTGAACTTCTTGATCCAATTTGATCCTGGACTGGTCCAATGTAGTGCAAGTATGGACCATGTCATTATTAAAAAGAGTTTGCAGTGAAACGACATGTCTTCGTTTTTTAACGACATGTTTTCGTTTTGAAACGATTTCAAAGCTAATCCTCTGGAGTATACCATGGAGTAGTTTTAAGACTTCCCCTTTGTAATGCCGGCTGGCTTATATGGTCCTGGCCTAGGACATCGTACTGTAAAATAAGCTATTTTTCCATTCATTGGGATTACCTTGGACAAGTCCTTGCCCCTTATGGGCTACATTTGACCGGTTAAAAAAAAAAAAAGATAACGACAATCAAATCTCTTGTTATGAGCACTGTTAATTCAGTTGCAGCTTTCATTTATTCGGGTATAAGCACAATTTTGTTTCTAATAATCATACTAGCAACTGACAATATCTGTTGTTATGACTGATAGTGTACTAAAATTCAAATGTTGCTATCAAAAATATTATTCTAAGCAAAGAATTTTTCAGTAATTGGAACCGAATTGTGTGATAGTACATGCAGCCGACGAAATTCGATTGGCGCCAAATTCGGTTGTGATCACGAATTTGTTTTCTCTGTGTACCTATTTCAACGTTTGTTTGGCCAAGGTGTTTTTACCTTTAGTTTTCTTTTAAAATATGGCAGCTTTTACACCATAGATTTCTATACACATCTATATTTCCTTTGGTAGAAATTACCTGCATAAGTTGAAAAATCAATCTAAACACTTGCCAATCGATTCCGTTAGAATTACTAGAGAAGCCAGAAAGACTGTTAAAATTAACAATGAGATCGTGAAAAAGCCGGTTGATGCAGAATATTTAAATTAGGATTTCTTTAATAATTACAGTGATGGCAAACTTTTGCGTTTTTTTTTAATTAGACCAAGACGACTAAAGAACGATTCTACAGTGTCTAATTTAAGATCTCTTTTTTTATATCTTCCAGATGGTAGCGTAAAATATAAAATAAATTTTGATACAGATCACATTGATCTTCCTGTTCGTATTAAACCTTATGCAGAAAATATTGAACCAAAACCTCTATATTCTGCTCCATTTTCAATTCAACTAAATAAGTGGAAGAATTTGCGAGATTTGAAGAGCGTTATACCACCGAAATACCATTATTTTTACGACCATTTACACCAATCAAACTCGAAACAAACTTAAAAAAGCAAAAACAAAAAAAAATTGTTGCTATAACTTTTTGTTTAATATTGTTAATTGTTAAGTTTTTTTTACCTTATGTTGTATTATTAGCCATTATCTTAAATAAGCCACGTTAAACACTGACACATGGCATAAATAAATTCAAAATAATTTATTTTTATTAAAATGCAAAACCCTCTATCTTTTCATTTTCATACATACATATTGAATATTTTTGAAAAGCAAACCCTCTATCTCGCATAAAGTCCCCAATAATGCAAAATTTTATGAACCAATTATCTGTGAGATTTAGTAGTAGATTTGAAAAATATTGTAGAATACCGAATTTTAATAACTCAAGTAATACGCGAAAAAAAACAGTTTTTTGGCTCTCCTGAAAAGTTGTGTTTTTTAAGATAGAGGATTTTGAATATAGGCCCTCGATATGTGTTATGTTCTCGTCAAATAATAAATATAGCATTATTAGTGGGTTGGAAAGACATTTTATAGATGAACCTTTTCAGATGGTAATTTTTTTTTGTATACAATAAAAAAAACACCATAAAATATTAAATTGAATTAATTTGGAGTGAGATCAAAGTATCCCAGCGGTAAAAAGAAGTAGTAAGAAGGCCTTCTGGAAGCCCTTTATTTCTCAAACACAAGGCCTTACTATCCCATTCCATACTCATACATTTTTTACACACAATGTCCTAGCCAGATAAGGCCTTCTGTGTACCGTTCTTCAGCAGGCCTGTTAAGAGGCCTTCTTAACAGACCTGTGGTGCGATTCACTAACTTTTAACGAACCGACAATCGTTATATTTGTCGACATATTTATTCTCTTGCAGTAACGAAATGAAAAGCACAAAAGAGAATAAAATAAAAACAATTGAAATTTTTCTTAACCCCCCGTGTTACACATGTTTTTTCATTCAAAATGCATTGAAAAAGGTCCGGCCTGACTCATGAGTAAGACGAAGGGTTAATTTGTGGTTTTTATATTTTTTTGCGAATTTTACATATAGAATTTCATTTTGTTCTTAATATGCTTTTTTGTAAATTTTAAATTTAGGATTTTGTTTTTGTTCATACATACCAAGGCGAATTCATCCCAGGTAATCTCTGTACTACAACAAGTACAACTCGTACAAAAACCACAAGCAATTTGTTTTTGTAAAATCATTGTACAATGTCAAAAACAGAAATAAAACAAAATTGAAACAAAGATAATAAAAGAGAATAAACAAAATTTTGACATCCAACAGTGATTTTAGCTAATATCAGCAGGGCTTTTAAGACCACCTGTAATAAATTCGCCTTGATACATACATATACATATGAATATATCTTTGTATGTATGTAAACTATTTTAAACATAAAATACATTTAAGCTATTAAATAAACACAACATAAATTATTGTCGCTAAAATAACGACAAAAAAAATTGCTTAAAGTAACAGCTGACTTTAAACGACAGCGAATATCGTTAAAAATTTTACTGAATAACATATTCGATAAATTTTCGTTATATTTATTTTAACGATTCGATTATCGTTATAAAAGTTAGTGAATCGCACTACTGCTTATTTAATAAAACTGCTATTAACTAGTTACCACGTAAAAAACAAAATGTAACACAACACACAACCGCTTTGTCACAGAATTAAAGGTTTTGTTGTTTTGTCTTTGGAATGTTTTTTTTTTTTTTTTTTTTGATAACGGTTTATCAGTTTTGTTGCAACAAACGTAGTAGGTGCACAAAATGTATGTATACGTACATAAACATAATATGAAACAACCTATGTGTGTATGTAGAAGGGAATAGGTAGGCCTTCCATAAGACCTTCCTGAGAAGGCAAGCGAGCATGAGTACTGGATGTAAAAAAAGGTTTAGCAAGGTCTTAAAAAGGCCTTATAAATGAAGGCCTCCAAAAGCTTACCGTTGGGATTTAAAAGAGATCTTTCTTTCTTTGCTTCGAGTCTAATTTTTTTTTTAGCAATTTTTAAAATATTATCGTCAAAATGTTCTACGTGTTAAATCTCTTTCAACCTTTTGAAAAGGAACAATTTTTTTAATTTTTAAATCCAAATATGTAATAGAAAAAAGTCTAAAGGCAGTTATATATACAGTTATACACAGTTACTTGAACGGCATTAAAATCTATGCTTGACTAGTATGTTAGTCCCTTACGGAATATAGATAGCGGGTGATAAATAATGTGGGGTCGGTCAAAGATTTAACCCGTCTGGGGGCATCCTAGGTGCTGTGGGACCAATTCTTTCAATTTCATGAACTTTTAAGATTTGTATGGGCGTCCCTTAAGGAATCAAGATTGTGCTTAAGTGTGTTTGGGGAGACGGTCCTTTATGGTATATTTTTTTAAAAAAAAATCCTTATTGACCCTACTTGGAGCTCGATGAGCGTCCCCTTAAGAATAACTTATCTTAAATTTTTTGTTTTATTTTCTTATGGCCAACTTTTAAAATATAAAAATATTTTTTTTTTTTTTGGTAAAACGTTTTTAATTAAAGTAACATAACACAAGAATTCGAATATTTATTTAATTTTTATAAAAATATCGAAAATATTACCCGTCCTATAAAAAGGACGCTGGGACTTAGAGGTATCAGTGATATGAAACCAAATTTAATTTATTTTAATTTATTTTTTTATTCAAATAAAGCGAATATTATTTTGCATGATATGGAATAAAACAGTCCTTGCAAAGTGTCACATCACATTTGGGGCAAAATGAAAGTGGTTTTGATATACAGTTTTGTCCTTGGCATCATTCCCTCGTTTTTTTTATAAAATAGCCTTTGTTGTCATATCTAACATCTGAAAAAACTTTCGTGGCAGACGTTCTCGATTTGCCGACAGATGGTTTTTGAGTCATCTTCAAGTAAGGGACGGCGACAGATTTTTTGTACTCTAGCAAATTCATGCCATTTTCGTTGACTAGCTTATAAACAATCCACTAGTTTACCATAGCCATATCTGTTCATCTTATAAATAGAGGCCAGTACCATTTCTTGGCTCTAATATTTGTTGCATATTCATCAACCAACCAACCAGTTATGTTGATCCACTCCACCCATGTGTTTATTATACTTTTTCAGCAAAAGCGGTAGTGGTATGTTCTTTTTTTCTTTAGCCTTTCGATCCCACCTGCTTGCTTAATTGGTAGGTTATATTCCATCAAAATTGGTTGCTATAAGTATTTCAGCATTTGTGTCGAATCGATAATCAAATGACCCACGTTCTTCTTTTCCAAGAGATTAAGAGTCGCACGGAATCCTAACTGCTGCAAATGAATCAGTATGTCTCTACTAGTAAATAAATTGTCAAAATATATTTGATGACTTGCGGGTTCTGATATGCCATCTAAAGGTGCATGTAGACGACATGTTTTTTACATCTGACTTGTCAACTTTTTAAGTCACATGTAATTGTGCATGTCTGTCAAAATGGCTGTTTTACAGAAGTTTTATAATATTCGGTAACAAACGTACATGTTATTTGCTTCTGAAATTGTCTCTGTTTTTTTCCCATAGTTGTTACAAAAACCAAAACAAAACTGCAGCCACTAAAATTTTTATTTACGCCGTAAAATAATTTAGCCATCTTAACATACTTTTCTATTAATTCAAAGATACCAATTTAGGATATTATAATGAAACGGTTTTTATATACATATTTACATTAATTCTATTCAATAGTGCGATGATCATACATATCTCGGTATTGTAAAATATTAACTTCAGCTGGCTAATGATTCCGTCAGTAGTGGACGCCGCTGCCGGTTTCCTCGTGGCATAGATTTCTGATGTCAAATGGTTTGTCAGAAGAAAATAGAGCATGCTCTAATTGAAATTTTGTCAGATGACTTTGCATCTGACTTTTACAGCAGCAAAGTTTAAAAGGTAACACACGACATGTATGTATTTTGCAGTGGGAAATTTGACATGTCAGATGACAAAAACATGTCGTGTACTGTCGCCTTAACATGGTAAGTGCGACTCTCAATCCTAATGCCAAATCTTCGAGATCATTTTTTGCAATGGATTTACATATGTATAAGTCAAAATGATAGCAATAACCACTAACGCCACAAAGAGCCCACAATTTATACCCAAATCTAATAGGCTTCCCGCGGATAAATTGCTTAAGGCCATGATGTCCATAATATTTGACAATCATTTTGTCAATTGCCAATTCTTTTTCAAACACTTACTTTGAATCCCTTATCATCCTTATCGATTATTGAGTTATCGGCAAAATGTATATATTTTTTTTATTTTTTAATATTCGTTTCTGACATACAGGCCTTGACAAAGTTTATTCCAAGATCTTCCTCGCTCCAATAATTGCTTTGAGATGGCAACTGATGATGCCCGCTGAACAATAAAATACCTACAAACGATTTTATTTTGTCTATTGTCACGGTGAAATCTGGATCATCTGGTGAAACTGCATTATCTGGATCACATGTTTCTGGTGGCTCAGAAATATCATGTAATTTATATTGCTATATAAGTTCTCCTGGTATATCAGTGACTTCCACATCTCCTAAGCTGTTTTCATCTTCTATACATCTTTAGAAGAAATAATTCTAAGAATTTTTGAGCTGAAGTGAATAATATCAATAAAATACTGCGAATATCCAATGCAGAAAATAATGAATACTAAATGGTGATACATACCAATAAAGAAAAAATATAACTGTTTGGACAACGCCAACAAACACAATCTAAAGCAGAAAATAGTAAATACTTAGCGCGTGGCAAAAGACAAAAACGATATAGTGAAAATGAAAAAACTGTAAATATTTTGATAACGCTAAGTACCAGTGTCATACAAATAGGACAGTCACATTGCGCCATCAGTTTTTGGAGGTATGTTAACTTTTACAGTAACTCTAATCGTACGGGTCTTCAAGAATGGTTATGTAGTACTTGGTACACATTTTTCTTCTGAATTTTCCATCAAAATTGTTATATTTAGAACTATTTCGCTCATGTTTGGCCCTAATCTCATAATTTTTTCACCGTTTATTTTTGCTTAAAGGTGGCTTTAAGTAAAAAATTCTAGTAATTCAACAAACCGATTTTTAAAAAATTTATACACTAATATTTTCTTATATGTCCATGATTTTCTGGAACATTTTTGACATTTTTGTAAAAAAAAATCTTTTTTTCCGGGAATGGAAATTTATGGTTTTTCTTAATAAAAAATGCGGATGTTTTTAAGTCCATTGTTTTAAGATTCCTTCGGCTTGCATAATTTCACTGTGATAACTCTATCCATAACCGATTCATGGAATGTCAAACATTAAATTATTATTTCTATAGTGTAAACGAATGAAAGGGGCTTTCAATATGACTGAAATAGTACTAATTTTAAGTTTTGACATTCTATAAATCTAACATGAAAATAGATATCATAATGAAATTTGGCAGTTATGTAGACTAAAAAGTTCTAAAACAGTGCACTTAATAAAAAATACCATAAATAGAAAAAAACAAGTAAGAGTGCTATATTTGGCTGTGCCGAATCTTATATACCCTTCACCATTGTGCGAGCAGAATACAGAGCAACTAGACAAAAACTAAATAAAACTGGTACATTTTTTTTTAAATCGTTTTTAGAACATACAAATTAAAAGAAAAATTCTCTTTGAAAAATTGAACCAGAGGACTAACAGTTTCTAAACTCAACCCCCTAGACGACTGAACCATAAACGAACGTTGTTTGAATATCATTAAAATGAAATATGGCCCGAATAAGAGACAACCGGTTTTGAACTTCGCTTTTCACAAGGACCCAGAATATATATACTTTATAGGGTGTAGGATCAATATTGTAGAAATTACAAACGGAATGACAAAGTTATATATACCCTTTTTACCTTCGGCATTTACTTGAGTTATAAAGCTTGGACTCGGGGAGAACTATGGTTCCCGAAAGTGAGTATTTAAAAAAAAAAATTTAATTTTGGTCATATAAGTCATATCCATAGTACATATGGCAGCCCTAAAATTTAGGTTTTGATACAATTTTTAATTTTTTTGTACGGAAGGTACCACGCCCACTTCTCCAATCCCGCCCACATGTTGTAGGATAATATGTATTGGCAACCTAAATGTGTGTACCTAATTTGGAAACTTTGGCTGTCGCCGTTCCCCACATATACAGCAAAAAGTAATAAAAATACAACAACCACAAGGGATTTTTGGGAAAAATTAGAGGTAGTCGTGGTTTTTTGCTCATATCTCAGCCATTTGTGGACCGATCTTGCTTAATTTCAATAGTAAACAATTCCGGACCATATGTGACAAAAATGTATAATAACCTGGCCCCCATCATATATAGGGTCTTCGGGAAACCCATTTCAACGGACAGACGGACATGGTTAAATCAACTTCGCTCCTCATAAGGACCCAGAATATATATACTTTATAGGGTCTTAGATCAATATTGTAGAAATTACAAACGGAATGACAAACTTATATATACCCTTTCTACCTTCGGTGAAGGGTATAAAAAAAAACAAACAAAAATAAAAAAAGACAAATTTTTTGGATTTCAGTACTTTGGACATAACTCAGCCTTTTATTAACCGATTTGAAAGATTTATATACCGATGTCTTTAGGAAATTTACCATTTACTTTGGTGATAAAACGTGGACTCAGAAAGACCTATGGCTCCCGTAAATGGGTATTTTTTAAAACAAATTTATATTTTGGTCATAACTTTTTTGTATCTGAACCGATTTTTCCGAAATTTTCAGAAAATGTTTTCTACTGAAGATTTTCGATCTTTTGATGTATAAGGTAATCATAGGTCATATGACAGTCCAAAAGTTCAGGTTTTTCTACAATTTTTAATATTTTTTGTAAGAGAGGTACCACGCCCACTTCTCCAATCCCGCCCACATCTTCTGGGATGCTGTATATGGATAATATTAATGTTTGTACCCAATTTGGAAAATTTTGCTTTTGCCGTTCTCAAGATATACAGAAATAAAAAAAATACAGCAACAAGAGATTTTTGGAAAAATTAAGAGGTAGTCGTGGTTTTTTTGCTCATATCTCCGTCATTTTTGGACCGATCTGGTTGAATTTCAATAGCAAACTTAAACGGAGTATATGTGACATAAATATACATCAACCTAGTCCACATCATTTTTGGGGTTTTCGCAAAACCCATTTCAACATACACACGGACAGACGGACAACCGGATTTGAACTTCGCTTTTCATAAGGATCCAGAATATATATACTTTATAGGGTGTAGGATGAATATTGTGGAACATACAAACGGAATGACAAAGTTATATATACCCTCTTACCTTCGGTGAAGGGTATAAAAATACCATAATTCTCAATCTCGATCAAAAGCATTTTCTTACTACCCAATACAAAATGGAGCTTCCAACGAAGCTAGTTTGTCAGGGAGAAACATAAAAGTTGCGCATACGGAAGACATGAATTTTATATCGCGAGTTCCCACTGTGAAGCAATACATTTTTGACACATAAACCGGTTTATTCAGCACATATAAAAAATGTTGAATGTAACGATCAGCTTTACACACTGAATGTTTTCATACAGATATTTTTAAGTATTCTCCCTTACAAAGTAAGGGAATGCCGTGGCACTTGATATGTTTTTTTTTTTATAAAAGTTGTTGCGAGTTCTGTCACCTCCTTTTCTGCAATTCTGTATGTCTTATTGCGTAGCGCATAATTGTGCGCTTATTTTTTTAAATGTTCCATTAGTGATCAAAAGTTCAACTTTGTCCTTAAATTTCTCAATAACTGCTAAGCCGATATTAATTAAACTGTAGGAAAGCTCAAGAAGTCTTCTCTCCAAACAAAAAAAAAAAAAACAATAAAAATGCAAAATTATATCTATCGGCTTAAAAGTTAGAGATTTTAGGCCGATGAAAACGATTTTCAGCCACTGTGCGCCGAAAGGTGTTATTGTTTTATACGGCGGTCAAAAGTTAACGATAATTTTTATATAAAACCAATTCTCAAAAACGAACTTTCGGCATACGACTAAAACAGGAACGAATTTTAATACTGTAGTCAGTTTTTTAAAGATTGATTTAAGACTTATAGATTTCATATGAATCTTATTTGTAAAATATTCTTATCGGCACAGTCGAGTACAGCACTTTCACTTGTTTTTCTTAATTTTCGCCACTGTGCAAAGTTTGTTCCCTTCTTTTGTCCCTTTTAAAGGAATAGGAATATTTACTGAAGCATTAATTCTTTTTAGATTTTTAAAAAAAAATTTTGCTTTCGAAATTTCAAAGACTAGATTTGAAGCTTTACCGTAATTTCAAATTAGTTTGTAAGTATTGCCATTTTTTTCAATTAAATATTATATTGGTATACATTATTAATAATATATTTTCCTGTACAAAATCTCCTTTTTACGAATTTATATGCTTGTAAAAGGTTTTTTTTTCCACAATTTTAAATATTAAATATAGTGTCTAAATAATTGACACTTATTATCACGTCTGTTTTACTTTTAGTCATTTTTTTTCTTTAATTACCCTTTTCAATTTTTGCCGTCATAATTGCCCAATTTCACTTTCAATCTTAAACGGCTTTTTAAATTCCTTCAAGCGACCTGCTTTTTTAAAGTCCCGTACAACTTCCGTACAAGTGGACGTATCAAATTAAACTCAAAAAATATATTTAATAAAAATCGTTAGAATAAATCAAACAAAAAATGGATATATGTATATTATTGGAAGAGAGTAAAGAAAGAAAATCAAAATCAATGGAAATCATAGATAAGACAAGACCTAATGACGAAAGAAGGAATAATAAATTACAATATTTCACTTTTGAATGAACAAAACAAGAAATAATCAATAAAGATAATAAATATTCAAAAACATTTAGCTTAGATTTATATCAAATAAGAAAATAGCAAAATACAGTTGGAATAAAGTACACACTTGTGTTAATATTAATAAAATATTGATTAAGAAAAAAAGAGGGGATCACAATGAGCAGAAAAGTATATGGGCATTGCCACCGATAGGACCATCGAAACCAAACAAATATTAGTTCTTGAAAGGACTTTGTTTTAGCATATTTTCACAGGGAAACAATCAAATTAAATTAACGTAATACAAATACAAATGCAACTTTTCAGATTTGAATATTTCAATTGCATGTTTTATTTAAATAAAAGTTCTTAAAGAAAGACATAATGCATTAACTTTGTCTCCCTTAAATCTTTCGGAGATTACAAAGAGCAAAAAAGAATGCAATTTAAACTTTCCGGTTGCAAATAACTGTTATTTTTTCTCTTAATGTCCCGTGCGACTAGGGGGTACTAGCCTAGAACTTAAACACCACACAAAGTACCTAGGAGTAATACTGGATAGCAAACTGTCGTGGAGATTAAATGTGGAGGAAAGGGTGAAAAAGGCAACGAATGCGCTCTACGCATGTAAGGGAATGCTGGGCAAAACATGGGGTCTAACCCCTGCTCTTACTCTTACCCAGCGGTGGCGAGACCAATCTTACTCTACGGGATACTTGTGTGGTGGACGGCCTTGGATAAGATATCGTACCGGAATATGCTAACGGGCGCATAGAGACTCGCCGAACTTAGAAGTGCAAGCAAGTCTGCGATCCGCTTAAAGGCGACGGGACAATTTGCATACATACCTTATGGTCATGGCAGTATTATAAAGGGGAATAGATTGTAGCAGTGACTACACCATTCCGAGACTAGCATTTGGAAGGAAACCGCGAGTTACCTTGGAGGAGGACGGCTGGTTGGCAGGACTCCGATCTGGCCATAGGACCTTCAGTTTCTACACTGATGGTTCCAAAATGGAGGACAGAGTTGGAGATGCAGTCTACTGCCAGGAACTGGGTATTCGGGAATCTTGTAAGCTTCCTGATTACTGCAGCATATTTCAGGCGGAGATATTTGCGGCCAAAATGGCTGCTGATTTGGCACGTGATTCCAGTACTGGGACTCGCACGTGAACTTTTTCATCGATAGTCAGGCGACGATCAGGGCGATATCCGCTGATTATCTGTGCTAATAGGATAGTTCACATCCACGGGGGTCTATTTACCATACGATAGGGTGATGCCATTCAGTCTCCAATTCAGAATATTAGGAGAGATACCGACTCTGCTATACGGAGGAGAACCGAGGCGATTTGGGAAAACACCAGATCATGCAGGGTTTCCAAGGTAATGGTGGGGATCCTATGATCCAGAGTCGAAGAAAATTCTTCTGTCGCTATCGAGAAGGGACTGTAGACTTCTGGTAGGTTTTATAACGGGTCATTGTCGGACTGAATAGTGACAATTGTAGATTCTGTGGATTACCAGGGAAAAGGAGACAGTAGAGCATTAACTCTGCTACTGTCCGGCATTCGTGCGCTCCAGGGCACGGGAGATCATTACTTCCAGGGTCTCGGGGAAGTCTCTGGAATTGGGTTAATGCAACTCCTACCATTCGTCAAGAGAGTGTGGGGTAGTCTGAGTATTATCACATTGGAATAACCTTTTTCTACCTTTCTTCTTGCGGGTTATCGTACAACGTGGTAACGCTAGGGACCTATTTGGTCTATGCGGGGTCTTTGTGACCGGCCACTCTAACTTAACCTAACCTAACCCGTGCGACATTGAAAAACAACATTTTCTGTCAGTGCGTCGAAAGTAAATGCAGAAACCTCATCAAATATCGATAACCAACAGAGATTTTGTATAAAATTAAAATAAAAGAAACCTTACCTCAATAAAAAATAAGAAGATTTGCGATCTTGGTAATTATAAAGGGTGGTTAAATTGTAAGGGCCAATGTTGAATGTGAACCACACCTAAACGCCAAGCTTTTTCCCGAATTTTATTTGACATTTCTCTATTTCAGACTTACTCAATTTGAACCATGGAGAGATACACAATCCAACAACGTGTTAAAGTTATCCAGACTTATTATGAAAATGGGCGTTCAAATCAAAATGCATATCGTGCACTTCGTGATTTTTTTGGTCAATTTGATCGTCCAAATGAGCGTACAATCGCAAAAATCGTGGAAAACTTCGAACAAACCGGGTCTGTAGAAGATGTGAGAACACCAGTGCATGCTCGTACAGCTCGTACTGCAGAAAATATTGCTGCTGTTCGCGATAGTGTGGCTGAAGAGCCGTCCACCTCAACTCGTCGTCGTGCCCAACAATTGCACCTCTAACGCTCGTCGTTGATGAACATTATGCATAAAGACTTGCATTTACACGCTTACAAGGTGCAATTGGCTCAAGAACTAAAGCCTCTTGACCATTCCAAACGTCGTGAATGGGCAGAATGGTGGCAAGAAATGGCAACAGTGGATGATCAATTTTCGAAGAAAATCATCTTCAGTGATGAGGCACATTTTCACCTCAGTGGATTCGTCAATAAACAGAATTGCCGCATTTGGGCGAATGAGAATCCAAGAGTGATTGTCGAAAAACCAATGCACCCACAAAGAGTGACTGTTTGGTGCGTTTTATGGGCTGGCGGCATCATCGGGCCTTATTTTTTCCAAAATGAGGCCGGTCAGGCAGTTACTGTGAATGGTGTTCACTATCGTGAGATGATAACGAACTTTTTATGGCCCGAATTGGAAGATATGGATGTGGACGATATGTGGTTTCAGCAGGACGGTGCCACTTGCCACACAGCTAACGAAACAATGGCTCTTTTGCGCAACAAATTCAATGGCCGTGTTATCTCACGTAATGGCGATGTCAATTGGCCGCCAAAATCATGTGATTTGACACCGTTGGACTTCTTTCTTTGGGGTTATTTGAAAGAAAAGGTGTACGTCGATAAGCCAGCAACAATTCAAGAGCTAAAGGATGAGATAATTCTGCACATTAACGGCACAGAACCTCCATTATGCCTCAGGGTCATCGAAAATTTGGACCATCGGATGGAGGTGTGCCGCCGTGGTCGCGGCGCACATTTGGCCGATATTTTGTTCCATACATAATTGAGTAATACCAATATATCATAATAAAATAAAATTA
Organism: Pollenia angustigena; assembly: GCA_930367215.1. Lineage (NCBI taxonomy): Eukaryota > Metazoa > Arthropoda > Insecta > Diptera > Polleniidae > Pollenia > Pollenia angustigena. Next base: position 144,959,093 of record OV884060.1, on the reverse strand, counting down.
CAATAATTTCCTAAATAGTTTGTTTTATTCAAAATCAACATCGGCCCTTGAAATTTAACCACCCTTTATTAAGTTAGTCACGTGCGACATCGTAAGTGGGAAAATTAAAAATTATTTATTTATATAAATTATTTATTTATGTAAATACATACTACATGTACACACCTGTACATAGTCACACTGGTTCCCTCCAAATATATTGTGTTGCTGCAGTGTTACCGCAAAAACTGTTAGTCGGTACAAATATGCGACGCCACAACACAGCGTTTGCTTGTCTCAAAAAAAATTAAGACAAAGACGCTCGAGCTGCTTTCCAGTGCAGAGCAGTTTTACGCATAAGCGCCTGTACAGAGATAGCAAAAGACATCACAAATGAGAATGGTACTAAAACACCAGAATATGGCAGCTCCAAATTAGACAGCAAAATACAACACGCCTCTTCTTATTTGTACATAGATGCAGGGTGTAAAAAACTGCAGTCGACCAAAAAACAAAAATTTGTGTACAACTCTTTGCTTTTCGAATTGGTTTGACAGCGACTGTTTACATTTAATGAATCAGAAGTAAAAGAAAATTTTTTTTGGCCAAAGACAAATGAAGAAGTGGAAGAAATGGCAGCTTTTTGACTGCAGTTTTTTAAGCGATGCATAGATGCCAGCACCAAAAATAGTACGCCAAATTAATATGCTAAGATATCAATGTCAGTGCCAACATGCAGATGGCGGAGTGGTAAAACAGACAATTAACCACACTGTACAATCGGCTATTTGCAGAACGGTAACATTAAAAGTTTTAAAATTTCGAACAGCTTGGTCATCATTGCAGAACATTTGTCAAAAAGTGAGTTTAATTGGAAAAGTTAGCTGAGAACCTCCCACACCAAGACTATAAATGTTTGGAGAATAATAATAGAAGAAGTAAGAAGTTTGCTACCAATTGCTTCGTTGTCAATACAGAAGATTTGTTTTTAAAAAAGTTTACTAATTTTAATTTAATTTGGATAGAGAAGCGCACCGGGCTCAGCAAGTTCCTAATATATTTCAAACGTACAATATCAGTCGGTTATTTGATATTTAAAATGCCATTCGATTTTATGCACTTCTGGCACCTGATTTGTTTCTATTTTTTTTTTTTTTTTTTGATAAAAATCTATTGTCTAGTTTTAGTATTTCAAAGACAGTAATAACAGAAATTTGTATTAATAAAAAAATGTTGAGCAACAAGTCTACAAGTTTTTAATTGTGGGAATTTACAGGCAATAAAAGCGATCACTGGTATGACGGACGATTTTAATACGATAGATAGACAGTTGAAAAAAAAATACAATTCACACCCTACAGTTGGAAAGATTGTTTGGCATATTGGAAAAAATATCGTCTACTTTTTAGATTACTTATAGTAAATATAATGACAACTGATATTTAAATAGATTTCTTAGGATCGGAGAAGAAGCCAAATAAATTCGGTTTTAGTTTTTAAGAACACAACACTTTTCCAAAAATATATTGGAAATTTTCATTAACACAACATTAACAAATGGAAAGGATGCATATGGGTAATTCCAAAGTGTTGAACGTGACAGTCGTACTCATCAAAAAAGCAATAACATTTTAAGCAAAAAAATCTTTTTACGTTTTCTAAACCCTTAAATTAAAGCACTAAGAAAGCACTGTTATCTATGCTAAAGTTTATAGAGGGCGCGATTCTAGGTCAAAGATAATGTCAAAAGAAGTAGCGGCTCGAACGTGAAAAAAACAGGAGTAGTTTTTTTGGCCATGTATAAAAAGGCGTAATTCAGCGGAACCTGACACAATTTTTTACTCAAACTACTTTCAGACTTTTACGTAGCAATGTAACATTAAAATGTCTTGGTTTGATTCCAAAATCTTCTGTATGTTCTTCTTTTAAGCCAAAATCTGGGTCGATACGTGACATTTCGAACGTGAAATTTTTTCCGTAATAATTTAACTGAATAATGATCAAAATAAAATAAAAATTTACCGTTAATCCGAATAACATATTTCTCTTCGAACTCTTCCTTAGATTACAGACCATGTAAGAATATTTTTTTGGAATAATTTATATCAAATACAGCCTATTTTAAGAAAGATAAATATTAAAGAAAACATACCATAAAACATTCTCACATATAAGAAATTACATTTGCACAACTTTGCAGTCTGATTGTTCATCTAACACTTAATTTACATGTTGAATTTTATGACGTCCAATTTTGGACGTAATTTTTTTGTTTGGAAGCAAGCGGTGTAGAGAAGAAAGAGAGGTAGGAAAATAGACATAATTTCTGTTTTCTCTTCCTCTTTCTTCTCTACACCACTTGCTACCAAACAAAAAATGACGCCTAAAATTGGACGTCGTAAAATTCATCATGTTAATTGAGTGTAAGTGAACAAATTTATGGGTAAATTTATAAAATTATTAAATTTAAATATTTCTCTATAACAATATAGTAAAATAATCAGCTTTTAATAACTTTTAAATATTCGGTCACGGTGGAACTTTTGCCGGAAACGCCCATATAAATTTGTTATTCCCTTTGTAGTTTATAAAATATTTATTTTAGACCCCATTAATTATATATTTTCTGGATCCTTGTGGGTAGGAGAGTTAATTTATGGTTTTTCGAAAACCTCAAAACAGTGTACGAAAATAAAGCGAGCATTTTTTAGCGAACGGTACACATACCCAGAAACGATGTATAGTTTTTGAGTGTTTGTGTATTAGTACACAACCTTTAATACCGTTCGTAGCTATTTGTACGAAAGTACCAAACAAAATTGTAGTGATTCTCTAGACAAATATATATTTTAATTTTCTTTACTATTTTTTTTTGCACTGATGATGAAATGAGTAAACAAAAAATTTTTGCAACGCTTTTCACTAGTATTGTTGTGGTTGCTTGACAATTTACACGACCACAGCACGAATAGCCTGTGTATGTATTGTATAATTGTTTTGAGTTTGTTAAACATTTTTTGTTGTATTAACCAGCCAAAAGGGCGCTGAGTACAACTAAAACGAAAAAACGTTAAAATGATTAACGGAACACAACGAATATTGTGGTTTTTACGAAACACCGAATGCAATGAAATCTTTTTATATATTTGTTGAGTTGGATTAGTACAGAGTTTTTATAGTGTACGAAGATCACAAAAGAGAAACGTTTTTTTTTGGTATTTGCTACACAACCACTATTAGCGTTTGTGTTTTCCATATTTCTACAGTACCGAACACTAAAGTACATATATAATAATTATTTTCGAACACTACTTTAAATAAGCTGCGGCTAGAATGTTATATGTATATTTCTATCATAAATGGTTTGATAATTTTCTATATAAATTAAGCAAGGTGTACACATGGCTGTATATATGTAAGTAAAAAGAAAACACATAGCCGCACAACAAAAATGGAGAGGGTCTTATGAATTTGTGCTAATGTTTTGTAACACCTTAAAATATGAGTATACTTAAATACCACAGTTTAATTGAAAATACAGTGGTTTCTTGTATTATATGGTCGGGCTTGACCGACTTTACTTCCTTAGTTGTTTTTTGTGAATATGTAGTGTTACAAGCCTTCTGTATTTCAAATCTAAAGGCTCAGTTATGCGAACGTTGCTGTACCGTATCTCTACTTTATCAATCAGCTGTTCGCTTTTTGTTTTATGAAAAGCAATACAAAAGCTTATCGAAATGTTATGTACCGTAGTTGCCATTCTGTATAAAATAGAATTTCATACCATTGTTACGTGACATTTCGTCGGTTGATTATTTAATTATCGGTTTATTGACATAATTATCTTTCTGTTCACACATACACAATTTAGCTTACTCAATTAGCAATTGGCAATTATCTTTGCGCAGACCTAATGGATGGACCTTTGTTTTTGTTGTTTTGTTGTTGGCAAAAATGTCAAAACACTTTGTTTAGTGAGTTGGGTTTTACTCACTAAACACACTTGTGACAGTGCACTGCAGTGTTGCATTTTAATTTTACTCAATATATATAACAGTTTCGTATTAATTGAGCAATAACTAAATTGCCATTTTGTATGGATAATTGAGCTCAATAAAGGCATTTATTGCGTAAAACTCAACTAAGGTGCATATCTGAACACGGTATAACATAAATGGTGGAAAAAGGTACATAATGATATAAGATTTTGCAAGAATTCGTTTAATGGAACTAGAAATGACACTGTAAAGTTTCGTGAAGATCGGTTCAAAATTTACCCTAGGCCCCATATAAAACCTACTTTCGGAAAACATAACAAAATTTGGTACATCACAGTTTTATAGGACTAGAAATGACACTGTGAAATTTCGTGAAGATTGGTCCATAATCTACCCTAGGCACCGTATAAAGCCCACTTTGGTTAAATAATTAAATACGCGGTAAACTTTTTTCCAGCTTAGCTTCATATGACCAACAAAAAATGTTATGCAATTTTGTGATATACGTTCCATAATTTACCTTAGATCCCATTTGAGCAGCCTTCTAAAATTCACTGCAAACGCTAAAACTTATTGCTCCGCTGTAATGAAAGTTATGTTTTTTAATACCAGAAATCACTCTGCAGAATTTTGGGATTGCTCTCCTGAAAATCATTTAAGTTCAGCTTAAATTGTTACGAATCATGATACTTTACTCAAGCGATTTAAAATTGCTAAAAAAAAAAGCATTAAACTTTCTGTCTGTCGGTAAATAATAGGGTATTCATTTAATCGACCTTTTGCTTTAATCGGTTAATCGCTCGATTAATTAACCGAGGTTTTTGTTTAATCGGTTAATAATCAGTTGATTTGGTTTTTGATCGGTTAACCGATTAATCAAGTTTTTTTATAAATTATTTAATTTCAATTTATAAAAATGCATTAATTATTTATTATTTGTAGTTTATTAGTAAAAAAACAATAACATGCCAAACATAACAATTCTTGAACTAAAACGAGCAAACAAAAAAACAACTCATAAATATTTAATATGCATTTTTTTTTCAATTTATACACAAGGTTTGCTATCAAGTCATATCTTCATTATATCCAAAATATGTAATATATTACAATGGTTTAAAATAAATAAAAATAAAAATTTTAATGCTGTTCATTGATTCGTCATAACTGTACAGTAGAAATCTAAATTATAAGCGGTAGCCAACAACAGTTATATCACCGGCTTATTATGCAAACCTGCTTCCTCACTTTCAGCACATTTTACAGGAGAGACAAAAAACTTTTTATTTTCCCTATTTCCAGCTTGATAGAAAACTAAAAATACAGTTAGTTTCACACACTTCAAGACTTAAATAGGAGAAAAACTACATGCTGGTCGACGAGGCGTGTCTTTCTCTACCACACGGCATCAACATCTCAATTTACATAAAAAGTGGATTTATCCGGTTTGCATATTAAGCCGAAGATATATATTTCTTGTACATCATTATTTTAAGACATAAGACTTAGCTGAACTGAACGAAATTACTTTGATAAGCTGAGATAAATTTATTAGTTATTTCAATAGTTAAATGAGATTTTATAAAACTTTAAGAAAAATAATTTGGTTTAAATGTTTAGGATTAAAGCGATTCTTTTCTTTAGTTTTTGACTTGGAAAAAATTCTTTTACTTATCGTAGATCTAATTTCTCAGTCCTTTTCCAGGATTTCTCTAAACATATAAAATACTCCATTATGCCATTAGAGTTTTTTTAATGTTTAACACTTCTAATTGTTTCGGTTAATTCTGTTAAAAGACTGATATGAGAAGTATGTTTTAGCCTTTAAACATATGAGCACATCTTAAAGGAATGCGTGGAAGATGTTAAAAATGAAAAAAAACTTGTTTACATTTGTAACATCTTTCATCATAAAAATATTTATTTTCAAGTCTAAGAGCGAATAATAAGTAAATAAATGATATTGCTGTGCTGCTCTTTTGTATTTTTTTCTAGTGATGGTATATACTTTTTAACAAATTATTTGTTTTTTCTAGTGATGACACTAAAATAATCGAAAGATGTTGAATGAAACAACATGAGATAGGAACATCTTTTAAAGATGAAGAAAGATGTTGATTTTAAGATATGTACAATTATTATGGGAAGATGTTATCATCATTGCGATAAGATGAAAGATGTGAGCAAGTGTAAAAATCCTATATGATAAATGTGAAACAAAAAAAGGTGTTGACAATCAAACATTTAACCTATTTTTTGCCACTGCCGATCGATGATGAAGATAAAAAAAAACATTGAAAAACATTGTAATTTAAATCACCGGACGGCGGAAAATGGGTTAAAATGACCACCTTCTGTTTTTGTATAAAAAAATATTTTCTAAACACATACATTTTGTATATGAGACGAAACAAATAGTTAAAAACACAAAAATATGTTATAATACTACAAAATATTGAAATTTTTGTTACATCGGTTAATCGACTGAAATTAACCGGTTTAAACGTTAATCGCAAAAAGCCAATTTGAAATTAACCGATCAGTTAATCGGGTAGTAATTAATCGGTTAACCGATTGACGGTTAACCGAATGAATACCCTAGTAAATAATAATAATAAAGATAAACTAATAATAAATAGACATCATATAGATATTACTCCTAAAGCGGCTCATACACACAGAAAAAAATACCAATGTTTAAATAACATGGCGAAATGTTGATTGAGAATCATGGTAAATGTCTGCAAAAGTATGCCTTTTATTTAAATTTATCATTATTTCATATAAATTTTAAATGAAAAATATTAAAATAACCCTAAATCACTTTATTTAATATTATTCACTGTTAAAATAGCATGGTTCAATATTAAATCCATAAAAACCTGTTTTATATTAAAATCAAAAGTTTATCATGTTAAATTAACATGCATACATACTTAAGTATGTACATTTTTTTATTTTTATGTTTAAAATATGTTATAAAAAGAATGCAATTCCCGTATTCTTTTAATTAAAATTATTTAGTTAAATAGTACATCAAGTTTTCAAAGTAGAATAATGACGAAAATCATATCGGGCCATTCTGCTGATGCTTCTGTTAACAAAGGGGAATACAAAATAAGTTAAACATGTGTTACAGGGGTGTGTTTTCAATTATTCTAAAATAAATGCATATATTATCTTCACACTGTTTTATCACACTCCAACCAATTTGATTCTACATGAAATTCACGTTGTTTCAACTTGAAATAACTATCATTCATCGTGATTCGGATTGTTATTTCAATATAAGTAAATGACATTTTGCTCTTACTTTACTGCAATGTTAAATTAACATGAGTTATAGTAATTTTAAAAGAAAAAAATGTTGTTCGCAAGTTATTGTAAAATCATGTTAAATTAACATGAAACAACAATAAAGCAAAATCACTCCTGAAAAATATAACATTAACCTTGTTTTGAACGAATTTACATTGATTTTTTTCTGTGTGTTCACTTGCAATAAAATTGTTCAATTTTACGTATTGAACAATTATATCGCTAATGTGTATTTGCTATTCGTAGGTGGCACAATATACTAGCAACAATCAAAAAACTTTTGATTTTTGTTGCACAACGTAAAGAAAGTGAAATGTGTTGGCAACATTGTACAATGCTGCTTATGTTATTCCTATAGGTTATTTTTACTTTTTTATTGAATCAATGAAACCATTATGCGACTTATTGCATAATAAAGGGCAAAATGGAAATAATATGGCGAATATCATGTTCAATAATATTGCAAGTGTATCGGCCGCTTAAATCATTCAAACTGTCGGTGGAGGTTATCAAAGATTAGGCACAGCCGAATATAGCACTCTAACTTGTTTTTGGTACTTTTTTCAGTATATGTAGCTATGGAATTGCGCCAAACCAACGTGCAATAAAACATATTTCCATATATATACAAATATACATATGTTTATATGTATAAAATACAAATGCAAGTACATTAGGGCGGGTCGATTTGTATGGATGAACAAAAATTAAAATTCGTATAGCAAAAACGTAATCTACATAAAATTCTAAGAAAATTCTCCGAAGAAACCATGGGTCTAAAATAAAATCTTAATCCGCGCCTCTCAACTTGAAAATTTTTTTACTTGGGTGAACATTTTTTTTAATGTAAAAAAAATTTTGAGTGTAAAAAATATAAGTGCAAAAGAACTACCTTACTTAACAATTTTATTCAAAAAATTCGAATTGCTATTTTTTTAAAAAAAATTTTTTTTTGCAAAGGGCGGGTCGAGATGCGCGGATTAGGATTTTATTTTAGACCCATGGTTTCTTCGGAGAATTTTCTTAGAATTTTATGTAGATTACGTTTTTGCTATACGATATAAAAAAAAATCGACCCGCGCTAATGTACATATACAATGGAAATGAAAAATGGTATCAAAACCTTGTTTGGTGTATGTGTATTTACAATATATGTATGCTTAAATACAAATTTGTTTATTGTAAATCTATAATATAAATATTAAATTATTAACGTTTTTACATACACAAAGTACAGTTTTAATCCCAACAAACACGAAGTCAAACCTTTGATATGAAATGACTTTATCATTTGACATCATACACAATACTCAAACGTTTTTCAATTGTTTGTTTTTACATTTAAATTCAAATTGATAATGATTTGAAAGTAAATATTTGATATCAAATGTTTTATCAATTTGATGTCAAATGTTTGTCAAATGTTAAATTCAAATCAAAAATAATAAACTTGGCAATACTAAAGCGAAAAATAAATGTTATCATTAAAAATGGCGATTAAAGTTAAATTTGTTACTTTGTGGTTACATGTGTTTTACTATTTAAAATACATTTTAATAAAGAGTGAACAGCTTATTTCTTGTGAAAAATAAAAATTATTTATGAGTAATTTTAATGATTTAAAATACGAAAACAAGGAAAATAAAACGAGAAAGTGAAGAAAGTTTGTTGAACAATCGCGGTGCTATAATCCTCAAAATAAAAGGAAGCCAAGTTGTTTGTCTTTTCAAGAATTAGAGGACGGAAAGAACATTATTTCATGTTTTGGCTATGGTGCTGAATGTTTATCTCACAGTTAATTTAAATAAATAATAAACTTAAATTAAAAAAAATAAAATATTTTTATTTATATTCCACATTGTATTGTAATCCACATTTGAAAAACATTTGAGAATTACGTTTGAAAGCAAGTTGAAAATAAAGGCATTTTTCAATTTGAAAATAATTTCCCCTTTTTGTTGAGAACGCTATGATTTTCAAACGATTTTCAAATCATTATCAAACGTTTGTCGTTTGAGAAAACGTTTGATTTCAAATCATTTTCATTTTGAAATCAATCCTTCGTGTTTGTTGGGTAAGAGCACCAATGTGCTTACAGTACGGTGCGGTACATTACGAGTACAGCAACGTTCACCTAACTGGGCCTTAAAAGTGGAATTTCGCAGTGACACTAACATGTATTTATGTATACTATTTAATCAGCTGTCGAACAACTTAAACATAACAAATCAATTATTTTTAAATAAATATCTAATCAATATAACAATGGGAAAAATTGCAGAGAAAAAAAATTTATTAATTTTCGTGTTGTCAGATTTAATCTAATCTGTAAAGCTAAGCACTTCAAACAATTCGTGAATAGAGTAAATAAATTTGATTACATTTTACTTAAATTGAAAAGAAAAAAATGACACCGAGAAGAAGCTATAATCAGAAAAATTATAGATTACAACAAGTTTTTATTTTATGTTGATATAAAAGTCAACCTAAAAAATCTCCATATAGATAGTATAATGCCAAGCGAGTTAATACAACAAATAATCAAAAAACATTTTTAAGAATTCATACTTGAAAAAATCCGAAAATGAGATTGATTTAAGTAAAGCTAACATTGTATCAATTTCGAAAGGTGCTTAATTCAAGAATTATAAAGTTGATTTAATCCCGAATTCTTAATTGAAAATATCCGAAAGCGAAAGATGATTGATTCTAACCTAAAACACTTATTTGGGAGATAGAAGAAGAATATTATTATGATTGATTTACTTACCCGTTTTACACCTTACAGATTTTCAATTATAAAACACCAGCATCTTGGCCGACATGGTTTCTACTTTAAACATTTTATGAATTTAACTAAATATAAACTAAATGGGAATTTTTCCTGTTTATTCCACTTTTTAAACATGATGATAATCTATGTTTTTCTTCTGGTTTTGTTGTTGTTTCTACACAAAACAAGCAAAAAGTATTTTTAACTGTATTGCCTTTTCCGATTTATACGGGCATGTTTTGACAATCGCAAAACGCTTAACATTGGCGTTTCTGACTTGAAATTGCATAATAGGTGTTCTCGTGAAATCGTAATGGCGACTTCAAATTGCAGATGTATGCTCAAGTTAACTAGAATATTTTTAAGATACCATGGCAGATTGTAAGTGTTTTGCGATTTCAACTCGTGCGATTGTCAGAACATGACCGATATATAGGTATTGAATTTAGGGAGTGGTTTGTCTTATATTGGAGCCATTTCACTAAGTTTTATTTGTTTTGCATTTTTATTATTTTCCTAGACATCCTACCTTGTTTCCTTTTAACAATATTGGAAATAAATACATTTACTTAAAATATTTTAGCAGTAATTACTTTTTTTATTGAAATATTTCTAAAGTGTTTTCCTCCTAAATTTTAAATTTAAAGGAAAATTAAAATATAAATAACAATATAATTCCATTTAGATCTTAAGACTTCAGTCAAATGCAAAGAAAATTTTTATTCTCTTAAACTTTTTAAAATAGTTTATGAGGGAACATACCCATTATTTTGAAATTTCAGTCTGAGTTCATACGGCTCATGTCTTATTGACAAGATTGCTACTTTATTGGCGAGAGGGACTAGGGGAAAAGAAACGAGTACACAGATGCATGTACTGTCTTTACGTTTGCTTTTTCATTCGTTGTTTAATTTTGTTATTGTTTTCAATATCAAAAAAGCACATGTCGTCAACATGACATGAATCATTTGAACGCCAATTCATGTTCAAAGAAGAAAAAGGAAGAATCTTCTCAATAAGACATGAGCCGTATGAACTCAGACTCAGTGTTTTTCTCTAATAAAACATTAGCAAACACGTTTAGAAAGGCACTTAATCGATAATTTCCATATAAATTAAATTAAATTAAAATTTTAAAAATTTTTGTAAATTTAAGTGCACTTAGGTGGTAATTTTCTGTTCTGGTTTTATCTTTAATCTAAATTATATTTGACACTCTACATTTTTGTTATTTTATAAATACTTAACGTAATACTATTATTTGCTTTTTAACCCTTCGTCAGGTGGCTTGGTTCTGTGAGACCCGGCATATTTTATTCTGTTTGAATTTATATGCTACGCGACAGATGTTGCCAAATTTCTCAGTAGCTGGAGATGTAAAATTGTTTTTAGCATTGCCTTTTATATATTTTATAAGTTAAACGACGGATGATCTTTGAATTAGACCTGCTAAATGTTAAAAAAAAGTAAAAACAATATGCATCGATAGAGCCGGTCTGTAGGACCCATCCCCACCGTCCGTGTAAAATTGTTCTACCCGCCTGACGCCGGGTTAGTATAAATTTAGAAATTTTTTCCCACCATTACACTCGTACTAAAATAAGGCAACATAAATAATTGTTTGTTAAAAAAAAATAACCTTTTGAGTTTTAAAATTCTCAACGATTTTCATCTTCTTCCTCTTGCAAACGTAAAATATCGGCTTTATTCATGAAATAATAACTGGGCTGGCGACCTTTCAAATCTTTATTCGTACGCTTGGCACCATTTTGTATTAAAATACGACTAATACTCTCGAAAATATTTGTGCCCATGGCATAGTGTAGCGGAGTGCGTTCCAACTGAAAATATAAAATTATCTCAAATTGAATGAGACATCAAATTATGAATTGAATACTTACATTATCGCCAATTTTTAAAGCTTCCGGACAGAGATTAACAAAATATTCCACAATTTCTATTGACTCCTTTAGGATTGCTATGTGCATAGCATTGCGACCTGGAGGGGAGGCAATTTTTAATATAATTTTTAGCTGAATTTTTGTTTTGATATTTAAATAATAAATAGAATTTTTAGAAATCTATTTTCATTTTTCGTTTAGAAAAAATATGTACTATTTTTCATGAACATGTTTACCACTTATAATAGAATGGTTGTTTTTTAACCATAATATGTTGCTTTTTGTAAACTAAAAAAATGTTACTGCTAATTTAAAACCAAAACATAATAAGTGGTAAACAAATTATTGTTAAATTTTTTACCATAACATGTTTTAAGGCAACCGTTTGGGTGGTTGTGGATTCTCAACGGACGACTAATTGATCTTAAATATGGTTATCGTAACAATAATATGGTAAAACTTACCATAATATTTTTAAAAAATGTATCATTAAAAATAGTTTTGTTAGAGGTAACCATATAGAACAAGTATGAAAGTAAAGTATAGTATAGTATAGTATAGTATAGTATAGTATAGTATAGTATAGTATAGTATAGTATAGTATAGTATAGTATAGTATAGTATAGTATAGTATAGTATAGTATAGTATAGTATAGTATAGTATAGTATAGTATAGTATAGTATAGTATAGTATAGTATAGTATAGTATAGTATAGTATAGTATAGTATAGTATAGTATAGTATAGTATAGTATAGTATAGTATAGTATAGTATAGTATAGTATAGTATAGTATAGTATAGTATAGTATAGTATAGTATAGTATAGTATAGTATAGTATAGTATAGTATAGTATAGTATAGTATAGTATAGTATAGTATAGTATAGTATAGTATAGTATAGTATAGTATAGTATAGTATAGTATAGTATAGTATAGTATAGTATAGTATAGTATAGTATAGTATAGTATAGTATCCACACCAGAGAACGGCTTTGTGCAGTTGCAAAAAAATCGCATTAAATGAACAGCAACAAATACACTCGCTTGCGGTCATACAATCAAACTTGCGCAACCGCAAACATTCGCTGCTGTTTGCAGTCATTCAAATAATGCACATCGTGCTTTGTTATTTATACCATCGTTAGCTTCGTTTTTTAATAAAGATGTTTGTGTGTTCGGTGCGAAAATGATTGTTTTCGTAAAGAAAAAAAAAAATACAACCAAAAAAGCCAGAAATCAAGCAAACAAACAAAGCGTCTCATCGAGTGGACAATGACTACTTGAATGCAAAAGTATAAGAATGTGTGCCTTTTGAATTTACACAAGTGTGTAATATAAATGCAAACAAAGCACTTTCAATAAAAAACGAATCCATGCAAAAATCAAATGTGTACGAAACGATGTAAAAATTACCAACGTTGAACAGTGAATGTAAATTTGAGCGTATAAATAAATCAAGAAAAATTGTGATTTTGCAGTTATCTGCTCCACACCAGCGAAATTAGAAACAATTTTTCGAGATTGTGCTCTAATTAAGATCCATGGGCTGGCAATCATGGCCACGTAAAAACAAAATTATGTTATGACGTTAAGATTCATGTAAAAGTTCGTTGTGCCGATTATTTAGATTTTCTTATCTTAATGTGATTTTTTTACTCTTAGTCATGTTAGGGATCTTTTTAAAAATTTGGACCTACCAACACAAAATTCTGACACGAAATAGTAGCTATCGTTAAAGTAACTGTTGCCACATTTTATGTTTATATCAAAATTTATAAGAAAGTTACGGTCTTAAAAGCTATTTGTGGAAGTAGTATTTGTATGTGAGCTATGGTCAAATATGAATCGATAAAGTAAAATTAGGTTAGATGATTAAGATTAAAATAAAATAATTAGATGTCTTACGGTCACAAAGAGTCTATTCCGGAAAGAAGCTTGAAGGGAGCCCATGTGAAATTATGGACTGATTCCTAGCATTTTCCACAGACTTTGTCGTTATGATAATAAGAGCCCATTAACATACCAAATTCTATCAAATTATCTCCAAAATTGCGATGTGTACTTTGCGCACAAGGTTTACATGGACAACCAGCCTGCCAGTGGTTCTGAGTCGATCAGTTGACTACAAGATGTTACAAACTTCAGCAAAAGCGCATAATACCCCATCCACAATTATGGTTTGTGTATTAAAATGTATGTTTCTCTGCGTGCACATGATTCCGTTCGTGTTCAAACATTTTTGTTTAAGCATTTGTTCGAACAACGATGTTCGCACCTATCAAATCTTTGAGTTCCTGAACGTAACCACTAGATTAATTTAAAAATTGTTTACTTTTCCAAAACGTTTGCTAGATTAAACATCATTTAACAGTTTTTAAATTAAATTATACAACCAATTTCTTTACAAATAATGTTTAGTAAGTCAATAGAAATTGTTAAAAGTAGAGCCAAAGTTTTATGAATTTAGCAGTTACTTTTTTTTGGATTTTTTCGTCAAATATTTTTTAGGTCAGAACATACCACCTAAGCATTACTGTAGTACTGCTATTATTGTTATTGGTACTTTTTGTATGGGAACATGAATAATGGCGTTTTCTTTTCTGAGTAAAATTCTGCATTAATTCTGACTTTCACATTTGTTTATGTTCTTCTCTGAAAAACATGTGTTATTTTAAAAGTGTAAAGCGTTCTTAACATATGATGTTCCCTTTAAAATGAAAAATAAAAACGCTACTTGTTCCATACTCATTTTAATTAAAGGGGCATGAGAGCAGCACTAAATCAAGGCGAATTCAGTACAAGGTGGTGGCAAGTTTCGAGCCGTAAACACTAACAATGCAATACAAAAAAACATCTCTTGTTGTTGTTGTAACAGCTCGACTTGTATTGGTGTTGGTGTTGCTGAGTTGACAATCTTTGGTCGGCGCAGTTGATGCTCCGAGTCGTTCCGGTTTTTTTTTCGAAAAATCTGTTGTTTATGTTGGCTTTGGATTGTTGTAGTCTTGCCACCACCTGTAATTGAATTTACCTTGCGTTAATTGTACTTAATTGCTTAATGCCGAAATTTGTGTTCTTTTTTAAACGTTAAATATGAAACACTTCATTTGGGGAGCATTTAAAAATGTTGCCAAGTCACATGTAACACTTTTTTTAAGAAAAGAAAACGCCATAAGTTATGCGGCCAACGTTTTATATTTGCGCACAAACAACAATGGCTCAAGATGGGTCGAAACCATATTTGAAGAGATAAATATCACACAGTGCTGCCAACTCTTCGTGACCAGAAATAGCTAAAATTTAAGCAAATAATAGGAAAATAGTAGCTAACAAATGGTTAAAATAATTAGAGCTATGCCCGTGAGTGCTTTTTGACTTACGATCAGGCACGATCGCAAAGGAAGGAAATGTAATCACGCACGAGAAAATTAGAAATTCGCACGATTGCGCGTGCAAACTAACAAATTGTTTGCTATCACCCACGCTCCCGCACGAATCAGTTCTAAACTCCTACAATTACGCTCACTTACGAAATTTTTATTATATTTACTAAACATTTTGGTCACTTTAGTCCTCTATAAATTTTTAAACAATTACAATTATGTAGTTTTTTTTTTGTGGATTTTATTGAACTATTCATTGTTTTTAATCTAAATTGGATTTTTTTAAAGAAGTGAGATAAAAAAACATATAAATAAATTGAAAACGGATAATCAATTTCAATATACCCAAAAATTCCATTGGCAATTGACTCTAGACTGGCAGCCGCCGCAGTGGCGGAAAAGGTAAAACCGCAAAGAACTCTGATGATGCGATTGTCGTAATTCTCGAAACATCTAAGTTTGACCCGAGTTCAACCCCTCGTTCAGTCAAGAATAAAAATTATCAATTAATTTGTATTTATTTCATGTTGTAAAATTTCTTCCTTCATTCAAATAATTTAACAAAATCAAATTTAATTAAAAATTCTACGTTGCAATATTTTTATTTTTGTTGGACTGTTTATGGTGTTTTATCCAATTTTTAATACTTTGATTAGGCTTAAGTTCATTAAATTTAATTTTTATGAAGAATGGAATTTTTATAACATAAAATGAATTAAAATTTATTGATAATTTTTCATAGGTGACTGACGATGGGCTGGACCCACGTTCAAGGACAGGTTGATCTGACATGTTTCGATTATCAGCACACTATCACATCATAGATCTTTGCCACTTAACACTTTGAACTTCATTCACAAAATTCCGATCTACCAAAGCAAAAATGAAAAACAATTGGTTTGACGATCTGGCCTAAGCAACCAGTGAAATGCGCATAGGAATAGCTCAATAGTATGAAATGGGAATTTAGCACATTATAACGAAACCTTGATAATAATGATAGTTGACTCATGACTGCTAGCCGTCGTCAATGGCGGTGAGTGTTAAGTAGTTTAAGAAAACGGAAAATTAAAAATTATTTTTCATACCATAATAGTTCTTAGCTTTTATCAACCATTTGCCATTTGCATCATCAACAATTTCCTTAACCCGATTCACATTATTTTCACGTATCATTTGATGTAGTTCTTCGCGTAATTCCTAAAAGATCAAAAAGAAACCATTAAAATCCACTAATAAAAATTAAACAAATATTGCTACATACCTCTAAAGGTCTTACTGTCCTTAAATAGTTGGCCAAATCATGTAGTCCCTGTGCTTCCACCACTTCTAGAATAGGAGTATCATTGTCATCCGAAATATCAATAATGTGATCATAGCCGGAAATTGCAAAATGCTCAAAGGGCTTGATATCACCTAGAAACAATTTTTAATAAAATGTAGTACAGCATTATTTGTTTTTTTACTCCTTTTCTCCTGCTTAACTACTCACCCACAATCGCCAACGACATAACGTAACGATCAATTTCCTTGGCATTACCCATTTGATTGGCTTGCAAGGCCACATCTCTGGCCGTGCGATACAATTCATCTCTATGGGTGATATCCGCTTGGGCGTCTTCGATCAAATGTATTAGACCACCTCTGCGATGTGATCGGGCACAGGCGAAATGTAACATACTTTGACCATGTTCATCACGTTCTTCAAACTTCTTTGACATTTCCGCATCCGAATTACTGCCTGGGTCATCATCATTGAAATCCTCGATTTGTTGCTGCGAGTCCTCTTCAATACTATCCGCATTGGGGTACTTTATGTGACCATTTAAACGTGATGTTTGGCGTTGTAATTGGTTGGGTTGTGGTGTCGATCGTTTCGAAGAGGCCAAAATTGTGGAATTTGTTTCACTGCTGCTCGAATGTACAGCTGCTTGTGTAATTGTTCTACCGTTCTTACTGCGTGATGCCACATAACTTTGCAGGTAATTTGCTAGATACTGCAAGGGATCTATTGGACGTTTCTGTGCAACTTGTGTTAAAGCTTTTATTAAAGGATCTGCTAAATCTGTAAAAAGTTTTTTTTTAATATTGAATTTTATAATTTAAAGTTGATATCATTTAAATACTTACTATCTGCTAAATATTTGCCTTGTTCGGTCTTAAAGAGAGGATTTTCTTCACAACTATGATTTTCAATTTGACCTAAAATGCAGAATTTGGAAAAAAGAATCAGAAAATATTTGAGATAAATTTTATGTTTTCTCTACATTGTTCTACAAATAGTAGCTACTCTAAAAAAATAAAACCATAAAAAGCCACATAAGCAAAAAAAGTAATTATTTTTATGTCTAAAATATTGGTTTAATTAGCTTAACCTTTTAACGCATTATCTGTCCAATTTTTGACAAATGTCGTGTGACTAGAAAAGCTTTAAACATTTACAAACAATAAAAAAAAACACATTTTCTTTTAAAATTTTCGTAAAATTTCTCGAAGTTTCTTTAAATATTTTTGTATACAATCTGCACCAATTTGGAAAATAAGATTTTGTTCCAAAGGAATGGAACTTAAAGCTTTTGTGGGAAGTAGTATTTGCATGGGAGCTTTGGTCAATTTTTGTTGCCATAATCTAAATACCAACATAATAAGATAGTTTATGATCATCGTAAGTAAGGAGCCATGTGAAACTTTAAGCCGATTCCTAGCACTTTCAATAGTCTTTGTCCTTTTGGCAATTGAAAAATTTGTACTATATTTTTTTTATTTATCTTTAAAATTGCGATCTGTACTTTACATACAAGTTTTACATGAACAGACAACCGGAAGGAAGAACTTTGTTAAATTGACTCAGAGAGTGATTTGAAGTTGATTGGTATACTAACCAATGGGGGTAGAGTCCAGAACCAATATTTTTATGAATTACAAACAGCAGCACTAATGCATTTCACCCTCTCCATTATTGTATTGTATTATTAAAGTATTGGTCAATGTTCGCTTCAAACGAATGAATTGTGTTGGGTGAGGCGACATTAAAAAAAGACGCAATTAAGAAAACTATTGTGGCTTCAAACAAATGAATTTGGGCGAAATTTTATTTTTTTATTTTATTGTAAAATAACACCCCAACATTTTTTTTTTTTTTTTGACAAAAATGTAATTGGGACTTTTTTCATTCAAAATATTTTTGGGCTTTGTTTTATTTTTTTATAAATTTAATTTTTTACGCCTTCAGCCGGGCCTTTGTGTTATTATTTTATTGTATTTTTTTTATTTTATTGTAAAATAACACCCCAACATTTTATTTTTTTTTTTTTGACAAAAATGTAATTGGGACTTTTTTCATTCAAAATATTTTTGGGCTTTGTTTTATTTTTTTTATAAATTTAATTTTTTACGCCTTCAGCCGGGCCTTTGTGTTATTAACAAACACCGGCTTCGCTTACTAAAACTTCTCTGCAGAGCCGACCTTCTGCTAGGTCCATATTTTTAAATAAAATTTCATTGAATTAATTAATAATTGGGTTTTATACATTTTTTTTTTTTTTTTTTTTTTTTTTTGGGAATTATTTCCATTTTTTATTTTAAAATTACTCTTTTTTATTAAAGCTTAACCCACGTATTTAAAAACGATTATTAAATTTAACAAAAGTTTATTACGGAGAATTTTCATACAAAATTTGTTTTGTAAACCTTTTTTAAATTTAAAATTTTTTTTATAAATACAGGCGTAATAATTTATTTATTTAATTGGAGTTTAATAGATACAAATTGGGTGCTATTTCATTTTTTTCACTTGGGATTTGTTTGACTTTTTGGGAATTTTTTCATTGGGGTTATTTTCTTTTCTTAATTGTAGGTTAAACAATTGGGCCCTATTTCGTGTCGCCGCTGGGTGATCGTGTGGAATAGAGAACGGCAAAATCACTATTTTTCTTGATTTATTCATACGCTCATATTTACATTCACTCTTTGCTTACAAAACAAAAATTAACGTTGGTAATTTTTACATCGTTTCATACACATATAATTTTTGCATGTATTCGTTTTTTATTGAAAGTGCGCTTTTTGCATTATTGTTGCGCACGCAATATAACACAACTGTGTAAATTCAAAATGAACACATTCTTATACTTTTGCATTCAAGTAGTCATTGTCCACTCGATGAGACGCTTTGTTAACATTAACAACAATAAACCACTCGATGAGACGCTTTGTTAAAATTAACAACAATAAAAACAACAATAACAAGAATACATTGTACCTACATACTGAACTACTGTAATTTTTAAGATGATAAAAAAAAGTCAGTCTGTTTCTATGGAAAGTGTTTGTATGTACATATGTGCGTTTAGTTTCATTCCAATTTTTTTTTCTTGTACTGCATAGTAACTGCTGAATGTCTTCATGAGTAATGATTGCTTGATTTCTGGCTATTTTGTTTGTATTTTTTTTTTTTTTTTTTTTTTTCTTTACGAAAACAATCATTGTCGCACCGAACACACAAACATCTTTATTAAAAAACGAAGCTAACGATGGTATAAATAACAAAGCACGATGTGCATTATTTGAATGACTGCAAACCAGCAGCGAATGTTTGCGGTTGCGCAAGTTTGATTGTATGACCGCAAGCGAGTGTATTTGTTGCTGTTCATTTAATGTAGGGTGGCCGTTATTCTTTTTTCGTATTTTCACTTGGCAAACCCCTAAAAATGATTCCAAATAAGAAAATATATATATATATATATATATATATATAAAATTTTAGATCGTTTGCATAGTTATTAGCCGTGGCTTGAGCCCACAAAGTTTGCTAAAATGCTATTTTTCTCACTAAGGGTCGCTTTAATTGTGGATAACTTTCGTAATATTTATTTTAGAGAAACACCTTATTTTCAAATATTCTAGGGCTATTTATTATGAACAATGTTGCTCTGTATTAGTTTTCTTTAACATGAATATTTAATCCAGAAAAAACCAAATTAAAAAATAACACCGAAATTTTCACACATCTTCGCATTCGTTGCATGGTGATTACACTACGTGACAAATTTTCAACAAAGTCGCGACCAAATGGGCGCAAATTGTTCATATTAAAATAATCTAATGTCGCATGCAATAAGACATTAGGCTTTTTAAATTACACTGCTTTACAAATTTTTAATTTTGAAAAGTACCAAGAACGTCACATGCCTAGATAAGTTAATTGGGACCTCCTGAAAACGAAAAACGCTGTAATTTTTTTCCCCCCTAAGTACCGTTTTTTAGATTACGGTACTTTTGTGTGTTTTCGGTGTATGGTCCCTAGACTGGTCGCAATTTTTTTTTTAAATTTAATTGTTTGCGCTGCTTAAAATATGAGGTTTGGTGTAAGAAATCATGATCTAATTTTTCAGGTCAATCCGACGGTGCCTAGCCGTGCCGGGTGGGGCCCAAAGTTCCCCATATTATAAAAAAACATATTTTCTATCAGATCTTTATAGTTATACTAGTTGAAAAGCCGAAAATCAAAAATATGGCTTCGTTACGATCTTCCGCAGAGAAAGTACTTCAAGTGTGCCAAATTTCAGCTTCCTATGTCATCAGATGGCTTCAGAAAGTTGCGGAAAGTAAAGGACATACATGCAAACATCCTGACATACTAAGAAATTATATATTGTATAGATAGATTAACATATGTTCGCGCAACTAAAAAACGCTTTAGCTTATTGAAAAACTAAAAAAAAACGAAAATAAAAATGACAAATTTTGAAAAAAAATCGTTAAAAAAATAGGCAAATTTTTAACTTTGAGGTGCCATAACTCAGCCATTTCTTATCAGATAGAAATTACTGCGTTTTTCGTTTTCAGGATTAACTTATCTAGGCATGTGGCGTTCTTGGTATTTTTTGGCTGTAAACCAGTGTTATTAGTTTAAAAACAATAACTTGAAAAGAGCAAAATTGAACAAGATCATTAAATTTATAATGAAGTTTGAAGTTTTGTCCACT
This sequence comes from Pollenia angustigena, assembly GCA_930367215.1. NCBI lineage: Eukaryota > Metazoa > Arthropoda > Insecta > Diptera > Polleniidae > Pollenia > Pollenia angustigena. The sequence continues at coordinate 144,937,757 of OV884060.1, read as the reverse complement.
ATAACTCTGCCATTTAATGACTTATCTCTTCAAACGACCCATGGTTATTTAATAAATTGTATAACCTCTCAATAAAAAGAAAGAAATACATAGTCCGTTCAAAATTGTTGAAGATATTTGCATTTCAGTCACATCATTTTTTTTAAAAACACAAATAACGGTTATTTTGGAATATCTCAAAAACTGTTATACTTTTGACAATTCTGACTTTATATTCGGATTCAGAGGAAAGTTTTACATAAAGATTAGGTGTCAGAATCATTTGGTCACGACTTTATTGAAAATTTGTCACGTAGTGTAATCATCAGGCAAAGAATGCGAAGATTTTTTTTTAATTTAATTTAATTTGGTTTTTTCTGGATTAAATATTCATGTTAAAGAAAACTAATACAGAGCAACATTGTTCATAGGAAATAACCCTAGAATATTTGTAAATAAGGTTTTTCTCTAAAGTAAATATTTCGGAAGTTATCAACAATTAAAGCGACCCATAGTGAGAAAAATAGAATTTTAGCAAACTTTGTGGGCTCAAGGCACGGCTAATAACTATGCAAACGATCTAAAATTGTTTATATATATTTTTTTCTAATTTGGAATCATTATAAAGGCTCAGTTAGCCAGGAGTAATAGTAACAGTAACCTTACCGTAAAAAAGAAAGACCAATCTGTTTCTTACAGATTCATACGTAACATCTTACTGCTAACTGTAATCGTTCTAATTGCTTTTCATACAACAAAATGAATCAGCTGATTTTAAACGTTACTGTTACTCCCGGCTAACTGAGCCTTAAGGGGTTTGCCAAGTGAAAAAACGAAAAAAATTGCCCATATAACTTGCGGTAACACTAATACATGGCTTTGAAGTAGCATTTGTGACATGCAACACTGTTTGTCAACGTCTCTCAGATCCAACTTGTGTTGCAGACAATTTGCCTGCTTTTAGATTTATCCTGCTGCTTTGAAAATATTTAAAATTATTGCTTGTTAAGTCTGACAACAATCTCAATGAATTTATAATTTTCAAAATTTTTTGGCTGACTTTACCTGTTGTTTCCAGAAGGCAAGCAATTGATTGTGTAGTAAAATTTATATGAAAAGTATGCAAAAAACTGAGTAATTTTCATACAAATTTTTCCACACAATCAATTGCCTGTCACCTGGAAACAGCACATTAGTCTTTCGGGTCAAAAGCATCACTTCTAAACCGGACAAACTATTTTTTTTATAAAATCAATAGAACATATCAGGATAAGTTTTTGATGAGCAATCAAGGGCTTCAGCTGTCCCTTTTTTAAATTCAAGAAGTCAGTCAAAATGTGCCGGAAATTATGCTTAATTGGCACAAAGTTCAACCCTTTCGGTCAATGAGAGAGGAATTAATGAACGAGGTTTATTCCCCAGAACACCATCTAAATTATTAAAGACTCAAACCAGAAGTTTAGGACACTCCATCTGTTGTTAATCCCGCATAAATTATAAACCCAATAACTTATGATTAATTAAAAAAAAAAAAACGATAATGAAATACATAATTAATGTTATTTTAATAATAAGAGTAATTCGTAAAAAACTGTTTATAGACTTTATAGAATTACATAGTTACTTTGGACTTGAAGAACGAAAGAGGCGTAAATAAACCATTTTTTGGTACGTTTTGTTTAAAAAATGTTTTGCAAGAGTTTTAAAAATATATTCAACGCCGCGCAACGCCGGGTACGAAATGCCTAGTACTGATGTAGACTTAAGAATTAAAAAAAAAACAACGAAGAATGACATACTTTTTTTGTAACTTTACTATTTAATTAATAAAAATTAAAAAGTAAACACTATTACAACAGCGTAAAATAAATTTTTTGTCACGCATATGCAAACTCAGTGTATATGCGTGATACACCAGTAAGTCTACATTAAAATGTTCGACCCACTGAAATTGTTTGACGATTTTGTGTATAAAAGTTAAATGTTGAAATCCTGACACCGATCCACAAAGCTTATTAATACAAGGTGGCGCAAAAAGTTATTGATTGCAATTTTTTAATGAATACAAAACTTTAGTTTTGCTTTTGAATTGTGTTTATTTCATCTATAAATTTTTTTTCATTAAGTAGAAAAAATTATATCGGTCATTTCCATCACTCTTGCCAGAACTTCCGGCGGTAAATTTCCGCTTTTCTGAAGGATGTTCTCTTTGAAGACTTTAAAGACTCTAAGGCTTGTTGAAATATACTCGTAAAAGCCTCACAAAAATGAGTCTAGAACGGTTTTATAATAGGCTTTTTACACTGATCAACATCTAACATCTACCATCAAAGATGTAGAAAATGTGAAACACTCGTTTACATTGCTCACATCTAACATCTACCATCAAGCAAAAATGTCACCATTTTTGAAAAAATTTAAATTTAAAATGTTTTTTTCTCACAAAAGTGCCAAAATTTAAAAAGAAAACTCAAAAATGTAGTTGAAGTTCAATTTGTTTAAAAATATAAAAAATACTTAAAAAAAAAACATTGCAATAAAAGATAAAACTTGACAAATGGTAACGCTGCTTTCAAAGCAAACTTCTTTTTGTCAGTGATGCCACAATAACTTATTGTCACTTTTCTAGTGATGACACTAAAATTATCGAAAGATGTAGAATGGAATAAAATGAGATAGGAACATCTTTTAGATCATCGGTAGATGTTGATCAGTGTAAAAAGGCTATAAGGCAATCTTGCCGGCCAGTTCAAATTACCAAAACAGCCCTCAGAAAATGTAAACAATTATTCCACGTTCTTGAGGAGTATAGTGCTCCATTTCTGCTTAAGGTGTATTTTTTTCTGGTTCCTTCTCAAATGAGAAAGCAGAATTCACATTTAACACCCTTTGCAAAAATTATATTATGTGCCGATAGACTGATCGCGGTTTTTGACAAAGCTATACCCGATTATTGGCAAAAACTCGACGTGGGTGACCTCTAAACCTCTTCCGAAAAATCTGAAAAAAATATCAAAAATCCTTTAACCTATAAGCTTTTAAATTATGCCTGAACACCCATGAAAATAAAAATAAAAATTTTTTTGGGACACACTACTGACCACCTCTCCTCCTGGAAGAAGAGGATAACATCATCGCAAAGATCAGGAAGGCGTCACACTGTGCTTTGTCCCCATATAACGAAGGGACATAAATAGAAGGAGTTGTCAGAAAGTTTTGAAATTTGGGACACTAGCATAAAATAGCTTAGTCAAGAAAAATATGAATTTTTGGAGAAATCGGTCCAAGGACACGCCTACCTCCCATGTGTCCTGAGATGGAAAAATGTAATTTTAGCTTCAATAATGCCCACAAAACTACAAAAAATGGTCATGCTAATACACACACAACTAGCAACGTGTGTGCAAATTTTCATTTAAATCTGAACAAGGACTCAAGGTCCTGCCATATATCCTTTTTCTTAAAAATGCTTGATAGAATCGGATTATTAATGTGAAAAATACAAAAACATCATTTAATGAAAAATTAGTTAAAAACCCTTAAAATGCTCTTGCAAAAATAACAAGTAAGAAAGTATAATCGGTCAAGCCCGACCATGTGATACCCTATAGCATAGTATTTAAAAACAAATTTCCTAGAGTGTAATCTATTTGGGCAATCATGGACCCGCCAGAACAAAATTATGTTATGAGGCTAAGATTCGTTTAAAAGTTCTTTCTGCCGAATATTATTTAGATATCTTCATCTTTTTTTTTTTGGATGAGGGTTTATATGGAACCTATGGTTTAATTTGGAACTACCTGGACAACATTTTGTCATGACATAGTAGCTATCGTAATAGTCATTGTCGCCAATTTGTATGTAAATACTAATATTTTTAAGGAAGCTGGAATTAAAAGCTATTTTAGGGAGAATGATTTGTATGGGAGCTATGCTCAAAAATAGAAAGATTCCAATAAAATTTGATAAGCTGATTTTGAGTGCAATAAAATTAGTTTGGTTTGGACCAAATTTAATCTTGCCGATGTAATAATATTGTTTTTGTAAAATAATGGACCGATTCGTTCCATTTTCAATAGGCTTGGTCCTTGTACCAGTCAGAGCCTCTGTGACAATTTTCATCAAATTGTCTCCGAATTTGTGATCTGTATGCACAAGGTTGCATTGACAGCCAGCTGGCCGGACGGACATCGTTAGATCGACTCAGAAAGTGATTCTGAGCCGATATTACGAATTATTTGGAATTATTTCTTATTATATTCCTAATTAATTTTCTTTAAACTAATTTATTTATTACATTTACATACATATGGTCATTTTTTTAATTACAATAAATCATCTTCAGTACTGGATTCTTCCAAAAAAATATTGCCGCTCAACGAAACATTTGTTTCGTCATCTTTAGCTGGTTCATCAACATTTTCTCTCAGTATATATTTCTCAATTTCTTCAAAAAATATATTTTTTTTTAGACTTTGGATTCCTTTTTGAAGATAACAACGGATCTAAGGAAAGTATTATATGAGTCATTAAATCTTTATGAGTGTCGTCGTGGGACAGTCTGGTTTTTCTCACGATTTTGTGGTTGGCTTCCAATGCTTCTTCGGACAAGCACCCTGAAATTTATTTTAGTTATTAGTTACGTTTCATTATAATTACATAAAACCACTTTAATACCTTAATATTTCTTATTATATTTTAAACTAATTCAATCTATGAAAATTTGAGCAAAAATCACGAAAATAGCATTTTTTTTCAAGTTGTGGTAAAATTTTTTAAATTTTTTTTCTTGTAGTTATTAGAAAACAGTCTAAATATTCGAAATCAGAAAAAAACCCATTTATATTTTTCTTTTTTTTAATATTCCATCAAAGTTAGAAAATTTTTAGAGCTTAAGTAAATAATAAGCATTTTTCAAACCAATAAAAAAACACTTATGAGAAAATAATTCAATAAAATTTTTTTTACAGTTAGTTCTAAATATAGTAAACTACTACAGAAAAAAAATTTCAATCTCGTGCTTTAAAAAACAACAGTTTTACAACAGTTTTCCAAAAACATGTAAAACTCAAGTAGTTGTTTGGCCATTTCTACTATAAATTCTCAAACTTTGGCGCCCTCTAGCGCCGCCAAAAAGAGTTAAATCTTAAAAATTCTTCAAAATTCATTTTAATTATTTTGTTATCTATCGATCTGTACATTTTCAAGTACAATATAAGACTTGTTTTTTTTTTTTGATTTATGTCTATGGGCCAAAGCACTGTGCGTCACCCCCTGGGGAAAAAGGTAAAAATCTAAGATAAGCAAGGTTCCCCACCACTACACCAAATAAACGGAGGACATTGCTTCTGGGCAACGACAGATGGCAGCTCCATGATCCAAGGACCAGCTAGAGCAAACCAATCATCTAATTAGTTGGAACAACAACCGATTAGAAAACTACTGCAACAAGTCGTGTAATATGGTGATGCTTTGTCGAAGCCATATGCTTCCAAAAGGGGTAATGGAGAAAAAAACTAGGATTATACATTATGGACTGTATTATCGCAGTTTTACATACGATAGGTTAAGTAGCCAACATAACCGATAACAGTTCGTAAATGGCTTTGCTATGATTGCAATAAAATTTGGCTCAATATTTTTTGTTTAAAGGGCATTAACATTACTTAAACTAAACCAATTCGGTCCATTATTTTGCAGTGCCACTAGACATATGTTCTCCCTATGAAACCATTAAGGATAATGAAATTTAGCTTACTTCACAACACAATAGTGGAGAGGGTATTATGTGTTTGTGCTAATATGTGCAACACATTAAATTAATGGTTACACAACTTTAACTATACCGATCGAATCACTCAGAATCACTCCCTTAGTCGACTGGCTATGGGGTTGTCTGTCCATGTAAACCTTGCGTGAAAAGTACAGAGTAATTCACATAAGGACAAAGCTTATTGAAAACGGTAAGAATCAGTCCATAACTTCACATGGCCTCCATACAAGCTTCTTTTTGGAATAGTATTTGCGGCCACAAACTATCTTATCATATTTCTGTTTAGATAAAATTTGGTCCAAAAATTGCAATTATTTAACCTATTTTATTTTGAAATCGCTCCATATTCGACCATAGCTCCCATATAAAAACCACTGGCCTATATGTCCTTAAATTCCACAACTTCCATATAAATGTTGATTGATTAAAAATTTGGCGTTAATATGTTCTATAATAAATATTATGTCATGGTAGGTCCAGAAGTGACCTCTCTTAAATCGCTTTAAGACGAACGAATCTCATATTGATATTGATATCTTGATATACTCGTCACTAAGGACTCTTATATGAATCTAAAACTCAAAATACACTGAAAAAATCTATCCTTCCGTACGTAAATCAAGCCGAGGCGGTGTCAATAGTACGGTAGGCACGGATTTCCTTTAATCAACGCTTGATTCAAGTACGGATTAATCAAGTGCGAAATACTTAACTTATCCATATTTAGTCCCGAACTCGTACTTAAAATAATCCAATAACAGGATTGACTTAATTGAAAGTGAGATAAAAATAATCTCAGGCTGTGCTTGATTCAAGAATTTCTGAGACAGTTAAATCTCGATTCGTACTTGACATTATCCAAAAGTGAGATTAGTTGATTCTAACCTAACTAAACACTTATCCCACAGGACCAGAGAGAATGTTATTATTTTACTTATTCGTTTAACATTTTTGTTTCATTCCGCACTTTGTTCATACACTGAAAGAATTTTCTTCGCAATACCAATAAATTTTGACATTAATCCCATGAAAAATTGCATTAAAAAGGAACCAATGCAGCGCTTCGTTGGATCAATGAAACCTGTTTCATTAAAAGGATTTAATGAAACATTACATTAGATCTATGAATATTATTCATTGGATGAATACTTTCAATAAATTAAAAAAAATTTTTATTTTTTTTAATTATTTTTATTTTTTTTTTTTTTTAATATTTTTAATTAGGCTTAAGTTCATGGAATTTAATTTTCATTAAATTATTCTTATGAAGAAAGGAATTTTTTTTTTTTTTATTTTTTTTTTTTAATTTTTTCTTATTTTATTTTACTTTATTCTATTTTTATTTTTTTTTCTGTCTCTGGCGGGATTCGCTTGCGCAACCTCGGTGTTGATAGACTAGCTCATTACCAGCTAGTCTACGGGGCAGTGTAGTTTTGGGATAAAAAAACTGGTTTTTTACTCAATTAAGAGCGTAAATATGAGATTAAATTGTCAATAATAACAATAACAACGTTGATTGAAAGTGGATTAAAAGTTTTTGTTTCATTACTATAATGACATTTTTATTGTCATAATGAAAATTTAAATTTATGAAGGCAATTATTGAAATATGTTGCTTTTATAAAAAAAATTTTTGATTTCATAAATTTAATGGCATACATGTCACATTAGATGTATGAAATTATTAAATCTTACATTTTTTAATTAACAATTAAAATTTTTTTTAAGGAAACTATAATTTTGTATTAATTTATGAATATAGTTATGTTTGTATATTGTTGTTTTATGTTCCCAATTAAAATTTTTTGTTTACCTTGGACAAACTTAATATTTCATATATCCAATGAAAATTTTTAACGTAATTACGAAATCCAATGAAGCGATTTTAACGAAAATATTTCATTATAACTATGAAATTCCATTTAGACAGTGAAAATTTTCATTTACCCAAGGAAAATGTTTTTATGAAAATGATTCATTAAATATATGAAGCATTTTTCTTTCAGTGTACCAAAATTTTCAATTATAAGACACTAGCAGCATGCCCAATATTGTTTCCGTAAAACTTCTACTTTAAAAATATAATGTATTTGACTAAATAGTTTAAATAAAAGAATATGGGAATTATTGATTCTTATTTTACTTTTTAATCATGAACATAATGAATATTTTTCTTCTTGTAGTATTGCTGTTGTGTGCACACGCGTATGCACGCATATTGTTTTTCGAAAGTTAGCCCATTTTTTTACGACTCATACTTAAATTTAGTACGAGTTTTTCTTTCTGTGTACAATAAAACCTCCACTTATATTTTATGCTACATTAACACGGCCACAACAAGCTCGAATAGTTTAAGAAATATGTTCGTTGTCTGCGCTGAGCTGCTAAGCCGATCCGCAATAGTTTTTTTATCCGTCGCCGTTGATAGTATAGTTTTATCCGGCTTATAACCGAATTTAACCTGCGGCTTGCAATTTTTGCAACAAAACACTTGCAGCTTCAAATAATATCGGCTTAGGACTCTAATATTTGGTAAACAAACAAAATAAAATTTTTTTGTGGTTTGCGTCTGAAAAATGGAAAATAGTCAGGAATAATCTAATTTTATTTATTTATTCATGGATTAGAATAAAAAAATATTTTGATGTTACGTTAACATTTATTTTTAATATTTGTTTTAAATTCAAAATAGCACACTAAATTATGAGGGGTTGTTCACAACAGTCGTATTGTTTCATGTTATTATTTTAAGACTTATGACTTTATGCGCCTTGTGAATCCCTTAATTAATTTAATTTATACAGAAAATGATATCTATACAAAGCGAACTTATTTATATACAATGATAATAAATATTTAACTTTATATCGAAGAACTATTACGAAAAAGTCTTGCAATGTCAATACAAATTTTAATTATTTGATAAACAATAGTAGACCACGGTTACTACGAACTCTAAGTGAACGAGTATTTAGTTTGATAGTTTAAGGCGTATGTTTCTATATCCGTTTTCAAAAGTCCTAGCCAATTCATTAAAGACCAAAAAAGTTTTTGCCAAAAATATAGTTCGTTATAGCCAGCATATGTAATAACCATGTTTTTCTGTAGAAAACTTTGGCATAATCTTGAAAATGCTTGGTGCCAAGGCGAATTCACTAAAAAGTGCGGTCAACTTAACAACAAGACTACTACTTTTGTGGTCCGATTGTCAAAAATATTGCTAGCAAACAAAGATATTTGTTTACATTAAAAACTGTAGTTTGTTTTTAAACTTTAACAACTCGATCACCGAAAAAAACAGGGGGCTAATTCTAGCAGTTGGAATAGATTCGAAAGCAATTGTATTTCTTATTCTTCTAGTCCATACTGAACGAATCGAAATTATTTTTTCAGTGTTGTGAAGCATATACTAAGTTTTCACAACATTGAAAAACAATTTCGAATCTGCTGAAAGATTTCGAAATAAGATTGCTTTCGAATCGAAAAATTATTCGATCACGACTGCCAGAATTAGCCTCCAGCTGTTGACTTGACCCCACCTTCTAGTGAATGAGTCAATTCCCAAGTCGATTGGTCAAAGTGTAAGATCGGTGTTTGAATGTCTACCGTATATGAAATTATATTACAAAAGATGTTTAACAATAAAAAAAAATATTATACAAAAATTAAAACCAAATAATTAATTTGCCAGCAACTAAAAAGCTATAGACGGGACATTAAACAAAAGAAAAATAAATAAAAAAATGAATATTTACAAATACAAAAACTGGATGTCGCAAATAACATTTTACCAAAAAGTGTTGAATAAATTGAATAAAATAAATTTCAACCTTCTTCTAAAATTCTACTGTAAAATCCAGCTAATTGCAAAAGATAATGTAAAAAATATGGAAAAAATTAAACTTACGAACCCCAAAATTTGACAATCAGCACAAGCAGGGTACAACTGAACATTTTGAATTGAGTTTTTCTAATTTTGGTTGTAAAATGTAAAATTTTATTTGTATAATACAGCTAAGAGTTTTAGGTGATGTTGCTGGGTTGTATTTATAAGATTTGATTAAGAACTGATGACGGGGAATTGTATAATACAAGTTGAGGTGTTTGAGGGTGTGAGGGATGTTGATAAAGCTGCATTTTTATTTTAATTTCTAAGGCGAAAAAGAGAACTAGAGAGAGAGCGAGCGAGCGAGATAAGCAGCCTATTTTCAATCGCGATCGACTAGAATAGTTTTTTTTCGACGAAATATCTTAACCAACATTGTGGCAATATGTTTGGAATTTGTCAGCGACATATCCTTTTCCAGCGAGAGAATATTCGTAACAGCTGTACAATAGTCCTGAAAGAGTACGTGCTCCACAGCTCCCAAAGATTGCATATTAATCAAACGTACACTTATTTTCGAACATAAATTAGTGGTCAAGTGCAGACCTCTAACTGAGCAAAGATGCCTTAAATTATCCATTTCTTTCATGAGATTCGGTAAACGTAGAATAGTGGTCATTTTAAGGCCAGTACCCAAATAAGCAGGTCTTGACTGCAGATAGCCTAATAAGTAGCTCTCTCTAAAATGAATTTGCTGCTCTAAAAATGATATGGCTCTTCCTACGCGTGTATAGACCGCACCAATGTCGGCACCTCCTTTTATGGTTGAAGTGCCTATAATGCGTAAATGCTCTTGGCAATTCAGCCACAAGGCCAGATTGTTGGAGGAACTCACATATACCCCACGACCGTAAGGCCATAAGTTGCCATTAAAAGCTATGGACTCTGCAAACTGGGTGCTGTCCTTAAGGTCAAGCAAAGGTATCAAAAGACCCCATTCAAATAAGTGTTCATAGATTTCGGAGTTATCTTCCAATATTTCCGTCAATGTATAATAACTTCCCGGCTCAGCCTCATCTATGGCTTCTATAAAGGCCGAACTAAATATTTTGCCCATCATAAGACGTTCGGCCTGTTCAATCTGGCCAATTGTTAGATTCAAAGGTAATTCAAATTTATCCAGATTTCTCGAACATTCCACTATTGTTCGTAAAATGAAATTCGACTCATCATCGAATACAAAGTAGGCCGTATTAAGTCTTTCACCACTTTCCATTGGAAAATAGGCGATACGAGGATGTGGCTTAAAATCAGCAGTAAGACTCATACAGTGCATGTCTTTAATCAGAGGAACCATGAATTCCTGAAATACCACATAGACATCAAAGTCTGGAGCTATAGTGCCGCTATTTATGTCCTCCTCCAAATTACGATTCTTCGAGGTTTTCCTTAACGCTGGCCATATCACATCAAACAGATTATGATCCAAACGGGTTTGACGTTTCTTGACCTTTTCATACACCGAGGCCTTGAGAAAACGACTCAAATAACTTGTCACCGCCATTTGTATGGAATTGCTGGCCGACAGCGGTTTTCTCTGAGACAAAGCCGATGCTGTCTGACCACTCCATGTTTTACTGGACTCTTGTATAACACTAAAACAACGATCCAAAGTACGTTCTATATCCCCATCACTTATCAGCCTTCGTGAACTGTGCAAATCATCGGGTACTGGTGTAGACGTTCATCATTTGTATTTACATCGGGTCATCGAGTGGGAAAAAGGAAGGCAAAGAAGTGCAGAGAAGGCAGTTGGTTAGGCATTTTGTTTACATATAAAATTTGTTTAATTTGAATCGTTATCTTTACAGTTCAACTGCTTAAATCACATCATACCCCAACAATAACACAACAACAAACACATTTATTGAACCCCTATTTAAAAAAAAAATGTAATTAAAGAAAACAGAACACATAAAAGCACATAAATATAATAAAACATTTAATTAAGTCTAGGAAGTTTATAATTGAATAAAATTTAAATAAAAACTTACAAATTAGAAAAAAGGAAAATAATTACAGGCATAAAATAAAAAGCAATTTCAGAAAAAAAGCTCAACTTTTTTTGAAAAGTTAAGAAAAATTTTATAACTATCGGGTTAAATAAAGAACCAGAGTGAATACCATTATGGAGGCCTTTCGTCTTATCTTCAATCTATGAACTTTAACTGAACTTCACTTCCGCTCATTTTAAATTTGGCCTCTGCATCGCCTAGAATGTTCCTAGATGGGTAAAATGTATGACTAACCCTACTTTATTTTTCATCTCCATCATTTATTTCTAACAAACCTACCCGCTATCCCTATTATTTAAGGGGCTCCCTTACAAAATATTCAATACAGATTAGAAATATGCTGAAGAAAAAGTCCCATAAATGCCCAGAAGTCGCCCCTAGTGGGATATAATGTATGACCGACCTCCACTAGTATTTTGTCCTTAACGTTTTCTCAAAACATACTTGCCCTTTTAGGGGGACTCCCATACAAATATGGCATTTTATGAAATTCTTAAGTTTAATTAAAGTTTTAAATCTGGATGTAGCGTACCCGAATTAAGCTAAAACGCCAGGTACCCCGCTTGTCTATAAAATGGTATCAAATTCCTAGCGTTTTATGCTTCTGTACAAACGGATTAAACTAGTAAGAGTGTAGCTCAATTAAAGATGTAATAAGGTTCCCATATCTGTTCGGGGAATGCGCAAGAAATAATTTTAATTTTCGGGAATTTTATGGCTTACATTTTCGGTAATTTATATAAAAAGTCAAACTTGCTTAAGTTTGAGTTTAAGGTTATGTGGCATTAAATGGTTTAACTTTCAGTTGGCCGACGCACACTGGTTCATATTTTGAGAAGGCGGCCAAAATTATTTTTTCTTATGTTCTCCGATTTTAAATTTTTTTTATTCATGTGAAAGTAAATACTAGTGAACCTCGGGAGCCAAAAAATTTCAACCCTATTTCAACTATTTCATTGAGAACAGGGTGGTCCGAAATTGACTTTCTCAATATTTGGTTATAGTTTTGAATTTCTGAGTAAATTTTTGAAGTTGAAGTGCTCATAACTTTTTTGTTTTTTAAGATTTTTTGACAGAATAAGTTTTGTGAATTAGTTTATTTTATTAGCTACACGTGGTTTAAAGGATTAAACTCTGCGAAATCTAAAACTATTTAATTTTTTTTTTTAATGTCTAAATTTCCCGGAAATTTCCTACTTTATAGAGCATAAGTCCTGCCCGTCAAAACGCGTCAAAAAAAATCTATACTCTCTTGTAGTCCAGAATCTAACCTACATTTCTATACCCCATTGTACACACGTCTGGGTACGACCTTGAGAACTACAGCAATTTCTGTGACCCAAAGTAAGATATTCGGTTCAAAAAATAAGTCCTGCAAGTATACATTACTGAAATTAAAGAAGATGAGTCTTAAAGAATTTTCGACAAATAAAGCAGTTCAGGCCACATAAATTATCTAGCACGTCAGGTTATCATTTAATTTGGAGAAGGTAAATGTATTGCCATTGTTATGAACTTATTGTGGGTGAACGGATGCTGCAAAATGAATAGGCGACATAAATAGACTAACACGTTAGATTTCTGAGTAAGTTAAAAGGTTAAACATTAGTAAATAGCCGCAACATAAACTACATAGTTTAATTACCTGAAAACTGCAACTTAATTTAAAAAAATGGAAGAGCAGGTAAATGGTAAAAAAAACCAGCACGCAGTTATATTTTACATGAAAATTACCTACATGTTACCTGTTAATTTATTGCCGGTATGTTATCCTTTTAAAAAGTGTGAAAACAGGGGTTTTTATGTTTCAAAGAAATGCTAATAAAAGATTAAATTTGTATTTAAAAAAGGGTTTTTATGTTTCAAAGAAGTGGTAACAAAATATCATTTAAAAAAACTTCTATCAAGAGTTTAAAAATGCATGCATTCATAATTTTACCTTCATTATTGTTTAAATAATGGCTAAGTTCAGTTATAAAGTTCTCGCAGATATATATTTTCAACAGAAAGATGAAAAAGATTTTGTGTTACACATAATAAATAATCCATTCTTTAAATTATGCAACGAACAAGAAATCAAAATACATACATAAGATAAAAATTAAAAGTTTTTCATTTACATTAAGAAAACGGTACCTGAAATGTTCTTGAAACAAGAAAAAGTTTTACTTACGCAACGAAAAATGGCTAACAAATGATCTGATTTTTAAGAAGCTCTCAATAACCGCTTAGGAAACTGGAAAAGTGGGTCGGCCCGCAAAACAAATTGACAATTGCAGTGAAAGATCACGAAGACGCAAGCTTGCAAATATCAATGAAGAAATTTCTCATAGTATGATAAAGGATTCATTTCTGCATCAAATTCAACCAACGCAAAATAAGAAAACAAAAATTGCAATAATTGAAAAAATAGTGGAAGCGAGCCCTAAACGCACAAAGAGGATTTTAAAAAGTATGCCTACACCAACTGAAGAAATGAAATTTACTCCAGAAGAAGCATTTGCACTATTTTTGGATTTAAAACTGACAAAAAATCAGTATACAGAACTGAGAAAGCGAACCAATGAAAAAAATTGTGGAATCTTTCCAGCATATCGAGATTTAGTTTCTGTCAAAAAAGAGTGCTTACCTTCACAAACGGCTATAGTGTAACTTTAAGTTCAGCAGAAGTAAAATTGCAGGCTCTTCTCGAACACACTGCAGAACGATTATTAAATACACTTGATGCTGACTGTTTAAAAAAACTTAAAAATTGCAGCATCACTTTATTTTCTAAATGGGGATATGATGGAAGCTCTGGTCAGAAACAATACAAGCAATGTAATGCAGAAAACTCATCTGATGCTAACTTATTCATGAAAATTAAAAATTAAAGTTCCATTACGTTTAAGAAAAACTTATATTGGCTTAGAGCCGTCAACCAGTAGAGTTACAGATATGGATGTATGGAAAAATGAAATTCCCTCTTCAACAAAGTATTGCAGACCAATAAAGTTTGTTTACAAAAAGGAAACTAAAGATGTCATAACTGAAGAAGTTCGAAAAATAAAAGATCAAATTAAAGAACTTCAACCGGCAATATTTAAATTTGATGACCAATGCATTGAAATTAATTTTCAAATGTTCCTTACAATGATCGATGGAAAAGTTGCACAAGCATTAACCGAAACAAAGTCTTCGTCAAGCTGTACCATATGCAAAAAGACATCAAGTCAATTAAGCCAACCCCCATCACAAGACAATAGTTTCAATGAAGCATACGAAATTGGAATGTCCCCTCTTCATACCAGAATTCGTTTTATGGAGCATATTCTTAAATTGGGCTATGATTTGGAATTTGGTCCGTTAGGCGAAACAGTGAGAAAAAACAAAGAAAATGTGGAAAACAAAAAAACAAATTCAAGAAAAATACCTTCACCTAGGCCTTATAATTGATCAGCCAAAACAAGGAGAAGGAAATTCAAATGATGGAAACACTGCAAGGAGATTCTTTTCCGATCCAGAAACTGCAGCATCTATCACAGGAGTACATTTTGAATTAATAAGACGATTCCAGATCATTTTACAAGTTATATCATGTAGCAGAAAGATAAATGCAAAAAAATTTGGCCAGTATGCAAATGAAACAGCAATTCTTTATAACAAAAAATACTCTTGGAGACATATGCCAACCACAGTTCATAAAATTTTATACCATGGGGAACAAATAGTTCAACACAATATGCTACCAATTGGAGATCTATCTGAAGAAGCGCAAGAAAAAAGAAACAAAGACTACAGATTCTTCCGCGAGCATAACACAAGAAAAATGTCCAGATGTTGTACTAATGAAGATCTTATTACTATTTTGTTGTGCACATCAGATCCATATATGTCCAGTATTCGACAAAAATGGAAATCAACCACAATCGAATTAGAGGAAGAAGCTAAACAACTTCTGGAAAATTAAACCCAAAGCTATTAAGAATAAATTTTTACTAATATTGTTTAATTTAAAATTGTTCATAGATTATAATTGGTTTTTGATTTAAGTATACATATATTTGTATTAATATATAAAAATAAAATAAACATACATCTCAAACCAAAAATAAAATTTGAATTACCTAAAATGTTATCGATAGCCAAGAATGCTATTTGGGCATTTTTCAAAATATTCCTTTTCAGTTTTATCCTTATAACAACTCGTCTCGTCCCAAAAAAGCCAACCTTTGGCCCCTGTGAATATTCGGACTAAAAAATTGACAGGGGCCAAATATTCGCATTTTCTGACAGGATCTAAGTTCGACAATAAAAAAATAAGTATCATATTTGAAATATTCAACTTTTACACCGAAACTCAACAAAAAAATTAAATTCATTTTGAACTCCCCATAACTTTTGCTCCTATCAGTCGAATTTTACGTTTTATAGCGCAAATTAAAGCCTAACATCGCACCTAAAAGTTATAGAATTTTGACCGCCTTCTCGTAAAATTTCCCACTGTGCGACGTCGAAAGAAAAGTTTTTTGTGCGCACTTTTTGGAACTCATCTTTTCGTTTGTTAAGATTGGATAGTTTTCTATCATTATTTCATTAGCAGGGAAACCATAAATATGCAGTTGCATGTTTTTCCTTGTGCGACCAATGAAGGCACAAACAATATTTTTATCCGTTTTAGAGCTTTTTATGAATTTTGGCATCGATTTGTTAGTGCATATTTTTACATATTTTACTGTTTGTAGCATTCTTGCATAATTTAGTTTAAAGAGCCTTTGTGCAGCATTTTTTAAGCTTATAGCGCATATTCTGCCTTTTTGAGGCATATTTTGATACATGTTAAATTTTTTAATTTGCCTAGAAAGATTTTGTTTTAATCTGGCCCAATCATTTAGTAAACTGATCGACTCAGTATCACTTTTTAAAGTGATCTAACTGTCCGTCTGGATGGTTGCCTGTCCATGTTAACCTTGTGCGAAAAGTACAAGTTGTAATTTGAAGATAATTCGATCAAATTTGGCAAATACATTTTGGGTTTTATTGTGTTAAACGCATAGCAACGCCAAAAATTTCAATGAAAGCAAAATTGAAAGCTTTCTTTAGGAATTCACATTGATTTTTTAAATTTCAAATACTTCAAATTTTTCGGCGTTGAAAATTTAAAAAAAACAATATTAATTTCTGTAGAAAGCAACAACAAAATTATAAAATATTTTTTAATGTGTTTTTACTTTCAATGATATTTTTGGTGTTGCGTTGCGGTTTACATAATTTGTCCCTTTAATTGTAAAGTCTATGTAAATGGTGAGCATCGGTTAATAATTTTACATATTCCCCATAAAAACTTCTTTCCAAATTAGACTCTTTGTGTAAACCATCTTATTATGTTGGTATTTAGATTAAATTCGCCCCAAAAATATTTTAATGCAAAATAAATTATTTTCGAATCAGTTCACATTTGCCCAAAGCTCCCATCTATAAATAGTTTTAACTTCAATTTTATTCGGCACAAATAACTCTTATATGAATTTTAACCCTTAACACAACTTTGTTTTTATGAGCCAATGACTGCCCATCGTTTCCAAATAGGATAAAATCTCGAAAATTCGTCTTTAAATACTATGTTGTTTGGGCTTTACCGATTATAATTTAAGGATTGCTTTTATTAAATGGAACTGTTATTAAATTGCTGAACATCTTATTTTCAAATAAGCTATTTTTTATTTTTTTGGTGCATATTTTTAACGTTTTTCAGGGCATATTTACAAGTTTTTACTGCATATTTAATGCGCATAAAACGAGTTTTTTAGAGCATATTTCTGGTTTCCCTGATGATTAGTATTTTGGTTATTTTGTTGAACTGTGCCCATGTTCTGTAACTCTCGCGTCGAGAAAGTTTTCGATTGAAATATGTGAAATGAAACAAAAATGCCATAAATTGGAACAAACAGCTGTTTTTCTCACTTAACTGTGTCTGTAACTTTTTTTTTGGCGAGTACAAGCTGTCACGTAAGGAAATTACTCGCCAATTTTCAGAAAAAGTGTGTCTGTAACATTTTGGTGAGAAAAGTTCCCGCTTTGAACTGTAAAATAAACTCACGAATAAAAATGGGGCGAGAAAAAATGTTAACACTAAAAAACAATTAAAAATGCAAAGAATAATAATAATATTTTATTCTTGGCACATTTTTCATTGTTTTATTATTTTGCTTTTAATATTTTTATAAAATATACGAATTTTTTCAAAACTCGTTTGCAAACAACAAATATTAAAGTCGCACTTTACACAATTTGGCATAGCCGACGGTTGTGTTTTCGCCGCCGTCGTTGAAAAATTTTCAATTTAAGTAAATTTTGGTCGCCGTCAACGATATGTGTTACTGGCGTTCTGAACGTCTGCAATGTCACATCGGCTTCGAGTGCAATATTATGACATTTATAACGTAACGACGTAATCTCTTTTGATAGTTTTCGACATGAGTTACAGACACACATTTTTCTCACCTTTCGAGAAACGATGGAATATTTTGTTTCACATCTTTTCGATGCAAGAAGTTCTCACTAAAGTTACAGAACATGGGTACAGTTTATGGTTTTTAGTCCAAATTTTGATATTTTTAATTGGGCTAAAGTTCATAAAATTAAATTTTCATTAAATTATTTTTATGAAGAAAGGAATTTTACAACGTGAACTTAATTAAAATTTATTGAAAATTTTTCATTCTTGACTACCGCGGGGCTCGAACACAGACTTTCAGGGTAACCTGTCCGTGAATATGTTATATGTGGATATGCTGCATTAAATTTTTTTTTTTTTTTTGGTGTTTTCTTTTCTGACAATAATGTTCCATATATGCGACCATTCGTGCGGGTTTTTGTTCCATTCTAAAAATATATGCAAAAATGTGAAAAGTTCTCGTTTTCCTTTCTAAACATGTTGCAACAATAAATGGCAAATTTGTTCCATTTCTTACCCGCAGTTATAACTGAGTGTGAGATAATACCCTTTTTTGCATCTGCGTAAAGTACTTTTTTATGCAAGCAAGTATTTTTTTTTTCTTGTGTTTGCGGACAATTTGCGTTATATTGTGATTTTTAGTTATATTGTGATGGATATAAAAACTTTTTGTTTTTCGTTTCTTTTACTTTTATTATAATTTTTTTTTTTTTACGCAAAATTTTTAACAACATCTGACATTAATTATTGAAAATCAGTGCTGTTAACGCTTATTGGAATTGTAAGAAAATTTAATGTTGAAAATTGCTACAAGCGTGGTGAATATCGCTTTTAGTACAAACTTTCCATTCAATATTTAACACGCTAAATACACATTAGTGTTGAGTGTAAAACGTAGCTATTATTTGTTCCATTGTAATTTAGAAAAATGTATGACTTTGTTAGGGTTCGTGTAACCTAATAAATGTATTACACAACTATAATGCATCATTATTTTTTAGAAAAGAAAACACCGTAAGATTTATTTACTATTTTATTATAATGCTTACATAGTGAGCATTGTATGATAAAACGAGTATCTTGAAAAATATGCTTACAAACGCTTGTTGAAGACCTATCAAAAGAAATAATAGTGGAAGTGCTAGTGGAAAAAAATTTCACAAATAAAAGTTTCAGGAGATTGATTGGGTGTATAACTTAAAAATGTGTGGCTCAAATAAAATTATAAAATTTTGCACATGGTTTGTGTCTTAAATAACTTATGAATATGGCATGTGACACTCATTCTCACTTAGTCATGGTACATCATATTTTTTTTGTCTTCAAAAATGTTTGTCAAGTTTTGCTTTACTCTCATAAATTAAATAAAAACATTAAACCCTAAGCGAATTGCTTGACTACCGAAACTTATCCCGAAAATGGTCTATGGATTTCAAGCTGACAGAAAAGGCTTGCCATTATTCATACATTTGAGTTTTTAAACGCACGGCATTCGTCGACGAATAAACAGTCATACCTAAGTTAAATTGGGAAGGGTTTTCTAGCTGTCAAAAGTTCTCATGTCCATACTATTTGTATGTAGCATACCGCAACGCTTTGCAATTGGAAAATCTGATTTGAACAGCGCGTTTTATAGTGAAGTTGGCCGCGATTGCTAGTAACTAATGGCAATTAAGGTATTTTTAGGTCAATCTACACAGAAAAAATTATTTTTCCAATTTAAACAAATTTGTAGAAACAAACAATTTTTTGTCTGAAATCAGTCCTATAAACAAATTCGCATATTCAAACCATTTATTTGCATTTTGTTTATTTAAAAAAACACCGATTTTTTCAAACAAATAAGTTAACTGAATCAAACAAAAAGTTTACTGAAATTCATACAAATTTCAAACAAATAATTTTGCTGAATCCAACAAAAAAGTTTTTGCACAAGCAATGACGCGCACACAAGCAAGCATAGTTGGAGAAGATGAAGCAGAGCAGAGCGGCCGGCTAGCTTTGAAACACATTTTTTGTTGGAATAATTTTTGAACGAAGTCTTATTTATACACACAAGATTTTCTCTTCGTCACTCACTGTTGCTGCATCCTATCCTTTGCTAATGAAGAAGAAATTTAACCAAAAACGGCGGTAGACCGACTCGATATGTTTTTCGCCATCATTCTATTTTTGCATTTGATGTACTTAAATAAACAGTTTGAAAAACTTGAATACGGCATTTGGTTTTTTGTTTACCAACTTTGAAAGCAACCAAAATTTTATTTTGTTTCTTATAATGTTGTTGTTGTTTCTGTTGTTTAAAAAGAGTGAAACGTTTTTTTGCCTGCTATTGTTTTTGTTGTTTTTTTTTTACTACAAACCTCGTCACTCTATTTTATCATTTTTCTTATTGCTGTCAGGGTTGTCAGATGTGGCGATTTCTCGCCAAACGTGGCGATTTTCAAACTTGTTTGGCGACCTGATTTTTGATTTGGCGACATGGCGATTTTTTGGCGATTTAACAAAAAAGTTGGCGATTTTGTTGGCTATTTTTGATGAGCTATACATTTGATTTGAAATTCGTTTAATTTAATACTGAGAAATAATATTATTTTCATGTATGAAATTTGAGGCATTCATAAGTATGGTCAGTATTTGAAAGTATGTAAAAATGGCTGATGAAGATAATGAATATCTTCGAGAAAATAGTTTTTCATATTTTAAAGTGCTCTTGAAAGAATCAATAAATAGAATTAAACATAAATAAATTTAAAGTCAAAAATAACCTTTTAAACAACAAATATACGTTATTGTAACCCCTTAATTATAGCACTAAGAAAGCAGTGTTATCTATGCCAAAGTTTATGGAGGTCGCAATTCTAGGTCAAAGATAATGGCAAAAAAAGTAGCGGTTCGAACATGAAAAAAAATAGAAGTAGTTTTTGTGGCCATGTATAAAAAGGCGTAATTCAGCGAAACCTAGCACAATTTTTTAGTCAAACTACTTTCATAATTTTACGTAGCAATGTAACATTAAAATGTATTTGGTTTGATTCCAAACTCTTCTGTATTTTTTTTAAGCCAAAATCTGTGTCGATACGTGACATTTCGAACGTGAAATTTTTTCCATAATAATTTAACTGAATAAATTTAAAACAAAATAAAAATTTACCGTTGCTCCGAACAACATATTTCTCTTCCTTAGATTACAGACCATGTAAAAACATTTTTTTGGAATAATTTTTTATCAAATATCACATCTTTTAAGGAAGATAATATTAAGGAAATGATACAATACAACATTCTCACAAACAAGAAATTACGTTTGTGAACGAATTTATGGGGAATTCATAAAATTAGTAAAATCTAAATATTTCTCAATAACAAAATCATAAAATTTTTGGTCACGGTGGACCTTTAGAAAGATATGTATGTGGCAATTTATTATCACAGATACAATACGTTGTTGTTAGTGATATTTAAAAGATTTTTTTGAATTCTTACATACCTTTGGACATTTGTGAAACACAATGGAAAAATTAGCGTTGGTTTATTGGAAAGATAAATAGTTTATGCCAAAAATTTAAAAATGCAACGATACGGCAGGTACGTACAATTTTTAAGAACTTACTTTGACTGTTTTTTATATGCTGGTAATAATTACTAATAATGCCTGTGTTTAAGCTATGAACTCCACCAAAACTTCTAGTCGCGTTATTACGAGTTATAAGTTGCATTTCTTTCATACCATCGTTGAATAAATGCAGTACAATGTATTCCAAAAAAGAAGACATATAGGGATCTTTGCCGGAATGCATTTTAGATATATAATAAAACTGCAACTATATAAAAATTTATATCCAATATATTACTAGCCGCAAAAAATCTTTTTTTGTTGCTTTAAGTAGACTACTATAAACTATTTTACAGTAAACATCGTACCATTTTTGTGTTCACTACCTATTTTTACTTTTTTTCTAAATAAAAATTTAGCAAAAAATATATTATGGCGACTTTTTTTGAATTTTTGGCGTATTTTAGCGATACGGAACAAATTAATTTTTTAGGATTTGTAAAAAATATTTTTAATAAATTAGAAAATATGTATTTTACTGCCAAAAAATTTAAAATAAAGGCTTTGGCGATTTTGGCGATTTTTAACATTGATTTTGGCGAAAAAGGTCAACATTAATCTGACAACCCTGATTGCTGTACTTTTTTAAAGCGTCCAAAAATAGACTGCATGTGTTTTTTGTTGCAGTTCTTATATTTCACATAAAGAAGTGTTGCTTACGATCAAATAACAAAATGCAAAAAACGACAACATTAAGGAGCGTTAAATATTTCATACAAAATTATGAAAACTTGAAACTAATAACGCGTGTATTATATTTTTGAATAGTTGTCAACATTTTTGTTGGTTAAATAAAGTCAAACAAAAATATTAATTGAATCAGTAAATAAATTTGTAGAAATCAAAATAAAAATTCAAACAAGCGTTTGTTTGAAAATAATTCGGCAATAATTTTTTCTGTGTAGTGGTCTTATCTTAATTTTTATCTCTATTATGTGAGCTTTATTTGCAAGATAGCTAACACTACTGTTCGTGACACATCGTCGACGCTCTTGTTTAGTTACGGCACATCAGCGTAAAAGCTAAGCGGAAGAAAACGTTCCGCCTTCCGCTTTGTTTTAGTACGGATCCCAATAAAAAATGGAGGTTCCAATGAAGCAGGTTTGTAAGGGAGAAACATAAACGTTTCTCTTGCCATTGCGCTTACGGAAGACATGAATTTTATATGGCGAGTTTCCAGTTTAAATGCAATACATTTTTGCCACATAAAGCGCATTATTCAGCGCATATAAAATTTTTTGGATGTAACGATCAGCCTTAAGCGTGAGGTCCATACCACGCGTTTTCGCCTTCACGCAGCGCATGCTTTTATAACTTTACTTGCGTTCTACGTTTCAAGTTACATGCAACACCTTTTGTGCAGCAGCAGCGCAAGTAAAAATAAAATTTAATTTGTCAAAATCAGCTGATTTGTTCGAACGCTGTTCTTGACGCTAACAAAAGTAGAAAGTAAACCTGCTTTTCGCCTCAAGGCATCTACGCTTTTGTGCATGTAACTTACTAGGTATAACTACACAGATTCTACTTTTTTGACAGCTGCGTATGCTGCGAAAAAACGAGTAACACGTGGTGTGGACCTCCAGCTTTACACACTGAATGTTTTGATACAGTTATTTTTTAGTATTCTCCACTTGACACTTGAAATGTTATTTTATTTTATAAAAGTTGTTGAGAGTTCTTTCACTTACTTTACAGCATTTGTGAATGTCTTATTGCGTAGCGCATAATTGTGCGCTTATGTTTTTAAATGTACCATTAGTGCTTCGCAAAATGATAAAATTTTTTATTGGGATGTAGCACGTGTTAAGTGGGGAAGAGAATAGTCGCTGTAGAACAACGTTACGAATAGCGCTGACAGCTGTCAAATGTTAAAAACGGCACTTTCAAAATAGTGTCAGCAGAATACGTAGTTATAGTAGTCGTTGCAGTTGAAGTTGAAGCGCCAAATTCGAAATTTTTAACTTTGTTGTGCTACAGAGCATTTTTCAGCTTCAGCTACTACTACAACTTCTTAATTCTGCTCCAGGCCTTATTCTCTTTAAAGCTCACACCTACGTTTGCTCAAATATTAAATAAAATTAGTCGGTCTCACTTGAGCTTTCATACAGGATGGTTGTGTTTGCATTCAATGTTGCCATATTGTGGTTTTTTATATTTTTTTTTTTTTATAAAAACACAAAATATGCCACGGACCACAAGAGGTAGACACACCCCAATTTAAGAAACGTTTATTTGAACGATTTTCTTTTTAACAGATTTTTGAAGAATATTCTACAAATTTAGTTTATCAATTAAAATTTTGGCAACACTGCTTACATTGCTCTTTATTCTTACTGAAACTACTAAAATATTTCAGTTCATAAGTTTGTCGAACTCTTATTTAAATAAATTTCTTACTCGCTCGGTTCTTTTTTGACGCTAAACTTTACATAATCTTTTAAGTTGATCTTGTGCTAAAGAATTTTAATTTTGAAATAAGTTCTCTTTTATGTTTCACTAAAAATTTTCACTTACCAAAAACATCATCAATATTACTTATTATGTGATTTACAAATTGGCGGTTTTCCATTTTGTAAATATTCCTTTTTTAATTATTTTTGTATATTTTTCTTTTAGCATTTAAACATTCCTTGAAGAAATTATTAAATTCGATTTTTTTTTAAAAAAATTTTAAAATATTGATTTAATTCAGCAACAAACACTTCACTAAAATGACTTTATATAGTAAATAAGTCTAAAAAACAAATGACGAACGGGTCTTTCAACCAAGTCTACATACATGCGTCTGAACACACCTGTGTAAGTTTCATATAATAATTTATTTGCTGTCCCTTTCCTTTCTATATATTTTGATTTGCTTTTATACAATTATTTTTTTTATAATTTTATACAACCTTTTAAGTAGACTTTAAAACAATAACTGAATGGCAGGTAGTTATAACGGCAAACGACCTGCGGCAAATCCTCTTTAAAAGGGGATGTAACGAAAAAAATATTAAGGTAGTTGATGTGGGGTTACTGCTAATGGGGTTAGAAAACTAACGTTTGGAGGTTCCTTAAAAAAACACTACCAATAACAAGGTTAAGGTTTGAAACATTCAGTCGTACAACAAGAATAAATCAAACATAATTATTTAAAAACACCGTAACAATCAAACACTTGTACGAGGGTTGTACAGATGTTGAAAATGAAATGGGTATTTAAATAGAAAATAAGATTTTGTTTGTAGTGAAATTAAAGTATGGGTCATAAACTTCAGTAGTGTCAGTCAGCACTCAAAAAATTCGATTTTTAAGTAGAGCTGTATAAAGATTTTGATTAAAAATATCAAAAATAATAATAATAACAAGTAGAATATCAACACATTTTTATTACAAGCGCCTTAATGCGTAATTTTTTTACACAATATCAATCATAATATTTCTTCATAGTCATCCTTTCTTTATAGTCATCGTCCAGACTTGCAATTTTTGTATGCTTATCTTTTCTTTCATATTTTCCTTTATATATTTTAAATATGTATAAAAACAAATGCACCTGGAACTTTGTGACGGTCATTTTGAAGATTTTGCTGCAAAACCTCTGACATGACTTGTGATATTAAATCAGTAGTAGGGAAAACACTACACTATCTACGATTGTAAGTGTAATGCAAAACAAAATGTTTTTTCTTATAATAACAGCAGATCGAAAACAATTCTTTGTTATTTCTCTAAGTCCGAGTTTAGACGAGCGAACATTTGGAAGGAAAACATCTGGAATTCTCTTTTGTTTTTTCATTAGCGGTCACACAGACGAACATGTTGCCGGAAACATTCTGTTATTTTTGGTTTTTTTTTCTCAAAAAGCAGAGTAAATATCAGCAAAGAAAATGAGAACAAAGCGTGTCGCCGAGTACCCTACACAAAAACCATTCTCTCTTCCCCACCCGTAATTTGCTTCCAAGCAAATTGTTTCCCTTCCAAATGTTTCCCTGTCTAAATGGGGACTAAAGGGTGCTTAGCAATATCATGCAAGATGCATAAATATGCATTTTCGTTAATTAAAGTCCGTAAGACTTGTGTGATATGTAGTGTGAAGCGGCCCAAAGAAGTAGTGACATAGCAGCCACACGATCAAGTTTTGCCTTTCAATTCCTTTCAATTTGCAAAACACTCTCACTTTTTTACTAACACATTCACCTTTTTTAAATTGACCACGAGATGGCTTTCAATTTCACCTTTCCATTTGTTTGGCAATTTTACTTTCAATTTAACAGCTGAGTACAAGTTTGTCATTATAAATTGTGTTGTTGTTGACATCTTGGAAGTAAATTGCTTACAAATTGAGTGCAGCCTACGTCACAGCTTTAAATTTTTGTAAATTTTGACAGGCAGTATATGTTGTAGTCTTTAGAACAACTTGACGAGCAGTGAGCCATTCTTTTATCAAGGGCCTTATTCTGTCAGTCGTGATCGAGTACTTTCTCGATTCGAAATCAATTTTATTTCTAATTCTTTCAGTCGATACTTAACGAATCGAAATTATTTTTTCAGTATTGTGAAACTCAAACTAATGCTTTACAAAAATTCCGATTCGTTCAGTATTGGCTGAAATAATTAGATATTAAATTGTTTTCTAATCGAGAAAGTACTCAATCACGACTGCCAGATTCAGGCCCCAGGCTTGGCAAAGTTGCAATAATTGTAATTTTTTTTGGTATCATTTGATCTTTAAAAAAAAATGGTACGCCAATAAATTAAATACAATCGGTAGCAAATATTATTTTCTATACGAGACGTAAATAAATTTAAATCAATCTGACCGACATCGTTAAATTTCACCATAATTTAAACAATATGCCATGTTTTAGCCAAAACATTATGAAGTGGGACAGGGCCCCACATTATAGTAGTGCATTTATTTATGTTCTAGGGTATATTACAGCCAGTTAAAAAGACGTTCAGTTTGCGGCAGATTTTTCTGGCGTAGCCTCCATATTCAAAACTCGTAATTAAATTTAACAAACGTTTATTAGGTAAAATAAGTTTTGTAAACCTTTAATAAAATGTAATTATTTTTCTTAATAGTGGCATACGATTTTGGCGATTAAGGGAGCTCTCTTTAAATATTTCAAATATAAAAATGTGCTTTGGTACAATTGAACTCAAAACAGTACAATTTATTTAACAATTTTCCAACTCCAAGAACATTGGAGTCAATTGAAATAGATTATCATTTAAAGTAAATTTCGATCAAAATCAAAGTAAAAAAATACTATTTGTTTTTAAAATTAATGTTTGACTTTTAACTGCCAGCCTTAAGGCCCAACCACAATGTGCTTAAGTTGTCTTAAGCGAATGAGCGAATACATGTAAGTTATATGAGGAAAACCATATTGAACTTAAGGAATTTTTTGCTTCGTTTAATGAAACTGTTTGCTTATGCAAGGGACGAATCTAATCGCACATTCTGTATGGAATCAAATGATTTTTTATTTTGTTTTCTGAGAGACTTTTTGTTAATTTTTGACAGTAGGTTAAGCAGGGCTATGCATATTATGGTTGAGCCTTTAGTTAATAGTAGTGAGTGTTAAGGCTCAGTAAGTCTTTACTTTCTGTTCTGTTACGAATCAGCTGATTTGTTTTTGTTATTAAAAAACCTGTGAAATTGATTAGTTTTTCTGTTCTGTTGCGGTTCAGTTTGTTAAAATCAAAAACTTATTAAGTTATTGTAAGTGACAGCAAAATTAATAATAAAAAATACATATTTATGTTGAAATAAACTATTTTTTAATTTTAAGAATTCATAAAATTTAATTTCTTCAAATTTTTTTGCATTACGGTGATTGGAATTAAACATTGGTCGTTGCAAAACTAATAAATTTGTCATAAATGGCTGATAAAATGCTACAGAAAAAGTAACTATTACAATTTCGTAACAGAACGGCACGGAACAGAAAAGAAACAGAAAGTAAAGACTAATTCTGCCTTTAAACGGCAAAGATTTCTGAAGAGATAGTGAGTTAACTAACGAAACTAACGAAAGTCAAATCAACCTGTCCGTGGGTTCGATTCCCCGGTCAGTCAAGAATGAAAAATTATCAATAAATTTTTATTAATTTTATGTTGTAAAAACTCCTTTCTTCATAAAAATAATTGGATGAAAATTAACTTAAATGAACTTTAGCCTGATTAAAATATGAAAATTTGAATTTTCCAACTCCTTTTGCCATTCTTGGGGCACATATGACACCGTAGCGAAAGCATGCCGAGATTTCTGTGTAATTATCAAAGAAAGGGACAGAAAAATTTTTCTTGGACCATTTTTGAATTGAAATTGTGATTTTTTGCCTCAACTTATACGCAAACAATCGTAAATATAATATGGTGTGTGGTGCCCACCACTGCACAGTGGGAGGTTTTGGCAAAAACCCTATAACTTTACTATTTCTTTTCGTAAAGCAATAAAACTTGGTGCGCGGCTGAAGTAGCTGAATGTTATTGTACTGACGTCTTAAGATGTTTGACACGCCCATAAATAACGACCCTTATGCTGTAGTATCAATTAATCCGCTATTTGCTGTCCAATATTAAAGATATATAAAGGGTGTTTTTTATAGAGTCCCACAAGTTTAAATCATAATAAAACAAGGAAATATGTTGATATTATAAATGGAACGTGCTCTATGGGAAAGAAAATTTTATAAAACTAATGTTTAAATATGATTTCTGCCATGGCGGCCACATGACTGGCAATTTGGAACACGATAACTCTTTGAATATTGATTTCCAGGTGATCAATTGTTGGTGGTTTATCGACGAAGACAAGTGACTTGACATAACCCCAAAGAAAACAATCCAATTTTGTTAAATCACACGGTATTGGTGGCCAATTAATTGGGCCATTACGTGAAATTATTTTTTCATCAAGATTATTTGAGTAAATCAATTGAAGCGCCCGCTGTATGGCATGTGGCTCCGTCCTGTTGGAACCACATATTAGCAAGATTAATGCCACGTAACCGTTCACCATTAACAATAACATTCTGAACATCATTGTTTTTGAAGACATATGGGCCGATTACTCCGCCACCTCATAAAGCGCACCAGTACTGAAATTCTGTAACTTTTTAACGACAAAAAATTGTCGTTAAGTAGGCAAAATTCGTTAGCTAACGAAAGTTGTCGTTAAGAGCTATTCTGTAATGAAATTTTAACAATTTTTATCGGCAAAAAATGTCGGTAGCTAACGACACAAAAAAAGTTCTTGTTTAATAATAACGACAATAAATGTACTGTTAACAGATTTAAAATATAGAGTAAAGTAGCCAATTTTTAACACAAAAAAAGTAAGAAAGTATAGTCGATCAAGTCCGACTCTACATTGCAGTATTTGGGTGATCATGTTTCCGCCAAAATCGTGAGGTTATTATTCACATAATACATTTTTGTGCCAAATATTATCTAAGTATCTACCATTATTAGTGTATTCGTATGGGAGCTGTGGTCAAATATGGACCGATTCTAAAAAAATTTGTTCTGGTGATTAATGTAGGTTGCGAAAAAATATTTTTGGATCTTATTCAACTCAAATGTCTATAAAACAAGATGGCTATTAATAGGCACAAAACTCTATTCCGGAAAGAAGTTTTGATGTGGGCTACAAAAATTAAATAACTGCTTCTCACCATTATAAGAATGCTTCGACCTTGTGACAATAAACGCATATGTGCCAAATTTTATAAAATTATTTTTAAACCTTGTGTGCAAATTACAGGTCGCAGAATTTGCACACAAGGTTATCTTGGACAGACAACCAGCCATCCTGATAGAAGGACGGGCTTCGTTAAATGGATTCTGACATTGATTCTGACATTGATTCTGAGTCAATCGGTATACTAAAAGGCAGGCCCAGAACCTTTATTTAAATGTGTTACACACATTCGTACAAACACATAATACCCTTTTCACATACATTAGTGCTGGTATGAAAAGTAAGAGCAGAATGTTGTGCTAGAGTGGCTCAGTCATCTGGAAATTTTTCCCTATGTATAAAATTATTTAAAACCAACATATTTGTGTAGAAATATAATCAATATTTACACGTTTTCATTCATGTTTTGTTAAAATAAATGCAATAAAGCAAATTTATTTTGTATTTCTTATTAATTTTAAAAAATTTTCACTTTGACGTTCTTATATTTTTACCGATATTTGTCGTCAATATTTCTTAACAAAAATATTTGTTTATTTAAAATACAGAATAACAAATTCGTTAAAGTAACCGAGATTTCTCGTTAATTAACGATATCGGTAGTTAAATTCAAAAAGTTACAGAATTGAGGTACAGACAGTTATTTTCTGTAAATGTAATGGTGTTTCGACAATAGCTTGTGGATTCTCTTCACTCCAAATGTGACAGTTCTGCTTATCTACGTACCCATTCAAAAAGAAATGGGCTTCACCGGAAAATAACATTTTGAATAGAAATTCAAAATGAATATCAATTTATGCTCTAGCCCATTTCCCTAATTATTTTGATTAAAAATTTCAACAATTTGCACTCGCTGCTCTGGTGTAAGTCGATTCATAACACAGTACAACACATGATTTCGGGACTCAATTCTGATAATTGGTTATGAAAGTAGACCCAAAAAGAAGAACTTCTGCATCATTAGTTTGGTCATGGTACATCAAATAATAACTTAAAAATTAATTTGAAGTTAGTAAGTATCGTATAGGGGAATTTATCACGTTTTAGGCTCTTTTGTTTGTCATAACTCGAGAAACACTAGTCCGAATAAGCTGAAACAAATTGAAAAAAAAAATTAAGAATTACAATTCCTTTAATCTGTTCATACAACGTTTCGCTACATAAGCAACAGTTTCGCAGTTATAAATAAATGTATGAAGAAAAAAAATATTTTTTGCCCAAAAAATTGAAATTTTTTATTTTTAATTCATAAAAAATCCAAAACGGTAAAAAAGTGTCAAGTCCTATTACTTTCACGTAAAGTCGCATAAGATATGAGGCTATCTTCTAAACTAAAAGAGATACAAGACAAGTTAATACTTATCATTATTCAAAATAAGCATACAGGTGTATGGTACTTTTTTGAAATTGTACCCTTTCGGTGAGTAAACAGGTAAAACCTGTATTTTGGACCTTTTTTGTTACACAATCTATCTTTTAAACTAATAAACATAGAAATAAAAATCAGATTTGGTACTTTTTTAGAATTTGAATGAAAATTGTACCAATTTTAGGTAATCTTTTTTCAAAACCTTTTTCTCCATTCATTGTCATATAAAAACGTATTAAATTATGGGCTCCCACTACAACATACAAGTTTTTGATACTTCAATGTGGTGAAAAAAAGTATTAAAAAGGGGAAATACGGGAAACTAAAGTTCTTTATTTTACTTTTCCGTTCTAAATATGGTAGTTTTAAAATTTTTTATTATATACTTTTCTGAATTTTCTTTAAAATACTTTTTGAATTTTCTTTTATACTAAATATAGACAACCCTCTGCTGTAGGGTATGTGAGAAAATCAAATAATATATATTTTTTTAATTCTTTAGATTCGGCCAATTTGTTCTGAAATTTTATTTATCCAATAGTTATAAGGCAAATAAGTGAAACAGTGATTAAAAATTATTTACATTGCGTGTATAACACCGAGAAAAAAATAATAAATAGTTTTATAAATTAAATTGAATATTTGATGTGAAAAAATAAAAAAGACACAAATGTGCACCTGCATTTAATGTGTAAAATAAACCAAAATTAAAAATTTATAAAAATACATAAAAGACATTAATAAAAGCTAAAAAATAGTAGTTATTTAAAAAAAAAAAATAATTAATAAAGCTTTAAAATAGTAGAAATTTCAATTTTACAAAATATAAAATATAAAACTGAGAAACACACTCACACACACAAAAAACTATTGAGGATTTCCATTACAAAACGATATTTTTCCACTGTTTTATGTTTCATAAACGTGAACTCGCGAAAACGTGAACACTCGAACACATGAACGATTCGAAAACGTGAACACTTTAATTTTTACATTGACTACTCTAAAACGTGAACAAAGTCTGAAAGCTCTAAAACGTAAACAGAGTTTTCTGAGTTTGTTTCGTTTTATTTTTTGAATTTACTTTTGATTTTCGGAATTCCAGAACTAATTTTTATATTTACGTTAATTTTTTTCACAAAAACATGCAAATGAATATGTATGTGCGTTGTATATCTATGTATGTACCTTTAATGACCCTGCAGGAAATGTCACAAGTGAATCTGTTCTGATTCACTATTGACACAGTCACTACAGTATAAGTGACTTGTTATACACCAGACAATGTTATTAAAGGCCGTTACATTACAAACTATCCCACAAAGTCTTACGTATTTTTTCCCTGATCCAATTATTGTTTATACATTTTCCAAAAACAATAACAACTTATCATGACAGGGCTGCATTTTCATAAAATACGTAAGACTTTGTGGGATAGTGTGTAACGGCCTTTACTATAGACATTTAACATGTGCGTGTCATTGAAAATCGACTACTGACGTTGGTACTATTGACTAGGTAGTTCTTTTGGGATCATATGTAGACATTGGAACCAGAGAATCACTAGTGTATTTTAGTAAATCTAGTCTACACTTTTGGTACGAAAACGGTACGAATACCAATTCATAACAATATTTGATTTATTAACACACAACCTGTCAGTTAAGAATTAAATATAAAATATTATTATTTTGCTACAGTGCAAATTTGAATTTTGAGCCAAAAGATTAAAGTCTGAAAGACAAGGCAGATTTTGTTGACCTATTACAAAAAGGTGGTAGTGTAACTGGCTTAGCTAAAAAATATCAAGTGGCAAAATCAACGACTTGTTCGAAAGGATGGTTAAATTTTAAGGGCCGACGTTAAGTGTGATCCATACCTAAACGTTCAGCATTTCATTTGTCATTTCTCAATTTCAGACTAACCCAATTTGAACAGTCGAAAGATACACAATCGAGCAACGCGTCAAAGTTATTATTATTATAATATTATAATAATGGGCGTTCAAATCAAAATGAATATCGTGCATTTCGTGATGATTTCGGTCAATTTAATCATCCAAATGTGCGTACAATCGGAAAAATCGTGCAAAATTTTGAGCAAGCCGGCTCTGTAGGAGATGTGAAAACACCAGTGCACGCTCGTAGAGCTCGTACTGCAGAAAATAATTCTGCTGTTCGCGATAGTGTGGCTGAAGAGCCGTCCACCTCAACTCGTCGTCGTGCCCAACAATTGCACCTCTCACGCTCATCGTTGATGAACATTATGCATAAAGACTTGCATTTACACGTTAACAAGGTGCAATTGACTCAAGAAGTAAAGCCTCTTGACCATTACAAATGGGCAGAATGGTGGCAAGAAATGGTAACAGTGGATGATAAATTTTCGAAGAAAATCATCTCCAGTGATGATGCATATTTTCACCTCACTGGATTCGTCAATAAGCAGAATTGCCGCATTTAGACGAATGATAATCCTAGAGTGATTGTCGAAAAACCAATGCACCCACAAAGAGTGACTGTTTGGTGCGGTTTATGGGCTGGCAGCATCGTCGTGCCGTATTTTTCCCAAAATTAGGCCGGACAGGCAGTTACTGTGAATGGTGTTCCCTATCGTGAGATGATAGCGAACTTTTTATGGCCCGAATTGAAAGATATGGATGTGGACGATATGTGGTTTCAACAGGACGGTGCCACTTGCCACACAGCTAACGCAACAATGGCTCTTTTGAGCGACAAATTCAATGGCCGTATTATCTCACGTGGTGGCGATGTCAATTGGCCGGCAAGATCATGTGATTTGACACCGTTGGACTTCTTTCTTTAAATTTATTTTAAAAGAAAAGTTTAACTTCTATAAGACAGCAACAATTCAAGAGCTAAAGGATGATATAATTCTGCAGATTAACGGCGTAGAACCTTAATTATGCCTCAGCGTCATCGAAAATTTGGACCATCGGAGGTGTGCCGCCGTTTGGCCGATATTTTGTTCCATACATAATTCAACCATTCCAATATTATCATAATAAAAAGAAATTACCATAATTTTCTAAATAATTTTTGTTTTATTCAAAATCAACATCGGTCCTTAAAACTTAACCACCCTTTAGAACAGCCAGAAATCGTAATAAAACGCAATGAAAAGATCAACCAACCAGAAACAAGGGGTTTGAATAATCTCAAAGAAAAGGCCGTTGTTAAAACAAAAAAACGATTTCTTTGTGTAAAAACTAATAGGAAACAAAACCCGTCCTTTAAAGGGATATTAAATGTTTTTAGAAGAGAAAAAAGTATAAATATATTATTTTATTTTATTTTTGTAAAGTATTCACTTTACATTTTATCCAATTTTTTATCCAATCTTAATATCTGCTCGTTTGAAGTTTTTATTTCGAGCTTAACTTTGTCTAAAATTTTCACAATCGAAAACGTGAACAAATTTGAAAACGTGAACACCCTTGGAAAAGATTAGTTCACGTTTTCGCGAGTTCACTGTATAATCTACCACGAGTGGTAAATACTAAGTTGGTAATTTCTAGAAATAGAAAGCATAGAAATATAAATGTAAGACCAAGCCGAATTTATCTACAGCTGGAGCCTGATTCTGGCAGTCGTGATCGAGTACTTTCTCGGCTCGAACGCAATTTAATATCTAATTATTTAAGTCAATACTGAACGACTAGGAATTATTTGTTCAGTGTTGTTAAGCATTAATTTTAGTTTCACAATACTGAAAAAATAATTTCGATTCATTCAGTATCGACTGAAAGAAAGTACCAGATCACGACTGCCAGAATTAGGCCCCTGGTGCCAGAACTACAACAATCCAAAAACAACAGAAAGAACATAGGGTTTTTTGCATTGCATTGTTAGGCTTTACGGCTCGAAATGTCAACCATACTTAGCAAATTACTAACAAATAGGTTCGAAATGTCAAAATCAGATGGCTTTTCGACACCACCAGTAGTTGAATTCGCCTTGATTAAAGACTTTATAAATTATATATATGCATTTTCTGGATCCTTACGTAATTCCAACTAGGTATAGGCATGTCAGTTTGACAGTGAAAAACACGATCTCTTTCGAACGTGATCGATTTATGGATCTAAATGTCGATATTTCTATTACGTTGAGACAATATTTACTATTCAAATCCAATAATAACGTGTATTTAGTTACTACTATTAATTATGTAAAGATTGGTCTATAATTTTTCACACTCTAGAAACACTTATAATTCGAACAGGCCTGATAATATTCTTTTTTAAACGACATTTGTTTCCATTAAATTGTATATGACTTGAAAAGATTCGATAAAATTATGTGACGATCGGTTAATCGGAGCAAAAGTAATCCTAGGAAAAGGGAACTAACACCAAACTTGTCACGTGACAGTTCTAAAGTAGTAGGGACCGGATCTAGTTCTTAACTTTAACTTAGTAATGCCCTAGGAGGGGGTTAATTGTCACCTTTTTGACGCAGGTCACAGGTCTGTCACAGATATTGTCCCGAGCAAACCATGTTAATATGATAGATCCCCTTCATATTAAGTAATAAAACTAAAAACTACCTGTACAAAATTTAGGCTCATGACCAGTTTTGTGTCAAAAACGTTTTTTCTGAAGTTACAACACTTTAAATAAAATATAACACCTTCAGTGACATGTCTTGTTTTCACCAGTCACAATTCGTTCCTTTATATATAAAGAACCGAATACTATAGTATCGGGTTTTCCAACAAGAACTTTGATTTTTAATGGTGGCAACACCAAAAACATGATAGTTTTGACATATTGTTTTTTAACGTATTTGTAGTAGATGTATTGCCAATTGTTACAATAAATTAAATATCGCTCGAAAATCTCAAAAAAATCTACTATAAAAATAGGGTAATTCTGTTAAAGTTGTATTCACACAGCAAATGAAACGATCAATTTATTGCAAAACAAATTTCCCGATCGCATAATTTTACGACCATCAGCTGTCGTGTGTTTTTGAGAGGCTATGTTAAGGAAAGAGTCTAATCGGAGACAATCGAATCGATTGCAGTCTTAAAACTCAAAACCCGTGATTTGGTTAACGAAATCGCCAAAAAGTGATTAAAAACTTTGATGAAAGAATCTCCATCTGTCAGCGTGCTCGTGGTGGACATTTGCCAGATATAATTTTTCATTCATAATTGCAGAACTTTTCCCTTCGTAAAACGAAAAAAAATTTGAATAATCTTCATCTAAACTTTTTGTTTTATTTTGTTTTAAAAAACAAAGTTATTGTTGAAAACCCCGATATAATATTGCGTCCACTGGTCGCGGGATAAATGTTTTAAGAGAAAGCGACACAAATTTTTAACAGGCGAAGGTCACAAATAATACGCTTAAAATCGTTAAAAATAATGATAATGCTATGAAATTTTATCCAATTTAGTTTTATAAGACTAGATATCAGACTACCATATTCAAAAATGATTGGTCCATAATTTGCCATAGGTCTTATATAAAGCACACTCGCGGAAAACACTTGAATAGTACGTCTAAGCCCTATTAATTAATTTTTTGAATCCCAAGAAAAACGTTGTTTCCTAATATGCATGTGGCGGTGTAAATAAAACTGAACTGGCTAAAGTAAATAAAGTGATTTGTTTTTAATTTTGTTTTTTTTTTTGTTTACGCACAACCGATTGTAGTTAAGACTGTAAGAAAAGATAAACTCACTGTTTATTGTTGTTGTTTAAGCTTTGATATTTGTTGCAAGTAAAACTAGGGCTTATAATTCTTATTCGCATAACAATTTTATTTGTTTAATATCTTTAGTTTTTATAAAATCTTTGGATGAAGTTTACTGACGATTTGGCCTAAGCAACCAGTGAAATGCGCTTAGGAATAGCTTATTCCATCAACAATACATTTCAGTTTATCAATAGTATGAAATGGGAATTAAGCACATTTTAACGAAACCTTGTTAGATATGGTAAAACTAGACTAGAAATTACACCACCAATTTTTATTGGTCTGGTAGAATATGGTCGAACCATGCTTTACCCGAATAAACATACGTATGTGCCGCTTTAAGTCCCCTTTCTAACATCACTTTTATAAGGCTTAAATGCTCCAAAAATATAAGTAAGTTTCATATAAAACCCGCACTCGCAAGACACTCTCACATGCCAATAACCGTAACGAATGATATTTTGGGTAAATTTGGTACATTTTAGAAAACAATAAATTTCAGTGTTTTTATCAAGAATAACAATTGGGAATTAAGCACGACAAAAAAAAATCTTATAAATTAAGATTTTGTATTCCAAATATTACTTTGATAATACATAAGCAAGTGCATGGCCTAAAAAAAACTGAACTGCCAACTTGCTTTATTTTGATTTTCTAGCGAAAATAATAAAGCAAGTTGTTTTTTGTTTTTTCTTAACCAACTTATGGCTAATAAATCAATGAATGCTTAAACGTTGGTTTAGTTGAACTAAACTTAAATTTATATGTAGTTTAAACTTAACAGCAGTAAATCAGTGTCTCATGTATATGCAGTTGTCAAATTCATATGGTTTGTATTTGTAGTTTAAACGCCCAATTTTTGCGCTTAAAGATGGTTTAAATGTTAACTGAATTATAGGTTTGTTGGTTTAAACAAATTTTAAAGCCAAAAAAAAGTTTAACTTGCACTGATTTATTAGCCCTTACAACTACAATTAATGTTGGGCGAATTCCAACTAATTGTAGTGGGGACCCAGTAAAAAAAAATTCGAGTTTTTTGAAGCACTTAGAGAAAAAGCGCATAATCGAGCGCTTCAATAAAAGAGCTCTAATACAGCAGTAAATGATTAAGAATAAAATATACAAAAAGCTGCTATTTTAGTGCTGACAACGAAGAAGATTTAAAGCGAAAAAAATATAATGGTTTACGAAAATGATTAAAAATGCAAAACATTAATGAATATGTTTATATAGTTAGCCCTTAAAAAAGCTCTTTAGGAGTGCTTGCTTGCATATTAAAAGAAACGCTTATTGTCAGCAGAAAATAGTTCTCCAAACCGGGAATACCCCATACAAAAATCAGGCATCCTATCAGCAGGTTTGAACCGAATTGAGGTATGAATTCATACGTAAAACCTGCTCCTTTTGAAGCACATTTTTTACTGGGGAATGTTAGAAAAGATAAACTCATTGTTTATTGTTGGAATTTTGTTGAAGCTTTGATATCGTTACAAATAAGACTTTGAGAGTTTGCAATTCTCATTCACTCTGCAGTTTTGTTTGCTATTATCTTTGGCTTTTCTAAATTTTTTTGGGAGATTGTTAACTGATGATCTGGCCTAAGCAACCAGTGAAATGCACATAGAAACTAGCTTATCCGCCAACAAGAAATTTCAGTGTTTCTCTCAAGAATAAAAAATGGGAAACAAGCACGACAAAAAAAAATCTTATTAATTAACATTTTAGTATATTTCATATTTCTTTATGTTCCAATTAAATGTATTGATTTATCCAAAAAAAAATCATCATGTGAATTTATATCGTTTTCGTATGGAAGTCCTCAATTAAATGACAACTATAGTACGTAATACTAAACAATCAATGATAGCATTTACTAACTCCCATTAATAAATTTTTAAATAAAAAAGTTTTTTTTATGAATATTTAATTCATAGTTCTTTGACCCACTTACCTTGGTCACTTAAAAGTTGTTCCTGCAACTCTTCGGCACCAAAACGTTTTAATAATTGACTGTAATTTAAAGTATCCTTCAGTTCCTCTTTGCCCAAATATTCTTCGGGCATGTGACCCATCTTTTAAATGCAAAAGAAGAATTAAATTAAAATCAATATTTCTTATTTTTAGGTCAAATTTTTATTTTAATTAAAATTTTATTAGTTAAGATAATTAATTTGATTATAGGGTATTACCACGTAGTTTTAATAAAAAGAAACCCCTTTATTTATGTGCTGATAATAATAACTCTGTGTTGCACAGCAAATACACAGAAAAAATTGATAATCGACTTTAAGTAGACAATTCGTTCAGACAGTTAAATTTTTTTTATACTAATTTTGCACCTGCAATTAACGTACTTGTATTTTCGAGTCAAGCCACATAAACTAAAAAAAAAACACAACATTTAAATTAATGAGTCCAATCATGAATAAAAATACACCAGGAGATTTTTCCCTTTTCCTATTTTTCCTATTTAAATTCAATTGTAGCAAGTAAGAGTGCTATATTTGGCTATGTCGAATCTTATATACCCTTCACCATGATGACATAAGAACAAAAAGTTATATACATAAATAAACAAAAAATGTATATATGTACCTAAGCCCGTTTCCTCTTTTGCCAAAGTTGCTGTTTGAAATTCGTTTTATAATCTTAAAATTGTTTTTTAGAACATAAAAAAATTAAATAAAAAAATGAAAAAAAAATTCTTTTTGGGATTCGAACTGGCAATATCATCAGTCTCAGGAGACAACTTAACAACTCGGCTACGAATGCTTTTACTAACGAAGCGTTAAATTAAAATATATTCAGTCTAAGAGTTTGTTTCTTTATTTGAGCGGCATATCATATATGCACAGGCATTAATGTGTATGTGTATGCGTAAAATTAAACACATTACAAATAAAATCAACCGCTTCCCTGCAAACAATAGGACCAGTCCAAACACGCGTGTAAAGAGTAACCCACAAGGGACCAGGACTAGTCCAAAAGTAACCCAAACGTATGGAAAAAACATGGTCTATTTAACATTACGATGTTCTAGGGCAGGACCATATAACCCACCTTTGGACTACTTAGGAGCAGTGTTCGAAAATAAACAGTACATTATTAAGCGTTCGGCTCACACACCCAGGAACGATTTTTTTAGTGATTGTGTAGACATCAGAGATCAGCAATGAATCGTTTTTTCGCTACTCATACTGACTCATGCAATTGTAAGTATAAGTGCGTAGAAATCATTTAAACTAAACTACTCTGATTCACTCATACTCACAAGAGAAATATTTATGAGTGCGACGTCGACATTATACGCATACTCATAAATGACCTCAGCTTGATTTATAATTTCAAGAAAATACTTACAATACTCACAATGATTCAAATCATTATCTCATCCATTTACCGTTTTAACACAACAGAGAAAACACACAACTTAATAATCAGCGCTGCCAGATAAATTTGCCGAAAAATCGTCTACTTCATACATGTTACTTTAGTAAACTGTAATTGCCAAATCGTCACTTTGCTATTTCGGGGACAAATCTGGCAGCCTCGCATTTTGCTTCGCCTATACACATTGACTTGAGTAGATTCTAAATCAAACACTACAAATGTTGGTAAATACGAGTACGATGAATAAAATGAAACTTTTGAGTGAATATGAGTTTGAATCAGATTGGAATAAGTATGAGTGCGTATAAGTACAAGAATTTATGAG
Source organism: Pollenia angustigena (assembly GCA_930367215.1). NCBI lineage: Eukaryota > Metazoa > Arthropoda > Insecta > Diptera > Polleniidae > Pollenia > Pollenia angustigena. Next base: position 144,897,547 of record OV884060.1, on the reverse strand, counting down.
TCATGATTTAGCTCTACTCACTTTTTCACTACTCATTGCTGATCTCTGGTAGACATACACAACCCTTAATACCGTTCGTAACTATTTTCAAGAAAGAACCGAACATTCTTCGTTAAAAAACAGAACAATTGTAGTGATACTGTAGACAAACATTATATTTTAATGTTCTATAATGTTTTTTTCGTGTGTGTATTTTGTTTTTGTAAAAACTGTTTGGTTTTTTTACCAGCCAAAAGGGACGAACATTAACGAGCCGAACCGAACACATTGAAGTTTGTGGATTTTCCAAAAAAAAAAACCCGAACGGAATTAAATGTTCGCATCTTTTGTTGAGTTTGATAAAAACAGTAATATTTTTGTGTTCGAAAGATGACTAACAGGGAAACGTTATTTTTTTAATGATTTTCTACACAAACGCTATTAGCGTTTGTGCTTTCCACAAATCTACCGAACCGAACATTAAGAAACGATATTTAGTGTTTATTTTCGAACACTGCTTAGGAGTAGTTTTAAAACTACTCCATGGTATTCACAAGAGGATTAGTTTTGAAGTCGTTAAAAAACGAAGGCATGTCGTCTCACTACAAACATTTTTTAACAATGAAATGGTCCATGCTTGCATTACATCGGACCAGCCCATGGAGTAGTCCATTTTATGAAAATGGATCAAGTGGTCCAATTTTATTTGCAGGGTTGTAGTGAAGGGTATAAAAAACAACAAAAAAAAAACCTGATTACCAACAGGTTTGTATAGTATGTGTATGTCGTTTTGGTAATACAGTGTTGGTATAGTAATGTCACGTCTAATTGGACCTTTAAAGGAAAAAATTTGAGACAGTCGTGGTTTTTTACTCATTTCTCAGCCATTTGTGTACCGATCTTGCTGAATTTCAATAGCAAACAATTCCGGACCATATGTGACATAAATGTATAATAACCTGGCCCCCATCATATATGGGGTCTTCGGGCAACCCATTCAACGGACAGACTGACATCGTTAAATCAACTTCGCTCCTCATAAGGACCCAGAATATATATACTTTATAGTGTCTAACATCAATATTATAGGAATTACAAACGGAATGACAAACTTATATATACCCTATTCACCACCTGTGGTGAAAGGTATAAAAATGGGAGAAGGGAATAAACTCCCGGGGAATTTTTATTCATAATTGGGCTGTATGTGTTTTAATTAAAAAAAATTAATTGCAGCAAACAAAAAATTTATTGAAAATATTAATGTACATCAATTAACTATTTAATTGAAACATTTTTGGCAATCATTTTTTCTGCTCTTCTGTACAACTTTTGTTTGCTTTGCCCACAGATTATGTAATAATAAAGTTACAAAACATTTGCTTCTGTCGAAAAATTTCATTCTATGCATGTATGTACATAGTATGTACTACATACTTCGATATTCATAAACTGGAACTAAGTGTAATTAAGGATCACAAAAACTTTAATTTCAGCCGAGATTATAAGAAAGAAATTCTCAAAATTGTCTGTCTAAAATTTTCGGGATTTTGAACAACTTAATATTCTAATTGATACACATATCGTCAAATAAAATACAACGTATCAGCAAAAAATTAAAAATTGACTTTTTGATTGATTTTGTTAAACTACATGTTCACACACAATGTTTGACCACTGCGATCAAAAATGGCGATTTTTTTTTTTAAATTCAAATGCCCAAGTACACCTTGTTGCTATTGATTTTGTAAAGTTTTTTGCTTCTCCTGTAAATTTATAAAAAGTTTTGTTACGTTATTTTGTATTTTAGATGACCATATACAATTGGGGTATTCACAAGGTGTGCTATCATGTTATATTGTCATAATGTTCTAACATTTTACAATGGTTTAAAAAAATTGCTGTTGCTTTGTAAACAAAAAGTGTCTTAAATAAATAGAACGTTGCTTGCTATGTTTATTGTGCTGTCGTAATTAATCAGAAGAGACCAGAGCTGAGCGACTGAGCCGTATCGCGTTGGTTCTTTTAGCCGTCGCCGTTGATGGTATAATTTTATCCGGTTAATATCTAAATTTGACCTGCGGCTAGCAATTTTTGCAACAAATCACTTGCGGCGTCAAATAAGATCGGCGTATGACTCTGCTGTTTGGAAAACAAACAAAATAAAATTTATTTCTTATTTGCGTCTGCAAAATGGAAAATAGTCAGGTAAGATCCAATTTAATTTATTTATTCATGGAAAAGAATTAAAAAATATTTTGATGTTAGTTAATTATTTATTTTTTATATTTGTTTTAAATCAGCTGATTTAAATTCAAAATAGCATACTAAATAATGAGGGGTTGTTCACAACAGTCGTATTTTTTAATGTTATTATTTTAAGACGTATGACTTTATATCACCTTGTGAATACCCCAAATATGTATTAATTTTTTTCTGTTTATTTGCTCCCATCAAAAATTACATCAACTTTGTTTTCGTTCTGCTGTTATTTTGGCAAAGCCCAAATACACTTATCAAAAAACTCATCAACCATTGTAGTGGTAGTACAAAAAAGGTGTTTGTATCCATAAACAATTACGACAAATTAAAAGAATGAACACACCCACGCTTATTAGACAGTAATGGTCCATAAAATTTGATTTAAAAAAAAGTTCAGAATAATTTTCGTTTTTATTGATGTAAATTTGCAACCATCATTTCAAGTAAACGAATAAAAGAAAACACAAAAAAGTCCAACCAATTGATTAATAAAAAACAGCACATTTGTGGATTTTTAAGGCACTGGATGCACTTTTTTCGGGTAGGTATGTTCCGCTTTTTTCTTCTTTTCAATATCTTCAACTTTGTGTCAGACACACGATAAAACCGTGTTAAATATAGAAAAAGTAATGAAAATCAACCTTGAGCAAAAAATTCGTATGGCCATTAAATTATTAATGCAGCCAACTTGACAAAACTAATAAAGCAGAAGTTCTTATTTTTGGGGCTACTTGCACGTGTAATTCTCAGAATTGAGTCAGGTATGAACATCCATCCATCAGTATTTTTTTTCTTAAAGGGATTTTTTGGACGGTCGCTAAATTGTTTATTAATGTTAACATTTAAAAGGAATTTAAAGCTCTTTATAGATTGGAGCTTTGGGCAAATGTGAACCTATTCTGAAAGGATTTAATTTGCAGTAAAATATTTTTGGGGCGAATTTAATCGAAATACCAACATAATTAAATGGTTTACGGACTCTAAGAGTCTAATTTGGAAAAAGTTTTTATGGGGACTATGTCAAATTATAGACCGATTCTCACCATTTGAATAGACTTCGTACTTAGTATAAATAAAATGTATTTACCAAATTTGATATTATCTGCAAGATTGCAACTTGAACTTTGTGCTCAAGGTTGACATGAACAGACAACCAGCCAGACGGAAATCGATCGGTTTACTTAAAGATTGGTCCAGATTTCTACTTAGTACACACATCGACAAAAACTTATATAATTGATTTTCCTTAAATTTGGCTTACTCATAAAATTTCAGAGTTTAAAATAATATTTATCTTTAATGACAATGTTTAATGTCTAACAATTTTCAAGTAAAAATGGAATGAAGATGGCGAAATGGAGGCAACATGTTGGGTATGCCGATAAATATTTAAAATGAAAAGCCGCAATTTCGCAAAAAAAAATTTATTTGCTGCGGAAGCTTATGTTGTAGGCTTTTAACAAAATTTAACATGTATCAAATTATTCCTCAAGAACACAAAATATGCGCTACAAGCTTAAAAATTGCTGCAAATAGACTCTAAATAGACTAAATTATGCAAAAAATGCTGCCAACGATAAAATATGCTCTAACAAATCGATGCCAAAATTCATAAAAAAGCTCTAAAACGATTAAATATATTGTGTCTGCACAGAAAAAATTCTCCAAAATTGTTTACCAATTAAAGCATTAATCAAAAATAAAATCAGTTTTAATTAAAAATTTATTCAAGTGAATTAAACGTTTAATCAAGTAAATTAAACGTTTAATTAATACTATTAACTGGTTTAATTGATACTATTAATTTGTTTACTGGTGCAAATTTAATTAATTTTTTAATTAATATCACAAATTTTTTAATTGAAATCAATTTTTATTTTTTTCTGTGTGCCTTCATTGGTCGCACAAGGAGATGCATGCAATTGCATATTTATGGTTTCCCTGCTTATAACTTATTTATTTAACCAAAACGTTTGAGTCAACTTTAACCTACCTTATCGACCACTTTCGGATTTGCCCCCAATTGTAAAAGAACATTATAGAAATGACCATTATCATTAATAACCGCTGCATAATGTAAAGCAGTGCGACCATCATTATCCGTTATTGTAGTTGTTTCGGGAAAGCGGGCAGACAAATATCTGACAATGTCTGGGGAAAAAAATTAATTTATTTTTTATTTTTTCTAAAATTTTTAATAAATTTAAATAACAAACTTACCACTGTTACCAAATAATACAGCCACATGTAAAGGAGTAGCACCGTTTGGTGAGATTTCATCTTTGGCAATGGCGAACTTTCTGCGATCTAAGGCCTGTTGTAAATTCAATAGACTTCCATTACGGGCGGCTTCATGGACCCGACGAATTTTATCCTGAGTAAAAAATGTTTGATTAGAATTTAATTTAAAGCTTACCATGTAATTTAAAGCTCACCATGTAATTAGGGACATTTTTTAAAAATGCCTGTATTTCTACTTCTGATGCCTCAACGTTTAAAAGCTTTTGGCCATCCCCGTTCAAAACAATTTGTGCCAACTGTTCCATGTCACCAGATGCAATAATATTTTGTATGCGTGTTTCCTTTTTGTTTGCATTTAATTATTGTACATTGGTGATGATAAAATATGGTGTTGAAATAATTTTTAATTCAAATTTAATTAATTTGATCACAAAACAATAAAAACAAACAAATACAACGGAAATTTCAAATTAAAATTGTACATAGAAAAGCCAATTCGTTTCAATTAAAATGGAGAACAATGGAAAGTGTTAGAAAAATGTGCCAAAAATCTATAACAAAAATAATAAAAATTATATTAAAAAAAAAAACATATTTAGAAAGAAATCACTGATTCAAAAAAAAGTTAGATTCAGAAACAAAAAACTAAAATGGAAAAAAGTTACTAGGACTGTGAAGATTTGAAAACAGATATAGAAATTTGTGTAACGAATATTTATAGTTTTTGTCCAGTGTTCTATTTAGTTGTCTATTCACATTTAAACAAGTACAAAATAAAAAATAAAAAAAAACTATTAAACAAAAAAAAAAAAAAAACACACTTAAAACTCATAAAAAATCATAATATTGAATATTGTAACTGGATCGTTTGTATTTCTATGCTGAGAGAAAAAAAATAACAAACAAACGGGACAAAAATGATATTTTTTTTGCAAAAGTTATACTTCATCGCCATCAACAAAGGCAGCTGTTTGTGACTGAACTGTATTATCTTCGGCATCGCCTTGAACGAAACCCTCTATGGCCAGCGAAGAGGTGGGAGAACCTTCACCATCTCGTTCCTCATCATCGAGAGTATCTTCATTATCATTCTTGCCTTCTACGTCATCAGCTTTTGTTTCGCTTACAGGTTCGGGTTGAGCATCTTGTGCTGGTTCTGCGTTATTATTATTATTATCCTTTTCTTTTTCGACTTCTGCATCAGCATTCTTAACTTCATTTTCAGCTTCATCTTGTGGTTCCTAAGAAAATAATTGGAAATGTTTTTTTCTTTTTTTTTTTTGGAAAACAATCTTTTGAATTGGTTGTGGTTTGCCTTTAACTATTTAGTAACAGTGACCCATGCTCTACATATAACTACGGCTTTAAGTCTACTTCAATTAATCCCAATTCTACTGATTCTACATATTACAAATAAAAATATTTCAATCCTTTGGAAAAACTATTAAAGTTATTTTAAATGCACTATAAAGAAATAAAAATTAAAGTACTAAATTAAGCGCAACGAATACGTAACTTGTATTTTTAAATGGTCACATTCGACAAAGATATTTTTAGCGAAAAATTTGTAAGTGCTGGTTCACACTCTTCAAGTTCTAGCCTTCAAGTCTTGAGTTTATAGAAAACAGATGAAATGGCATTCTCCTTTTCCTTCTCTTGAAGAGTGTGAACCAGCACTTAGCATATTATTATATGGCTGTGTTTATCATATGGTAGCCTGATTAAGCTATAATATGGCTGCCTGTGACTATTATAAAGTTGAAGTTACCGAAATATGATTGAAAATTTGTTAGTTAAAAAAAGTTTTGTTAGCAATGATCATTTCAAGAAATATTGTTTTAATCATTTATATTAACTTTTACTTTAATTAAGCTTAATTAAATAAAAATAAATAAGATTTACACGCCAAAAAAGTATGATTTCGATTCTTTTATTATACTTATACCCTTCACCGCAGGTTGAAATGATATATAAGTTTGTCATTCCGTTTGTAATTTCTACATTTCTATAGATACACAATCGAGCAAAGCGTAAAAGTTATTCAGGCTTATTATGAAAATGGGCGTTCAAATCAAAATGCATATCGCGCACTTTGTGTTTTTTGGGTCAATTTAATCGTCCAAATGTGCGTACAACCGGAAAAATCGTGCAAAAATTTGAGCAAACCGAGTCTGTAGGAGATGTGAAAACACCAGTGCATGTTTACAGCTCGTGCTGCAGAAAATATTGCTGCTGTTCGTGAAAGTGTGGCTGAAGAGCCGTCCACCTCAACTCGCCGTTGTGCCCAACAATTGCACCTCTCACGCTCGTTGTGGATGAACATTATGCATAAAGACTTGCATTTACACGCTTACAAGGTGCAATTGGCTCAAGAACTTAAGCCTCTTGACCATTCCAAACGTCGTCAATGGTCAGAATGGTGGCTAGAAATAGCAACAGTGGATGATCAATTTTCGAAGAAAATCATCTTCAGTGATGAGGCTCATTTTCACCTCAGTGGATTCGTCAATAAGCAGAACTGTCGCATTTGGGCGAATGATAATCCAAGAGTGATTGTCGAAACCAATGCATCCACAAAGAGTGACTGTTTGGTGCGGTTTATGGGCTGGCGGCATCATCGGGCCGTATTTTTTCCAAAATTTGGCCGGTCAGGCAGTCAATGCTGTTCGCTATCGTGAGATGATAACGAAATTTTTATGGCTCGAATTGGAAGATATGGATGTGGACGATATGTGGTTTCAACAGGACGGTGCCACTTGCCACACAGCTAACGAAACAATGGCTCTTTCGCGCAACAAATTCAATGGCCGTCTTATCTCACGTGGTGGTGATGTCAATTGGCCGCCAAGATCATGTGATTTGTCACCGTTGGTCTTCTTTCTTTGGGGCCATTTGAAAGAAAAGGTGTACGTCGATAAGCCAGCAATAATTCAAGAACTAAAGGATGAGATAGTTCGGCACATTATCGGCGTAGAAAATAAAAATGTGCCGCCGATAATGTGCCGATAATTGTGAATCATACCAATATTCTTATAATTAAAAGAAATGGCAATAATTTCTTAAATAATTTGTGTTTTATTCAAAATTAACATCGGCCCTTAAAATTTATCTTAAGATGGAATTTATATAATTTTCTTTTTTTCGCACCATGGTGAACAGTATAAATGATTCTGCGTAGCCGAATAAAGCACTCTTACTTGTTTATATCAAGGGTTTTTTTAAAAGGGGGAAACAAAACTGCAGTTTTTAAACGAATTGATTTTATTTTCATTTAACGTATCCATTTCAAAGGTTTTCATGTTGGTAACCTTCTGTGTTCTATCAGTCATGTTTTGGAAATCAAGTTCGAATTAATGAAACTCACGAAAACGGTCTGTGATAATAAACATCATTAAACGAACACCTTACTCCTGCCTATATGTGAACTGAGCAGCGAAAATTACGTCCGTTATGCCCTGTCTGTTCTATTCCCCTAGACTCGATTAGTCCCGTTCAGAACCAATTCCCTAGTCTTTACCAGACAGGAGTCAATGGAGGACTGACTGCCTCCAAACGGTCTGGATGATCCATTTTGGATCCCAGTCGGATTTTTAAATTGAGACAGTAGCTGTTGCTAGTGATCGATATCGCGAAACAAAAAAACCGTTCTTTCTGAAAGGGTAACCTGCAATGCATCCCACAAAACAATTCAATTATATGAGACTCTTTCTGGTTATGTATCCTCTTATTTTTGGCATGTTAGGAGATTTAAAAGAATTGGATTTCTTTATATGAGACAATTTAAAGTCAAAGGTTACTTTTGTTAACATGCTCACAACCATTCGTGTACTACAAGACGAAACGCTGCATCACGCCATGAAAATGTGGGGCACAAAGGAAAAAGGGACAAAAAAACTTCATGACTTCCACTGAGTCACTTCCAGAGGTGTAAAATTTAGGACCGATCACACCTTGTTTCTAACATACCCACACGATATATTTTCTATCTGGGAAGTGGGTACGTTCGTAAATGCATTAAAACTATGCATCGCAACAGTAATGATGCAAATTATTGTTGCAGATTCGTGATAACCTGTTGCAGTTGTAATGCTGATGCTTTTCTACTGCAGAAAAGCTGTGCAAAATTTGCATTTTTGAACACGAGCTTAATTCCAAAAGCTTCATAAGCGAACAAAACAATAATAATAAATATGTTATCAACTGTTTGAGACACAACCGCAAAATAGCTTAAGCAACAAAAACAAAATTCTACAGAAGAAGGTTTTTTTTATTTTATTTCATGGTAATTTTGTCTGAAGGTTGTCGCTAACCCTACGTTTTCACATGCAAGTAATTACTTGCAAGTGTATAAGTATTATCAACGAAAAATCGAGGAAACACCCGATTGGCTGAAAATACAAAAATTGTGTGAATGTTAGAGTGTATTGAGTTTTTCGAACTTGCACTTGCATGTGGAAGCGGGGGGTAACGATAAAAAAGTTTTTGCTATAACATCGTAACGGTACCTTATGTGACCATGATATTTTTGGAGATGATGCAAGTGTTGCCAATAAAGTCAGTTATTAAAAAAGACAAAAATAATGCCTCGTATTGTTAACAAGTTTTATTGAAAAAAATTAGCCAAAAAGTGACAGTTTTCCTATATATTACCAGAAAAACCATCATAAAAGAAAAATTAAACAATTTATTTTATGTCAAAAGTTATTGCATCAGAAAATTAACTGATGTCATAATTGCCAAAATTTGCTGCAGAGCTGTGCCATCACTGCATGAAAAAACTTTTGACGTGTGAGAGTGATGCCAAGTTTTTTGCAGGTGATGCTTTTATGAACATTCAATTTTACCGATGCACCAGTGATGCGCAACAACTGCATTTAAGAACGTACCCAGTGGTTTATTGCAAACTGGGAAAAACGTAGGGAGCATGACTTATAAGTACTGTTGGCCTAAACCTGTGCTAATGAGTTTTTACTTCTGGGTTTTTTTTCGTTCAATTTAGCTAAACAAAATAACTTGATCTCAATTTGGACTTGTACTGGTATTTTGGATGCGACTCTTATATGTTTTATGCCAGGTTTCTATGTCTTATCTTTAATAATTTGCCATGGTTTTTTGAAATGGGCAAGCATTGGCGGTCCTGGTCCAGACGTTTTTCCGAATTTGCATTCAAACACAAATGGCAGATAGAATGCAAAAACTGACTCAAGGCATTGTCTACAGAAAAGAAGTAGAGTTTTTAAAGCTATTCCTTTCAGTGTTGCATTGCAACCCTGCGTTAAAGAAATAAACCATTCTGAATCGCTTGATGTTACACACACCAGCACAAACTTATTATACCAACTCCACCGTTGTGGTGTGTACTTCAAAATGACGTTAACGGCAATAACTTTTACGATACATGCCGTAGTATATTAAATTGAATGCTGGTAGGTCCAAAGTTGCCCACAATTCCCATATAAACACTCTGCCTAAAATCACTTAAAAACAAAAAAATCTCATATAGATGTTGATATCTAGATAATCAGCCATGTCACAGAGTACAATTCCGTTCGGAAACGGAAATCATTCCGTACTTTGGTGCTTCAGAAAATGACGAAAAAATGTTTCGGAATGAAACCATTTTTGTTTTCATGAACGGTATGGGAGTTATCTGTATCTGAAAGGCCAGAAAACTATCAAAATACACTTTCCATCAACAAACAAATATGTTTTCTTCAATGCCAAACGGAATTGTACTCTGTGACATGCCCCAATATTTAGCACAAAGAACTCTTATATGTATCTTAAATTTATGAAACTTTTGTCTAAACGAGTTCATGCATGCCTATTGGTCTAAAACCACGGACTTGACCGACTCTAATTTCTTACCTGTTTTACATTTACATATGTATAATAGAAAATTTGTGATATTCAGTAAAAATATTGAATCAATCTTAATTTATATGCAACACTATTTTAATAACATGATAAAAATATTCATTCATTATTGAATTATATGTAGTGTAAAGGAACTAATGAATCTTTGGCTACTTCCCACAACAATAAATATTATTAAATTTCTTTATAGAAATACTATCAATAACTGAAAACAAAAATCATAAATGTTCATCTATCAAACAAACTAACAACAATAATATGACTGCATTATTTATAATGAGCAAATATCCATTCATATATGAATTTGATATGACTGAAAAGATATCAAAACACATTTTTGTTTTTTATAAATTGTCAGGGTGCCATATCTAACAGTTACAACTGACGCTGTTTTTTGTTATTTTTGCACCTTTTTGCTTAGTACCATCTAATTGCATGCCAAGATGCCATTTCAGATTGATGGGGGTTTAAGCAAAGCAAAAAAATAAAAAATTAGCAACAACTAAAAACTGAAGAAAAAAACTACAAGTATTTGACAGTTATAAAATTCACATACACATTAAACAAACGGAAACGGAAATTGTTTAATTTTAGACTTTGTATCTAAGTTTTATTTCTAGGTTAAAAGGTAAAATAACTTTTGATTTCAGGTAAAAAAAAAGGAACCAAAAACAAAACCTTCTACCACCCAATTGACTGGTGACTGACTGCTGAAATTGAAAGTTATTGTAAAACTTGATTTAAATTTAGATTTAAGTAAACTACTTCATCCCTAATAACAATATGAACTATATATGAAACATTTGATAAAATTCGTAAAAAAAAAAAGTTGTGGGGGAATTGAGGAGTTTTGAAAAGTCGCACTTTACATTATTTGGTATAGGCGACGGTTGTATTTTCGCCGCCGTCGTTGAAAAATTTTCAATTTTAGTAAATTTTGGTCGCCGTCAACGATATATGTTACTGGCGTTCTCAACGTCTGCAATGCCACATCGGCTTCGAGTGGAATATTATAACATTAATAACGTAACGACGTAATCTCTTGTGATAGTTTTCGACATGAGTTACAGACACACTTTTCGAGAAACGATGGAATATTTTGTGTCACATCTTTTCGATGCGAGAAGTTCTCACTATAATTACTGAACATGGGTACTTTATACAGAAGAAATATGTTTAAAAAAACAGCTACTTAAGTAAAAACTAACTATAAACTTCTTGCAATCTAATGTACAGTCTACTCTAGCGCCTAATATTTTAGTCTATAGTCTTGTCTACGGTTTAGTTAAAATATAGATCTATAGTCTAAAGTCGAGTCTAAAGTATAGTTTATAGTCAAGACTAAAATCTACTATAACGTTCTATATGTTCGAGTATATAATCGATGTCATAATTTAGGGTAGCATCTAGTCACTACTCGAGTGTATAATAAACCCAGTACTCAAGTCGAATGGGGAATAAGAAATGCACAAGGAAACATGACTGAAGCGATTCTTAATAAGTCTTATAACACAGTGCAACAAAATTCGAGTCATCGCCGCCAGTCTCAATACTTGCAACGCGAAATGACACTTGGACTATTAGTAGACTAAAAGACTATTTCAGATGTCTTCAGTAGAATTGAATGGCGATTCTTTTCTTAGAATATATTAACCATCTAATACTCATTTTAAGGGGTCATTATTGTCCTTTTTTAGCTCCCACATGCAGAAAATATTCGTGGAAGGTTTTAACCCTTTAAAGTGCCGTTTTAGTATACTTTTGTGGGAAAGTTAAAAAAGAGGACAAAAACTTCCCCTTAGAATTAGTGTTAGGTGGGTTATATATTCCGAGAAAGGAATCGCCATACAATTCTACTGAAGACATCTGGAATAGTATTTTAGCTCAGAAGTACATTTAGTATAATTTTTTTGTTTTAAACCAAACGCCCTTTCAAAAGATTCAAAAACTTTAGGTGCCGATGTTTCGGGAACCCGAGCTAACTTTTCAAAACCCATTTGCAAATTTGCTCTACCAACCAATAGTCTAGTTTCATTTCGCGTAGCAAGAAGTGAGGCTTGTTTTTTTTTTTTTGATGCTCAGTGTTAACTAGATAACAAGCGTTATGGAAAGTGTTTCCAAGATGGCTCGTACATCAAATTGGCTTTGCAGTAGCCTTCTCGTCGTACTCCATCTCCTTGAGGACGAAAGCGAATTCAAGCGACGATTTTTAGCTTGTCTGTTTGGCCCTCTGAGGCGTCTCGGGGAGTATGCGTCTTCTCGCTAAGTTAGCTTCAAATTGTTACACCTAACTGGGGGCTTATCATCTCCTGTAAGACGAAAGCGAGTTCGAGCTACAGATTCCTACAGCCAGACTTATGTGACTTAGCTGGCAGCCTCAGTGCCAATCTAGAATCCTTAAGACTACTCATGTACTCATCCGAAGTCCAAAAGATTACGTGCTGGCCCTATTTTCCACTGGAAATTAAAGGGCTTAAATTATTTTTAAATACTCAAGTCTGATATCATTATTATTTGCATTTCATAATTGGTCCTTGTTGCTTGTCTGCTCGAATTAAATAGCTTAAAGTCAAGTATGTATAAAGTTTATAGTCTATTCCATAGACTAGTCTAAAGTCGAATGTAATGGTTTATTCGATAGTTAAGAAATATCGAGGGCCATTATTTTAACTATCGACCGTGATTGTTAAAAATTACACTTACATTGTAGCTCATCAATATTTGTATAGCATCACAAGCATTTTTGCTTAAATAAGGGATTACCTAAATTTGTATTTCTTTAAATATTAGTAGATGTAGATGATGAGCTAGAAGAACAACATCTGGAGCGTGCATATTAATCTCACATCTACAGCAGATGCAATGATAAGTTTAAGACAATACTTTGAGAAACTAATTAACATCAATTCAACAATATATTTTTAAGTTGAGAATAAAAACCAATTTCAATATCTATCAAACTGTTTGCTACCTTGGTGCATTTTGAGGATTGGTTAACTCATAGACGAAGTCGCCTCCAATGAAATAAAGTTGATATTGTTGTATTTCTATTTAAAGTCTTTTTTTACCTAATATTTTTGTTTATTTTATGAATTATAGTTTGCTCTGTGTTTTTTAAATTAATAGAAATAAAGATGCTATCAACAGTTGGGAATAGACAATCGATATACATATATTGATTGTGGTAAATATTGATAGTTTGCCATCAGAAACCTCAGGTAGCCAAGTCTATTTATAGTCGAATCTTCAGTATAATCTTTATCCTTATCTAGTCGAGCCTGGAATCTTCTATGTGGTCGTGTATAAAATTGGTTCCATAGTATAGTTTAAACTTGAGCCTATACTCTAGTCATAGTCTAGTCTTAGTCTAGTCATAGTCCTGTCATAGTCTAGTCATACTGCCTGTTTATAGAAAACGTAAACAAGTGAGTGAGTGAGAAATTAAATTAAAAACAACAATAACAAACGAAAATTTGTTTTTGTTTTCAATATAATTTCTCATTCACTCACTTGTTTACGTTTTCTAAAAACAGGCAGATAGTCAAGTCATATTCATAGTCATAGTCTAGTCATAGTCATAGTCGTAGTCTAGTCATAGTCTAGTCATAGTCCAGTCATAGCCTAGTCATAGTCTAGTCATAGTCAAGTCATAGTTAGGTCATAGTCTAGTCATAGTCTATTCATAGTCTAGTCATGATCTAGTCATAGTCTAGTCATAGTCCAGTCATAGCCTAGTCATAGTCCAGTCATAGCCTAGTCATAGTCCAGCCATAGTCTAGTCATAGTGCAGTCATAGCCTAGTCATAGTCCAGGCATAGTCTAGTCATACTCTAGTTATAGTCTAGTCATAGTTAGGTCATAGTCTAGTCTTAGTCTAGTCATAGTCTAGTCATAGTCTAGTCATAGTCTAGTCATAGTCTAGTCATAGTCTAGTCATTGTCTAGTCATAGTCTAGTCATAGTCTAGTCATAGTCTAGTCATAGTCTAGTCATAGTCTAGTCATAGTCTAGTCATAGTCTAGTCATAGTCTAGTCATAGTCTAGTCATAGTCTAGTCATAGTCTAGTCATAGTCTAGTCATAGTCTAGTCATAGTCTAGTCATAGTCTAGTCATAGTCTAGTCATAGTCTAGTCATAGTCTAGTCATAGTCTAGTCATAGTCTAGTCATAGTCTAGTCATAGTCTAGTCATAGTCTAGTAATAGTCTAGTCATAGTCTAGTCATAGTCTAGTCATAGTCTAGTCATAGTCTAGTCATAGTCTAGTCATAGTCTAGTTATAGTCTAGTCATAGTCTAGTCATAGTCTAGTCATAGTCTAGTCATAGTCTAGTCATAGTCTAGTCATAGTCTAGTCATAGTCTAGTCATAGTCTAGTCATAGTCTCGTCATAGTCTCGTCATAGTTAGGTCATAGTCTAGTCATAGTCTAGTCATATTCTAGTCATAGTCTAGTCATAGTCTGTACAAAGTTAAATAATATTCTTGTCGTAGTCCAATCATTTTCTGGTCTTATCCAGATATCGTATCAAAACCTGTGTATGATCTGGTAGGAAGGAAATTACACGCAGAGAAAAAACATGTGTAAATATGGTCATCTCCAACACAATTATTTTTAAAGAGAATTTTAAACATATTATTATATTATTGTTAAATTAGTCCTCCATCAAGAAGCCACAACCATATTATGGTTGCCTCTTAACATGTTATTGTTAAATATGAAACAATTTGTTTTTAAATTAACAATAGTATTTTCTTCTTTTCGAAGAGCAACATGCTATGGTTGAAAACCAACCATGCTATTATAAGTGTAAAACATATTTTAGTTGTTAATAACTATAACATGTTCAAAGGTAATCATAATATGGTTGTGGTTTTTTGATGGATGACTAATTCAACCATAATATGGTTGACGGTGACAATAATATGGTTAAATTAAACATAATATGTTTAAAATTCTCTTTAAACATAGTTTTGTTGGAGGTGGCCATACTTAAACATGTTTTTTCTCAGGGTGTATAATTCAATTATATTCTGGTAATAATTTGATTATTATCTGGGTCAAGTTTGATTATAATTTATAATTTGATCATAATTTTATAATACAACTTTCTTATTATCAGTCTTTTAATTATTAATTTTTAGTCCTTTTCATGTCCTTGCAAACAAGTTAAAGAGAATCTTTTAAGAATTTCGACAATTACACAAAATTTGTTTTAGTTTTACTTTTCAAACATTTATTAAAATTTCGAGAGCATATTTATATATGAATTTAATTTTTTCAATATTCTGTTTTAACTAAGATCAAAACTACAAGTGCTTCAAATCACACATACGAGTACAATAATTTATTTTTGGACAACTACTTTCAAATAGAATTTTGTTAATAGAAATCCATGTGCAATAGAGTGAGTTATTTTTAAGAAAAATCCAATCGTTTTAGAGAGTTCTACAAATTAGAGGGTGCCAAATTGTACCTCATCTTCATCGGCTGTGTCATCGCTACTCTCGCTATTTGTTACTACCTTTTTGCTGGATGTTGGTTTCTGAGGACTTCCGGAGTGAACGACCAGATCATAAGATTCGTTTTCTAATTTTTTGGTTTTATCTTTTTCTTTGTTATCTTTTTCGGTGCCATTTGTTGAGAATACATTTTTTATCTTGTCTGTCATTTCTTTGACATTTTCTTTTAGATTATCTGCCATTTCTTCTAACTTATCGCCGATGTCTTTTTCTGTCTCTGCCAAACCGTTCTCTTCTTCTTTTTTGTAATCTTCAAGGGTCTTATTAAGTTCTTTGAACTGTTCATCGGTAATTGCTTCTGTTGGGTTTGTAATTTCTTTAATAGTTTCTTTTTCGTTCGTTAGTTTACTGCTGCTGTTATTATTTTCATCTTCTTCAGTCTTGTCATTTCCTTTCTTGGGAGATTCATTTGCTGGAGTTTTGGGAGCTGTCGAGGGAGGAGTTTGTATTTTTGATTGATAAGTTTGGTTTGAACTATTGGAATCTTGTGGAGAAGTTGTTGGAGATTTGATGTTTGTTTCAGTTTGTAGTTGAGCATTATTATTACTTGTAGCAATATTCTCGAGAGCATTTTCGTTAATTTTTTCGTTTTTCTGTTGATTTTGTTTATCTTCTGTTTCTTCTTGTTGTTCTTTTGTCTCATCTTGGACTTTATCGTTCACATTGAAATCATTTCGACTTCCATTCTCTTTAGCTTCTAAGGTTTTTTCAGCATTTTTCGGACTAATTTCAAGTTCCTGTTCCTTGTCGTTTACCGTTGGTTTCTTTTCCATTTCTTGATCGTCTTTCTCGTCTTTTTCGCTTTTATCTACTTTTTCCTCCTCTTCCTTTTTAAATTCTGTCGTTGTTTTAATTACTTTGCTTGCACTATTGTCTTTCTTTTTGTCATCTTCTTTGTCATCTTTACCATTGAAAACATTTTTAATTTGATTGGCCAAATATTTAACATTATCTTTAACTTCATCCTTGATGTCTACCAAAGTTTCTCCCAAGGTTTTGGAATTGTTGTCATCTTTATTTTCATTATCGTTATTTTTATTATTTTCTTTGGCGTTTTCACTAGCTTCTAAATTACTATCGTCTTGAGGTTCCTCTTCAGTGTGCTCTTTATTATTGGTGTTCCTCTCATCCACTGTTTTATTTTCCTCTTTAGTTGTTTCTTCATTTACAGGCTCACTTGTTAAAGGTTTTTTGCTCGTTTCTTTATTAGTTTCAGGTGTATTTTCTTCTGACGTTTCTTCAATATGGTCATCATTCTCTTGTTCGTTTATCTTCTCATCTGAAGCTTCTTTATTCTTCTCTTCATGTTCTTGCTCAATTGTCTTCTCCACTAATATATCTTTACTATCATTATTATTGTATCCTTGTTCAACTGTCTTCTCATCTTTAACTTCATGACTTTCTTGCCCTTCGTCTTTCTCAGAGATTTTCTCATCTGGTTCATGCGTTCTCTTATCACTCTCTATTTTGTGATCATTAGTATCTACAGTATATTTTTCATTTTCGCTTTTTTCTTCGTTGCTCTCTTTAATTTCGCTCTCAACTTTTTCATCCTCTTCAGAGTCCTTGGGTAAATTCTCAGTTGTATCGTTAAGAGTTTCAGTTTGTTGTTTCTGCAAAAGTAAACAATTGTCGACTGATTTCTTTCTAAATTCTTTCAATCTAAATTATTAATTTGAAAAAAGTCTTTAATAAAGAGACTTTTGTAAGAAATAAAAATTGAAACAACAAATTTTTCCAAGCAGATTTTTATATGAATAAATAAAAACGAAAATAACAAGTTTTATAATAAAAAATTTATGGAACCAAAATTTAACATCAGCAAAAATAATAAATACATACGAAAAGTTTTGTTAAAATTTAATAATTAAAAAAAATTAAAACTTTTTTTCAGTCATATCAGGGCCGACAATGGCTTACTTTTAACAGAACTTTTATAAATGTCAAAAATTTTATTTACAACATAATAATTTTTTTAAGTGTAAGCTTTAAGTTTTACAGATATGCGATTTGCAGCTTATATTAATTTCTAGAAGCTTAAAAAGAAAGCTTTAGATTTTTTTAGTGCTTTTGTAAGCTTAACTTAGAAAGAAATTTTTTAATACTTGATCACTATATACATGTCTTTTTTAGGTTAAGCAGTTACTGTCAATTTCTTCAATTTACAATCCCAATTAATTCTTTCAACAACAAATTAAAATTCCTTTCAAAAAAATATAACCTCATCAAAACAAAAAAATTTAAATAAAAAGCTTTGCATAAAGCTTTAAGTTTAATGTACACGCAGAAAAAATATGGGTGGAGGTAATAATATTCTAAGAGCAACTTACTATGGTTGGATTCTAACAGTGTTTGTGTTCGCTGGTAACCATACAATGGTTACAAAATATGCATAATATGGTTAAATTTAACCATAATTTTCCCGAAATCAATCATAATGAGTTCGAAATAAACCATATTTTGGTCATAATGAAACACATTTTGTTCTAAATTAACTATATTATTTTCAAAATTAACCATAATATGTAAAAAAATTTGCATAATTTGGCCAAAATTAACCCTAAAATGGTGTAAGCTTTGCATAATTTGGTGATAGTAACCATATTATGGTCATAATCAAAAGTAATATGGTCAATGTTAACCCTATTATGGTTGTTTATCTCAGCGATTTTTGTTAATTTGTTTCTTTCGGTTTTTAATTCCTGTTACATGAGACAACCATAATATGGTTGTGGCTTTTGGCTGGAGAACTAATTTAATATGATTGCCGGTGACGGATTCAAATAGCGAAAATCAGCAAATTGTGCGAATCCGAATACTCGCCGCACCCCTAGTTAAAACTATGATTATAGCTAAATTGTATTAACCCAATAAGCAATTTTGCTGGAAATCAAGTGCAAAACAATTGGTATTCAAGTTCAAATTTCAAGTTTCAAGGCTTGAGATATACTTTTGTTACACTTTATTATTGTTTTTGTTAAATTCCGAAATATTTAAAGTTTTAAGTAAAAGGTAAATATTTTAATGTTAAATTAAAAAAAAATGTTTTTATCGTAAAAACAGTAATGTTAAAAGCAACAATAGTTTGTTTGTGGCCATTGTGGGGACCACTAAATGTATTTTTTTAACCATACTTCAACCATGTTTTTTCTGCGTGTTTATACAATCCTAACCATTAAAAAAAGTGCAATTTATTGCTAAGCTTATCGAAAATAAATATTGGGAATGGACTTACTTCGTCTTGAGCTTCATCGGTTTCTTCTTTGTCTTGTGTTTCTTCTTCTTCTTCTTCTTTATCATCTTTAGCATCAGTAGACTCTTCTTTTTCATTTTCTTCATCAGGTTGTACTTCTTTGCCCTCATCTTCCTCAATGGTTACAGGTTCACCTTGTTCTTCATTATGGTCGTCTTCGGCGGCTGGTTGGGAATTTTCTTCCCCAGCATCTTCGTCATCATTCTCATGACTACTGGCACTTTTCAAATAAAAATTTTTTAAGAAGATTGTTTGAGAAAGTTAAGAATATTTTATTTTTAAACTCAAGAAAATTTAAAAAAAACGGGTGGTTAAATTTTAAGGCCCGATGTGGAATGTGAACCACACCTTAACATCAAGTTTTTTTATGCATTTCATTTGACATTTCTCAATATCAGACTAACTCAATTTGAACTATGGAAAGATACACAATCGAGCAACGCGTTAAAGTTATTCAGGCTTATTATGAAAATGTGCGTTCAAATCAAAATGCATTTCATGCACTTGATTCAGTGATGAGGCACATTTAGACCTCAGTGGATTCGTCAATAAGCAGAATTGCCGCATTTGGGCGAATAATAATCCAAGAGTGATTGTCGAAAAACCAATGCACCCACAAAGAGCGGTTGCTTGGTGCGGTTTATGGGCTAACGGTACCATCGGGCCGTATTTTGTCAAAAATAAGGCTGGTCAGGTAGTTACTGTGAATGGTTTTCGCTATCGTGAGATGATAACGAACTTTTATGGCCCGAATTGGAAGATATGGATTTGGACGATATGTGGTTCAGGACGGTGCACCGTGCCACACAGCTTATGAAACAATGGCTCTTTTGCGCGGCAAATTCAATGGTCGTGGTGGAGATGTCAATTGGCCGCTAAGATCATGTGATTTGACACCGTTGGACTTCTTTCTTTGGGGTTATTTGAAAAAAGAGGTGTACGTCCATAAGCCAGCAACAATTTATTAGAGTTAAAAGATGAGATAATTCGGCACATTAACGGCAAAGAACCTCAATTATGTCTCAGCGTCATCTAAAATTTGGACCATCGGATGGAGGTGTGCCACCGAGGTCGCGGCGGCCATTTGGCCGATATTTTGTTCCATACATAATTGAACCATACCAATATTATCATAATAAAAAGAAATGACAATAATTTCCTAAATAATTTGTGATTTATTCAAAATCAACATCGGCCCTTAAAATTTAACCATGTAGCTGTCAATGTCGACGCCAGTTTTAAGTTATAGTCACATTAAATCGGCGTTAATTTGATATTTTCTAAAAATAACATCTCTAATTAAACTGTACTACTTGCAAATTGTAACAAGTTGGACACCCTACTGACTTGACTAATGGGTAAAAAAACCCTACACAGAATGAAAAACAATCGGGATAAATTAAGTTTTTTATACTTACTTTAAGTACGAGTCGTACTCAAAAATTCAAGTACGAATTATACTAAAACGTACTAAAAACAATCCTAAATGGGATAACTTTTGAAAATCAATCCCGGAATTTCTTAAAATAAGTACAAAATTCTTAAACCAAGTAAAAAAAGACTAAACTTTTTGTTGGTAGGGTGTGCGTTTTGATCTCATTTAACTTATCAAAGTTTGTTGTAGACACTACAACAACAACACACAAGTAGTAAAAAAACAATTTGCTTGTTGTGTGTAGAAACAACAAAAACAACAGAACAAGACGAAAACATATTATTTTCATGTTTAAAAGGTAAAATATAGAACTCTTTCTTCTCATTAAGCTTATGTTTTCCGTTATATGTTTATGTACATAAAGTTTTAAAGTAAAAACAATATCGGGAATGATGCTGGTGGTTTATAATGGAAATTCTGTAAGGTGTTAAACGGTAAGTAAATCAATCATAATAAAATTCTCCTTCTAATTTCACTTTTGGTTTATTTCAAGTACAAATTCGGGATCGAATCGTTTTTATAATACTTGAATCAAGCACATTTTGGTTTGGTTCAATCTAAGTTTTACTTAAATCAATCTTATTTTCGGATCATTTTAAGTAAGTATGAATTCGGGATTTAATATGGATTGAAAGTCCCTACTTGAATCATTCTTCCTGTACTTGATCTACCTGCGGAATGATTTGAGTACGGATGGATTCATTTTTCTTTTGAGTGTACAGATGGCTTGGCAAACATTCAATTTGTTTCCGTTTTCTGTTCACCAGTAAAAAAAAACACAAACATATTTCCTACAAATACATATATATTTTTGTCGTTGCGACAATTTTGCTTGCTATTTTTTTTAAACGAAGAAGAAAAAAAGGAAAATAATTTCAAGTTAAGTGTGGTTTAAACAACGAGTGTTTTGTAGAAAACAATGCAGCTTTAGAATTTACAGCTGAAAGTGATTTTAATGCATCTTCTTTAACGACTTTACTTGACAAAATTTTTGCTGAAATGATTACATTTTTACAAGTATAACAAATATGTCTGCCAAATATTAAAATGTTTAAATATTTTCACAAACATGCTTTAAATGTTTGTCCAAACAGCAAACACCCCACTTAACAACACAAAACATTTGTACAAACGTAAAATTTTGATATGGTTGCCAAGCTTTTGCACGGTTTATTTTGTCCTTATTACGGCAAAGTAAAAATATACTTCGCGAAAAAAATTTGCTTAAAAAATTTATAGTTTTTTTTTTTTTAAATTTTAATCGCGAACACGAGCGCTTAATTAGATATCAGCGTACTCGAATTAGCTATGCCAGTAGGCCGCCCAGCTTGTTACAATTTGAGACTAACTGAAACAGTATATTCAATAGAATTGAGAAAAAATTTCGTTTAAAGAAAACATAGTAATATTGGGTTGCCGTACCCCACGCTTAAGAGGTTTTATGTGAAGTACGCCCAATCCAGTTTAATGGATAAGGGACTACATATAATTAGGTTATTCTGCGATATGGATCTATCAATACTGCATGCTTTACGTTGAATAAATATACGCGGTCAATATATCGGGTGATTTTTAAGCTTTTATCTTTTTGGCAACACTGGTTTAAACAGCTGAGGCACGTTTCGTGTTTTGTTTCACTGTCAAACATCTTCAGTTTGGTCTATAATTTTTTTTTTTTTTTTTTGGTCTATAATTTAACCATGAATCGTCTTACAAGCGAACAACGCTTGCAAATAATTCAATTTGATTATCAAAATGTGTGCTCTGTTAAGAAAGTTCATCGCGCGCTTCTTCCATTTTATGGTCAGTTTCGGGCTATTGTGACTAAAATTCGCACCAAATTTACATTTTGGACTTTAAACCACCAACACGCTTACGTAGAGTGCGAAGTGAAGAAAATATCGCAGCTGTATCGGCCAGTGTTTATGATGACCATCAATTATCGATTCGTCGCCTTAACTGTGAATGGTGAGCGCTACCGTAAGATGATTTCCACCTTTTTCCCCTAAATGCAAGAGCTTAACTTGCATGACATGTGTTTTCAACAAGACAGTGCCACATGCCACACAGCACGCTTAACAATATACTTATTGAGAGGCAAGTTCGGTGAACATTTTATTTCACGTTCGGGACCGGTCAATTGGCAGCCTAGATCGTGCGATTTAACGCCTTTAGACTATTTTTTGTGGGGCTATGTTAAAGCTCATGTCTATACACACATGCCCGCTTCAATTGACGTATTGGAAGACAACATTGAAGCATTTATTCATGAGATACCGGCCGAAATGTTGGAAAGAGTATGCCAAATTGGACTAAGAGGAAGAACCATTTGAGGCGCAGTCACGGTCAACATCTGCATGAAATAATCTTTAAACAGTAAATTATAAGGACCGTACTATCGATTCAAATAAAGATTTCATGCATTTTTCTGAATTTTATGTATGGGTTTTTTTTTAACTTTCCTATAGCTCTTATTGAACGTGTAGCAGTGCCCTTAACAAGTTGTAAACTGTTTTTTATATTCCAAGTTTTTATTTACTTATCTAAAATTTTTCTATCTAGAAAATTTCAATATAATTGGATTTCTGTGGGAATGTGAAGGTAGATTAGAAAACTTAAGAACTACTTTCAGAAGTCTAAAGCAATATATTTTTGTTTGTGAAATGACCTTTGTGCCACCCTTTAAAAAAAAGTATATATAAATACGTACTAAAATGCATCCCTTAATAACTAATCGACATGCACAATAGTAAAACTTACACTTCTGTCATTTCGGCCTCTGAAGTATTTTCATTACTTTCCGCATTTGAATGTCTACCAAAACCATTCAGTTCAGGTATTTTAATATCTAACTTCTGGAAAATGCAATTATTTTAATATTAGCAATAAAACAAAAAAAAAAAAAAAACACCCAAACAACCAACCTTGCCATCACCACTTTCATCGCTTAAAGCCTCCCAATCAGTGGCCACATCCGGTGACACACGCGGCGCTTCCGGTACATACGTCAAAAAAGCACGTTCAATTTCATGAGGTTTATGGCGATAAAATGAAGGTGTTTTCATTTTCTATGGTTTTTTTTTTCATTATTTTTTTTAATAACAAAAGAAAATTGAAAATATTTTTAGAATTTTTCTTTTTTGTTTTTTTTTTCAAATAATTATAATTGTAATAATCTTACATAGTCGACGGCCTCTTCATCACAACCAGCTTGCGTGAGCAAAGTATAACAGCGCATATTATTTTTGGCACTGGCAGCCCAATGCAATGGTGTTTTTCCCGTTATGTCTGTCTCATGTACCCCATCGGGCCAGGTGGTTATTAAATATTCCAAAATTGTAGCATGACCCAAACCGGCTGACTTGTGTATAAGATTCAAACCATTCGCATCGCGACATGTTACCAAAGCTGGGGGTACAGGTGGTTCCAAATTAGACTGAAGTGTTTCCAAACTATTGTCAATAACGGCTTGATGGACATCTTTAATTGAATTCTATATTTGAAATTTTAATTAAAATTTATTTAATTTGTTCTTTTTAAAAAATTAAAAATAAAATTCACCATCACATATGGCACTGCTGCTAGAAATCTTTTTACTTTCGGATTTGTGCTGGCCTGTTGCCTCAAGCGATTTCCTTGTCCTGCCCAAAGGACTCTTGTCAACTTGCCTATATCCTTTTCGTGCATCCATATTCGTATAGTGGAAAGTTTAACTGAAAGATCTAGAGTGCAAAGATATAAAAGTGATTATTTCGTATTGCCAACTTTTTCAAGTGTCTAGATTAATTTAAGTTTTTTTATTGCTTCGCCATTTATTCTTTTTTTTTTAATTTTATCAATTTTTTCTAGTGCAAAGTTTTTCAATTTCTTCTGTAGCCTGCTAGCAATTGCATGTTTGCATGCAAATCAATTACAAAATCACAAAAAGAATTTCTTTTTGAATTAAATAAAATAAAGTAGTTTATCATTCAAAACCCAAAGTAAGTTCTTTTTGTTGTAATTTTTCAGTGAAATTTTATTCAAGTGCAATTATTATTGCTAAATAATAAAAAAAAAAAGAAAAGTTCATGTGCATTTATATAATGCTTTTCTTTATTTTGCTTGCCTTAAAGAACTTTTACTTTTGATAAACGTCTTCTACACTTCGCACAGAAGCACAGTGGTGCAATAGAGAACAAATTAGTAAAAATTCTTTGTCTTGTTCAAAATTCAATTTTAAAATTATCACTTAGTCTGAATTTACACATTTCATCTTTTGATGCTCAACTTCTTTCAATTCCCTTTTAAAAATGCCGATATAACACACGCGGCAATCGGTTTTAACTTTTTTTCGGTTTTAAACAACAATTATTTTATTAACATCGAATCAAAAAGAAAAATAAAAGAAAAAAATGACATGCAGCCATCGAATTAAAACACAAAGCGTACTGACCGAGTACAGGCATCTCCGTACTAAACCGCTTTCTTCTTTCTTCTCTCACCTAAAAACATAAGAGTTGAGCATCAAAAGATGAAACGTGTGAAAGCAGACTTAAAAACAAAAAACCTTTTGTTAAGACTTTTACAATTTTCGAATCTATTGTCATTATGATCAGACAGAACTACCCATACCCATACAATTCGAAGCCGTCGTGAAATCTATTTGTATGAGGTTAAATTTAAAGGGCCGATGTTGATTTTGAATAAAACACAAATTATTTAGGAAATTTTTATCATTTCTTTTTATGATAATATTGGTATGGTTCAATTATGTATGGAACAAAATATCGGCCAAATGGCCGCCGCGACCTCGGCGGCACACCTCCATCCAATGGTCCAAATTTTCGATGACGCTCAGGCATAATTGAGGTTCTATGCCGTTAATGTGCCGAATTATCGCATCCTTTAGCTCTTGAATTGTTGCTGGCTTATCCACGTACACCTTTTCTTTCAAATAACCGCAAAGAAAGAAGTCCAATGGTGTCAAATCACATGATCTTGGCGGCCAATTGACATCGCCACTACGTGAGATACCACGGCCACTGAATTTGTCGCGCAGAAGAGCCATTGTTTCTTTAGCTGTATGTCCATATCCTCAACGTCTGGCTACAATAAGTCCGGGTATGCTCGTAAATGTATCACTGCGCTGGATAAGTTTTTTCAAATGTCTATATATTTATATCAGTGAAGTAGATTTGGGTCAACAAATTGTCAAATACTCCACAAAAATTATAGTCACACAAAAAAAAATTATAAAAAGTGTTTTATCGGATCGTGCCCTATGTTATTATCTCGCGATAGTCAATTTCGAAAAGGTGCGGCCCGAGGACGCCGCCAGCCCAAAAACCCCACCAAACAGTCACCCTTTGTGGAAGCATCCTCTTTTCAACAATCACTTGTGGATTCTCATTTGCCCAAATGCGGTAATTCTGCATGTTAAAGAATATACTGAGCTAAATGTGTGTCTCACGAAGTGCACGAAATACATTTTGATTTGAAGGCCCATTTTCGTAAAAGACTTCAACAATCTTAACGCGCTGCTCAATTGTATACATCTGGTCAAATTTGTTCAACACTGAAACAAAGAAAGTTGGACAAAAATCTTGCCGTTAAGTTGCGACTTACAATTTACATCGTGCCTTATTGTTGGTAGGTTACACAATGTGGGAAAGCTAAAAAAATATTGTAGCCATAGCCCTGATTATCACTTATGTCCATGTTTAGTAAGCAAAAACCGTGTTAAGTACTCATAGTATTTCAAAAATATATTTTATCTCTTCCAAAGACATCAAAAATGGCCGGACTTGGTCCAGTGGAAAAATACATAAGGAGAGACAGTAATTGTTCTATAGAAGAAACTGTATGCAGTTTGAAGATGGAACGTCCGAAAAGGCTTTTCGAAAATCCAAAATATTATCAGAGTTAACATGAAAAGTTTGACGCATTAAAAAAGCAGAAGTCAAAGCGGATTTGAGAAAAAATAAAATAGAAAATGGACGATTTTCCATAGTTGTAGATGAGGGACCGAT
This sequence comes from Pollenia angustigena, assembly GCA_930367215.1. Lineage (NCBI taxonomy): Eukaryota > Metazoa > Arthropoda > Insecta > Diptera > Polleniidae > Pollenia > Pollenia angustigena. The sequence continues at coordinate 144,870,974 of OV884060.1, read as the reverse complement.
GTATCTATTAAAAATACGGAATATTTTTGTAAATATAATATTTTTTTTAATTCGTTATTCTCATTGATTAATCGAATAATTTTTAATATTTAATCGTTTGATCGAACGAACAAAAACAATTATTTGAACGAAGTTTAAAGTCGAATAATTGACAACTCTAGTATTTAGCGTGTTAAATATTGAATGCAATGTTTGTATTAATAAGCGATATTCACCACGGTTGTAACAATTTTCAACATTAAATTTTCTTTGAATTCCAATAAGCATTATTAACACTGATTTTCAATAACTAAAGTCAGCTGTTGTTAAAAATGTTGCACCAAAAAAAAATTAATTATTAAATAAAAGTAAAACAAACGAAAAACAAAAAGTTTTTATATCCATTACAATATAAACAAAAATCACAATCCAACACAAATTATACGCAAACACAAAAAAAGTTAATAAAAAAATACTTGGTTGCATAAAAAAGTACTTAACGCAGAAGCAAAGAAGGGTATTATCTCACACTCAATTATAACTGGGGGTAAAAAATGGAACAAATTTGCCATTTATTTTTGCAACATATTTAGAAAGGAAAACGACAACTTCTCACCGTTTTGAATATTTTTTTTTAGAATAGAACAAGAACCCGCGCAAATGGTAGCATCAGTGTAGCCAAAACTTGGTGACAAAAAATGGCTAAATTTACGGCAAAAAATGGCTAAAAATGGGCTAAGAAATAAAAACACATTAAAATTCAATAACAAAACAGAAATAATTTATTTAAAGCTGTTTACGATGAAATTGTGAGTTAAGATCAATTTGTTAAATAAGAATAAACGTAAATTAATTTTCAAATAAATTAATATTAAAAAATTCGAATGTACAATAACGAACATCTCATAGGAATCACTCATTATTTCCAATAATCATAAGTTTTAAATAATTTGAAAGTAAATCATAATCACGACAACATTTGCCCAACCTTTTGAGTCCAGATCTACAATAAAAAATAAGTAAGAAAGTATAGTCGGTTAAACCCGACTTTATGTTACCCTACACCACATTAGAACCTCTGTACAAAGTTTTATCAAATAACCTCTAAATTGCGACCTGTACTTTGCGCACAAGGTTTACATGAACAAACATCGTTAATTCGACTCAGAAAGTGATTTTGAGTTAATCGGTATACGTAAAGGTGGGCTAAGGACCAATATTTTAAGGTGTTACAGACATCAGCACAAACGCATAGTAAGTACCCTCTCCACTATTGTGATGGTGGTATAAATATTGTATTGTTATGGTAAAAATATTTACCTAATGGATAAAATCGAATTAACGGTTGCTTAATATAACAAATTGCTTTTAACGATGTTTACTTGGCTAAACACCCTCTCTACTTCAGCATTGAAGTGAGAGCAACTTTATAGTCAATTCTGAAATTTCTAAAACAATTTTGTTACCGCCTGCATCCCTTTATTGAAATACTTGCAACCAGAAAGAAACAGCGATGTTTGTGATGATCCATTTTATAAATTTAATAGTGGAATACTGTTCCTTTATTTTGAAAGATGTTTCAGCGTCATAGTTTATAGTGATTTTCAACATTTGTAAAAGTTGTAATATAAATTAAAGGCGTTAAAATTGTTCAAAATGTTTATTTTACTTTTATAAATTTTAATAATAAAATAAAAATTATTATTTTAAAAGAAAAACGGCACAAAAACTTATGGCTAAACAAGTTGAAAAATGGCTAATGGCTAAATTCATTTTTTAATGGCTAAACAGGGTGAAAAATGGCTACATCTAGACACTAAATGGCTAAATTGGCAACACTGGGTAGCATACATAATACCATGTTCACACGGACATCGCTCTCTTATTCCTGTTTCGCGCCCCAAACATGATTGAAACGACTTGTTTCCCCATACAAAATTTTGAGAGTGAAACAGGTCGTTTCATTGAAACAGGCTGCGAAACAGGAAAAATGTACTATCATCTCCAATTTCGATAACATTTACCGTTATTTTATCTGAACTATCGCTCAAAAAAAATCAAAACAAAGAAAAAAAACAAAATAAAAATTGATGTTTAATAAAATAAAGTGATAAAATTAACATTATAATATTAATAAAAGTATTAAATAATATATTTTCAAGTTTTATTTACTTTTTTATCTTTAAAAAAAAATCACACAAACAACACATAAATAAAATGGCAAAATGAAACAAGAATGAATCGTATGAACAGCATGTTTGGCAATTTAGTTTCAGAGAGCGAAACCAGTGGTTTATATCGTTGTATGAACATAGCATAAGACATTATTGTCAGAAAAGAAAACACCATTATTTGTTGAATACGTATGAAAGAAACCAACATGTGTTATAAATACATATATGACGCAAATGCTCAACTACTTTTTAGGTTAAAAGGGTCAACTGTATGTACATATACATACATAAATAGACTGTATGTCAAGTTTAATTGTATTTTTCTATAGGACATTTGTATATACTTCTACATAAGCACATATGTACAATTAATACCAATACCTGCGTAAGCTAATGAATTAATTTTTATTTGTAAGAAATATTGATTAGGAAATCGTATATTTTTTTTACTTAATTATTTTGTTTAAAATGTTGACATTTAGACCTATTTTTAACAGTTGAACAATGTAAAATTTATAAAAACGTAATAAACAAAAGTCTGTATGCTTATTAATCTCTATAATGGATTCAACGCAAACCAAAACAAACAAAAATCTGTTTTAAAAAAGATGTTATTTAAAGAACAGGGAAATAAATTTTAACGATAACAAGTATGGCTGCCATTAAAATGACCCTTAGTAAAATCACCTAAAGCAATATGTATATGAAAAATCGCCTAAAAGTTTTCCATACCAATTCGAATGATTTTGTATAAGAAATATTACTCATTTTTTTGGCAAGTTTTCGTAATTATAATGCATTTTTAATATATGTAGTTAAGAACCATTTTTGACCGATTTTTCGTTTACTTATTTTGACCAATTTTTCAATGAGTAAAAAATAATGGTTGTTAGGTCCATCCGAATCCCGACACTTAAGCTTGTCTGCATAGACGTCCTATGGTATAACATAAGCCGGCTTCGCTTAAGGCTAGTTTACACTATTACACAAGTCTTACGTATTCCATACAACTTTGTGAGATGGAAATCTAATGAATTTTTTTGTGACTGTTAAAAAATCTAATTCAACATAACTGTTTCTGTTCACACATGAACATACTTTTGTTAAAATGCAACCCTGATTAAAAAAAAAGTATGATTGTTTTGAAAAATTTAAAAAAATGATAAAGCCTTATGGGATGTCAAGTTGTTTTTCGTAAAACTTGTCATTGGCATGACACATTGCTTTCACATTATCACACTTTCTCATATTACTTGAGTTTTTGACATTAATTAATACAAAATATAATACATTGTATAAACTGGCCTTAAGTAAAGCTTCTAAATACCATAGAGGAGAAATCCCTTGCACCCTGCCGAAGGCCGGCTATGCAGTAAATTTTTAGTTAGCAAGTCAAGATTCGGAATTTTGGAGATTTTGGATTTCGGTCATATGAACTTTAAAACTACTTTTTTAGAATTTATATATACAAATTTGATAATAAAAATTGGCTGATATTTCAAAATTTTTAACATTTATGGCCATTTTCTCAATATATCGACAAACTATCTGTTACCTAATGTCAACATAAATTTATTGGACCGATAAACTGTCCGTTAACGATTTTGGTTTTCTCAATATACCGACAAAAAACATTGTTTTCAGCTGGCAACGCCACTCAAAACACATGTAAAAGTTGGGAGTCAGCTGATGGAATTTATCTGTACGGCAAATAAAAGGAAAATAAATAATTGGCAGATGAGTGCCGGTTAGCTTTGCGATAAAATCGAAGCAAATGAGACATTGAGAAAACCAAATTTCTTTAATGTTCAGTTTTTCGTTGGGAAAAAAGATAATCGCCTAATGAGCAAATGGCCATTTATAAGATTTTGTTTCTCGTGCAGATCACCAGCAAACATTCTCCCAAAAGTTGTTTAGAAAAGCCAAAGATATTAGCAAATAAAATTGCAGAGTGAATGAGAATTGCAAACACTCAAAAAGCCTCATTTGCAACGATATCAAAGCTTAAAGAACTGTGTTTATCTTCTCTTACATTCCCCGCTACAATTTGTTGGAATTCTCCCAACATTAATGTAGTTGTAAGGGCTAATAAATCCGTGCAAGTTAAACTCTCTTTTTGGTTTAAAATGTGTTTAAACAAGTAAATATATAATTCAGTACACGTTAAAACTAAACGCATAAAATTGGGCGTTTAAACTACCAATACAAATCATATGAATTTGACAACATTTATCGTAGCGTTGCCACATTATAATTTTTTGCATAACATATAGTAATATATGGGCACTGATTAACAGCTCTAAAGTTTAAACCAGTGTTCGAAAATAAACACTAAATATCGCTCTTTAGTGTTCGGCTCGGTAGATTTGTGGAAAACTCAAATGCTTATAGTGTTTGTGTAGAAAATCATAAAAAAACAAGGTTTCCCCGTTTGTCATCTTTCGAACATAAAAATAATACTGTTTTTTTCTAACTCAACAAAAGATGAGAACATTTAATTCCGTTCGGTTTTTTTTAAACCACAAACTTCATTATGTTCGGTTCGGCTTATTAATGTTCGTCGCTTTTAGCTGGTAAAAAAAACCAAAAATTTAAAAAAAAAAAAAAAACACAAACTAAAAAAAACAAAAAGCCAGCAAAATAATTTTACACAAACAAAATATATTCACAATATAGGTACATACACAAGCTGTTTGTGCTGCGGTCGTTGCTTAAATTTTTTGTTTGTTTATTTCTTTATCAAAGTAAAAAAAGAAACATTATAGAACTACAACTGTTATTAAGGGTTGTGATCGTCTACGCAATCACTAAAAAAAAATAGATATCGTTATTGGGTAGTCTAACGTTAAATAATGTACTGTTTATTTTCAAACATTGGTTTAAACTACATACACATTTAAGTTTAGTTTAACTAAACCAACGTTTAAACATTCATTGATTTATTAGCTATAAGTGGGTTAAGAAAAAACAAAAACCAATTGTTTTATTGTTTTCGCAAGAAAATCAAAATAAGGCAAGTTGCAAGTTCACTTTTTAAGCCGTGCACTAGCTATTTTATTATCAAAGTAAAACAGAAACTTGCTTATCCCCCAACAATAAATTTCAGTGTTTTTATCAAGAATAACACTTGGGAATTAAGCACGACAAACAAAATCTGATTAATTATAATTTTTATTTTTTGTTTTTGCTATGTTGAATTTGGGTCATTTTTCGTTTGGGTGATTTTCACATATTGTTTTGGGCGATTTTTCTTTTTTCGGGCCATTTGCTTTGGTCGAATTTGCTTGGTCATTTTGCTGACAGCCAAATTATGATGTTAGTTTATAAATTTTGTTACTGTTTTTGATATGTTACCCGTTCTTGTAGTAAAACCACAAACTGATTAATCATGGTAAGATTAATTCTTTAATACCTAGCTTGACGCGTAAAAAAAGATTTAGGTGTAACTACAGCCACGCATTCATACAATTTGTCGCCTAATAAATATTTAAAAAAAAAACTTGGGAAAACGTGGCTATCGTGTGTTTGTTTTCCCATAAGTTTAATGTGTCAACTATTTTCTAGTTAAGAGACTTTAATTGTTCTCACAGCTAAATAATGAAACATTTACTTTATTAAATTATTGAATTTATAATTGAGAAGTGCGACAGCAAAGTAATATGATTCCAATACTTACATAATTTTTAATTTTTTAAATTCATGAAAACGCCAGAACAAATTTATGTTATGAGCTTTAGATTCATGTAAAAGATCTTTGTGCCGAATATTTTGAAGAGGGGGCTTATATGGACCTACTACCAGTACACAATTTTGGATTAAGGGCATATTTTAAAAATTTTACTGCATATTTATAACGCATAAAACATTTTATTTTTTTTTTTTTTTTTTTTTTATTAATTGATTAATTTTGTGCGATTAACTGTTCGAATAATTTAAAATTGCTTATTTTCGATTAACGAATAATTCGAATAATTTATGTCGATTAATCGATCAATCGAAAATTTGTTTTTTCTTTTATGTAAAACAAACAAGCTGGTACGTGTTAAATACTCTTTTATTGTTTCTTAACTCAGACTTATTTGCTTCGAGTAACAATTTTTTTATCTTTAAAGCGTGTTTTTAGAGTGCCACAACTTTGAGTTGGCATCATTGCTTTATTTGAGCACCCATTTAACAGCTGATAGTTGCTTTTTGCTAAGTTTGATGGAAAATTTAATTATGAATCGACTAGAGCAACGCGTGCAAATGTTAAAATTTTTAATCAAAATAATTGTTCTATTCGTAAAACTCATCGTGCACTTCTTCCATTTAATTCGGACCATATTTACTGTTACTGATGTTGTGCATCCCGTGAGACGCCGAACAGTGCGCACTGAAGAAGCTGTAGTCGCTGTACAGGAAAGCATTGAATATAGGCTTGATAAAGTTGGTACAATTGTACTTTTTTTTGGTACAATTTGGTACTATTTCCAAATTTTTCAAACCTACATATTTAGAATTGATATAAAATGGCAACTCGTATTTACTGTCCAAAGAATATAAGCGGAGTTTAGTGTTTGGTGCAAATAGTCTTGCGACAATGCAAAATATCGTAGCTATTTTATGAAATCTAAGGAAAACTCTATTTTTTGTTGTTGGATTTAACAACACAGCTATGATATTTTGCATTTGCTCTTTTGCAAAACCATTTGCCACAGAAACTGAACTTCGCTATTGTGAGTAGATTTTTGCACTTGTTCATTGAACGATTGCGTATGCCATATTCTAAATGTAGTATCAGCGGAAGCATTTAAGCGTGCATTTTCTGAAAAGACGACTTCCTCTCAATTCAAGAATATTTTGGAACGAATTCATAATATTTCCAAATATTCGTCAACAAGCTGGTTGTCATGTCAAGAAGTAATCAATAGAATTTTGGAGCAGTGAGAGCCCACTCCATTATAATTTTACTCCGAATTATTTTGAAGGAGATTTTACAAGCGCTAAATTAAATTTTATTATACCCGGACTTTCTACTCCTTTCCTGAAAATTGTAAACACAATAAATTTGGAAGTGCAATCCGAAGATGCACGTATGAACATTAGGGCGATAACTTTTTCACACTTTTGCGAATATCAAAACCGGCATGGTATAGTCGTGTATCAATAAAAAATATGATAATTTTTTCGGATTGTTAAAAAAGTTCACGCAGGGATCGAGTTGAAGTTTGAAAATAACCATTTTTATCTCACGGAAATTTTAAAAATATACAACTGATATTTGTATATATTCCTATACGTATCACTCAAAACGGGAGACAGGGGTTTTCATTACTAAAACATTCTTGGCCATTCCGTGGTACTATGCCATAAATTTGGTTATACCCTAATTTACATATTTTTAGAACGCATAAAAATTTTATTTTCGTTTAAAATTTGAGATTGCATTTTGAGAAATATTCGTCAATTTTCCACAAAAAGCCGATAAATTCTAAAAAGTGTATCAAAACGCTCTCTGGCGGGAATTAAAAATATAAATGAAAATAAATGGATTTATCCACCCTAAAAACCGCATGATACAGGTCTGGCTACACCAAATACAAATAGTTTGCCTCTATTCTTGAATATTTTGGAAAACTAACTATTTTGAAAAATCCGGGGCTCGAAACTCATTTTTGACCTATGGAATGGCTTATAGAACAAGAATCACGATGTGCTTTTGACGCGAAATGAATTTTAAGTACCTTTTGGTTTTGTTGTATTAAATTTTTGTTTTTAAAAATAAAATAAAAAAAATGTATAAAAAAAATGATTTAGTACTATTGGGACCGATAAAGTACGATTTTAAAAGTTCGTTGGTACGATATTGGTTTTCTCCTTTATCATCCCTGATTGAATATGATCCTAATCAATCAATTCTTCGTCGTTCTCAGCAACTGGGGTTGTGTTTTCCACTTTATGGAAGATTTTATGAAAGGATCTTTGCTTTAAAGCTCTCAAGATGCAACTTGTGCAGGAATTAAAGCCAAACGATCACAAAGCTCTAATTGATATTGATTTTGAATTTCCATTCAAAATTTTTTTTTCCAATTAAGCACATTTCTGGTAGAATGGGTACGTAAATAAGCAGAATTGTCTCATTTGGAGTGAGGAGAATCCACAAACTTTTGTCGAAACACCTTTACGTCCATAGAAAATTACTGTTTGGTGCGCTTATGTTAATAATGTTATTTTGAATGGTGAACGGTATAGGAACATGATTCGAAGTTTTTTCGTACTCAATAACGTGGCATTAATCTTAATGATATGTGGTTCCAACACACATATCATGCCACACAACGGGCGCTACAATTGATTTACTCAAAGAAACTTTTGATGAAAAAATAGTTTCACGTAATGGCCCAGTTAATAGGCCAACAAAATCGTGTGATTTAAGTCATACGTTAAGTCACTTGTCTACGTCGATAAACCGCAAACAATTGAACACCTGGAAATAAATATTCGAAGAGTTATCGGCGAAACTCTATAAAAAAAAGAATGAAACCAAAGAGTTTGGGAATAATTTTTTATTTTTAAGAATGCTTAGCACAGACTTTTATAACAATGATGCCGAAGAAAAGATAATTTTTTCCGAGACAAATGAAAACAACCTTCTACCAGGCCTTAGCAAAACTATTAAAAGTATTAAACTTGTTAATATACAGGGAAACCAGAAATATGCTCTAAAAAACGCGTTTTATGCGCATTAAATATGCAGTAAAAACTGAAATATATTCCTGAAAATTGTTAAAAATATACCCTCAATATCGAAAATTTCTTATTTGAAGACAATAATAAAATTTTAAAAAATATATTTGTCGCTTAAGCTCATTAGGTTTAAATTCATATAAGAGATATCTGCGCCGAAAACCATCGAGTTATTAACATCCATATGGGTTTCTGTCTCAAATAGATTTTAGGTACGCTCGCTAAATGGTTAATTGATGTCAACATTTAAAAGTAAGTTAAAGCTATTAAAGGATGGTAGCTTTGCGCAAATGTGAACTGATTCGAAAAAAATTTATTTTGCAGTAAAATATTTTTGGTGCGAATTTAATTTAAATACCAACGGTAATGGTTTACGGACACAAAGAGTCTAATTGGGAAAGAAGTTTTCATTGGGAATATGTGAAATTGTAGACCGATTCTCACCATTTACATAGACTTTGTCTATATTTGATCAAATTATCTACAAAATTGGAACGTGTACTTTGCGCACAAGAAAACCAGCCAGACGAACGGATGGACATCGTTTGATCACTTTAAAAATGATTTCGAGAGAAAAAACGTTTTATATCCACAATCGCGATGTCATTTAAAACGTTTTTCCACTACGCAAGCGGCTTTTAAAACGTTATTCCACGTTGAAAAAACCATTAGTTTGTATCCTTTTTTTAGGAACTTACAACGTTTTTACACTGGCTGACTCTTTGTATAGCATTTTGAAGAGGTTAAGGTGCTTAATTTTGTGGATATTTAAACAAAAATTTGCAAAAAGTGTGCTTTAAATGTTGGGGATGAAAAATAAAGTGGTGGCGGTCGTACATTAAACCCGTCTAGTTTTATCGTAGGAGCGGGGGTGCCTATTTTTACATCATTTTAAACTTTGGCTGTTATCCTCTTTAAGGAGTGGTGATATTGGGTACGTTCGTATATTTGGAAGAAATATTGCGGACAAAAAAAAGGGGACGCGGCAGTAACGGACATTTTATGGATTTTTTTCACCTTTTCCTTCAACTTTATTTCATCCTTTTTTTTTTTTTTTTTGTCTCATCCTTTTTTCTCCAACCTGAGAAAATAAGAGGTTGTAGCACTTCAAAATCGCATTCCAAAGAATCTCCTTATTTCACTTAATCAAAGATAAAGTGGATATGTAAGGCGCCACAAGCAGGGTTTAAAAAACTGCAGTCGAAACCAAAAAGTTTCGAACAAAAAACAAAAATTTGTGTACAACTTTTAGCTTTTTGACTTTTAGGTTTGACAGCGACTGTTTACCTTTAATTAATCAGAAGTAAAAGCAACAGAAGAAGACAAATGAAGAAGTGGAACAAATGGCAGTTTTTCTACTTTGACTGCAGTTTCTTAAACGCTGCCCAGAAGTGTTTTTAGTTTTGTTTTTGATCTTGGAGAAATGAAGCAAAAATAATATATTTTAGTTTATCAATTGTTTAAATTGGAAATTTATCACATTTAAATGAATCCTTATTAATGAATATTTGACTACCTAGATAAACTTTAATAACTCATATGCAAGTGGCAGTGTAATAAAACTGAACTGGCAAAATAAAATAAAGTAATTTGTTTTTATTTCTGTTTTTTTTTTACCCACTTACAACTACAACTAAACTCGCTGTTTGTTGTTGTTGTTTTTGTTTAAGCTTTGATATGGTTACAAGTATAATGTGCCTATAATGCTTATTTGCTTAAAAGTTTCCTGATGATCTGGCCTAAGCAACCAGTGAAATGCGCATAGGAATGGCTTATCCCATCAACAATAATTTTCAATTTATCAATAGTGTGAACTTTGGGAATGCAAATACCTATTGTTAATTGTGTTAAATACTTGGGATTGCATTTAGATAGGCGTCTTACTTGGAAAGAACACATAAAAACAAAGCGCAAATATCTTAATATTTAAACGAAAAAGATAAATTGGCTCTTTGGTCCGAGATCCGAATTAAGTTTAAACAACAAGTTGATTTTATACAAAGCAATACTAAAACCCGTTTGGACTTATGGTATACAACTATGAGGAACAGCTCAAAACTCTAATGTTAAAATATTACAACGATACCAGTCTAAAACCCTGCGATTTATTACACAAGCGCCTTGGCTTATAACAAATACGGCCATACATAATGATCTCAATATACCTACAGTTAAGGAAACCATACAAAAGTTTAGCTCCAGATACCTTTCTAGACTGAGCAATCATACTAACATATTAGTATTTGCCCTACTCGATGAAACAGAAGAAATACGAAGACTTAAAAGATTGCATATATTAGATGTGCTTTTTACATAATTTACAATATAACACTAGTATACAAGGAAAAGTATTCGAAATAATTTTAACTTATTCCTGCTATTCTGTCCATACAAAATACGAATTGATAAGTAAAATTCATTTTATTAGTTTTAGTTTTTACGATCCCAGATATCTTTCGAATTTGACGAAAGTACCCACATTTAACTTCATAGTGTTGATAATTACTTAGTTAGTTGGTATCAAATATCCAAAATATTGCGTTTTAGTGATCTTTTCTCTATAATTAAGCGATAAAAGAGTTAAAAGAAAAAGTATAATACTATTTTAGCAAAATGTCTCGAAAATGTGTTAATAATCCCGACAATTTTTGTTATATATGAGGTGAGGTGATATTTAGTAAACAAAGGTGTCGTATATCGCCTATAATAAAAAAAAGCCTATTATTACTACTTTAACGAAAACATCAAACACCAAGATAAAAACTGGGTTCCATATTTCTGCTGCAATCCATGTGCTACAGGTTTGAGAAATTGGCTGAATGGCAAAAAAAACATAATTACGTTTTGCAGTGCCAATGCAGGGGCGAGAATCGCCCGAAGATTGTCATAAAATATCCAAATAAACCATTGGCTACTCGTCCTGTTTCGCACAGCAATCTGCATCCGATCCCGAATCGTCCTAAAATTGGTTATGACGAAGATAAAATCACGGGCGATTCACCGTCAGTTTCGTCAATGTCAGAATACGAGGTACCTAGTACATCATCACAGCCACACATGATAACCCAAGCTGAATTAAATGATTTTGTAAGGGACTTAGAATTGCCAAAGACTAAAGCAGAACTTTTAGGTTCGAGATTGCAACAATGGAACCTTTTAGAAAGTGGTGTGGTTATAACATGTTTCCGTACCAGAAAAAACCGTTGATGCAATATTTTGAAATGGCTGAAAGTTTAGTTTTTTGTAAAGATATCCGGGGTTTGATGGAATCTCTTAACATTACATGTAAACGGGACGATTGGAGAGTTTTTATAGATGGCTCTAATTTAAGTTTAAAAGCTGTATTGTTACATAACCATTATATTTTACCATCGATTCCTATTGGTTATGCAGTCCATATAAAAGAATCTTGTGAGAATATGAAAACCCTCTTGCTGGAGATAAAGTATGATGTACTTTTTTAAAATCCAAATTTGTATTGTGTAATATATATATTTAATATATATATGTAGTATACTAACATATACACATATTGAAAAGATATTATAAATATAAGAAAATAAGTTGGAGAGCTATTGAATTATAGTTCAATAACAGCTGTTTTTTTTAAATATTATGAAATTTGCTTATTGTTGTATAAACAGATTGTATATAAAGAAATTAATGAAAAAAAAAAATCCTAAATCAAGATTTAATTGATACAAATGTACAACGAATCTATTGTTATAACGCAGAATTTGTTGGTGCCCTTCAGATTCCTTATATCGACGTATCACTGTAATTCAAAACCGTGCTGAGTCTAAACGTTGCATACTTGGCAGAATCTGAGCCTGAAAAGCATTGTCTGCTTTTCCAAGTATTAAAAATTCCTACTATAAAATTTATAACTTTTCCAATTTCTAACTTTTAAATCGATTAAATATTTAATTATTTTACCGACTTTACTTTGATTGTATCCTTACAACGGCCAATTTCACTAAGTTCCGTTATAATTGACTATCAGTTATAGCTGTCAAAACACATTATTAACTGGAAGTTAAAGTAAACGGTAACTGAACTTGGTGAAATTGGCCATAAAAGACACAAATCTTCTCCTATTACATCAAATAACAAGTTAGAGTGCTATATTCGGCTGTGCCGAATCTTTGATACCCTCCACCGACAGTTCGAATGTTTAAGGAGTAATATCTGTATGATGTTATTATTATCTTAAACTGTGACGATTTGTTATTAATTACGGATTTAGGCGACTAAACTGTTTTCCGGTAGTAGGGTTTATATGGGGCCTAGGGTAAATTATGGACCGATCTTCACGAAATTTCACAGTCTTTTTCCCAGTTCTATAAAACTTTGATGTACCAAATTTTGTTATGATAGCATTATTTTTTACGGATTTAGGCGTACTAAACTGTTTTCCGGGAGTAGGGTTTATATGGGGCCCAGGGTAAATTATGGACAGATCTTCACGAAATTACACAGTTTTATTTCTTGTCCTATAAAACTTCGTTGTACCAAATTTTGTTATGATAGCATTATTTTTTACGGATTTAGGCTTACTAAACTGTTTTCCGGGAGTAAGGTTTATATGGGGCCCAGGGTAAGTTATGGACCGATCTTCACGAAATAACACAATTTTATTTCTTGTCCAATAAAACTTTGATGTACCAAATTTTGTAATGATAGCATTATTTTTTACGTTTTTAGGCGTACTAAGTTGTTTTCCGGAAGTAGGTTTTATATGGGGCCTATGGGAAATTATGGACCGATCTTCACGAAACTTAACAGTTTAATTTCTAGTCCTATGTAACTGTGACTTGCCAAAATTTGTAATGATAGCATTGTTAGTTAGGGTTTTAGGCTTAATATACTGTTTTCCGGGAGTAGGGCTTATATGGGGCCTAGGGTAAATTATTGACGGATCTTCACGAAATTTCACAGCGTGATTTCCAGTTGAATAAAACGAAATCTTATATCATTCTGTGCATTTTTCCACCATTTATGTTAGTTTTTGTAACAAAATTATCAATTTTTTTTAGGTGGTGGTTCCACATTTTGATTCATAGCTCAGATCCTATTGAACCGATTTTGCTGAATTTCAATCCCAATTTGCTTAGGATAACTACAAGCAATTTGACACCAAGTTTGTTGATTTCTTTTGAGTTTTTCGAAAGTGAGCGTGTTTTCAACAGACGGACAGACGGACAGACGGACAGACAGACGGACATGGCTAAATCGACTTAAAATTACTCAAGGACCCAGAATATATATACTTTATAGGGTCTGAGATGAATAGTAAAAAAGTTTCACACGGAATGACAAACTGAATATACCCTCTTCACAACTAATTGTGGTGGAGGGTATAAAAATCGTACTATCCGTTTTTATTGTACGGTAGTGCATGTCGGGCGACAATTAAAATATTTTTTTAAGCCAGCTATGGAAATTCGTTTAACCTTGTGGCCTTAACTAGAATGACCCACAGGACAAACAATTCGCTGAACTAATTATTTCACGCATAAGCGATTTTAACTAGCCCTTACGATTACCAGCTTTAAAGCTTCTGAGAGCTTTCTTTGGGGACATTTTGAAGAGTATTTGTAAACAAGCCATGAACTATCCCCGAATTTAAACCATACTGCTAATTTTGCGTCACCATGTACACATCTGCTATGGCAAGCCGATAGCAAACATAATTGAAAAAGCCACTCTGCTTTTATTTAACTTTTAAACATACAAATCGATAAAATTTCTCCGAATCCTGAGCTATTAATTCTCATAAACAAGATTTTCGGTTAAAAATTTTTTTTTATATTGAACTTTGCTTAAGATTTGCAACCACTACGAGTCACATATTTTCACTTTATACAGTATAACCCGGTTAATTACCCCACGCTTAAATGCCTTTCACGCTTATTTACCTCGAGTTTTAAATCCCCGTTTTTTTTCTTCCATTTTTTAAACAAAAATCCATGTTTAATTGCCATACGCTTAATTACCCGATTCGGATAGTTGCCTTAAAAATTTAACTCCCAAAACAAAATTATACCTTAATTTCATTCGTTTAATTGCCTCAGTACTATTTGAAAATATGCACTAAAATTTTTTTAAAAAAATATGTCTAAAAAACAAAATATGGCTTGATTAAAAGCAAAAAATTCAACAAATTAATATTTGCATTAAAAGTTATGTTATGAGGTCAAGATTCATATAGAGTTATATTCTTACAATTTACAAAGGTGTTGTTCTTATGACAATTAAACGTATTAACCCAATTTTATCAAATTATCTAAAAACTGCTACCTTTACTTTTCGCACAAGGTTTACATGGACATACAACTAGCAAGATGGAAGGACGGATGGACACGAAAAGATTACTTAAACAAGTGTTTCTGATTCGATCGTTTACTAAACGATGCGTCCAGGTTTCTATGTTATAAGTTGCGAAAAACATTTATCTTCAACAAAAACTTGCTT
This sequence comes from Pollenia angustigena, assembly GCA_930367215.1. Taxonomy (NCBI): domain Eukaryota; kingdom Metazoa; phylum Arthropoda; class Insecta; order Diptera; family Polleniidae; genus Pollenia; species Pollenia angustigena. Next base: position 144,855,621 of record OV884060.1, on the reverse strand, counting down.
TGGCTTAAAATTGTACAGTGAAAATTTAATGTAGGTGGCGAAATTAAAGCAACAGAAAAGAAAATTCATCTATTAACCAGAACTTAAAGCAATTTTTTTTTTTGCTTAACATGTATTAAAATATGTTTTAAAAACTTAAAATATGTGTGCAGTAAAAATGCAGCAGCAATGGTTAAAATATGGAAATTATTTACAAACAAATCGATACCAAAATTCATTTAAAGCTCTAAGCGCATAAATATATTGTTTCTGCATTCATTGGTCGCACAAGAAAAACCATTCAATTGCATATTTACGGCTTCCATGAGTAGTAGTAGGATATGATAGGACATCTTAAAAAGCACTACAGATAAAATTTAAGACAACAAATCCCATTGTTTTTATTGCTATCTCTTAAGATTTAGCTGGTACATGTAAAAATTCCTTTCTTAAATTTTTTCATACATCAAAGTTAAGTTATCTTGTAAATAAATACGTCTAATTACCTCACTGAGGTATTTAAAAGAATTCGCTTAATTACCTCAATGAGGTAGTGTAACGTATTCTTATTATTACCTCATCGAGGTAGTTAAGCGTATTCGTTTAAATGCTTACCCCGCATAATTACCCAAAAATATTGGCATTTTTGTCGAGGTAATTATCCGTGGAATACTGTATAGCAAAACTTATCTTTTCTAAAATTTTAAATCGAAATATTTTGCTTTTACTTACCATCTGGAAGACGTTTTTGTCTTCCATTTGTATTGGCTATTTGACCATTCATGGGTAAAACTGAAAGAGATCAAAAACAAAAAATTAAGTTTTAATTAAAAGTCTTAAAACAAAATTTAAAATCTCATCATAAAACACTTTTAATAAATAAAAGTATAGAAAACGAAGAAAAAAAATTAAATCGATATTTCAAAATCAATAAACTACATTCAGCTACAAACAACAAATATTTTATAAAACGAAACCTTGCATTGGAATTTTTTTGTAATGTTTGTGTAAAAATGTGTTAGTCCTTTAATGCCGTCGTTACTTTTTCTTTTTGAAGGACAGTATAAGTTTTTTTAAGTTTTATTAATATTTTTTTTTTTCTTTCTTTTTTTTAACTAACAAACGTGTAATAAGCTAGAAAGCCGGCTAACAACTAAATCAAAAATTAAGTTCATAGAACCTTTTTGAACTGTGTGTGTGTGTTGTGTGTGTCCTTATGTATTTTATGTACACATATTTATGTAGGTGTTTTTACTAGGACATACATGTTGGTAAATATATATTTTTGTTTTATGGAAGGGAACATGGTCAACAACTGACTTCGTGAAGAACAACAAAAACTTCCAAGTAATTTCATAGTTATCAACTTAATCGACGTAGAAAATATAACGGCAAAAGAGTTGGAGGCAGTGGTCATATAAAAAAGTTTCCTATTAACTAAAAGTTGTTAGTTTTAACTCGGTGATGCAGGATGAGTAAAAGTTAGTTGGTTTATGTCTAGTGGTAAAATCAAAAGAGCCTCATGATTACGGTGACTATCCCTTATGTATTGTACAGAACACAGTTCTGTATTTTAGGGCTTAATTGTTTTTTAGATTAAAAAAACTAAAAATTTTCTGTATTTAAATACACATATGTTTTTGTATTTGTACTGTATTTAATAAAGTAGCAAAAAAAATACATTCCCAATTTATCCGACTTTATGCCAAATTGGTTCTTAGGAGCCCTGCAAGTTCAAGAACACCTTTTTCGAAAATATTCAAATTCGACAAAAAATTCTCAAATATTCGATTTCTAAAATGGTTTTAAGGACACCATGCACAATCAAAATACTCATCAAGCGCTATGGTAGTACCACAACAAACACGAAGTCAAACCTTTGATATGAAATTTCTTTATCACTCGCTCCTTTATTGCAACATAGTCATATCTCAAAAAATCAAAAATTTGGAGTTACTTAAGAAAAAGCAGTGTTATATCTCAAAATGAAGCGCAGTTATAGCAAAATATATTTTATTTAATCAGTATAAAAAGGTACATTTTGAAAACTTCAATCGCATTTGCCAAGTTTGTTTTTTTTACACCTTTTCTTTAGCTTCACTTCGGAAAATCAAATTTTGTAACGTTAATTTAACCGCCTTTTAGTCAAAGCAAATGGATGAAACTTTGCAGGCATACATATTCCCGATGACAATACACGAAAACATGGGCGCAGCCAGGATAAAATCTAGGGACGGGGCAAAATTTTTTTTAAATGTTCTTTTTTAAGAAAAGCGTTTCTTAAAAAAAAATTTTTTTTTTTTTTTTTTTTTTTTTTTTTTTTGAGCACAATTTTCAAACCTTTTTCAATTGCTTGATTTTAACATTTGAGTTCGAATTGATAATGAATTAAATATAAGCACTTGACATACCAATCAAATCAAAAAATAAACTTGGCAGTACTCAAGTGAAAAAAAATGTGGGCATTAAAAATGACGATTAAATTTCAATGTGTTTTACAATTAAAGAAAAATTACATATTACGTGAAGTGAATTCGCCTTTAGAAACTCTTAATTTCTTGTAAAAAAATAGTTATTATTTGTACGTAAGAAATTAACTCCAAAGAGTAAGAATTCGATTAAAAGTAAAACAGGAATGTGTAGAAGCTGACAGTTTATTTCAATAATGAATTTAAATTAAAGAAAAAAAAAATTATATTTTATGTTCCAAATTCACATTTGAAAAACATTTGAGAATAACATTTGAAAGCAAGTTGAATACAAATGCATTTTTCAAGTTGAAATAATTTCTTATTTTCGTTGAGAATGCTTTGATTTTCAAATCGTTATCAAACTTTTGTCGTTCGAAAAAAATTTGATTTCAAATCATTTTCAAAGTCCAACCTCCGTGTTTGTTGGGACATATTAGTGAAAATGTTTTGGTATGTGTTGGGGTATTCCATTAATCGATTAATCACACGAATAATTATTCGAGGTAAAAATGTAATCGAATAATAATCAAAAAACTTAATATAATTCAGTTAATCGAATAATTTTAATTTTCTCTAGTTTAGAAGTTTTAAAATGAAAATTTTTTAAACTTAATAAAGGTTTAAAGAACAAATTTACCATGAAAATTATCCTTAATAAACGAATGTTAAATTTTATAATCGTTTATGAATACGAGGGTAAATGTTTATGTTTTAAACGATTTCTATCTTTTGTTTTAATGAAAACATTCTTTCACTTATCACGTTGAAGAGATTGGAAGTAAAGTGTTTAAAAGCACATCCAATTTCTCTGTTCGTTTTCTCGTCTTTTCTAAAAATTGGTAGTCTTTCATTATTGATATTGATTTTTATCAAAAAGTAATTTCAATTTTTGGGAACACAAAATTTTAATTTCAAAAGATTTTGTTATTCGTGCTTAATTCCCAGTTTTTATTCTTGATAAAAACACTTGAAATTTATTGTTGATGGGATAAGCTATTCCTATGCATTTCACTGGTTGCTTAGGCCAGATCATCAGGAAACTTCATCCATAAAGATTTTAGAAAAACTAAAGATATTAAACCAAATAAAACGGTTAAACGTATAAGACTTATAGCAACAGTTTTACTTGTAACAATATCAAAGCTTTAACAAAACACATCAACAATAAAAAAGTGGGTTTATCTCATCTTACAGTCCCCACTACAATTAGTTGAAATTCTCTCAACTTTAATTGTAGTTGAAAGTAGGTTAAGAAAAACAAAATAAAAAACAAACAACAACTTACAAAAGATGTTGTCAATTAAGTGTTTTTTTAGGCCGTGCACTTGCCTGTTTATTATCAAAAAGTAATTTAAATTTTTGGGAATACAAAATTTTAATTTCAAAAGATTTTGTAATTTGTGCTTAATTCCCAGTTTTTATTCTTGATAAAAAAACTTGAAATTTATTGTTGATGGGATAAGCTATTCCTATGCATTTCACTGGTTGCTTAGGCCAGATCATCAGGAAACTTCATCCATAAAGATTTTAGGAAAACTAAAGATATTAAACCAAATAAAACTGTTAAACGTATAAGACTTATAGCAACAGTTTTACTTGTAACAATATCAAAGCTTTAACAAAACACATAATAGTCTTGTTAAGGTCTGGTAGTAGCAGGGCCAGTTAAATTTGTTAGGAAATCGTCAGTTTCCTGAGAAAAAATAAAAAAAATTGTCTTCAACTCAAAATTTAGTTTTTTGCAAACAATTTTTGTTCGATTTAAAAAAAAAAACATTCAAACCACAACATATTTACTTCACACCCAGCTAGCATTTTCAATCGTGTAAGAGCTAATGGGAGTATCATGAAGAGCGTTGTTAATCGTCGATGACCGCATTTTTTAATCGTAGCAGATTCCTCACACGGGAAAAACTGTAACAAAGGTGAGATTCTTCCATAGCACAGCGAAAGACGCTTCTTCAATCGTTGTGGAAATAGTTTAAGACGTGGGTAAAGATAATCAAACGAGACTTTCATGTCAAGTATCGTATGAGACTCATGTAGATAATCTTTTACAATTCGTGAAATTCTCGCCGTATAAAGCCTGGTACTCTGTTTAACATTTCACGTGAAATGCTGTCAAAACGCATATGAAAAAAACTTGTGCGGAATATCTATGAAATAATGTTGATAGAGTTATACTCTGTTTATTTTGTGAAAAAGTTCCGAAATGTTTCTGGCAACATTTTTTTACAACTGCGAAATAATGTAAGTTGCACTTATTTCAAGTGGAATTTTAAGCAAAAGCAAAAAAATATGAACTAATTATTGAATAAGAAATAAAAAATTAATATAACACAACCGGTAAGCGTTTTTTATCCATATTTACTTTCTTTTTTAATAAAAAAAAAAAAAATTTTAGTAAAATACATGTGGGCTTTGTTTACATACGCAAAACAATGTCGCATACTTTTCAAAAATAAACACGCAAAATAGGTTACATTGATACATGTCAATATTTTCGTGTGAAATAACAAATGTTGCTCGACATTTTTCACAAATTAGAACAGAGTACTAGGCTTAATTGTTGAAAATATGATTTATACAGAGAGTCGTAAAAGGTTCTAACGATGATGGTTTGACGACAGATAAATTAAGTGTACCATTGTTGTTCTTGTACTCGGAAAATAATCAAAGATTTTCTTAAGACTTGCATATTACAGCCGTTTCTTAACAAAAGCGGCACGCGTTTTCTAGTTTTTGAATAAAGCGGCCTGAACGCTTTGCAATTGGAAAATCCGATTATGGCAGCTCGTTTAATAGTGAAGTTTGCCGCTTTTGCTAATTAATAATGGCAATTTAGCTACATATTTTTTGGCAAAGCTTTTTTATCTCTATTTTAATTTATAATTTGTGGGTTTTATTAAAAAGAAAGCTATACAGGGGTGTCATAGAATCCAAGTCGGTTTTGCTCATTGTCGGTTTTGCAAACCAATATTGGCTTCATTTGGTGTCATGAAAACAAGTCGGATTTGTTATTTTCGAATACAAATAAAACCGATATTCGAATCAGCTGTTTTATGTTTTTTCTCATGTGTTTATAGCTTTAAGTGCAATTTTTGTAATTTTTGAGTTTTGTGCTAAAATATTGTTAAAATATGGGTTTTAATTTAAGGAAAATTAGAGAAAAGAAAATAAGAAGTGTAATACAGTAAACATGAAAGAAATGCCAGGGTGTTACTACTTGCATTGCATTGGTATTGTGTAATTTTATTATTTTATAAAAATTAAATTAAAGTTATTAAAAATCTAAACAAATTTGTTGTTTAACTTTATAAATAAATAGAATGACCACTGATGTTGTTGCATATTTGCTGTTTGCAGAAAAAATGAGAAGAAGACCTGCTAATTTGCAGCAGCCCGCTGCCGGAGACTACCGGAAACATGCAAAAAATACTATTTTACCAATTAATCAATTTTATTTGCTTCTATCAGTGGAAAAATCTAACTGTTAAAAAAAAAAAATAAAAAAATTAAGCTTTTCCAATAAAAAAACAAGACCTGTAAGCTGCTTGGTTTATTTTCAATAAAAAACCGATAACATTTTTTTCTGTGACACCTAAAACCGACACAAATTGTAGTACGAACAAAAAACCGACAACATTGGATTTCATGACACCAACGTATTTTTTTTTTTTGTCGGTTTCAAATCCAATACCGATAAGATCGGTTTCTATGACACCCCTGATAACTACAGTTTGTGACACAACGTTGACGCTGTTGCTTTGGTATGGCATATCAGCGTAAAAGATAAGCGAAAGAAAACGTTCCGCCTGCCGCTTTTGCTAAGCAATGACTGTTAAACATTCCAAAGTTAAAAAGCGAAATTGTCAGAAAGTGTCATATTTTATTCAGATTTTGGAGACTGAACAAAATCGTAATTTTTTAGAAAAAAAATCAGCATATCGGCACTTTGCTTATTTCGGAACAAAAAATCGTCAGTATGACGATAAATCGTCAAATCTGGCAGCCTTGGGTAGAAGGTTGCTTTCATTCGGATTAAAAAAATCATCTTAATCATTGTGGTGAAAGTCTGTTCTTCATTCTTAAAAATAAATTATTTCCAAACTTTTTATACCCATACCACAGTAGTGGAGAGGGTATTATGCATTTGTGCTGATGTGTGTAACGCCTTAAAATATTGGTCCCAAACCCACCTTAAAGTATACCGATCGACTCAAAATCACTTTCTGGGTCGAACTAACGATGTCCGTCCGGCTGGATGGCAGGCTGGCTTTCCATGTAACCTTGTGCGCAAAGTACAGGTCGCAATTTTGGAGATAATTTGATAAAATTTGGGACAAAGGTTCCAAGCACAAGGACCAAGCCTATTGGAAATGGACCAAATCGTAGGACCCAAAAGGGATGCATTTTTTAAGAAATAGGACCACGAGGGGAGATAAGGGCAATTTCTGCCTCTCAAACCGATTTTAATAAAAATTGAAACCATAGATAGATCCATATCTATATGGACACATAAGCTATACAGTTTTTCAAAAATCGGACCACTAGGGGAGGTAGGGGGCAATTTCTGCCTCTCAAAAACTTTCAAACCGATTTTTATGAAGAATGATGTATTTTTAATACTGTGGTGTAGGGTATCATTTAGTCGGGCTTGACCGACTATACTTTCTTACTTGTTTTCTTTAGTCTTTGTACTATACTATATTTTAAAAAGTTGTTACTTTAAGGAAATGTTCCTGAGTTAATAAACAGTTAAAGCGGTTTTAAAGGTATCGGCTTGTTTTTTACATAAAATAAAAAAATTAATACTGTGAAAAATCTAATTTTCGATTAATCGTTTAATCGAGATAAATTATTCGAGTTATTTGTTAATTGAAAATAAGCAATTTTAAATTATTCAACCAGTTAATCGCACAAAATTATTCGATTAATCAAACAACGGTATGTATGTGTAATACCGGCCACGCTTGATGGAAAATCAAAAACATTTGATTTTTGGCACGCTTGATGTCACATTTTGATGAGTGAATGGTGTTTTCGCAACAAGCAATAAAGCATTTACAAAAATTATTTTAAGGCGTTAAGGTGTGTTCAGACCAGTGTTGCCAGTGGATTTCTCGAAAAAATATCTACACATGCCGAAAAAATCCGATTTTTCCCTGCATGTTGAAAAAATTTTCCCTACAAAAATCCCTACGCATTATTGTCAATAAAATAGAAGAAACAACATGAGTGCTCCGGTAGGCTAGCTGGTAGTGAGCTAGTCCATCAGCGCCGGAATTGCAGGTTCGATTCCCGCCAGAGACTCTGGTTTCTTTCCTGCAGACAAGAGTAGAGTTTCGCGAGATTAGCTTAGGGAATTAAAATTAAAACAAACTTATAAAAAATAAATTTTATTCAAGCTTTGACAAAAAATTAGTACAAAACTAAAACAAATAATACATAGTTGGGTTGTTCACGGAAGTCTGGGTATATGGTTATTTAGTTATAAATATTAACAAGAACAAAATACATGTATTTATTTTTTTTTTTTAAATACATGTTGTTGCTGTTAATATAACTATATAACCATATAACTTGATAATCCGTCTTCCGTGAACAATCCTAGTATGTAAATATGATCTTTTAATAAAATTCAATTAAATCTTTCAACATTGAATGATATCTTGAAAAAAATACAGACATACATATTAGTGTCGCCAACATTTTAAACCACAAGCAATTCTGGAAAATTTGTAAGCGTTTGTAGAAAAAAGAAAAATTTTCAACCGCTTTGAACAAGAAAATATTAATAAAAAACATTTTTTTCTGCATGTATTTCATAAAAAATGCGATATTACGAAAAATCCCTACATTTCGGCGATAATTAAAAAGCTGTCCGATTTTCCCTACGCTTCTTTTTTAGTATCAAAAATACCTACATGTAGAGATTTTCCCCTACATCTGGCAACACTGGTTCAGACCTAACATATATTTCACTTTAACTTTATTTTTAACAATTTTTAGTGACTAACTTAACTTCATTTGAAAGAAGGTAATTGTAAAATTTTATTTAGAAACTGTTAAATGATCCAGCAAACGTTTTGCAAAAGCAAACATTTTTTTATAAAACTAGTGGTTACATGTAGGACGTCAAATATTTAATAGATGTGAAAATAGCTTTAGATTGATAAGAGTATGGGGTGAAGAGAAGAGATATAATTTTGGAAAATTTAAAATTATTAACGAGGCGGCATGAAATAACCCCCCAAAATATAACCCCCCAATAAAATAATGAAATAACCCCCCAAAAGTTTGTACAGAGAACAACAAAAACGATTTTTGGGGGGTTATTTCATTTTGTTTGGGGTGTTATTTAATTTTTTTAATTGGGGTATTATTTCATATGAAATTATCCCCCAAAAAATCATTATAAAATAAATCCCCAATATATTTTTTGGGGGATTATTTCATTTTCAAACTTATAATGAAAAAGTTTTTGGGCTCAGGGATTTATCCACTTTGGTATACAGAACACCGGCTTCGATAAATAAAGCTACCCTACATAACCGGCCTTCGGCCGTGCGCAATAACTTTTTCTCTATGGTATACTAAACACCGGCTTCGCTAACTAAAGCTTCTCTGCGTAGCCGGGTCGAGTCGGTATTTTTATACTATAGAGGAGAAAATGCTGGCGCTATGCAGAGAAGCTTAAGTTAGCGAAGCCGGTGATTGTTATACCATAGAGGAAAAAGTCATTGCGCCCGGCCGAAGGCCGGCTACGCAGAAAAGCCTTTGTTGGCGAAGCTTGTGTTTGGTGTATCATATCATGATATCTATCACGTGATTCTTTAAAGCAAAACTGTAAAATTAATTGTATTACATATATTGGGCTCTTATTTCATTTTAGAAATTGGGGTTTTTTTCATATGAAATAAGCCCCCAAAAATTAGGGAATTATTTCATTTATGTTTGGGGCGTTATTTCATTTCGTTGGGGGCTAATTTTATTTTCATAATTGGGGCTTAATTGCATATGAAATAAGACCCCACGCTTTGGGGGGTTATTTCATTACTTTTTTGGGGGGTTATATTTTGGGGGGTTATTTCATGCCGCCTATTACCGATATTGTTATTTTAAATACACTTTCAGCACAAAATAAAAATTAAATAGAATTCAGACTATTGATTTTAACACAATAAAATCAAAAACAAAATTATTTAATCAAACCATTAAATACACGTGCACGTGTATGGTGCCCTTTCAACTGAATTTCAATATATTACACATGAAATATTTTGTATAATTTTCTCCAGCCTTGCTACTCTTCTAATACTTACATATGATATTTAATTATTATTATCGAAACTTTAAGCAATAACTTTAGTTATAAATCGGTGTAAATGTGAAGAATAAGCTCGTAGTTGCCTCATCAGGAAAAGCCAATTTACTGACTAGAGTCTTTGATGGTAACCAAACGATTAACTCCCTATTTTCGTGATTTTTTTGTACATGCTTAACTTTCAATACATTCAAAGATTCTCTTATATACTAATGTTATACATTATAACCCTGCAGACAAAGTAACTAGTATTTAGCTAAAAATATCCTGGTTGGTATTTGCTTTAAACTAGTTGCACTTTTGGTTTTTTTTTTTTTTTTGATATATCAAACTATCGTATTTAAAGTTGGGTTGTCATAGGAGCCCAAATTGTTAATATTTATGTATTTTTGTAAAAGGTTAAAACTAGTTGCTTTATTTACAGTATAAGGACCAATAAAAGCTTAATTAATTAATGATTAATAGCATATATATATATTTTTTAGAATAATTATATGCACTTACCCAAGACGAATTCACTAGAAGGTTGGGTCAAGTAAAATTATGGTGTTTTTTTTTCGGTGGTTGACTTGTCAAAGTTTGTATACAAACCTTTTTTTAGCAATATTTTTGACAACCCGACCACAGAAACAGTGTTGTTGTAGAGTTGACCACAGCTTCTAGTCAATTTGCCTTGTACTTACCCCTGGAACCAGAGAGAGAATATTGTATCATCATGTTTCAATTCTGTTTGCAGAATTATACAGGGGTGTTCTGGAAATCGAAAACACAAAACGCAAGAGTTTGGAAGTTGTTTTAAATGCACTTTTAATATAATTTTTGTTATAAAATTCTGTTTAATAGAAAAATATTTGTGTAATATTTGTCATAAAATTCTTTTATTACAAAAATCTTATTTCAAAACGACGTTTAATATTCTTGCGTTTTACGTTTTCGATTTCCAGAACACCCCTGGTAACAAACTAGCAGAATGCCCCCATATGGTGATCGTCATCATTCTCCATTGAAGAATTTAATGTTTTTACTTAATAATTTTAATAAAAAGAAAACGGGAATTTTCCTTCTCTTTTTATATTTTTTAAATATGAACATAATTTGTCAACTCTAAAACCAACCATTGTTGTAGTTGTTTCTACAACAGACAAGTAACTTGCTTTTTTATCTACTCCTGTAGAGTTGTTTTCGTTTCGACAACGAACAAGTATTAACTTTCGTAGTGTTGTTGTTTTAACAACAAACATCGACACGTATAAAGCAGCGCAGCCGGAATTTTTTATCATCTTTTTCATTTTCCGACGTCTAACAAATAGTAATAAACTAGTCCTAACGATTTTAGCTGCAGGGAAATAATTAATATTTAAACATTTAATACGACAAATACCCGAAGCTGAAATGCCTTTCTCGCTTATTTACCTTGAGTTTTAAATCTCCGTTTTTTTCCTAAATTTTTGAAGAAAAAGTCCAGTTTTAATTTCCATACTTTTAATAACCCGATTCGGGTAATTGCATAAAAAATTAAACTCCTAAAATAAAATGTCACCTAAATTTAATTCGTTTAATTGTCTCATGACTATTTGACTACAACACGCCAAGGAATGCAACCAAAGCGAGTAGTCATTTCCTTAACACCAACATAAAAATGTGACTACTCGCTCATTCATTTCTTGTAGGGAAGTCTACATGTTAATCATAAGTACGCTTTTGGTAGTAAATCGCCCCTTTTCCAAATTGTAAATAGAAAAGCAGACAGACAAAGTTTGTCGGCGCTAGAGGGAAAAAGTAAAGTGTGCCCAGAGTTGTCAGATGTTTTTCAAATTCTCGTATCCCCGAATCGCAAATTTGTATCCCCAAAAAAATTTTTTTTTTTTTTCAACAAAAATGTCCACTAAATTCTCTTAAATTTTGTCTTAAAATATTTTAATTGTATTACATTTCAACATTTTATAAAAATTTTCCATATTTCGACCCGGCAAATCAAAATCATATTTAAGGATTAAGATTTATATAAGAGTTTTTTATGTCGAATATTCTCTAGATATCTTTATCTATACGAGTTTTTTCGTTATTAAGTAATTTTAGGAAGGTGGTTTATAGTAAATGGGTGCATAGGTGTATTTGTAAATCAAACACACAACAAAAAAATCACATTTGTATACAAAAGAGTTGTGTACATCCATAATGACAAACAAGTAAAAGTGCTATCTTCGGCTGTGCCGAATCTTATATACCCTTCACCATTGTGCGAGCAGAATACAGAGCAACTAAATAATTTTTAAATATACAAACATATTTACAATACTTAAAACTTCATTAAAAATGAAATTTTAAAAGCGAAAACTGGTAAATATTTTTTTAAATCGTTTTTAGAACATAAAAAAAATAAAAATATTAAAAGAAATTTTCTTTTTAAAAAACCAAGATTCGAACCAGGGAACTCTCAGTTTCGAACTTAACACACCCCCTAAATAACTGAACCATGAAGGAACGTTAATTGAATATCATTAAAATAAAATATGGCACGTTTACTGTTCACAAAATTCAACACAGTTGAGTTGTAATTACTTTTGATGTTTTTGTTCACCGCAATAGCAAATTTGTAAACCATAATAAAAAAATTACAAATCAGCTTATTTGAGTTGTGAACCGAAATAGGGAAATATATTCACCAAAATAGTTGGTGCCATGTATGTGTGTTTGTTTGTTTTCTTTTATCTTTTTTGGCGAGTTTTTAAGTAGCAAAAAACACAAAAATTCCTAGTTTCTATTTGTTAAAATTATTTCGTTAAATATATGAAATAATAAAGAAGGGTGATAACGAAAATCATATTGGGCATTATGCTAGTATATGTAAACAATTGAAAGGGGGGGGGCAGAGGGACATCACAACATGGTTAAATCAAGTTCTCTCCTCTTAAGGACCCAGAATATATTAAATTACAAACGGAATGACAAACTCATATATATCCTTTTCTACCTGAGGTGAAGGGTATAAAAAGAGTAATTTTTGGGATTTCAGTATTTTGATTATAACTCAGCCATTTTTAAACCGATTTGGCAGATTAATATACCGACGTGTTTAAGTAGAAATTTGCCAGTTAGTTGGGCTATAAATCTTGGACTCGGGAAGATCTATGGTTCCCGAAAGTGGGTATTTGAAAAAAAATTATTATTTTGGCCATAACTTTTTCGTATCTCAACCGATTTTTCCGAGTTTTTCAGAAAATATTTTTTACTAAAGATTTCCGATCTTTTGATATGCCAGGATATCCATAGGTCATATAACAGTCAAAAAAATCAGGTTTTTATAAAATGTTTGATATTTTTTTGTACGAGAGATACCACGCCCACTTCTCCGATCCCGCCCACATTTTGTGGGATGCTGTGTATTGATAACCTAAGTGTGTGTACCTAATTTGAAAGCTTTCGCTCTTGCCGTTCTCAAGATATACAGAAAAAAGTAATAAAAATACCACAACAACAAGGGATTTTTGGAAAAAATTAGAGGTAGTCGTGGTTTTTTGCTCATATCTCAGCCATTTGTGGACCGATCTTTCTGAATTTCAATAGCAAACAATTCCGGACCATTTATGACATAAATGTATAATAACCTTGCCCCCATCATATATAGGGTCTTCGGAAAATCCATTTCAACGGACAGACGGACATGGTTAAATCAAGTTCTCTCCCCATAAGGGCCCAGAATATATATACTTTATAGGGTCTTAGATCAATATTGTAGAAATTACAAACGGAATGACAAACTTATACATATATGCCCTTTTCCACCTGAGGTGAAGGGTATAAAAAGATATGCGTTACTGCTCGTCGCACAATAGAAATAGTGTTGTGAGAGTACTTGTTTCTTTCAAAGACTTTCACTACATTAAGAAATTTTTTCTTATACTCTATATAGTAGAGCTTCGCGGGATTAGTAGTCAGCGAGAATTTGTGATGTTTACTTATTAGTCGTATGTGGCGTACGCACACAAAGAATTTTTTTTGCAAAACATTCTTGTTGCAATTTCATTAAAGAAATTAATATACAAAACATTTCGTACACACGTATTCCAAACTCACATTAAAAAATAATTTATGTATTTAATGCCCACTCTCATTGCTGCGTGTATTTTAATTCTTTGTTATCTTTGAGAGTATTTTAATGGATCATGTATGCGCTTTATGAGTCAAAAATGTATTGCTTCAAAGTGGGAACTCGCCATATAAAATTCATGTCTTCCGTAAGCGCAATGGTAAGCGAAACTTTTATGTTTCTCCCTTACAAACCTGCTTCGATCGAAGCTTTTTTAATGGGTCACCACCACAACCTTGACCTTGCAGCCATAGTATAATTTGCTGTCGCCCAATTGTATGTCAATATAAATCTTTATAAGGCTGTTATGGCATTGAAAACCTCTTTTCGGGAACGGTATTTCTATTAGAGCTATGGTGATATATGGAACGAATCAAATAAATGGTAGATTGCAATAAAGTATGTTTGAGCCGTATTTTGGAATTCGTAAAGTATCAAAGTAAAATAAAGAAGAACTTAATAAAATTTTGCTCAACCAAAGTGTTTGGCTTTAAGATTCCTCAGGGTGTTCGGAAAGGTACGTCAAGTATATTTTTAGGACTTTATGTCAATGCACTTAGTTCTTTCAAATGGCATATTTATTTCCAAAAATCATTAATTTTGTCCCACTGTGCATTGTGAAACAAAAACAGCATATTAAAATTCTACAAAAAAAATGGTACTTTAATGGTTTTGAGTGAAAATAAAATGTACAAATTAAAATAATGTTGCTTTGGGGATTTGTTGTTATACAATGTTGTTAATTGACTCACACATTTACAACACAAACAATTATTTACTTGCACATTAAAAAGTGTTAGAAAATTTTGCTTAGCCGAAGTTTTGCACTTTGTGATGCCACAGCGGGCGTTTGGAGTGCTATTTACAGGATAAAATTAGATCTTATATTAATATTGTCTTCTGCTATCTGTGCACACAGAGAAAAAACATGTTAAGATATGGTCACCTCCAACAATACAATTTTTAAGGAAAATTTTAACCACATTATGTTTAATTTAACCATATTTTTGTCACCGACAACCATATTATGGTGAAATAAGTCCCCTATCAAGAAGCCACAACCATATTAGGTTGCCTCTAAACATACTGTTGTTAAATATGACAATTATTTAGATTTTTGTATGACGTGCTAAATTCCCAATTTTCCATATTTGATAAATACACCGAAATTTATTGTTGAGGGAAAGCTAGCCTCTATGCGCATTTCACTGGTTGCTTAGGCCAGATCATCAGGAAACCTTTTCCAAAGATTTTAGAAAAGCTAAAAATATTATACAAATAAAACCCTAAAGCGAATAATAATTTTAAACACTCAAAGTCTTACTTGTAACAATATCAAAGCTTAAACAAAACACCAACAATAAACAGTGAGTTTATCTTTTCTTACATCCCCCTACAATTGGTTGGGTTCTTTCCGACTCGAATTGTAGTTGTAAGTGGGTAAAAAGAAAAAACAAAATTAAAAAACAAATTGCTTCATTCTATTGTCTTCGCAAGAAAACAACAAAAAAACCAATTTGGCAATTCAGTTTTCTGCACGGGCACATGCAAGTATATTATCAAAGTTATTTACGGGAATACAAAATTTACTATTAAGATTTGTGTATGACGTGCTAAATTCCCAATTTTCCATATTTGATAAATACACCGAAATTTATTGTTGAGGGAAAGCTAGCCTCTATGCGCATTTCACTGGTTGCTTAGGCCAGATCATCAGGAAACCTTTTCCAAAGATTTTAGAAAAGCTAAAAATATTATACAAATAAAACCCTAAAGCGAATAATAATTTTAAACACTCAAAGTCTTACTTGTAACAATATCAAAGCTTAAACAAAACACCAACAATAAACAGTGAGTTTATCTTTTCTTACATCCCCCTACAATTGGTTGGGTTCTTTCCGACTTAAATTAACAAAAGTATTTTCCTCTTTTTCAAGAGCAACATGCTATGGTTGAAAACCAACCATGATATTATAAGTGTTAAACATATTTTAGTTATTATTTACCATAATATGTTCGGAGGCAACCATGAGTGCCCCGGTAGGCTAGCTAGTAGTGAGCTAGTCTATCAACCCCGGGGTTGCGGGTTCGATTCCCGCCAGAGACTCTGGTTTCTTTCCTGCAGACAAGCGTCAAGCTTCGCGGGGATTAGCATAGGGAATTACAATATTAAAAAAAAAAAAAAAAATAAAAATAAAAAATATGGTTGTCTTCTTGATGGAGGACTATTTTTACCATACGGGCTTGTTCTGAAAAACACGTGATTTTGAAATCGCACGTGTGATTTTGTGGTGTTCTGAAAGTCA
Organism: Pollenia angustigena; assembly: GCA_930367215.1. Taxonomy (NCBI): domain Eukaryota; kingdom Metazoa; phylum Arthropoda; class Insecta; order Diptera; family Polleniidae; genus Pollenia; species Pollenia angustigena. The sequence continues at coordinate 144,839,448 of OV884060.1, read as the reverse complement.
TACCGCTTTTGTGTTTTTCGGTGTGCTTTCGGCAATCGAAGATCACACCAAAACACAGAAAAACGGGACACTAAAATATCACATGTGTGATTTTAGTAGGCACATGTGATTTGAAATCACATGATTTGAGTAAAAGTGATTTCAGAACAGACCTGATAATATGGTTGTCGATGACAATAATATTGTTAAATTAAACATAATATGGTAACATTTACTTTAAAAATAGCATTGTTGGAGGTGACCATATTTAAACATGTTTTTTTCTGGGTGTGTGCTTAGAATTAGGTCCCCATAATGAGTTGCATTCGACTGGCTATCGACTATCGAATGTAAATTTTTTATTATGTGTTGAAAGTACTGTCGAAAATTTCGCTTAGCGTCTAATTTTTAACGAAATGAAGTTTGCTTTCGATGCTGAAAATAAATTTCCAAAACTTGCTGAAAATTTAAATAGTTGTTTTTTGCTTCCGTGTTCCAAATGCCACATTCTTGATTGTTTTTGTTAATGTTGTGCAAGTCTAAGGTCGTAATCAACTACTGAAAAGGCTCGTTTTACTTTTGGAACAAAATCTTTTTTGACAAAAAGTATTTGCATAAAAGTTCAGCCTGTAAAAAAGTGGAATGAAACCTTGCAGAAGCTAAATTGCTCGAAACCAACCATAACTGCGTCGAAGTCATATTTAACTTTAATCTAATTTTTAAAATTTGTTAAGAAGAATTTTTTTATTTAAAGTGCCAGCTGTTAAAAATGTACTACTGTTAATTAACTTAACCACAATAGTACTTCTTATCAATTGTGGGACATAATACCAAATGAAAATTCGTTTGGTCAGCTAATTCGACTGCTGCCGATAATCGAACTTGGCTCCTTAAAGGCACCTACCCTGCCGGAGATAAAACTAGTACCTAACTAGTACCAAACTAGTACAAAAATATCCAGTATTAGTTCTCAACTGGAAACTGTTCTATACAATCTTAATGATCAATTGAGTATGCAAGGAAAATCACTAGTACTATAGGATCTAGACTTGAACTAGTACACTTGGATACTTAAGAACAAGTTTGTTACTAGTTCTTGTGTATAGAAAAAATAAGCATTTTGCGTTTTAAAATTTTTTTTATAGTAAAAATGTCATAAATAAATGATTTAAAATCAAATTTAAAAAGCCGTATCAAAATACAAATATGAATTCGAATTTTAGTTTTGTTACAAAAAGTTCTATCAGTCTACAAGTGGCACCCCTGTACTACATCAAGTACTGGTACTCATAAGCACTAGAATTTTTATATAAAAACTCTAACTCCGTTAGCACTAGTATTTCTTGTTCTAGTAATTGTACCACTATTTCTTAATCTCGTGCAGGGTTATTATCTTAAATCATTAATTTTGCCTCACTGTGTATTGTTGAATAAAAAAAAAAAAACACTATGTCAACATTCCACAACAAATTTGTACTTTGATGATTTTTAATTAAAATGAAATTTCCTTTAATTATGTTGGATTAGGTATTAATTGTTTGACATTGTCGTTAATTGTTGTTAATTGAATGCCATATTAACAAAATGCAAAATAAAAGTTAATATACAAATAAATATGTTCACTTGTTTTATATCATAAATATTATTTGTTAATAAAGCTATTTGTCCACTCAAAAAGCTTCAAAGATAAAGACAATTTTTCAAGAAAAATGACAAGTGAAATCCCAAGGCCATTTTTATAGCGCAGTTTGTCACAAGTGTTTGTTAAGCAACAACAAAAATCGATTAGCTCGTGCTAGCTGTCAGTTATGTTTATTCATGTGAGTACATAGACACAAATTTAACACATTCATCACATCACATATTTACCACAGACCACCTAGTCACCATCTCCTCCTTTCGAAATAGGGCTCGAAGGGCCATTAAGCTTTTAATTAAGCTAATATTTGCTTCAAATTCAGTCTATGCATATTTTATTGCAGTTAATATCATATATACATATATATATATATATATATATATATATATATATATATATATATATATATATATATGTATATATATATATATATATATATATGATATTAACTGCAATAAATATATATATATAAAAAAAAAATGCCAGAAACTGTTTATCCATTTCGAACAAAGACTTCTTTCGCATATTTAACATTTAAAAAAAACCAATTTTAAGATATACAGCCGTGTCACAGAGTACAATTCCGTTCGGAATCAAAGAAAACATATTTGTTTATTGATAAAAAGTGTATTTTAATAGTTTTTTGGCCTTTCAGATACAGAAAACTCCCATTCCGTTCATGAAAACAAAAATGGTTTCATTCCGAAAAAAGTTTTCGCCATTTTCTGAAGCACCAAATACTGAATGAATTCCGTTTCCGAACGGAATTGTACTCCGTGGCATGGCTGTTTTTTTTTTTTTTTTTTTGTTTTGAATGTAATCAAGCAAAAGTCCCACCTAGCCACCCTTCCAAAAATCAATTTTTATCCAAATAAATCTAAATTTTTTAAATTTAAAGGAAAATTTTTAAACGAGTTTTTTTAATATAAATCTTATCCAAATAACCAGGGTAAGTTTTTCAATCCTATTTGCTTGAAAAAACAATTTTTGTATATTTCTTTAATTTAAAAAAAAAAGTATAATTATTTTAAAAATACAGTACAAACTCGATTTTCGCGACTAATTAAAAACCAGACCAGTCGCGAACACTAAATTTTCGCGAAAAAAGTATCTAAATTCTTATTAAAAAATTAGATTGGAATTGTTTTTACATTTAAATTTAAACAGTTTTAAAGAAATTGAAGATTTTGAGTTGCTATTTTGGCAAAGTAGTTTTTAAAATAACAGCTGCATCAAGTACTTAGTTCATGTAATGCTGTTGTCGGCTTATCATTTTCCAAATTCCATTATTTGCATATGCTTATCGATGTTATACAATCGTCCACTTTAATTTAGTTTTTTTCCATGACCGCTATCGTATACATTCTCCGATTCCGTATCTGATAATTCCATTTGCTCCTCACTAGTTTCCACATGAAATTCATCTTGAATACAGTTGTTTATGTCAGCATTCGTGAAAAGATGTTCCGTACCAATTTGAGCTACATGTGTACCAATAGTTGAAAGATCTTCGTTTTCTTCCTGAGTTATATTTTGTAAACCGTTTTTAGGGCTTGTTATCCTCTTCACTCCATTCACAACCGAATTCGAGCAAGCCGTTCCAGGATTTTCGGATATTGGACACTGATTGAACTTTTTTAGGTTGCGCTCCAAATTTGCTCCCTTCTCGCCAAGTGGGTGAGGAGTTATTTTTAAATTAATTTGACCAAGTTGATAATATTTAGATCTAACGGTTAAATAAGCACAGTGCAACTGGGTGGCAAATTCATTACTATAATTAAACCGTCATCACCTTTGAGTTCCTCAACTGGGTGATACGCCGCGTTATCTAAAAGCAAAACTGCTTCTTGCGGCAGAGCTTTTGAAGCCAAAAATTCTCGAACTTAAACAATTTTTACTGATGAGGAACTTAGTTTTACTAATTGGTGAAAATTAACTTAAGTGGAAAACAATTTCATCATCATCATGTCATCCAGACGTTATAACTGGAGTTGTATATTACAGGATTCTTGAAAAAGCATTTAAAGGCGCGTGGGTTTTTTGATTTTCCAACAACCATTCGCATTTTAACAGGGCAAAAATGTTATTCGCTCTTTACATAATTTTTCTACCGAGAGCAGTTTTCTCATTACATATGACAAGAGTGTGATTTGGAAACATCGTGTAATATAAACCGGATTTGTCGGCATTTTAGATTTTGTAAATAGTCAGCCTTTAAACTCTTTCACAAATGGATCCAAAATATGAGGTTTCGAAGGCAATTATCGCCCGTAATTTCATGTCGACGTTTAAATTTTTTCAACCATCCTTCACTGGCATTGATTTGGTAAATTTTGGAATAAAACTGACTGCTTTCGCTGCGAAAATTTGAACATTTTTCCCTCTTTGTTTTACAAACCACTTATAAAGCATTTTTACCATTCTTGCGTACTCGGATTTTTTTAACGTGCAACGTTTGAAAAGGCCACTTTCTGTTGTGCTGCGTACGAACTTTTTAAATAAATGTTCTTCCAGTTTTATGCACTTTTGCCTTTTTTTTTTTAATCGTTGGCTTTAAAATATGTTGAACTTTTACCACTTTGAGAGATGTATTTACACAACAAATGACACGAATAAACTGGCTAAATTGAAGATCAAAATCATCCAAAAAGACTTAAATACCAAAAGATGGGTATTTCCCTTTTTTGATTATAGACATTGTAATCAAATTTAAAAAAAAAAACAGATAAAAGTCGCGAAAATAGAGCCCGTTTTTCGTCGGCATAACCGAACGAATACCGAGCTTGCACTCTATTATATAAAATAAAAATAATATAATTCTTCGGTTCTTAGCGTTTTTGCTTTTAAATATTTTGTTGTGAATACAAAAACTTGACTTGGTCTTAACAAAATTTTGTTCTGCTTCCCACAGAAAAAATATTTGTTTAATATAAACACCCCTAACAAAATTATTTTTAAACAAATTTCGGTTGATTTAACCGTATTATTGTCACCACCAATCATAATATGATTAAATTGATCAGCCATTAAGAAGCCACAATCATATTATGGTTGTCTCCGATTGCGTTAGGGTTAACAATTAAAATAAAATGTTTAACACTTATAATAGCATTGCTGTTTTTCCACCAAAGAGCATCTTGCTCTTGGAAAAGAGGAAAATTGTATTGTTAACTTAAAATCAGACAGCTATTAATGGTAAACAAACTATTGTCATAATTAACCATAACATGTTTAAATGCAACCATAATATAGTTGTGGCGGTGTCGGTGACAAAAATATGTGGAAAATTTTCTTCAAAAATAGTTTTTTTTTTTAAGGTGACCATATTAAAAGTTGTGTCTTCTTTGAGTGTGGGAATATACAAAGGCCCAGGTCTATTCAGATAAGCCAGAAACGATTTATCATTTGGAAGCAAATATTCGACGCGTTGTTGATGCAATTTACTGTAAGGGATGTGTTTAAATTTGAGCTTCATGGTTTAGTAGAATTTCATCATATCACAGTAGATTAATGCTACAAGTGTGCCAATGTGTATCCAAGATTGGACTGTGCTAAAAATAGCATTCCAATCGGTATTGAGAAGCACCTACCTTTTGGTGGTGCTCTCTCGAGATATGGTTCAAGCTTTTCTGGGGCTTAAAATTAGCAAATTTCCAAAACAGTTGTTTTTAGTACCACGGAAACTAGTTAGGCATTAAAAGATTGAGGGCTAGTTGTTGGCGAGGAACTATCGGGAAGCGCCTGAAACCTGTGGATAAACCCATCTCAGTGGGAGGGTTAACTTAAAGAAGACCGCTGAAAGGTGATTTCATCTTTTTTTTGTTGTTTCTTGTAGTCTAGGTGCCCTATATGCTCTTGCATTTTAACAGAAATTGCTTTTGGCATGTAGGATTTATTTTTTTTTTTTTTTCTTTCATTATTTATTTATTGAATGTTCCTATATTAAATATGAACTAACAATAATTAATCAAATCTTAACCTTATACGTTATTTTATGTCCTGCCAGTGCCAGACAAAAATTTTCTTCATCACGGGTTCTGTTCACTTAGAAAGGTGTTTATCGCTCGCCTAATTGGATAAGTGCTGCAGTGTCTCTTCTTCTTAAGCGAGTGTGGCCACTATCATTTAAAATATTTCGTGCTAGTGGATTCGGATGCAATTCGAGCCTTTTTAAGTATTTTACTGCATATTTCGTAATCATAGTTTCAACTTATGGATCATTGAGATCCTTGTGAATATTTGAGTTTTTAACATACCAAGGGGCAGCTGTGATTATTCGAAGAAGTTTATTTTGGCGCCTTTGAATTTTTTTTTTGATATTAGAGGCCGAGGCTGTGCCCCATAACTGAATACCATAGCACCAGATTGGCTTTAAGATGGAGTTGTAAAGCAGAGTTGCAGTCGAGACTAAGGACAGAGTTTCTTCCAATAAGCCAATGAGTTTGGATTGCTTTTAGTTTCATTTGAGTTAATTTTGCCTCTATATGGCTTTTCCACGTTAAACGTCGATCTAGATGAATACCGAGGTATTTTACATGCGAATTTTGAGGTATTATTTGATTATTGATTTTAATAGGGGAGATGTTTCCCGACGCAAGGTGAATGTTATATGTACGCATGTTTGCTCATTGATCTTTATCCTCCATTGCTTTAACCATAGTTCTAGTGAAATATATGATCCTGTAGGTATCGAGATGCTTCTAGACTGTTTCCGTCCACTCTTAGAAAAGCTGTATCATCAGCAAATGTTGAAGTTTGGTGTAGTTGTTTGTTGGCATATCCGAGGTATATATTAAGTATAAAAGTGGGCCCAGGATGCTTCCCTGAGGGACTCCAGCGTCAATTTGCTGAGGAGAGCTTAAAAAATCACCTTCTTTAATAATAAACTTTCGACCGACTAAGTAGCTTTCTAACAGCTTGTGTGTGTTTACTGGTAAGTTTAGCTTCAATTTATGTGATAAGCCTTCATGCCAGACTTTATCAAAAGCTTGAAAAACATCGATGAAGAGAGCGGAACAATATTTTCTTACTTCGAAGCCTTTTCTTATTGCGTTTACTATACGATGGGTTTGCTCAATTGTGCTGTGTTCTCTTCTAAAGCCGAATTGGTGGTTAGGAATACATCTATTTTCATTTAAAATTGGGGTTAAATTTGATACTAACAGATTGTCAAACAGCTTTGATATATTAGAAAGTAAGTTTATAGGCCTATATGAATCAACTTTTGTGTGATCCTTTCCTGGTTTAGGTATCATGGTGACTAATAGGGCCCATACACAATACCGTCATGATTGTAAAATCAAGTGATTGTGAAATTAAGCTTGAAGCACACAACACACCAGCATGCTGGTACAAAATTCATTTTTTACCAAAAAGTGTGTGGAAAAGGTTGTAATGAATTACAATAAAATTTGTGCTGTTGTTATTATTGCTATTATCCTAAAACGAAAACGAATAAGGAGTAAAAAAAACGTGTTTTAATTAAAATTTTGTTTTAAATTTTGTATTTTTTGATGTTTATGCCTTGACGATTTAACATTTATGAGCTAACTTTCCCGTAGACGATACAATCATGCTGGTACAATCAAAAAAATATCAAACTATTTTTGATAAAGCACCATCAGCTGGTACAATCACACCACAAGCTCATACACGGTCCATCAGCTGGCACAATCACTTGGTTGTACAATCATGATGGTATTGTGTATGGGCCCTATAAGGAAACCTTCCACTTTTGAGGATAGTATTCAAGACGTAAAATAGCATTAAAAATTAAAAGAATAATTTTCTTTGCTATGCTGGGCAGCTCCAAAAGCATTTTGTTGCTGATCTTATCAAAACCAGGAGCCTTCTTGGGGTTTAAACCACAAATAGCCTTTTCGATTTCTCTTATCTCAAATCTTAGGGGAACAGCTGGTCTAGCAGCAATAGGTGGTAACTCGACCGCAATATCGTGAGATACATTTTGGGTAAATACGTTTTTTAAATGATTGACAAACAGATTTCCTTTTTCAACATCATTTCTTGCCCAACTTCCATTCAAGTTTCTTAATGGTGGTTTAGAGAGAACTGGCCTATTGAGATTTCTAGCTGCACGCCATAATGAGTTGTCTGATTGTGGGGGTTGCATCAAGTCCCTTTAGATATTTTTCCAGAGAAGCCGTTTTCTGAGTCTTCAATAACTTTCTTAGTCTTTTTGTACACTCTTTTAGTAAGTTCTTAAGTTGAGGGGATCTGTGCAATTGCCACTCTCTTCGAGCCCTCCTTTTTTCAGACAAGAGACGCTCGACATCTGTGGAATATATTTTAAAAGTTTTTGTTTTTTTGGGGGCAATATTGGAATGTTGAACAGCTAGTTTCATGGATGCATGTAGGAGGATATCTAATTCATAACTCACATACCCAGCGGGAAAATAAGGAATTGATTACATAAATAACTAAAAAAATAATGTATTTTTTTCGAAAGAATAATAATGCATTCATGGGAATCGAGAAGGTAATTTTATTGACACAATAATTATGATTTGATTACCACGTATATTCTCACATTTGCAGAACAAGGAATGTATTGTTTCTGTTCGTAAAAATGTTTCGTGCTTTTTATTCTCTTCGTGACAATTATCTTTTTTTTTAGAATTATTTAAGTCATTCCCAGTATACATTAAAATAATTTATTACAATCCTAGGACATGGTCTGTGTTAAGAATAATGAATTCTGGAATCAAATATTATACAAGATATGTATTACTTTCTCGATTCCTATTAATTCCATTTTCCCGCTGGGTAATAATCATGTACTAAAATTGTAACTTGTGGGTAGCATTTAATACATACATCCAACTTATTTCTTTCTAAAAAAGTATTCTTGTGTGAAAAATTAAAAACTACATACTAAAATTCTTCAAAAAAAAACTTCTTTCAAACTTCTCAATAGTTGCTGAGTTCTGGAAATAGGTTAAAACAGGTATTAATCATACGCTATCATTAAAAATGATAAATAATAATAAGAATAACTCATACCACCTGTATAACAAAAAATATCAAACACATTTCTAAAACTTCTACAACTATTAAGGAAAACTGGTTTGCTTATTAATATTTATGTCTCACAAATTAGCATTAAAAACGAAATTATTAACAAGAAATAAAATTAACAACTAATATTGCATACAAACATACATATGTATATGGGTATTTCCACAGAAAAATCTACTTTTTTATGTATTATTATTTTTTTTTTGTATTTTTATGTAAAGTGAAATTTTAACAACGTGGGTCTTAATTATAAGCTTTGTGCCGTAACGTTACATAAAGTGAACTTTTCTGCGGAAATGCCCATGTGCAATAATCCTTGTCAACAATTTTAAATATGGCTATAAATAAATATGTAGCTATAAATACAAAATAACTTGTTGCCTTACGAATAAAATAGAAATAGAAATAAAAAAGATTTCATCATATAAATTCCATGGAACATTCCATTAAAACATGTTACTCCATATAAAAATCAGCAAAAGCAAATAAATGACTGTAGACACCTTTAATTAGCAACAAAACTGTGGTATTTATTTTTCCCGCTCTTTCAACCAAAGTCTTATACAGAAAAAATTCAAAAGAACACGCAATATACGCATTTTTTTTGATACATTTTTTTTTCAATCGCGTATTAGTGTCAGTGGGTTACTGAAAAAATGTTGGGGAAATTTCTTTTACAAAAAAAAAAAAAAAAAAACGAAATGTAAATCAACTCTTAAACAAGAAAGAATACTGTATTTGGCTGCGCTGAATCTTTTCTACCCTCCACCGAAAATAAAAATTTTTTGACGTAGAGAAAGGTTTTGTGTTTTTATAGTAGACTAAGGCTGGGTTTTTGAGATCTTAGTTAAACTAGGTTAAAATCCTATGTTCACAAACAAGCTCGGGGCCATAATTGATTTTTTAATAATATTTATTCTTTACTATTTTTCTTTTCAATATTTCCCCATACTTTGGATGGCATCTTCAGGAATAATAAAAGACGAGTTACAATATTAAAGCACACAACGACTAGTCGCGTTCACATGTAAAATTGCACTTAGTTTAGTTAATCTGAAAGTAGATTTGTGCCGCTATTGCCCATGATACTCTACACTACAGTATTAGAGACAAAGTTGTGAGAGTGTTTTCTATTTGGCAACCATGGGTGGTCATGGACCCACAAGCAGGTAATGAAGTACCTTTTAAATAAATATTAAATATAGCAAGAAAATTATTTTGTAAAAATTCAAATCGTTATTTTTATTCTAACACGTGCCGCATTAAGCTTTAATATAGTTATTTATATATGTAAAGTAGACTGGTCCTTATTTTCTGACTTAAAAATTTTTAAAGCAGACCCCCTTAAATTTTTTTTATTTTGGAAAATATAATATAAAAAATTTTGGAGTCTACTCCGACTCCGGTACAAAAACCTCAACTCTGACTCCACAGCCCTGCCCACAAGAATAAAATTGTGTTATGAAGCTACGATGCATCTTTATTTAGGCTTAGTTAGCAGACACAAGCGCTTCTCGCCGCAGTCCATACTTATTTATTTTTTACACACGCACTTAGATAACAAGTTCGTTCCCTTCTCAAGGAAGGAAGTAAGAAAGGTCACTAAAAAATAAAACTAAACAACTTCCTTTCTTCCTTCTTAAAGAAGGGAGTAGCGAATGTGTACTGAACATTTTGGAAGGTCCTTCAAAAACAAATTTATAACTTCTATAAGGCATTCTTCTGTAGGCAGGATATCATACGAAGCGAACCTTTTAAAAAGAAGTATATAAGGCTTCCAAAAAAGCCTACCACTTTCCTTTCAATATTTACCGCAGGGATATAAGAATTATAGACATCAATATTTACCATATAAACTTTTTCCATCGTTAAGTCATTTCCGAAAGGAGATACTTAATATTAATATTTCGTAGCAATGCAAAATTTTTTCGTCCAAACTATTACGTTATCGCTCACTTGTCAATATACTTGTCGTAATGAAAATTTTTAAGTGGGGCGCAAATCAGCTGATTATCTTTGAAAATGCAACTGAGCGATTTCGGTCGACATCCTGGGCCGGGCTCTCAATCGAAATAGACTCTCTTTCAGACAGAAATTTGTATGAAGGCTATGTCATTGTCCAGACCAATTTTGGTGATGCAATTTTTTTTTAATTCTGCTTTGAAATTGCACTGGTGTCCGAATTATGAAATTCTAGGGTTGCAATTTTTATGTTTTCATCTTGTTCTTTTTATATTTTATAGTATATAAATACAAATACACCTTCAGCCAACCAAGTTAAAAAGTGTGAGATTTACGAAAAAAAACAGAACTGCACAGTACATGAAACTAAGTACCGCTCCCCAATCTTGTCACCCATGAACTCAAGAATTGCTGCAATAAAAATTGCAAGTCTGGACCATGACTATCTGAAATTATCAGGGGTGTCATGGAAATCGAAAACGTAAAACGCACATCACTAGATAAATTTTAAAGGTGGTTCAAAGTCGACCTACATCAGCACAAGCGCATGCATAAACCGTTATGAACACTTTCCTCCTCTGTTTGTCAACCGCTTTGAAGGTACTTATATATAGAAGTCCATGATATGTTTTATATCATGATAATATTAAAATCTGAGGGGATAAAAAAGGGTAAAACGGAAAAATTCGGTAACCTCATTTCTCTTAAAGAGATAAAAAACAAATTTTGTACTTGTCGTTGCTTATTAGAAAAATAAACGGACAGGTGTCTGGAACTTTTTTTGGAATTCGGCCGCTTTTGGAGTAAACGGTTATAACCCGTATATCAAAACTTCTTTGTTATTTTTTATCCTAAGCCAGTCACCGCCACCTCATATGCCCAATGGGCAAGCTTTTACAAAAGAGCTTTTGTGCTTCCACACCGAATGCTTGCTGTTTTTTTTTTTTTTTTTTTTTTTTTTTTTTTGTAAAAAAAACAACGATGAGCAACATGTACACTAAAAAAAATATATTTAATAAAGCTTGCGAACAATTGTTTTGTTTTATTGAAAACAATGACGGCGATCCCGTATGTATGGTTTGTGATTGGAAACACATTCCTGACTGCGAAACTTCTTTTTCATATTTAAAACTAATATTAAATAAATACCAATTATATTATCTTTATTCGGCCTTTAAATTTCCAATCCTATGTTAATATCCAATGGGTTAACCAGCTTCACCTATTGTGGCAGACATAGTAATGGAGGAATTACTCAAAAATTGCGTTCAAAATCTTAAAACTAAACCCAGACTTCTTACAAAATACGTTGACGACCTCTTTGGGATTATTAATACAAGTGCAATAGACGACACCCTAGTCGAACCTAATAGTTTTCACCAACAAATCAAATTTACAATTGAAGAAGAAGAAAACGAAAGATTACCATATTTGGATACACTGATTGTAAGAAAATACAATAAAATTAAAATAGATTGGGACCAGAAACCGACTTCATCTGGAAGAATTATCAATTTTTATTCATGCCAACCCAAAAATATCATCATGAACACGGCTAGTAATCTTATAAACAGGGTACTAATGATTAGCGACAGGGTATTTCATAAGGAAAATATCAAAAAGATTAAGGAAATCCTAGGGAAAAACTCTTTTCCACAAAATATTATCAACAGTCTATTAAAAAATAATAAGAAAAAGAAAAACATCACAAGAGAAGAAGTGGAACCGCGAATTTATAAATCAATGACATATATACCACATATATCAGAAAGAATAGAAAAGTCAGGAGTTTACAATAAAGTAAAATACAAAACAGCGCCAAGATCAGAAAACACACTTCGAAATCTGTTTTCTAACACAAAAACAAAAGTGGATAAAATGGAAAAGTCAAACGTTATTTATAAAACAGAGTGCAATGGTGATGGAAACAACATATGCGATTAAGTATATGTAGGAACTACCAAAAATAAATTAAAGACGAGAATTGCAGGACACAAATCGGATTTCAAATGTATAAATAGTTCACTGACACATAAAACAGCACTTGCAGCCCATTGTGCGGAAAGAAATCACATACCCAAACGGGACGCCGTACAAATATTACAAACAGAAGAGAGGTATAATAAACGACTTACACTGGAGATGCTACATTAGGGTGGTCGTTAATTGTATGGATGAAATTTTTTTTTCTATTTTTCCATGCTCTAACCCCCCAATTCGGTGGGTATTGATAAAAAAACAACTCAAAAAAATTTTTAGTACGATCGGAGAAGGCTAAGCCGTCCCTCAAGCCCGCCAAAGTTTGAGAAAAATCGTAAAGTCCAACTTGTATGACTTATATTTAGGAAAATATTAATTTTACATAAAAATCGTTTTTTAAGAAGTTGTTGTTAGTAAAGTTTCCAACAACTTTTGCCTTAACAAGTTTTCTCTAAAACTCATATTGAACAAAACCTAATTAAAATAAAAAGTAAACAGCAGCATTGATGCGAATATTTTCTTTATAACTGTTTTTTCTTACACACGTCTAGGGTGATCGATTATTCGACTTTTTTCAATAACCGGTTTTCGAATATTCCGAATAGTTGCTATTTTTAAAAAACCGGTTTTCGGTTAATCATTTTAAAAATAACCGGTTAACCGGTTTTAATTCGAATACATAAAAATACAAAAATCAAATTATTTTTTGTAATAAAAAGTTAATTTGAATAAAAACAAAACAATTCACGAAGGTAAGGAACCTACAAAATACATAGATATGACTTAAGGTATGTTCAGACTTAACAAATATTTGACGATAAAGCAAAAACAAGCGCGACCAGTAAATTGATTAAACTTAGGCTTTATTTTTAACAATTTCTATTTATTTGCTAAACTTTATGTCAAATATAATAATTGTACTTATGTACATATAATGTAGTTAAGAAACCGTTAAATAATGTTTGCTCTAGCCAAACGTTTTGCAAAAGCAAACAATTCTTTAAGAAAATTAGTGGTTACGTGTAGGACATCAAATATTTATTAGGTGTGAACATAGTTGTATAAATTTTGAAAAACTTTGGTTTTAAAAAATTATAGGAATTTAATAAATTTATTATTTGAGATATTCACAGAAATTTATTTTAAATGAGTTAATTTGTTGATGGTTAAGCATGTCTATACGAATCAGTAAACTTGAGCCATATTTTTGAAAAGTTGCAAACAAAACCTCTTATCCCGGATTATATTTTTCAATGTTTTTTTTTTTTTTTCTTGTTTCAGCATTATAGAAACGAATAGTAATATGAACATGCTTTTTGTATGACATATCTGTCAATTCGTCGATCACTATTTAAACCCTTCCTTGAGATTGTTTGATTCCTTCAATTTTTTTTTAAGTTCTTGGTAATTGAATAAATAAAACTGAAGAATTTTTCGATATCGATGATTTCGCCGGTATGGTGTAGTTTTAAGCATGAAGATATGCTTGAACTACTGAAAAGTTTTTCATTCATTATTGGCAGCATATTTTAGTAAAGTATTATTTCCAGTCTCATAAAAACTACTTGGAACAGAGTCATGTTTTACTTGGCATATATTAATGTCAAGATTGTAGACTAATTAAAAGTGATTAATAAGTCATTACGCGATTTGTATTTACATTGCACATAACGTTTTGTTACATTTTGTATTGACATTCTTTATTAAAAGTTTAAGTTTGCCAAATATTCAATTACTTCAATTACGGGTACATTTATAACAAAAGTAAGGAAAACTTATATAAATTATACATTACTAAAATAACCGGTTTATTTTACTAAAATAACCGGTTTATTCGATATTCGAAAAATGGACTTTTTAAAATATTCGACTTGGGCAAAACTAAAATAACCGGTTAAAACCGGTCGAAAACTATTCGATCGATCACCCTACACACGTCAATTCAGCTTTAATATTTGTGTTTGTGTGCGTTTGCTTAAAAAAAAAATAGTCAAACGCATATCATTTGTTTCTAACGTACCACGGTTGATAAAGTTGGTGCAATTGTACTTTTTTCATACAATTCAAAGCCAAAGGTACCCTAGGGTGACCGTTAAAATCAAAAATTGGATTTATTTAGGTCTCACTCGCCAATTTGGTGGGTATCAGTGTTGCCAATTTAGCCATTTAGTGGCTAGATTTAGCCATTTTTCACCCTGTTCAGCCATTAAAAAATGAGTTTAGCCATTAGCCATATTTTTAGCCATTTTTCAACTTGTTTAGCCATAAAATTTTTTGCCGTTTTTCTTTTAAAAGAATAATTTTTATTTTATTATAAAAATTTATAAAAGTAAAATAAACATTTTGAACAATTAAAACGCCTTTAATTTAAATCACAACTTTTACAAATCTTGAAAATCGCTATAAACTATGACGCTGAAACATCTTTCAAAATAAAGGAACAGTATTCCACTATTAAATTTATAAAATGGATCAACACAAACATCGCTGTTTCTTTCTGGTTGCAAGTATTTCAATAAAAGGATGCAGGCGGTAACAAAATTGTTTTGGAAATTTCTGAATTGACTATAAAGTTGCTCTCACTTGCATGGTATAATGCTGAAGTAGAGAGGGTGCTTAGCCAAGTAAACATCGTAAAAAAGTAATTTGAGAAATAGGTTACATTAAGCAACCGTTAATTCGATTTTATCAAATTATAGTTAAATATTTTACAATACAATATTTATACCACCACCACAATGGAGAAGGTACTGTGCGTTTGTGCTGATGTCTGTAACACCTTAAAATATTGGTCCTTAGCCCACCTTTACGTATACCGATTGACTCAGAATCACTTTCTGAGTCGAATTAACGCTGTTTGTCCGGCTGGCTGGCTGTCCATGTAAACCTTGTGCGCAAAGTACAGGTCGCAATTTAGAGATTATTTGATAAAATTTGGTACAAAGGTTCTAATGTGGCGTAGGGTATCATAAAGTCGGGTTTAACCGACTATTCTTTCTTACTTGTTTTTTATTGTAGATCTGGACTAGAGTTTTTTTTTTCCCGGAGTTTTTCGATTCCCGGGAAAGCGGGAAATTTTTTTGAATTTCCCGGGATCCCGGGATCCCGCTCCATATAAATAATACACAGTAAATTAAATAAAAGAAATC
Organism: Pollenia angustigena; assembly: GCA_930367215.1. Classification (NCBI taxonomy): domain Eukaryota; kingdom Metazoa; phylum Arthropoda; class Insecta; order Diptera; family Polleniidae; genus Pollenia; species Pollenia angustigena. The sequence goes on along the minus strand of OV884060.1, from coordinate 144,823,704 downwards.
CTTAAATACTACAAAATTAAATGAAGATTAAAAGAGGAACTTGAATTATTATTACCTTACGGTTTTATATGTAAATTCCGTATTATTATTATGCTCTAGATACAAGATAAAAAATTAAGATAAACATAACAATTTAATTCATAAACACAAATTGAGGTACTCAAGATATGAGATAAAAAAGTTAATTCATAAAATAGATAAAATATTTTAAATAAATATATTAACATTTTTTAACGGCTTAGGAAATAACTTTCTGACACACTCAAAGCGCTTAGTAAGACGTCAAAAAGTATATTGATTATTTTATTTACTAATTACCATGTTTCCGAAAAATTTCGTTAATTTTTTTACCGAGGTTGGATAAATAGTTAAAAGTGCACCGTTGTAGAAGGCTTTTGATTCACAATAAGAAGCATTTTTTTATAAACAACGTCTATATCAGTCAAATGTATATCAAGGTTCATGCAAAAAATAGCATCAACCTCTTACAAACCTTTTCATTTCATTAGGTCTATCTGTAATCTTTAGGACAATGTGTTTTTCAAATTGTATGTTGTAGTATCTTACACGAGTTTCCAAATTTTTTTTTATTTCGGGTTCCCCGCACTTCAAGGGTATATAAACCAACACAAATTGAAAAAAATTTGTGTTTATCACCTAATAAACATATCGCTCCTTCATTGCAACATAGTCACATAGTCATACCTCAAAAAATCAAAAATTGTAAGTTATTTAAGCAAAGTGTTCCTTCATGCCTTCTCGTATTTTATCCCAAACTGAACCGAAGTTATAGCAAAATATATCTTTAAATCGGTACATTTTGAAAACTTTAATCGCATTTTGCCAAGTTCATTTGTTTTTGTAGATATGACTATGTTGCAATAAAGGAGCTATATGTTTAGGTATCTGCTATTTTAACCTCTTAAGACCCGAGCATTAACCCATTGAATTTTTACATTTCTTATATATTATTTACACCTTTTGGGGAGCAAATAAGACAAGTGTATTTTTTTTTTTTTTTAATTTTATTTGAATTCTTAGAAATTAAGGGTACACATATGTGTACCTCAGGTCTTAAGATATGAAAAATTTCAACGTTAATTCTTAATTTCTTTAGTTCTGAACAGAACCGATTAAGTAAAGGGCTTATTAACTATTTGTTTTATCTTATGAGGTGTAATTTTAATTTCGGTTTTAATTATTTTTTTAATTTTTTTATTTAAACTGATAGAAAAAGAGGTGCACATATGTGTACTTCAGGTCTTAGCGATTAGTTATTGAGGAAAAATATCCCAACAGTATGGTTTTTTCAAACTGTTAAATTCAAATGTAAAAATAATGGCTAAAACTTCTAAACCCTGCCATCTTTTGGTATTGTTTTGAAGCGCAGTATCTTAAAGCAAGTAATAAAACTGTTTCTATTGATCACACGATGTCGCTAGTCCTAAAAACTTGCAATTAGTTAAGGTGCACATATGTGTACCCACGGTCTGAAGAGGTTAAAGACTTGTCCATGGACAATTAAACTTTACTACCTGCATCTTATTTTGAATTAATGTTCTTTATTAACTTTTCACTTCACGAAATTTATTAATTATCAACCTATTCTGTTTTAAGTACACTGAAAGAAAAATGCTTCATATATTTAATGAATCATTTTCATCAAAAAGTTTTCCTTGGGTAAATGAAAATTTTCATTGTCTAAATGGAATTTCATAGGTTTGATGAAGTATTTTCGTTAAAATCGCTTCATTAGATTTCGTAATTACGTTAAAAATTTTCATTGGATATATGAAAACTTAAGTTTGTCCAAGTTAAACAAAAAATTTTAATTGGGAACTTAAAAAAACAATATACAAACATAACTATATTCATAAATTAATACAAAATTATAGTTTCCTTAAAAAATGTTTAATTGTTAATTAAAAAATGTAAGATTTAATAATTTCATGCATCGAATGTTACATGTATGCCATTAAATTTATGAAATCATAAAATTTTTTTATAAAAGCAACATATTTCAATAATTGCCTTCATAAATTTAAATTTTCATTATGACAATAAAAATGTCATTATAGTAATGAAACAAAAACTTTCAATCCACTTTCAATCAACGTTGTTATTGTTATTATGGACAATTTAATCTCATATTTACGGTCTTAATTGAGAAAAAAACATAGTTTTTTTATACAAAAACTACACTGCCCCGGTAGACTAGCTGGTAGTGAGATAGTCTATCAGCACCGAGGTTACATGTTCGAATCCCACCAGAGACAGAAAAAAAATAAAAATAAAATAAAGTAAAATAAAATAAGAAAAAAGAAAAAAAAATAAATAAAAAAAAAAAAACAAAAAAAAATTTTACTTTATTGAAAGTATTCATCCAATGAATAATATTCATGGATCTAATGTAATGTTTCATTAAGTCCTTTTAATGAAACAGGTTTCATTGATGCAACGAAGCGCTGCATAGGTTCCTTTATAATGCAATTTTTCATGGGATTAATGTCAAAATTCGTTAGTATTGCGAAGAAAATTCTTTCAGTGTAGATTTATTGCATGAGGAGACATTGATTTACGTATGTACTCACTTCTTGTAATTGATCTAATCGACAACCCATCCACAGATGCTTATTTTAAGAGAATAGAAAACTAAATTTCAAAGTATAAATAGCAGTTTTCTTAAACTATGATTAATTTTTTATTTCCCGGGATCCCGCATGAAAAATCCCGGGAAAGCGGGAAATACAATTATTGAAATTCCCGGGAATTCCCGGGACGGGAAATCCCGGGAAAAAACCCTAATCTGGACTCAAAAGGCTGGGTAAATGTTGTCGTGATTAAGATTTACCTTCAAATTATTTAAAACTTATGATTATTTGAAGCTAATGAGTGAGTGATTCCTATGAGATGAACAATAACGACATCGAATTTTTCGATGATTTAATTTTTTAATATTAATTTATTTTAAAATCTTTTTACGTTTATTCTTATTTAACAAATTGATCTTAACTCACAATTTCATCGTAAACTACTTTAAATTAATTATTTTTGTTTTGTTATTGAATTTTCATGTGTTTTATTTAAAAAAGCATTTAGCCATTTTTTAGCCCATTTTTAGCCATTTTTTAGCCATTTTTTTCCGTAAATTTAGCCATTTTTGGTCACCAAGTTTTGGCAACACTGGTGGGTATTGATAACAAAACAACTCCAAAAAATTTTTCGGACGATCGGCGAAGGCTAAGCCGTCCCTCGAGCCCACCAAAGTTTGAGAAAAATTATAATTTTACATTAAATCTGACTTTTATGTTTAATAACTTAGAAAATATTAAATTTGTAGAAAATTTGTTAGAAAGTTTTTCGTTATCTCTTATTAAACAAAATAAACTCAAAATATCGAATAAGCGACTTAAAAATCTACTTTTTAATTCATTAAAGAAACGCCTTTTCTATGAATTAGTTTTGTTGAAAAACATTTTTATTATGTATTTAAAAAAAAACCGATCAGCCGGGCACCTGCCGTTTTACCCTACTTCGGGTACGCTGAATTCAGTGGTGCTTACCGTTTTTTAGGTTAGCTCTTGTTTTCAAAATTTCGAAAACGGAGGAGGTTGCACAGCGTAACTCAAAAACGAAATTCCACAATAATATTACCTTTAACAATTGTTATAGGTTTTTCTAATATGCGTAGTCGTTTTAGAAACCAAATTTTGGCAATGGGGTTAAAACAAATTAGGTGAGGTTGGTCATACATTTGACCCAACTAAAAGCAATCTTGGCGCTGCAATGGCCGAATTTGAGAATTGTATTAAACCGGCATATAAAGGCAAGTATGTTTTAAGAAAATGTTAAGCAGAAAAAACTAATGAAGGTCCGTCATATATTTAATCCTCATTGGGGCGATTCCTTGGCAGTTCTGGGGCATTTTCTTCAATATATTTATAGTCTGTGTTGACAATTTTATATGAGAGCCCCCTTAAAGAATAAAGAAAGCGTGCAGGTATGTTACAGGGATGATAAATGAGAAAATCAATATCGTACTTACGAACTTCTAAAATCTTACTTTTTCGACCCCAATAGTAATAAATATTTTTTTTTTATAAAAGAAAAAGACTTTTGTTTCGGTTACACTTGAAACCATTGGTACATACGGTCTATTTCGTTCCTTTGTTTTGGCATGAAGGTTTATATGCTGCCGCTGATACTTGATTTAGAATGTGGCATACGCAATCGTCCAATGATCAAGTGTAAAAATCTATTCACAATAGCGAAGTTTAGTATTTGGTGCAAATGGTCTTGCAAAGAGCAAATGCAAAATATCATAACTGTTTTGCTAAATCCAACAACAAAATACACAGAGTTTCCTTAAGATTTCATAACAATGCTACGAAATTTTGCATTTGCACTTTGGCAAAACCATTTGCACCAAACACTGAAATCCGTTTATATTCATTGGACAGTAAATACGAGATCCATTTTATATCAAATAACAATAGGTTTGAAAAATTTGGAAATAGTACCAAATGAGTCACGGGGGTACCACCGTACTTTTTGGCTTTGAATTGTATCAAAAAAGTACAATTGCACCAACTTTATCAACCGTGGTACGTTAGAAACAAATGATATGCGTTTGACTATTTTTTTTTAAGCAAACGCCCACAAACACAAATATTAAAGCTGAATTGACATGTGTAAGAAAAAACAGTTCTGAAGAAAAAATTCGCATCAATGCTGCTGTTTACATTTTATTTTAATTAGGTTTTGTTCAAAATGAGTTTTAGAGAAAACTTGTTAAGGCAAAAGTTGTTGGAAACTTTACTAACAACAACTTCTTAGAAAACGATTTTTATGTAAAATTAATATTTTCCTAAATATAAGTCATACAAGTCGGACTTTACGATTTTTCTCAAACTTTGGCGGGCTTGAGGAACGGCTTATCCTTCGCCGATCGTCCTAAAAAATTTTTTGATATGTTTTTTTACCAATACCCACCGAATTGGCGAGTGAGACCTAAATAAATTCAACTTTTGATTTTAACGGTCACCCTAATGCTACATATAATAAATATAAGACAAGATAAGAGAATTAACTTTAAGAGTGACGTAGACAACATAGCACAGAGCTTTAAGGCTAAGTTAGGCGAACGTTGCTGTACCCGTAATGTACCGCACCGTACTGTAAGCACGTTGGTGCACTTATAGAACGTTTAAAAACGTGTCATATGTTTTTCCATACATAAACAAAAAGCAATAGTATACATAAAACAAAACACACAGTGATGGGAATCAAAAATGTTCAAATGGTGACCGTTGTGCAGAAAAGGTACCACGTGATTTAAATGGTATTAAAACAGTATTTTGTGTATGTAAAAAATTTTAATAATTTAATATTTATTATATACATATACATATATATTTTTAGCATACAACTATTGTAAATGTGCATAAACCAAACAAGGTTTTAATACCATTTAAAGTCTTTTATATGTTTCACATTTCTATTGTATGTGTATATGCATTTGTTTACTTTAAACATCTTAACATATGTATATTTGTATATTTGGAAATATGTTGTATTGTAAGTTGTTTTGTCGCAATTCTATAGATATACTGAAAAAAGTACCAAAAAAAAGAGCAAAATGACCCGCATTCAATGTTACATACAAGCCGCCCATCACTGTCTTACAAATGTCAAGTAACAACGGCATGAAATTCTATTTTATACAGATTGGTACGTTGCAACTACAGTACATTGCATTTCGGTAAGCTTTTGTATTGGTTTTCATATAACAAAAAGCGAACAGCTGATGGATACAGTACAGATACGGTACAGCAACGTTCGCCTAACTGAGCCTTTAGGCATATTATAAATAAAAAGAGAAAGGATCAATAGTGCAATTTTACATGTGAACGCGATTAGTCGTTGTGTGTTTTAATATTGTTACTCGTTTTTTATTGTGAGTTTTTCCTTTTTTGTTATTACTGTTTGTTAAATATTTATTTTTTCTGTAAAATAATTATTAGTGTTACAGGGTGTGTCAATGATTTTGTTTTTTAATTTATATTTTTAAGATTCCTGAAGATGCCATCCAAAGGATGGGGAAATATTGAAAATAATAAAGAATAAAATTTATTAAAAATCAATTGTGGCCTCGAGATTATTCATTAACATAGGATTAAATAAATACCGCCATAATTTATCGGATACGCATATTTCGGATCTCTTACGTATAAAAATTTATGACGGAGAAATAAACATTCAAAATAATATAAAATTTCAACATACATTAATAAAAAAAAAATTACTTCAAAGTTTTTTCGGTGTATGAACTTTGAAAAAAGAGCTTTCAAAGCTGTCTAACACTAACTCAAGTATCGATGTATGCGTTCTTGGCTGCCCAGTTGGCCAGATTGCCGTTGACGACATCGTCGTCAATGATGTATGCACGACTTATCCCCCGTTGTTTAGGTTTTCTAGAAGACAATTTATAGGAAATCGTCGTGCACGACAGTTTGAGCGACGTTGTCTTGTAAGTTGTCTTCTATTTAGCTTTATGTGGGACAGTATGAGCGACTTTGTCTTATAAGTTGTCGCCTATTAAACTCTATGTGGGACAGTATGAGCGACACTGTCTTGTAAGTTGTCTTGTACAAAAGCTACTGAAGACAAAGTTTGTTTGAATGCTATTCAATCACTTGCTTGGTTTTCTTCAAATTCTCACATTCTTTTTTTTTTAATTGTTGATTTAAATACCTACAACAAATTTACAAATTAGTACTAAACAATAAAACCAAAAATGATGATGAAATTATTCGCGGGCGGGAAAATGGATTACATGGAGTTGCGTATAGGAGTTGAATATAAAACATATAACAGAAATTAAAATTTAAACTATACTAAAAAACTGACTGAATTAGATAACCATATAATAATTTTTGTCGTGGACGTCAAAATAGACGACATTGTCATGCAGGTAGTCGTTAATGATAAATTAGGCGACATTGTCTTTCTTTGTGTCGTGCACGATTTTCGCGACACTTGTTCGAAAATGTCATTGACGATTTTTCGTACATTGTCGTGCATCCGTCTTCGAGGATGTCTTAAAGACGTGGCTAACTGGGACAGTTACACTCAGTTGGCCCCGTCTAAAGACGTGGCTAACTGGGACAGTTACACTCAGTTGGCCCCGTCTTTAAGACATCCTCGAAGACGGATGCACGACAATGTTAATTTCTGCACGACATGTGAGGGACAGCGGGAACAAATCGTCAATGACATTTTCGAACAAGTGTCGCGAAAATCGTGCACGACACAAAGAAAGCCAATGTCGCCTACTTTATCATTAACGACTACCTGCATGAAAATGTCGTCTATTTCGACGTCCACGACAAAAATTATTATATGGTAGGTAACCATTCAGACGGTTTTTTAGTATAGTTGGAATTTTAATTTCTGTTATATGTTTTATATTCAACTCCTATAAGCAATCCTAAAGTTGACAGTAAAGTGCTAACTGCATGTAATCCATTTTCCTGCCCGCGAATAATTTCATCATCATTTTTGGTTTTAGTGTTTAGAACTAATTTGTAAATTTTTTGTAGGTATTTAAACCAAAAATTAAAAAAAAAGAATGTGAGAATTTCAAGAAAACCAAGCAAGTGATTGAATAACATTCAAGAAAACTTTGTCGTCAGTAGCTTTTAAACAAGACAACTAATAAGACAGTGTCGCTCATACTGTCCAACATAGAGTTTAATAGGCGACAACTTACAAGACAACGTCGCTCAAACTGTCGTGCACGACGATTTCCTGTAAATTGTCTTCTAGAACACCTAAACAACGGGGGACAAGTCGTGCACACATCATTGACGACGATGTCGTCAACGGCAATCTGGCCAACTGGGGTTCTAAGCCCAAAAAGCAAATTCGTAACTTTTCTAAAAAATACAAATATAAATTTGGTACTTTTGCGAAATTCGAACGTTAAATCGTACTATTTTTGATACTTTTTTTAACAAAACATTTTCTCCATTCATTGCAATAAACGTATTGAATTATGGGCTCCCGCTAAAATATTAAAATTTTTTGATACCTCAATGGGGAGAAAAAAAGTATCAAATAGAAGAAATACGGGAAATAAAATTTTGTTTCTTTTACTTTTCCGTGCTGCGTGTGAAAATATCTGAATTTTTTTTATAATATTTAACTGAGAAACATTAATGAAAAATTTTCGTATTTTTTTTTCTTCAACTGGTACTTTTTGAATTTTCATTAATATTGAACCTAGAAACAATGAATTAAACATGCAATATCCTCTGTAGATGAAAATATATAAGAGAAAACTTTTTGGTACGATTTTTTTCTTTAACTGGTACTTTTTGAATTTCCGTTAGTCTTGGACCTAAAAACATAAAATTATATTTTTTGAATTTTTATTTATACTGAACCTAGAAATATAAAATTCAACATGTTGAGTCCAGAGTGATTGAAAAATTATTTGAGGTGATTTGTTGGTACGTTTTTGTTCTTCAACCGGTACCTTTTTAAATTTCTGTTAGTATTGTGCCTAAAATCATTTAATTAAACATGCAAGATCCTGAGTGAGTGATAATCAGTAAAAGGGATCTGTTTGGTACTCTTTCGTTATTTAAATGGCATTTTTTTAATTTTTATTAATACTGGACCTAGAAACCTTAAATTCAACATGCAGAGTCCAGAGCGATTAAGAAACTATGAGTGAAGACATTTTGGTACTTTTTGATTTTTAATGGTACTTTCTGATTTTATTTTGAATTTGTATTAATAATAGACCTCAAAACAGCGTGATTTAGAAACTATAACAGGAGATGTTTTGGTACTTTTTTGTTATTAAACTGGTGTTTTTTTGAATTTTCGCTAGAATTGAACCTAGAATTTTTAAATTAAATATGCAAAGTCCTAACTGAATGAGAACTTTTAATAGGGATCTTTTTGGCACTTTCTCGTTCTTAAACTGGTACTTTTTAAATTTTAATTAATACTGAACCTGGAAACATAAAAGTCAACATGCAGAGTCCAGAGTTATTGAAAAACTAAGAGTGGAGATATTTTGGTACTTCTTTGTTTTTAAATTGGTACTCTCTGATTTTTTTTTATTTTATTGAAGATAACATATGGACCGGAGGTTGGTCCCTTGCCAAATCGATCCACTAAGACGAACAAATGCTCGGAACATGTAAATTCATATATACATATTTTTATGTATGTTTTCTTCATATTTGAGATTAAAATTTTCTTGGACATTTGGAAAACTATGGGCAGATCATTACCACATTACGTTATACCAAATTTCATGACAATACCAGCACTTCGCTATTAATGCTATCCTGTGGCCGTATTCTGTAATTCGCTTAAACTAAATCTCTATCGCTAAAAATCTTTTAAGTTGATTTAGCGATTTTTGGCTACGAATGCAGTGCTGTTACATGCATTGCTAAATTTGGCAATGCCATAACAATTTAATTCACCGCAATTTTAGCTTCTATTGTCATTACTAAAAATTTTAAATTTTGTATTCTCTAAGGCATTTTAGCGATAGAGATTTAGCTTTAGCTAAGCGAATTACGGAATACGGGTGCTGATGACTATTTAAACAATTTGACACCCAAACTATTCCTTTTTTTCAGCAGGCAGACATTTTTAAATCGACTTAGAATAACATGAAGTCTCATAATACGAGTAAACATACTGAATGGATTCTTAGATAAATATTTCGTGGTGTTACACACGGAATAACGAACTTAGTATAGCCTTATTCACCGCTTATGGTAAAGGATATAAAAATACATTGCGTGTTCATTAAAAGTAAAACTAAAGAAAAAACACTTTGCAGATTAAATTGTCAATTTAATAAAATAATTCTCTATAGTGCGGGTAGGAATTTAAGTGTTTATTTGAAATTAACATTTAATAATTAAGATAATTTTGTTTGTTTTGTTTTTAATGCCTTTATTGGCATTTTTATGTTCTATTACAATAAAAAGAAACTAAAGTTAGCAAAGGGTTTTTTAGTTCTCCCTGGAGAATTAGTACAATCATAAATGGATGGCCAAGGCAATCAGTCAATTGTGTTGTTTGTTTTTCCAAAGTTTTTTTTTTAACATTGTATTGTGTGTTGATTGTTTTAAGAACTACAAATTTCGTTCTTATAAACAATTATGAAATGTTCAAGGTAAATCGTTAAAATGATGTTTGAAACAATGCCAATGTACTTTAAGTTGAGGCATTAGATAGTAAAAGTTTTTGAAATTCAGTTTTTTATTTGTTTAATTTGTTTTTGCAATAGTACATTGAAAGAATTTTCTTCGCAATACCAATGGATTTTGACATTTATCCCATGAAAAATTGCATTAAAAAGGAACCTATGCAGCGCTTCGTTGTATCAATGAAACCTGTTTCATTAAAATGTATTTAATGAAACATTACATTAGATCTATGAATATTATTCATTGGATGAATACTTTCCATAAAGTAAAAAAAAATTTTTTAATATTTTTATTTGTTATTTTATTTCATTTTTTTCTGTCTCTGGTGGGAATCGATCGCGCAACCTCGGTGCTGATAGACTAGCTCACTACCAGCTAGCCTACCGGAGCAGTGTAGTTTTTGGATAAAAAAAAACTATGTTTTGTACTCAATTAAGAGCGTAAATATGAGATTAAATTATCCATAACAACCAGTGTGACCCTTTAGCATTTTCACTCTAAATTTAGCATAATTTATTTTGATTTAGCAGCGAATTTTTCAAATAGCATTTAGCATTATTTTCAGCATTTTTGTAATATTTTTTTTAGCACTTTTTAATCTTAAAAATTTTATATAATGCTATTTCACAATATACAGGTATGTGATGGAAATCGATTTTAAAAACAAAACGATTTGAAACCGAAAATATCGTTTTCCGTATCTTTTTAAATGGATTTTAAGTAGATATTGCTTTTATTTTCAGTCTTTATTAATTTACATTTTATATTATATACGTGAACTGAAGTGTATTCTGAAAGAAAACTTAAGACTATAATTCAGAAATGGATTTTAAAATCCCTCGAAATTCATCACAACTTTCAAAAACGTTCGTTTTGAAATCGATCGATTTTCATCACCTACCTGATAACTTATCACTTCTGTCAATCTCTATAATTGTATTTTTTCTTTTATACGTTTAAAAAAATGTATAATATTAGCAACCCTGTAAACACCAAAAAAAAAAAAAATTAAATAAGAAATGGTAGATTTTAACTACAGAAGAAATAACGGGTTTGGAACAGCAATGGCATAGCTGAATGCATACGAATTGATGAACCAAAGTTCAACTATTGAATTCTGGATAGGTGTTTAGAAGATGATGAAAACAGATCATATTCTTATGGTATTTTGCCCAACGCTTTGGAAACTAAGGAAAACTATTCATGAAAATGCTGTTGAATAGCCTTTTATGTTTTCGATGATAATTTTTGTTTTAACTTATATTTTGTACTAGCTGACCCGACAGACGTTGTCCTGTCCAAATTAAAAAAAATTTTTGCGTTCGATTTTTAAAATCAGTTAAAAAGAGGAAAAAAGTATTTTAAATTGAAATTTTGTTCATATACATACATATGTTTGATTTACATTTGATTTGAAAATACATATGTATATTATATATATATGCTGTGAATCTTATAGTGTTCTATTTACATTTACATAGTTGGTAAGACCAATATTCAAGTAACCAGTAAAAAAAAGTAATACTTATTCGATTGCTTTGGTAGGATATCATAATTTTGATCATTGTAATGCTTTGTGATATACGACATTTTTTGTTTGGTTGTCTGGTGCATAAACAAATATTGCTAATGGACTTCCGACGCGGGAACAGGCGACATATGTATTAACAAATACAACAAAAAAAGTATTCGTGAAATCGGCCCAGCCATTCACGCGTGATGCCGTGACGAAGGACAAAGGGATTCATTTCTATTATATAGATTTATATAGATTTAATAATGTATATCTGTGGCAATAAATAATAATGGCTTAAGTTGACTAAAATGCTTTTTAATTTTATTAGATATTCTTATTATTTTCTTCAGGATCTATGACGCAGCTAAATTTAAAGTATAAAATGTCATTATTAATAAAAAATATACGCATTTATATTTAAACTTTTACAATACAACAAACACACATTTCATTTTAAAAAAAACCCTTAATATCTCAAAACACGAAATTTCGACTTAAGCCATTATTATTTATTGCCACATATATGTATGTATATCGTTCCCTAAAACGCAAAAAACCCTAAAACTATTTAAAATGATAATTTATTAATCGCCTTGGAACTGTTTATAATTTATTTTTCTTCTACTTTTCTTGTAAAACCTAAAGGCCCAACCATAATATGCTTAGCCTTGCTTAACCTACTGTCAAAAATTAACAAAAAGTCTCTCAAATGTATTTGAAAAAAATAAAATCAAAAAACATTTGATTCCGTACGGCATGTGCGATCAGTTTCGCACTTTGCTTAAGCAAATGACAGTTTCATAAAAGTTAACAAAAATTTTCTTTAAGTTCAATATGGTTTGCCTTGTAGGTTAGGTTCTAAGCGTTTATCATGTAATATTTTGTAGATAGGGCCTTTTGTCAAACAATAGTGGAGAGGGTATTATGCATTTGTGCTGATGTGTGTAACACCTTAAAATATTGGTCCTAGACCCACCTTAAAGTATAAAAATATATAACGATGTCCTTCCGGCTGGCTGGCTGGCTGGATGTCCATGTAACCTTGTGCGCAAAGTAGAGGACGAAATTTTGGAGATAATTATCCTCTGGACTATAAAAGAATTTAATTCTTAAGGTCCTTATAACTGAAATAAATAAATAAAAATAAATAAAATAAATAAAATTTGGGACCTAGGTTCTTATTGACACAAGGAGCAAGCCTATTGAAAATGGGCCATATCGTAGGACCACGAGGGAAGATAGGGGGAAATTTCTTCCTCTCAGAAACTATCAAACCGATTTTAATGAAATTTAAAACTTACATAGAACCATATCTTCATGGACACAAAAGCGACGTATTTTTTAAAAAATAGGACCACGAGGGGAGATAGGGCCAATTTCTGCCTCTCAAACCGATTTTAATGAAATTCAAAACATAGATAGATCCATATCTATATGGACTCATAAGCTATACAGTTTTTCAAAAATAGGACCACAAGGGGAGGTAGGGGGCAATTTCTGCCCCTCACAAACTTTTAACCCGATTTTAATGAGTTTTATAAACATAGATAAATCCATATTTATATGTACATATAAGCATGATGTGTTTTTTAATACTGTGGTGTAGGGTATCATATGGTCGGGCTTGACCGACTATACTTTCTTACTTGTTTTATTTTAAAGAAATACAATATTTACAGGTAAATTATCGTATAATTCATTCATTAAAATTTAGCATTTTTTTAACCATTTTCAAACTTTATTTTTAGCATTGTTTAAATCCCCATTTAGCATCCAATTTTTTTTTTAGTTGTGGTCACGCTGATAACAACAATAACAATGTTGATTGAAAGTTTTTGTTTCATTACTATAATGAGATTTTTAATTGTCATAACGAAAATTTAAACTTACGAAAGCATTATTGAAATATGTTGCTTCTATAAAAAAATTTTTGATTTCATAAATTTAATGGCATATTACATTAGATGTATTAAATAATTAAATCTAATATTTCTTGATTAACAATTAAACATTTTTTTAAGGAAACTATAATTTTGTATTAAATTATGAATATAGTTATGTTTGTATATTGTTTTTTTATGTTCCAATTTAAAATTTTTTGTTTGACTTGGACAAACTTAAGTTTTCATATATTAACGTAATTACGAAATCCAATGAAGCGATTTTAACGAAAATACTTCATTATGACTATGAAATTCCATTTATGAAAATGATTCATTAAATATATGAAGCATTTTTCTTTCAGTGTACGTAAATGTGCTCAGTCCAAAAATGTTAAAGGAAAAGTGCTAAGTCCCCTTTTAAAATTAAATCGTATAAGAAGATATTTACTTTTGAAGAAGTAAAATAAGATTATCTTGTATTTTTTTGCAAATTATCAAACTACATTTTTAACTTTTGTTGTTTTTCTTCAGATCTTTTATGCAAAGCATATGCAAATTTTCATGTCTTTTTTTTAAGTTTGTGTTTTTAATTAAAATTTTTTATTAATTTAGTGCTGACGAATTTGCATTTGGGTTAACTTAATAGTCTTTTTACACTTGAGCACATGTTAGAGGAATGCGTGGAATGCGTTGAAAATTAAAAAAAATTTGTTTCATTTGTCTCTCATCTTTCATCATAAAAATATTAATGGTCATGTGTAAGAGCAAATAAAAACTAAATAAATAATATTGCTGCGCTGCTCTTTTGCAAATTATTTGTTTTTTCTAGTGATGACTAGGGTGTTCAATTAATCAGATTATTTTTGTGTTCGATTAACGATTAATCGATATTTGACATTTTTGACTTATTCGATTAAGTGAAAAAAAATTTAAAATTAGTCGATTAATCGAACAATACCAATCCCAGAAATTTTAAAAATTAAGAGATTTTTTTTTTTTTTGATAATTTAAAAAAAAAAACAAGTAAGAAAGTATAGTCGGTCAAGCCCGACCATATGATACCCTACACCACAGTATTAAAAAACACATCATGCTTATATGTCCATATAAATATGGATTTATCTATGTTTATAAAACTTATTAAAATCGGGTTAAAAGTTTGTGAGGGGCAGAAATTGCCCCCTACCTCCCCTTGTGGTCCTATTTTTGAAAAACTGTACAGCTTATGTGTCTATATAGATATGGATCTATCTATGTTTTGAATTTCATTAAAATCGGTTTGAGAGGCAGAAATTGGCCCTATCTCCCCTCGTGGTCCTATTTTTAAAAAAAAAAAATCCCTTTTGTGTCCATGAAGATATGGTTCTATGTTAGTTTTAAATTTTATTAAAATCGGTTTGATAGTTTCTGAGAGGAAGAAATTTCCCCCTATCTTCCCTCGTGATCCTACGATTTGGCCCATTTTCAATAGTCAATAAGAACCTATGTCCCAAATTTTATCAAATTACATATCTCCAAAATTGCGACCTGTACTTTGCGCACAAGGTTACATGGACATCCAGCCAGCCAGCCAGCCAGCCAGCCAGCCGGACGGACATCGTTAGTTCGACTCAGAAAGTGATTCTGAGTCGATCGGTATACTTTAAGGTGGGTCTAGGACCAATATTTTAAGGCGTTACATACATCAGCGCAAATGCATAATAACCTCTCCACTATTTTGGTGTGGGTATAATTAGTACTTGAGTAAATAAACATTATATTTTAAATAAAACTTGTCAATGTAGTTCCAAATTCGGCTTCAATTCGAGCATATTTAAGCTCTTAAATTTCACAAGACATTCTATTCTCTGCTTTGCTTCTGCAAAACAGAGAATCGATCAAAATATTTTGCTTAAAATATTTATTTATTGGACCACTTTTAGCTTCCTTTGATGTTGTTGGAGCACCTTCATTCTTCAAGCACTATGTTATAGTCACTGCGTAAGTGCTAAATTAGTAAATATGTTAAAGAACCTTTAGGTTTATACATGTTTGGACACCTGTTACATTAAGCATTATGAGCTTTATCCTTCGTTAAATATTTTCCAATAAAACTTATTCTAAAAAGAGAAACTCACGAACAAGTTTGCTAAAAAATGTATTGATATAAATCTTTGAGTTAACATTAATTTGTCTTTGATTCTTTTATGAAATTTATTATTAAATTGCGTTGAACAAATGTAATAAAAATATATGCTGTATTATAGCCTTTTCACACTGATCAACATCTACCATCAAAGATGTAGAAAATCTGAAACACACGTTCACATCGCTCACATCTAACATCAACTATCAAACAAAAATGTCACCATTTTTAAAAAAATGTTTTTTCTCACAAAAGTTGCTAAATTTAAAAAGAAAACAAAAAATATCTTTGAAGTTCAATTTGTTTAAAAATATAAAACGGCAAGCCCTCTAAGGAGATTGAGTGGTTGCAATCGAAACATGTCAGATTGAGTCATGAATGGAAAATTATCAGTAAATTTCAATTAATTTTCATGTTGTAAAATTCCTTTCTTCATAAAAATAATTTAATGAAAATTAAATTTGATGAACTTAAGCCTAATTAAAAATATTAAAAATTTGGATTAAAAACCATAAATAGTTCAACAAAATAACCACAATACTAATTAATATAAAAAATACTTAACAATAAAACATTGCAATAAAAAATAAAACTTGACAAATGGTAACGCTGCTTTCCAAAGAACATTCTTTTTGTCAGTGCTGCCACAATAATAATAGAACTTATTGCCACTTTTCTAGTGATGACACTAAAATAATCGAATGGAATTAAATGAGATAGGAACATCTTTTAAAGATGTTGGAAGATGTTGGTTTTAAGGCCTATGTATTACTTATGAAAAGATGTTAACATCTTCGCAAATTGATAGTGTTGTTAGATGTTGATCAGTGTAAAAAGGCTATTACTCACTAAACATGACTTTTTTAATTCCACCAAATGCCCGGTTTGTTTATTTGTTTTAAAACTTAAAACTATACATTTAACAGAAAAAACATATATTATTATTATTCGATAAATCGGCATAAATTCTTTGATTAAAGCTTTAATGGAAATAAGCATAAATTCTTTGATTTACCGGCATATATTCTTCGATTAATCCTTTAATCGAAATTAGCAATTTTCAATTAATCGTCTAAAATTGTTCGATTAATCGAACAAGTGATGACACTGAAATAATCGAAAGATATTAAATGAAACACCATGAGATAGGAACATCTTTTCAAAATGAAAAAAGATGTTGATTTTTAGCCCTGTGCAATTCTTATGGAAAGATGTTATCATCTTTGCGATAAGATGAAAGATATTAGATGTGTGCAAGTGTAAAAAGCCTATAATCGAAAAAAAAATAATATTCCGATTGATTATAGAACAGATTTTTAGTATTTTTAAAGCACATTTTTATTTTTACTTTTGCAATTATCATCAGTTTGAGTACTAACAGAACAACCTAAATCAGCGCGTAAAGCGTTTTCTATCAGTTAAGAACTCTCATGCTCATACAAAATGTATGAAGTTAACCCAAATGGCGCGGCTTCAACGCTTTGCAATTGGAAAACCTTAATTTCACAGCGCGTTTAGTAGTGAAGTTGGCTGCTATTGGAGGTTCGTAAAAACCGACAAATTTGAAAACCGCGGTTTCGGTTTTTCAAAATGCTAAAAACCTCGGTTTCGGGGGTTTTTCAAGGTTTTTTGGAATTTAAAAAAATTCCTAAGGGATTAAAACATTACGCAAAGTAACTTATTTTATTTAAATATTTATAAAAAATTTAATTCAGTTATATTTTTTATTAAAAGTAAAATAATAAATAAAAATACAAACGCGTATCGCACATTGCTTATTTTTTAAATAATAGAACTTCAAAAATGTTAAGGCATTTAGCGAAGAATCGCTTAAACTTGATCTTATCTTTGTGCAAAAATTATCAGGTACTGATAAGGCCCTTTCACATTCTGTAGAAGATGGTCTAATCGTAAATATTGCCTTGTGAAGTAGTGAAATGCTTTTAGTTTTATTTTTGGTATTTTTATACAAACTAAATTCTTGGCGAAGCATATAAAAGTTTTCTTTGGGTTTAGGCTGTGTTAATGCCTTTTTAATAGCTGAATTTAATTCATCCTGCAAAGAAACAGCTTCCACCTCATCTTCTTCGGACGTTTCATCATCAATTGGATAAAGACGCTTCAATAAATTTGCTGATAATTTAAAAATAAATAGTTGGATTTAAAATATACTCGGCCAAATCAAGAAGATCTTTATTCTGGCGTTATAAATTCTTTTTTTTAAAGCCGTCAACAGGTTTTATGGCATCTATGGCTTCATATAAATGCAAAGCCGACAATTCCTCTAAGCTTTTGTATATACACTTTTATATACTTTTTTAAGAACTACTCTCTCAAGCATTACTACGATGGAATTCCATCTAGTTGGAGAATCTATTAGCAAACACAACTCACGATGATGAATTTCTTTAACATTGGTTTGAAGAACATTGTTGCGTACTGATGAATTTTTAAAATATTTTACAACTCTTCTTACAGCTTCGATATGTGTATAAAGGAAAGGAATCATTCTTATTGGAATGGAGGATTCAATATCTTCGTCGTCATCAAAAAAATCTTCATTTTCATCACTATTCGTTTCTGTTATGTTTTCTAAATCATCACATTTCTCAAATACGACATCCATAACTGCAGGATGAATTCCATGAACTAAACATAACTGAAGCTCGGTTGGATTTTCTGCACCGAATTTAACATTTACTGCAGCTCCATCAGATGTACACGCGACAATATCTGAATCTATAAGAAATTCCAAATTCTAGCAGTTTGGTTCGTATAACTTCTTGTGTTTTTTCCGAGTTACATGAACCAATTATACGAATTAACCCCAAATTGTGAAATTTTCCATTGGAATCATGTGTATTGACATTTATATATCTTCTTTCTCTAGTGCTTCTCCATTCATCCACAGTCAAACTTAATCTTTCTCCCTTAAATGTTTCGGCCTTAAGATGCTTTTTTATGTTATCTCTTTTATGCTGAAAATCTTTAATAATTAGTTTCATCACATTTGTTGCGCATTTTGGCAAAGACATTCCTTTAGCTGAAATTGATTCCCGTATAAATTTGGATTGTGTTATTCCTCTTATCGAAAAACCATCAACAGATGCAAGCTTTGATACAATTATTTCTAATGTGTCTCTTTTTATAAAGTCGCCAATAACATTTTTGTTGTGTTGTTCGGCTTTTGGAACTGACTTTTCCTGAATTTTATTGACATTCACTTTGTGTACGGTTTTCAAATGATTGGTCATTGAACTTGTAGACCCCTTTGATTATGTCAAAGTTTTTTTTGCAAATCTGACAAATAGTTTTATTCGACTCACTTTTAGATTTTTTAAATGTTTCCACACCGACTTTAATTCCGAAATTTTTGAAACAATATATTGTTTAATAACAATATATATATATATTAGGGTGACCGTTAAAATCAAAAGCTAGATTTATTTAGGTCTCACTCGCCAATTTGGTGGGTATTGATAAAAAAAACGACTCAAAAATTTTTTTAGGACGATCGGCGAAGGCTAAGCCGTCCCTCAAGCCCGCCAAAGTTTGAGAAAAATCGTTAAGTCCGACTTGTATGACTTATATTTAGGAAAATATTAATTTTACATAAAAATCGTTTTTTAAGAAGTTGTTGCTAGTAAAGTTTCCAACAACTTTTGCCTTTACAAGTTTTCTCTAAAACTCATATTCTACAAAACCTAATTAAAATAAAAAGTAAACAGCAGCATTGATTCGAATTTTTCTTTAGAACTGTCTTTTCTTACACACGTCAATTTTAATATTTGTGTTTGTGTGCGTTTGCTTAAAAAAAAAAATAGTCAAACGCATATCATTTGTTTCTAACGTACCACGGTTGATAAAGTTGGTGCAATTGTACTTTTTTTATACAATTCAAAGCCAAAAAGTACGGTGGTTTATAAGTCATCTAAGTCGGACTTTACGATTTTTCTCAAACTTTGGCGGGCTTGAGGGACGGCTTAGCCTTCGCCGATCGTTCTTAAAATTTTTTTGAGTTGTTTTTTTATCAATACCAACCGAACTGGGGGGTTAGAGCATGGAAAAATAGAAAAAAAATTTGATCCTTACAGTTAACGACCACCCTAGTGATACAGTGAATAGCAATCAAAAAAAAATATATTTCGAATTTTTTGATGATACGTTGCCTTGCATTTTACGGGACGAGATGTAAGTCTAAGCCGTAAGCATTTAAAATACTGACGTCAGATTTTATAAAGATCTCTTATAGAGACTACTTTTGAAAATGTCAGTGTTGGATATCAAAGGGTCGACACAGCCTTATATACACGGAAAGAAAAACGGGCATGTTCTGACAATCGCAAAACACTTAACATTTGCGATCTTAACTTGAAATTGCATAATGCGTATACTGTAAATCGCAATCGCAAGAAGTTTGGTGACTTCTAATTGCCAAAGTATGCTCAAGGGAACTTTAAAAAACTATAGCAGGTCGCAAGCAAAACCCACCAGTTTCAGAACACCATAAAATAAATCTGGCGTTTTGGGATTTCAAATCGTGCGATTGTCAGAACATGGCCGAAACACTCGGTATAAATTAAGTTTTTTAAACTTACTTTAAGTACGAGTTAAACTCAAAAATGCATGTACGAATAACACGAAAACTTACTTAAATCAATCCTTAATGGGATTCCATTCGCAACTTAAGCCCGGAAGTTCTTAAAATAAGTACGAAATTCTTAAACGTAGTAAAAAAAAGATTAAACTTTTTGTTGGCAGTGCCACGCTGAGAGTAAAATTACAAAGTGAGCTTTTTAATCTCATTTAACTTATCAAAGTTTGTTGTAGACAACTACAACAACACCACACAAGTAGTTAAGAAATGATTTGCTTGTTGTGTGTAGAAACAAAAAAAAACAACAGAACAAGACGAAAACACATTATTTTCAAGTTTAAAAAGTAAAATTGAAAACTCTTGCTTCTTATTTAGTTTATATTTCAGTTATAGGTATATGTACATAAAGTTTTAAAAGTAAAAACCATATCGGGAATGATGCTGGTGTTTTAGAATTGTATAAATTCTGTTAGGTGTAAAACGGGTTAGTAAATCAATCATAATAAAATTCTCCTTCTAATTTCACTTTTCGTTTATTTCAAGTACGAACTCGGGATTGAATCAACTTTATAAAACTTGAATCAAGCGCATTTTGAGATTCATTCAATCTCTGTTTTACTTTAATCAATCTCATTTTCGGATAATTTTTAAATTAAGTATTTCGCGATTGAAAATCCGTACTCGAATCAATCTTTCTGTACTTGATTCAAGCAAATCCGTATTCACAGTACTATTAATACCGCTTCGAATTGATTTGAGTACTAATGGATTGATTTTTCATTTGAGCGTAGCACTAACTTGTTCTGTTTTTAAAAATTTTTTATAAAAAAAAGGATTTTTTCAATCAATTAATCTTTAAAAAATTTGCAATGGCTTTCAATTTAATACAGTTTTTAAAAAAGTGGTGGAATATTTTATAGAAACTTAGAAGATGCTTTTGAAAACAATTTGTTTTTATTTAAATAAACTTATTTATAGTTTTTAATAAAATATTTTTTTTTTTTTTTTGAAGTTTTTTTATTTTTAAAGAAGAAACAGAAATTTAAGCACTTACCCTTTGGAGGCGATGAGTGATAATATAAACCCTGAAATCTGCGCCTTCGTTTAGGTGGCATGATATTTGTATTTCCTTTGTCTTTCTTTGTATATTTATTTGATTATTATAATTAAATAACTAAAAAAAAAACAAAAATTGTTGACCAAATTTTCATTATTCATTGGAAAATACGCAGAAAAATAAAATTTTCCTTAATGTACAGCACATTACAAATTTTCACAACATTTAATGAAATGTTTCTCTTTTTTATAATAGACTATTGAGTCCTTTTTTTTTTTTTGTTTTTAAATAAAATCGTGCTCTAGTATAATTTATCACTTTTTTTTGGTTTTTTTTCCGATATGACACAAAGCACTCACTCACTCTTTAGCAAAACACATTATAATTTAAATTTTTTATGATTTGTTGTTATTTTTCTCAAAATTGATTTTTTGAATCCATTAAAAATTTATGATTTAGCTTGAATTAAAAAAAAATTTGTCATTAAATGTCCATGATTATGTTCCAGTAGTCACATGAACTCTTGCCTACTTAAACAGATGACACAATAAATTTGCATACAACAACATTTTTTAAAAACACACCCAGTAAATCGCAACAAAATAAAGAGGGAGGGGGAGAGGGATGAAGGAAATACTAAAAACAATTTAAATTTATTATTTAACAGTAACTGTTTCACGTTTTATTAGGAAATTCCTTCCTTAAATGGTCACTTAATTTTTTACTTCCTCGAACTGTAGGCGTTGAAAGTCTATAACGAAATATCATTTGCATTTAAATATTTACTAATAACTTCCGTTTTGTTCGAAAAACAAAACGCTAAATATTCATTGATTAATATTCGAAACACACTCTTGACACACTCATTGTTTACAAAATGCTGGTGGCGCTGGTCATTTAAATTCGAAAATGTACAAAAAAAACATGAACTCGCACATAACAAAAAGGATAATTGGCCAAAAAGGAGAAAAGAAAATAATAAATATTATTTTAAACTCTAGTTAAACTACTGTCTCTTTTGCTAGTGTCCATGTGTAGGCATGTGGGAGTATCTCCGGGTTTTCGTGTTCTCTTTTTTTTCCTCGCTTAGTATTTATAATTTATTCGTGTTTTTATTGTGTCCGTTTTTTTTTACTTTTGTTATTTTCATTTTTATTTTTAGTCCTTTTTCTATATGGCATGTTGCATTCGT